>OZ012740.1:10284300-10583309 GCA_963859935.3 Lathyrus sativus
TTTCATGCATTGCATCCATAAAGCATCTCATTGCATCGTATTTCATGGAGTTCAAATACCATTTATGGATATCGTGGGGTACCATGAATAAAAAAAAATAAGATGAAAAACAAGAAAAAGATTTCCCCGGTACCCCACGACATTCGTAAATGTTTGAATTCCATGAAATCTTCATCACAGCATCATTTATTGCATTGTGTGTGTCTCCCGATTTCTCATACGCGGTCTTCTCGCCTTCCAGTTTCGTCACCCTGAGTTCTCGGCACCAATACAACACCAGAGCTCAAACTCGGAAAAGAATGGAGGATCAGGCAAAAGAGATTGATCGCCTTAGCAATGAACTTGAAGACCTTCGAGGGGGTATGGGGCGTATGATGGAATTGTTACATGTCATGAATGCTAAGATGGATACCCAGCCCACTGTTGTTTCCGAGATTACCGGCGTTACTGTGGACCCTCCGCCAAGTGTGACCGTAGCAAGGGACCCACCTTATGGTCTTGCTCCAGGTTTTGTGCCTCCTCAAGCCACTGTTCCAATTAATCAGCCTGTTCAGCAAGCCGTGCCTTTATTTTCTGAAGTTTCTAGGGGGGCTCCTATCTTTGCACCACCTGTTGTACACACTCGTGCGCAACCGTACTTCAATGAGACAGTTTTTGATAATCTTGATGAGAATGTTGAGGGTTATGAGAAACATGATAAGCTTCGTGAGGAAGTAAACACCATCGTCCAGAGATTGAAGAAAGTAGAGGGCGATCAAATTTTTGGGACTGCTGCAAGGGATGTCTGTTTGGTCTCAGGTTTGGTTATTCCCCCGAAGTTCAAAACTCCGAACTTCGATCGTTATGAAGGTGCCACCTGTCCTAAGAGTCATCTGATCATGTATTATCGCAAAATGGCTGCCCATGTTGAGAATGATAAACTGATGATCCATTGCTTCCAAGATAGTTTGAAGGGTGCTTCCTCCAAGTGGTATTTAACTTTAGACCAGTCTCGCATTAAGAGCTTTCAAGATTTATCTAACGCTTTCATCAAACACTACAAGTACAATATGGATCTGGCTCCTGACAGAAGACAGTTGCTGAGTATGTCACAAAAGAATTCTGAGTCATTCAAAGAGTATGCCCAAAGGTGGAGAGAGACTGCTTCGCAGGTAGAACCTCCTTTGACCGAGAAAGAGTTAGCAGATTGGTTTGTCGACACGGTCCGTCCAGAATTTTACGAGAGAATGGTGGGTAGTGTGACTTCCAATTTCTCCGACATCGTTGCTGTGGGTGTCAAGATTGAATTGGGTATGAAAAGTGGTAAAATGACAAATAATCATGGTGCTTCTAAGGATCAGCCGAAGAAACCTCCGTATAGCTCCCAGAAAAAGAAGGAGGGTGAGACTAATGCTATATCCTCTGGTAGACCCAGAGAACGCTTTTATCGACATCCGCAAGGTTATGCTCAACCTCAAGGGTACCCAGTCCAATATGCTCAACAACCCTATGTGGCAGCTATTACACCTTCTTTCAATCAACAGGTTCCCATGTATCAACCTATGCAACAACCTCCTGTTTATCCGCCTCCTGTCAACTATCTACAGGCGCCCAACGCTCCTGCTCCTCAACAGCCCAAGAGTCCGGCTCCTCGCCAGAATGTTCCGAATAGAAGGACGTATAAGCCTTGTCCGCCGATTCCAATGACTTTCACGGAATTGTACCCCTCTTTGGTCAAGCAAGGTCTCATCACTACACGGGCTTTGGGTCCGCCTCCTAATCCTCTACCCGCCAATTACAACGCCGCCGCTCATTGTTTATTTCATGAGGGTGCTGTTGCACCCCAAAATTTGCCCTCACAATACAAGACTTTGTGTTCTAAGAAGGTTCACAAGGTTCACAAGTTTCACAATACCTCCCATGAGTATCACAAGATATCTTATGAAGATTCACAAGGTTCACAAAATTCACAATTGGTCAGAAGAGTTGACAATTCCCTCAGACAATGCACCTCCTAAGCAGTGCATCCAAAACTAGGGTTTTGACTTTAATCAGGCTAAATGGACTTCCAAGACTTCAAGTGAGCTTCATAACATCTTATATGTGTATAAGAACCCCCATGTCAAGTTTCAAGACTTTTCTCAAAAGTTTGCTCAGTCAGATGATCAGATAAGTCAAAAGCAGTCAATGCAGTTAAAAGGTCAAACTGAGGTCAACTGTGGTCAAACCAAAGTCAAACTTCATGATTTTTTTTTTGCCAACATCAAAGAGAGGTTGGGTGAGAAATATTATCATAATAACTGTAATACCCCAAATTTTGCCCTAAGATTTGTCGTCGCATTTCATTGCATTTAATCAATTACTAACAAATTTGTGTAGTCGTTTGACTTTTTGCAGGTAAATATCATATGGCATGCATTTTTTTTCTAAAAAGTAAAAATGGCACAATTGGCAGGAGGACATGTGTAAGGAGTTATGAGTGTGAGAGGTTGAGAGTTTGAATCTCACCTTTGTCACTTTTTTTTGTTTTTTATTATTTTTACTCTAAATTTTTCTATCTTTCATTAAAAAAATAACAAAAATAGTTTTTTATTATTATTTAATTATTATTTTCGTATTTTAATTAAATCATTTTTTAAAATATTATTTTTTTCACTTTTTTCTAAATTATTCATAAAAATATCCAAAAAATCATAAAATAAAAAATATTGAAAAAAATTTTGTTCTTTTTTTAATATTTTTTATTTTAGGAATCAATAGGATTATTAGTTTTTATTTTAAGTTTATTTTAATTATTTTAAATTATTTAAATTTTATTTTTTCTTAACTAATTATTTAGTTTGGGCTTTAAAATGGGCTTTAGGGACATTATTGACAATTTGGTGTTAACCCTAATTTGTTCCCTATATATACATGTGTTGCCTTGTTGGAAAAAAGAGGAGAGAATGAAAAAAACCTAAGAGGAGTGAGTGCCGTTCGCCGTTATTTAGTTTTCTTCTTCATCCATTACTATTGTTTCCTTTTCTTCATCGTTTACCGTTATTTAGTTTTCTTCTTCATCCATTACTGTTATTTCTTTTTCTTCATCTTTTACCGTTATTTCTTTTTCTTCATCTATTACCGTTATTTCTTCTTCTTTATCTATTACTGTTACGTTTATATATATATAATTTTTAAATTGTTAGAGTTTATATATATAAGATTTTTGATCGAATTATGTCGATACGATGTTTGCACATTTGTGTGCATGACGCGTGACATTTGTGTTAGTTCGATCTGGTTGCGATGATCGCATTTTTGTGTGAGCAATAATACTATTTTTTGCTTAATTTATTTTTCTTTGCGATAAATTTTGTTTCGTCCGATTTAGATCTGGTTGCGATGAGCGCATTTCTGCGTTAGCAACATTGTTGGGTTATTTGGCACATTTAAAATTCATTATTGCTTTATTATTATTATTATTATTATTATTATTATTATTATTATTATTATTATTATCATTATTTATTATTATTATCATTATTATCATTATTATTACCATTATTATTATTATTGTTATCATTAATTTATTAAAATTTGTTATAATATAAAAATCTGTTTTTTAAAATAAATAACACTAACATCTTTTCCAAATTAATATGAAAACCTATTATTTTTAAGAAAAACTTTTTTTAGATAAATTTAAAATAATAACTAAAATCTTTTTTTTAAAATAATAATTAGAACCGTTATTTATTTTATTTTATTATTGTTCAATTCAAATTTCATTATCATATTGTATCTGCTCCTCTCATGTAACCTCGCGAACTTAACAATCGCTCTTTAAATTCTGCCTTTAAATTTCTGCTTGCATGGTTTAAATTATGACATTATCTCTCTGTTTGCATGATTCAATTATCTCACGCGTTTACTATTATTTCTGTCACATTGCACACATCCGAAGGTTAGGTCTAACTGTTTGGCCGCCGCGCCAATAGTCCGTAAAACTTCACACATTCAATTTCAAATCCTCAAAACTACAAACTACAAACCCTAATTTTCACAAATGCCTCGCCGCAGGCAAAATTACAATTTTACCCTTAGCATTAGGTCAAAGAGCCGCCGCGCTCATTTTAGGGTTTCCCGCCGTGGAATCCCTAATTTAACCCTAATTACAACTTAACATTTCAACGTAGAGATTTGGAGTTTCTACACTCCACGTAAGCGTGTCCTTAAGATGCGTTTATTCCCCTTGAGACCTTGACCACAGTCAAGAAGTTTCTAACCTCCCTATTGAGGGGAACTACGATTACTCTGATTCCACTCCCGTAAGGATACGTAGGCACAAGATGCGATGTCTTGCCGAGTAAACTTAGAATTAACCCCCTTTATTATTTATTATTGCTTATTTATATTTTATTTATCTTTGCTATTTAATTATTTTGCTTATTATTTTGTAATTGTTTCTTGGATGTAAAGTTGTTTAATTATTTAATTATTATTATGGTTAGTAATTAGGGAGTGTAACAACATGTATGTAATATTAAAATAAATTTAGATCACTTTTAAATAAAGATAATTAAAATAAACACGTCACACACGTAAGTCGATTTTAATCGCCGTCTCACTTCCTAAGGATATCCCTCAAGTTGCCTACGAATAATGGTTAAGTGGGGTGTATAAAGCAAGTCCCTCAAATAGAAAAAATCATCAAAGTCCCTTATGGTTGCCTTTACGAATCGAGTCCCTTTCGAAAAATGATGATGGTCCCTTATATGTGCTTATTACATCCCACAATGGCCTTCAAAGTCAAATTGTCCCTCACATGTCCCTTAACATCCAAAGTAAGGACTACCTACTCCATTATAGTAGGGATAGTCTTACTAAGGAAAGGATAAAGAATAAGAAAGACCTTAAAACATTAGGGTAGGCTACTCCTAGATACTTGCTCACTTCAAAACTTTTTCACACTTAAACAAATTTTCAAACAAGTTTTTTTTTTCACATCCATACACGGATTATTATTAAACTATTCTGAAATTTTTTTGCTATTCACACACTACACTTTCAAAACAATTCAAAAGTGAGCTTAAGTACCTAAGAGCCCATGGGTAACCATGGATGAAAAGGGTGCTAACACCTTCCCTTTTCATAACCTACCCCCCGGACCCAAAATATTCTCTAAGGTCTTTCCTGTTCTTTTATAACCTTTCCTTATGGATAAAATAAAAGTCGGTGGCGACTCTTGCTATCCGCAACATTGTTTAAAGTCAGTTCTCCCACCGTGTTACAGAACTGGCGACTCTGCTGGGGATCTATTTAAGAGGGGTACCCTTAGGAATTAAGATCACTTTAAATTGTTTGCCTTGTTTGCTTTATTATTATATTGTTGGGGTGCTCTTATGTGTGAAAGGTCCTAACCCGGATCTAGTGTACCTTAGGTAAATGGCAATAGACCAAGGAAACTGTACGACGTATATCGATACGGTTGATCTGGTGGCCATAGTTAGTGCGACTTCTTGGTTGGTGCTTATATTCCTTAAGTCAAGTTGAGGATAATATTGAGGCTGCCATATGTTGTCAATGCACTAACTGACTTTTTGAACCCTAGTTAACTCATCTTGGCCTTTAGAAAGTAGTGAGGTAACCGGCTTTGGTGCAGACTGAAGTTGGTTGACACTCGATACTACGCTCATTGAGACCTTAAACTTGGAGGGTTTTGGTTGGCAAGTAAGTTGCCTTCTGAACAACCACCCTTGTGAAGGATCAATGATATTGAGATCCCTTAGAACCTGGTTACTTTTGTAGGACAGGATGAACCATCTAACTTCAGGGGAGGGTACTTGCCTTTGAACCTCATGCAAGCCTTTAAACCTAGGGCAATTGTGTGACTTGTTTGTGTGTGCCACATGTTTGTGATTGAGCATGACATCATGACATCATCATGCATCATAAGCATATCATTTTCCCTAACCATTTCAAGGACCAAAGGATTTATCTTTGTTCTTTGTTGCAGGTCATGGCTTCTGCTCGTAGAAACACCATCAGGATCAACTTTGTAGGGATACCTGCTAAGCTCAAGGAGTTGGTTTCTCTAGTGCCTGATCATTCCCAGTTCAACAAGAGACATGGTCACTTATTGGATCTAGTTACTTCAGGGTTCAGTGAAGACATGATGAGTGTGCTGTTTCAGTTCTTTGACTCTAAGCACCATTGCTTTACATTTCCTGATTATCAGCTGGTTCCAACCATGGAGGAGTTCTCTAAACTTCTGGGTATACCTGTTCTTGATCAGAAGCCATTCACAGGCTTAGAGAAGGAGCTTAAACCAGAAGTTATTGCTGCAGCTCTACATCTGAAGAAGTCTGACATTGTTCTAGAGACGAGAAGTGGAGTTAAAGGTATTCTTGCCAAGGTATTAGTGGATAAAGCTCAAATGTTCTTGAAGGCTATGAGCTACGATGCTTTTGAGGAGATCTTAGCCTTATTGATTTATGGCTTAGTGTTGTTCCCCAATCCTGATCAGTTCATAGACGTTCATGCCATCAACATATTCCTGAGTCACAATCCAGTGCCTACCTTACTTGGAGACATCCTACATTCTCTTCACACCTGTACTACAAGGGCAAGAGGAACTTTGATGTGCTGCATACCTTTACTTTCTAGGTGGTTTATTTCTCACCTTCCTCGCTCAGTAATGAAGAATGAGCAAGGGTTCAGATGGTCCAAGAGGATCATGTCACTTTCTCACTCAGACATCCATTGGTGCTCCAGATCTATGGAGAATGTCACCATCATTGACCGTTGTGGGGAGTTTCCTAATGTGCCACTTCTAGGCATAAGAGGAGGCATCACCTACAACCCATCTCTAGCTTTACGACAGTTTGGTTACGCCCGGAGCGATGGTCCACATGACATGTTGATTCAGGGCATTGTGTTTGACTACGACAACGATCTTCAGAGTTACCGTCAGAGATTCATACGAGCTTGGGGAAAGGTAAACAGGATTGACAGCAAGACACTGGAGCCTAAGTACACCATTCCTATGGAGGCTTATCTCAGATGGGTACGATTTCGTGCTCAGACACTCATGATGCCATATCCTGCCATCCTACCAGTTACCATGGAACCTGTTGCTGAAGGAGACACAGCTTATACCATCCTTCACCCAGACATGCCTACTGATATGGAAGACTTGCAGAGATCATGGATCCAACTGAAAAAGCAAAGGGATACTTTCGAGGCTCATTACAAAGCAAGCCAAGCAAGGATCCTAGAGCTAACAAAGCTACTTCATGAGGAACGAAACCTCAACTCATACCTCAACACCAAGAGGAAACGTCCATGGGAGACTTAAAACCCCATCTTTTGTACTTATTTCGTTTTCATTTTTTGTAAGCCTAAAAGGCAAAACAAGTTATTACTAATAAAAAGTTACTTTCTTGTTTGTTTAAGCAAATTTAAATCCTGCGGTCCTTGAAAACATTGCATATGCATTCCCATATCATTGCATCACAGGTTTATAATTGTGCACAGGTTTCTCATCTTCTCGCTGTTTATTTCAGCAATGGCTCTTGAACAATCAGTTAAGGATCTCCAGGCACAGAATGCACAGTTCCAAGAGCTGATCCTGAACCTATCCAAGGGGCAGGATGAATTGAAGACACTGCTGGCCAAGAAGACTAAGAAGGCTAGAAGGTCTGCTGGGTTGCTCAACATGGGAAGAAGGTTCAAAGGTCCTGTCAGGACCAAGGAACAGGTTGAAGACTATGAATCTGAAGAATCTGAGCAGGAGAGAGGCAGTCTCCACAACACTATGGGGGACTCTGATTCTGAGGCTAACTACTACCATGAGCCTAACGAAGACAAATTCAAGATGCTGGTGGATAGAATGGATGCTATGGAATTACAGAAATCATCTGGGCTGGATTTTGAGGATTTGAGCTTGATATCTGGGGTGGTCATACCCATTGGATTCAAAGTTCCTACATTTGTTGTCTATGATGGGGTCTCTTGTCCCAAATTGCATCTGAGGTCTTATGTCAGAAGAATTCAACCCCACACTGCTGATAAAAAGTTGTGGATCCATTTCTTTCAAGAAAGTTTATCTGGAGCTCAGCTAGAGTGGTATTATCAGTTGGAGAGTGTCAACATCAGAGATTGGAATGACCTTGCTGAAGCTTTCTACAAGCAGTATCAATACAATGTTGACTTAGCCCCCACTCGCATGCAGCTTCAAAGCATGTCTATGGGTGCCAAAGAAAGCTTTAAGGAGTATGCTCAGAAGTGGAGAGACTTAGCTGGAAGAGTTCAACCCCCTTTGACTGATAGGGAGTTGGTTGATATGTTCATGTGTACGCTGAATGGTCCGTTTTACAGTCATCTCATTGGAAGCTCATCATCTGGCTTCACTGAGTTGATCATGACAGGAGAGCGAGTAGAGAATGGTATCAAGAGTGGTAAGATCCAAGTGGGCACTTCTTCATCAGGTGCTGCAAAGAAGCCTCCCACTGGGAAGAAAGAATCTAATGCTGTGTATGGTCAGCCTGATCGTAACAGAAGGCATCAGTCTGTTAGTGCAGTTCATATTTCAAATCCAACTCCTGCAACAACAGGGCAGCCTCAAGGCAACCAACAGAGGGCTAGAAGACAGTTCACGAAGATCAACATGTCAATGGCTCAGGCATTGCAACACTTGTTGAAAGCTGAACTTATTACCCTGAGGGAGGCCCCTCAGAATCCCAATGTTACCTCTCCCAAGTACAATCCCAATGCACGATGTGCATATCATTCAAACTGTCCAGGACATGATACTAATAACTGCTGGGTCTTGAAGAACAAAATTCAGGATATGATTGATGCTGGAGAAGTTGAGTTCGATCCACCAGGTGCTCCAAATGTGATTACAGCTCCAATGCCAAATCACGAGAAGACTGTCAACGCCATTGATGAAGATATTGATGAAGATCTGCATATGGAGTTGAGCACACCATTGTCTGTTATCAAAAAGAGGTTAGTACAAGCTGGGATCTTTCCAGGTTGTCATGAAGATTGTCTATATTGTACCTATAAACCGGATAGTTGCTTCATTTTAAGAGATAGGATTCAACGTCTCATGGATAAATATACTATAGTGTTTGAAAGAAGACCAGCATCTGTAGAAAGTATGGTGGATCATCTGACTCAGGGTAAGAAGATTGAAGAGGTTGATATGGTTGACAAAGTACCACTAAGAATCACTTCAAAGGGTCCCATTAAAATCACTCATCAGGGCCCAATCAAGATTACTGCTGAAGGTCCTGTGAAAGTTGTTGCTGAAGCCAGAGTAACTCCTCTGATCATTACCACTCCTGGTCCTATTCCTTATACATCTGACAAAGCTGTGCCTTGGCACTATGGGTCTGATGTTTACATCCATGGTGTCAAGCAGGAGCCTTTACCTGATATGCCTGTTGACATTGATAATATTGCTGGATCTAGCAAGATCACTCGTAGTGGAAGAGTCTTCTCTCCTCCAGTTGCTTCTAAGAGTGCAGTTACTCCTGCTGTTACTTCCACCACTGATGCTCGGGGCAAGGGTCCTGTTATTGAGCCTGTATCTACTGATGTGCCAGCTGCTGATGACCTCTCTAAGCAGATGGAAGAAGTATTGAAAATCATTCGCAAGAGTGATTATGATATTGTTGATCAGCTGGGGCATACTCCCTCAAAGATTTCTATGCTCTCCCTGTTATTATGTTCTGAGGCTCATGCCAAGTCATTGATCAAGTTCCTAAAGATGGCTCATATACCCAGTGCAATTTCTGTGGACCAGTTTGAGAATTGTGTTGCTCACCTGACCTATGACAACGGGTTAGGATTTTCTGATGCTGACTTGACCCCTGCCAAGAGGGATCATAACAGGGCCTTGCATATTTCAATTGAATGCAGGGGCACTACCCTGCCTCATGTGCTGATAGACAATGGTTCCTCTCTGAATGTGTTGCCTAAGGAAGTCCTGAACAAGCTGAGTCCTGAAGATACGGTATTGAAGCCCAGTAATATTGTGGTAAAGGCTTTTGATGGTTCTAGAAGAGTAGTGCATGGGGAAATTGATCTTCCAATCAAGGTTGGCTCTCAGGTGTTTACTGCTACATTCTATGTGATGGATATTCGTCCTTCGTACTCATGTCTGCTTGGTCGTCCCTGGATCCATGGGGCAGGTGCGGTGACCTCCACATTACATCAAAAGTTGAGATATCCGGTGAATGGAAAAGTTGTTACTGTCTTTGGAGAGGAAGAATACTTTGTCAGCCATGTAAACACTTTCAAGTATCTGGAAGTAGAAGGTGAATACATTGAAACTCCATGTCAGTCATTTGAAGTGGTTCCCTGGGCTGTTAAGGATTGTGTGACTCCTCCTGCTGTGAAGAAGGTTCCTGTGGTCATCAGAAACCCTCCAACAATGGCAATGGCCTCCCTCAATGATGCAAAAGCTATGGTGGAAGAAGGTGGTTGTACTATTTGAGGTCAGCTTCCTGATATTCCATACAAGTCTGACAAGTTTGGTTTGGGTTTCACTGCAGAGTCCCAGAAGGCTGTCCGTCGTGCCCGTGCTGTTCGTATCACCAATCAAGGGGTTATCAATGCTGTGGGAGATCAAGATGAAGACTACAACTTGGAGGCATGGATTTTTCCTACTGTGGGTGCTGGACTCAATAATTGGACAGCTGAAGATGTTATCCCTATCTCCTTTAGTCAGGAGTAAATACTATTACTGTGTTATGTTTTTAAATTTATAATTTCTGGAACAATTAAAACTTTCAAGCCATGTGCCTTACCCGGGGCACAATGGTGTGCTTGTTACGGGTTGTCATTTCATTTGCATACTTCATTCAATAAAATCAGTGGACGTTTCGTTTTCGTAAATATTGTGTTCCTTGTCTTTCTTTTTCTTTTATTTTTGCTTTATCAGCTATGTGTTCTTACACACACCCACGTCACTAAAATGCAGATCCTCATCCACTCTGGATCCAGTTGATAACAGTTCTACTATTGCCAATTACAATTTCGAGAATCCGATCTATCAAACTGAAGACGGAAACGAGGACGATTGTGAAATACCTGTAGAGCTTGCTAGGTTGTTACAACAAGAAGAGAAAGCTATACAGCCACATGAAGAGCCAGTCGAAGTTGTGAATCTGGGAACTAAAGAAAACAGAAAAGAGGTCAAGATAGGGGCTGATTTAGAGGACAGTGTCAAGAGCAGGTTGATTCAGATGCTACGTGACTATGTGGAGATCTTTGCTTGGTCTTATGAAGATATGCCAGGGTTGGATACAGACATTGTGGTTCACCGTTTGCCAGTGAAAGAAGATTGTCGTCCAAAGAAGCAGAAGGTTCGTCGTATGCGTCCTGAAATGTCAGAAAAGATCAAAGCAGAGGTAATGAAACAATTCAATGCAGGGTTCTTGGCCGTAACTTCTTATCCTCAGTGGGTTGCAAATGTGGTACCAGTTCCTAAGAAAGATGGTAAGGTACGTATGTGTGTAGACTACAGAGATCTGAACAAGGCTAGCCCTAAAGATGACTTTCCACTTCCTCATATTGATATTCTGGTAGACAACACTGCTCAGCATAAGGTATTCTCTTTTATGGATGGTTTCTCTGGTTACAATCAAATCAAGATGGCACCTGAAGATATGGAGAAGACTACATTTGTGACACAGTGGGGCACCTTTTGCTATAAGGTAATGCCATTTGGTTTGAAGAATGCAGGGGCAACATATCAGCGTGCTATGGTGGCTTTGTTTCATGATATGATTCATCATGAGATAGAGGTATATGTGGATGATATGATAGCCAGGTCTCAGAATGAAGAACAACATCTTGATCATCTGCACAAGTTGTTTGAGAGGTTGAAGAAATACAGGTTGAGATTAAATCCAAACAAGTGTACTTTTGGAGTTAGATCTGGAAAGCTCCTGGGTTTCATTGTCAGTGGAAAAGGTATTGAAGTGGATCCTGCAAAAGTGAAAGCTATACGAGAGATGCCAGCTCCCCGTACTGAGAAGGAGGTTAGAGGTTTCTTGGGACGATTGAACTACATTGCAAGATTTATTTCCCAATTAACTACCATCTGTGAGCCAATCTTCAAGTTGTTGAAGAAAGATCAGGTGATGGAATGGAATGATGAGTGCCAGACTGCCTTTGATGAAATCAAGAGATATTTGCTAGAACCTCCAATTTTAATGCCACCAGTTGATGGAAGACCCTTGATTATGTATTTAACAGTATTAGACAACTCAATGGGGTGTGTATTGGGGCAACATGACGAGTCTGGTCGAAAAGAGCAGGCAATATACTACCTTAGCAAAAAGTTTACCGACTGTGAAACAAGATACCCACTGCTCGAGAAAACTTGCTGCGCTTTGGCATGGGCTGCTCGCCGACTAAGACAGTATATGTTGACCCATACTACCTTGTTGATTTCGAAGATGGATCCAATCAAGTACATATTTGAGAAACCTGCTCTCTCCGGAAGAATTGCAAGATGGCAAATGATCTTGACGGAATATGATATACAGTATACCACTCAGAAGGCCATTAAGGGGAATGTTGTTGCTGATCATTTGGCTCATCAAGCAGTAGATGATTACCAGTCAATGAATTTTGAGTTCCCTGATGAAGACATTATGTCTGTTACCAAAGAACCTGGACAATATGACGGACCTGAACAAGGATCCCGATGGACTATGGTTTTTGATGGTGCCTCCAATGCACATGGTAATGGTGTTGGTGTTGTGATTAGTTCCCCTGAAGGTTGTCATACCCCGATTACTGCCAGACTTTGTTTCTATTGTACCAATAACATGGCTGAGTATGAGGCATGTATCATGGGTATGCAAGTTGCTATTGATATGAAGATTCAGTTCCTTGAGAATTATGAAGGATGCAGGCTTGGATGAAGATGAGTGGATTCAGACTCGACTTGACCAGATAAATTTGATTGATGAGAAAAGGTTAGCAGCAGTTTGTCATGGCCAGATGTACCAGAAACGGATGATCAAAGCTTTTAACAAGAAGGTTAAGCCAAAGGTATATCAGGCTGGTGACTTGGTAATCAAGCGTATCATATTACCACAGGGTGATCCTAGGGGCAAGTGGACTCCAACATATGAGGGACCATTTGTAGTCAAGACAGTGTTCTCAGGAGGTGCCATGATACTGACTACAATGGATGGTGAAGACTTCCCACAACCTGTAAACGCAGACATAGTTAAAAAATACTACGCATAAAAAGAGACCCGCTAGGTTGACAGGCCTAGGCAAAAATAAGGGCATCCCGGCGAACCAAAAGGGTTTGGGCAAAAATTAGGGATATATATATAAAAAGATGTACACCCGGCAAGTCGAAAACCTGAAAAGGCGGCTTGGGAAAAAAAGGGTATCCCGGTGGATTGAAAACCTGAAAGGGCAATCCAGGCAAAAGTTAGGGATTAAAGCGTATGACTATGTCTCGTTTGGATTGTCGCTACTGCGAAAATCGGCGCCGGCTGAACAGAAGAGTCGCCACCGCGCGTTATTTATCCCACGGGAGGGAAAGTAAACGCTCAGAGTAAACCTCGCACAATACGGGAAAGGTATGGTCATCGCAACCAAAACCTGGATTCGGGAGTCGGTTACGCAAGGGGAAGGTATTAGCACCCCTCACGTCCGTCGTACTCGACGGGATCCACGCTTGTTTTCGGGTATGGATTGTTATTCTATCTACGCTACAGGTCAGGGGTTAAAAATAAAATGACTCGGCAAAGTATCGCACTTCATGCCTACGTATTCCCGTCTGGAACGAGAAATCAGAGTCAACGTAGTTCGCCTACCTACGGGAAAGGAGGGGAAGGTTGCTCGCTAGGATATCGCATCCTATGCCTACGTACTTTCACACGGCATGAAAGATCAGAGCAAACGTAGTTCGGGCCACGTACGACACAAGTCTGCCTTGATTGATTTTATTCCTTCTGAAAAAGGGTTTTCTGATTAACAGTCCCAGCGGACAAAAATGACGTTTTGATGAGTTTACACATTTTTTTTTACGGAAGAAGTGTCTTTTATTGTGTTTGAAATTTTTATGTGTTTTTCTGTTTGTTTTGAGAAAGAAGAGACAGAACTCTAACCTACGGTTGCGAAGGGAATCAAACTAACCTAATGTTATCATGCATGGGTTAAGACCTAATGTCTATCATGCTCCTCTCTTGCACAGAGAGAAACAGAGATCCTACGGGATAGGCAGAAACAGAAACAATATCAGATATAATAAAGCGGTAAAATGCATGGATGCAACAGTACAAGCGAGGCAAGGGAGTCCCACTCAACCTCGAACCTAGAAAACAATAGGCAAAAGTGAACAGGCTTCACTTTCAACCCAGCAGGGTAAACAGCAAACAATACAGTCCAGAAAACCAATCAATACATCAAGGAATGAAATACAGCAAAAGAAACAGCATCAACAGCTCTGAATCAACATCTGGCTCCAAGTAATCTCCAATCATTCACAGGCTTCAACAAGCATCAATCTCCATCTTCATGATCTTCAGGCAAGGGCTTTGATCATCAGTCTTCTATCTGCAATGGCTTTTCTTCAAGTTCAAACCTCCAGGATGAGGAATCAGTCACAAGAGTGAAGTGAATGAATGTTAGACAATTGATTACCTACCAAGGGTGGTTCATCAACTGTTAACACTAAACAGAAAGTTCCCTCTCAAAAGTTCTATCTTTCAAATATATTCACTGATCCTTCCAAAGGAAGGAGGTGGATATTTGAAAGAGACTTTGAATCATAGAGAAAGGATGGATGCAGACAAGGCATTCCATGTTTGAGAAACAAGCTTTCTAATCTAGAGCTCTGCCTAGCTCCTAAACCCTAGTCTCCTCAGCAGCTGCTATCAAGAATCTCCTCTTCAACTCTGGCAGTTGATCTTCCATCTCTGAATCTCCAATGGCCTCCATCTCCTCAAGTCTTCAGCTCTCCCAAGTCCCCAGACAACCCCAATACCCAAGCAAGCAAGCAATAATCCCCAGAGGGCACACCACACCAGACAATCAGACATACAGAGAGTGTTAATAGCAGTAGGGGAATCCTGACTTTTTCTAAGGGGATCTAATAACTACCCATAGCCCCTATAATTCCATAGCTAAACTATTCAAACCCTAAGTCCTAAGGGAAATGAAATCAAACTTCTTAAGTCATCACCTAAAAAACCCTAATTTGTTCATGTTGTTCAAGCCTACATTAAGCACCTAAAATTAACTTCTAAAAATGGGAACTAAATTGTTTCTAGAAGTTCAATATCTCATCTAAACAACCTAAAAAGAATGAACAAAAAATATGAAAGCATCTAGTAGAACAAAAATTATCAAAATCATGCATGAAATGAAGCTATTTAAAATGTCATTTATTTAGAAAATATGGGAAAAATATCAAATAAAAATAAAATGCAATTATTATTTTTTTATAATTTTCTAGACATCCTAAAGAAAATAGTGTAAAAAGAATGAATTAAAAATGATTTTTTATCTATTTATTATGAATTTTTTTAAAATGAATGAAAAACATGAAAAAGAAATAATAAAAAGAAAGAGAGAAATAGCCAGGGGGTGAGAATAGCAGATTATTCACGTTCAAATTGAACTGGGCCCAATACTGGGGGGTGGCAAAAGCAAGGCCCACGCTCCCCCCCTTTAATGAAACGCAGCGTTTCAATGGGGGGAGGATTCCCTCTCAAACTCAGAATTAAACTAGAGCCACACGATGGTCTCTTTAGTCAAAAGTCTAACAAGCAATGGACGATCAGGATTTCGTCTTCAACCTTGGTTCATGAAAGCTAGGGTTTACACTCCATGGAAGCCATGCACGAACCAACTTCCATCAATCTGTTCTCTCTCCACAGTGCACGAAACATCACGATCCAAACATGAAAAATACTCTAAATCTCTTCCTCTACAAGACTATGGTGGTAATTCATTCTGAAATTCAGCCTAACTCTCAACCCGAGCGCAACAAGTTCTGTCCATCATGGAAATGCTCTGCAACCTATCCTCAAGAACCTCAACCAAACCTATACTAATCTCTTCTATACTTAATGGTGATCATTCTAAACTAACAAGCTAAGGTTATAATGCACTATGCTATGAATTCTACATCCTAACAGTTTCAAGCACCTGCTATGAATCATCACTAAACTACTCCTAATCAATCAGAAATGCTCTACTAACATCCTACATCATTATTATACTAACAAACTAATGTAAATCTATCTGTATCAAGCTATGGGAGAGAAATTGAACCTGGTGCAAAAGCTTGTGGATGATGATGAAATTCGTGGATCTGAGAGCCTTGATGCTTCAATCTGGATCTACTCTTGCTATATTTGATTCTGTATGCAACACCTTGATGATTCTTGCCTTGGATCTTGCTGTCCACTTGAAATTGCAATTTGTGTGTTCTTGATTATGGTGCTCGAAAATGGATCAATTTCAATCAGATCCTTGTTGATCTTTAGTCCATGATGATGATTGAATATGATAGAGTCAATATTGGTGATGATTGATGAAGATTTTGAGAAATTTGGATGGAATTGCAATGAGAAAGAATAGAGAGAATTTGTGAAGTTCTTGGTGAAAAATGAATCCAACCCTTGCTCAATTCTGATTTCATGAATATATAGGGCTCAATGGAAACTTCTAGATCCATCTTACAACTTCCCTTGCCTTCCAACTTTGATTGATTTTGGTTATGTTTCTTCAAATGCAAGTAACCATAAATAACTTTTCTTTTTCCTTCTAAACTCAAAAATGTACTTGAACCATTGTCTTTGAAATGTCTTTTCCATTCAAAATCATATATTGGAAGTCCCCATTTGTACTTATAAATCTCTCAAACCATTTTTCACTTTGACTTGATTTAAATTATAAGCCATTTTAGTTCAAATTTGACCAATCATGCAACTTCATGTTATGAGCTTTTCCAACAATTTGTGACCTTCTTTCTAGACTCAAAATGTCATTTGGAGCAAGTTTGATGTTGTAAGTTTTTCCATTTGAGGCCTCCTTGTATGAGTTTTGGACATAGGTTAAAATGCCCTGTAATTCACAAATGACCAAAATACCCTTTGCTTGCCAAGACCATAAGTTGAGTTCCACACATCATATGAGGGCATGCTATACCATTCTAGAAATCTAAGACAATGAGGAACAATTCTTATGTTGACCAGAAATTCATTTGAAATCTCCTTGAGGGGTAAAACTAGCTTGGAAGTCAAGTCACTTTCACAGACAAAATTTCAGATACCTCAGATGACCTGTAACTTGCAAGGACCATAACTTGAGTTCTATAAATCTCCTTGATGTCTTCCACCACTCAAATTAAAGGTCTTGAGATCCTCTACAAGTTTCATGTTGGCCAAGGATCCATTTGAAGCTTGCATTTTGACTTATCTTGCTTGGAAATTTGACCTAAACTAGGGGATTTTACACAGAAACCCTAATTTAGAAACTCCTCTTCTCCTTGATTTCTCTTGAATTCTTCTTGGCATATCTCCATATCCTTCTTTATATGTCCAATGATGAACCCCACATCTCTCCACTAGACTTGAATGCCCCTTAAATCAGTCAATTGACCTAGGGTTGACCTAGGGTTGACCCAGATGAAACCCTAGTTGACTGCCTTCAGCTATAGCTCTTGTGCTCTCATCAATGACTTGTCCCCTTCTTTAAATGACTTTCTAAGTCTCTCATAATGTCTAGATACTCTCCATGCCTTCAACTCACAGTTCACAACCCTCTTGTTGACCCTCAGATACCCTCAGCTAGGAGATGGACTCAAGGCTTGATCTGCTGAACTCTTTGCTTTCAAATTCTTTCCTGATGACTTGGATGAGATTGAATTGGGATAATAACCTCTTGATAGGCTTCTAGAGATGAGAATAATGATTGGTCCCCCTGTTGTATGACTTGCTATGCTTATGCTATGCAGATGATTAGACTATGTGCATGACTCTATATGCAAATGCTAATGATATTGAAACATAAACCAAGTGAATAAGGTTGGGCAAATTTTAGGGTGCAACAGCTGCCCCTATTCAAGCGGCTTGGACCCGATTGGGTGAAGAGCCCGGAGCCTTCAGACATTCGCGGTACGAGACGGTTGAATACTAGGAACCCAGAAATTTGCCAACCGCAGAGATAAACTGCGCCACTGCTTGGGGAACGACATTCATCAGCTGAATTTAACTGTTACGGCAACCCACTGATCTTGCGCGACCGTGCTGGGGATAATTCGTCTGCACTTCTATAAACTGAATCGTCCACGTTAGGAATAAAACTCTTCCACGTTAGGAGTAACACCTGTCCACGTTAGGAACCATTTCTTCTGTATCTGTCCACGACAGGACTAACCCTTTCATCTTTCCACGTCAGGAAGCAATCTTCTTTCCACATAAGGAGAACTATATCAATCTGTCCACGTAAGGACTCCAATCTTTCCACGTCAGGAATGCTGTCATTTCCACGTAAGGAAACTATCTTTTTCCACGTAAGGAATCATCTCTTTCCACGTACGGAATCCAACTTGATATGTCCGCGTAAGGACTACATCGTCCACGTTAGGACCCACTTCTCCACGTTAGGAATAATAATAATTTCTTTGATTTGTCCACGTCAAGACACTGATCTCGTCTTGATTTGTCCACGTTAGGACTCAGGCGTCTTCGGCCTGCTGAGGAAATAAGACTTGTCCACGTAAGGACTCACACCCTTGTCTGACTTGTTCACGTCAAGGCACCAACACAAAGAGTAATCACTTTTGTCAACGTCATGACCTCCCATTCCACTAATTTCGAGAACCCGAATCTGTCCACGTTAGGACTAACACACTTCACCAATCCGGGGAAATAAACCTGTCCATGTTAGGACGCCCACTTCTGAAGAAATCCCGTCAATATAGGAATAAATTGTCCACGCCAGGACTTAGTTCTCCAATGATCCTCACCCACAAACTCCTTAGCACTGACGTGACAGCGACTTTGAGACGGACTCTACTGGGGATATCTGGAAACCAAACTATCAGACGCCTGTTCTGATAACCGGCGGTGGCCTCTGAAATTCTGATTCATGGAACCCCTGATGACAAAAGAGAAACTTATCCTGATAACTCTGTGAGGAATACTGCCGGAACTGACATTATCATTGGATGTCCCGTACCGAGATCTTGAACATTTGGTAGTTCATTTGAGTAAGAGTTCTCTTCACCTGAACTGCTAGAGTACAGAAACTGCTAAAGATAATGCTGACTCCGCCGGGGATAGCCAGATGCTACAGAATTATTCCAGCAAGATAAATGCTGGAAGGGTGAAGTCAACCCTGCTGGGAAATTGGGAACTCAAACCGAGCGCCCTGTTGAGGTAACCCCCTGCTGGGGAAAATAACCTTGCTGGGGAATATCAGATATGCATAGTACGATCGGACTTTCTGCTGGAGAGTGAATTGATATTACACAGTATCCCTGACAAAATAAATGACAGGACCCACCATCAACTCTGCTTGGGAGAGTCTTAATCTTCGCGTTCCACTGGAAGGAATGAAAACACTTGCAAAGAGAATTCCGCTGGGGATGGGATGATTCTCTTGGGGAAAATTAACTAATTCCGCTGGGGGAGAGTGCATGACCCTGCGGGGAAAGATGAACCTATCTGAATACAGCCTTACGATCTTGGAATCGCCAAACTCTATTGAGGACGAATAACTTTTCTGGGGCACGTCCTTTGGATAAGCTACGGCTAGCTGGGGAATTCTATCCTTCTTCAGGAAGAACATGCATGACCGGCATGGGGACTAAGTCTTTCATTATCGCGATCTTTTGATTGCCTTCCTCGTATGGCTATGAAACCTGCAACAACACAAACAAGGCAAGACAAGCCTATGCAACCAAATCAATTCAGGTTAGTGACGTTACACTCAGTTAATTCAAAGCTTTAACAATTGTTGGCAAGGGCCAGTGATGTTATACTCATGCTAGCTTCACTAAACTTAGGCGATTTATCATGCACAAAACAGTAAAGAATCAGTATCAAGTACTGAATAACATATTTTCATTGATTGGGCCCCTGAATGGGCGGAGTTTTTTTGTACACGGGATGTAACTCCTGAAAAGAGGAAGCTACGCAAAGCAAATATACAAGTATGCAAGTATGCACAAGAAGCATGAATATTGACAACTTAAATTTGTACACATGTCGGCAACGGGATGCAGATGAACACCATGAACTGATCCTCCCATGACTCGTCCGACTCTAATGCTTTCCCGGTATCCCCGCTTCTGAAGAGATTATATCCGATAACTGGCTCCTTAAACATATTCTCCCGCATTGATGCTCATTGAATTCGGACCGCAGTCATTTGCTTTTCAAATCCCTAACTTTTGCGTGAACCGCCCTTTACGGGTTTTCAGTTCACCGGGATACCCTTTTTTGCCGAAGCCGCCCAGTGTAGGTTTTCAACTTCGCGGGTGTACATTTTTCTCAATTTTTATCCCTAACTTTTGCCCGAACCTTTCATTCTGTTTTTGGTTCGTCAGGATGCCCCATTTTTGCCTGGACTCTCTTTTTTCTGTCCAGCGGGTCTATTTTAAGCAAAGTATTTTTTAACTGCGTCCGAATTCACAGGTGACGCAAAGTCTTCTCCGTCCATGGTGGACAACAACAACGCTCCTCCTGAAAAGACCTTACTGACAACGTATGGCCCTTCGTAGTTAGGGGTCCATTTGCCCCTGTGATCTGCTTGCGGCGGGAGAATCCTTTTCAGCACAAGGTCGCCCGTCTGAAAGCTTCGCGGATGTATCTTCTTGTCGTACGCTTTCTTCATTCGGCTCTGGTACAAACGACCATATGCTAGAGAAGCTAGCCTCTTCTCATCCATCAAACTCAATTGATTCAACCTGTTCGTTACCCATTCTGCCTCGTCCAGCTGAACGTCTCGCAATACCCTCAGAGAAGGGATCTCAACTTCCAATGGTAATACCGCTTCCATTCCGTATACCAACGAGAACGGAGTTGCCCCGGTTGATGTGCGTACCGTCGTACGATAACCGTGCAAAGCAAAAGGTAGCATTTCATGCCAATCCTTATAGGTCACCACCATCTTCTGAACAATTTTCTTGATATTCTTATTGGCCGCCTCAACGGCGCCATTCATCTTGGGTCGGTAAGGGGAGGAGTTGTGATGTTCGATCTTGAAATTCTGACAGAGCTCCTTCATCATTTTGTTGTTCAGATTTGAACCATTATCCGTGATTATCCGCTCGGGGATCCCATATCGGCAAATGATATCTCTCTTGATGAATCTGGCCACCACTTGCTTCGTTACATTTGCGTAAGACGCCGCTTCCACCCACTTGGTGAAATAATCGATTGCTACTAAGATGAACCGATGCCCGTTAGAAGCCGTCGGCTCGATCTTTCCGATCATATCGATTCCCCACATCGAGAATGGCCATGGAGATGACATCACATTTAGAGGACTCGGAGGCACGTGGATCTTATCAGCATAGATTTGGCACTTGTGGCACTTCCTCGCGAACTTGAAACAATCAGTTTCCATCGTCAGCCAAAAGTAACCTGCCCTCAGCAGTTTTCTCGTCATAGCATGCCCACCAGCATGTGTACCAAAGGTACCTTCGTGTATTTCCTCCATGAGCAATTTTGCCTCTCGTTCGTCTACACAACGTAACAGCACCAAATCGTGGTTTCTTCTGTATAAGACGCCATCCGGGTTCAAATAGAAATTGCCTGCTAATCTCCTGAGAGTCTTCTGATCTTGACTGGATGCCCCAGCCGGATACTCTTTATTCTTCAGGAAATTAAGGATATCGAAATACCACGGTTTGTCATCAGATGCTTCATCAATAGCAAATACATGAGCTGGCCTGTCCAACCGAGAGATAGTGATTTGGGGAGCTTCGTTCCAGAAGTTGACCTTGTACATGGAAGACAAAGTGGCCAGGGCGTCAGCCATTTGATTCTCTGCCCGCGGTACATGATGCAATTCAACCTTGTCGAAGAAAGGCAACAATCTCCTTGCATTATTCATGTAATGTATCAAATTAGGCTGCCGTGTCTCCCATTCCCCTTTTATCTGATTCACCACCAGAGCTGAGTCTCCGTATACATCTAGATGTTTGATTCGCAAATCAATGGCTTCTTCAAGCCCCATTATACAAGCTTCGTATTCGGCCTCATTGTTGGTGACAGCAAAGGTCAATCGGGCAGTAAACGGGATGTGCGACCCGTGTGGCGTGGTGATGATTGCCCCTATTCCGCTACCGTAAGCATTCACAGCTCCGTCAAATATCATCTTCCATTTGGACCCCAACTCTGGTCCTTCGTCTGGCAACGGTTCTTCACAATCCTTCATCTTTAGGTACATGATATCCTCGTCAGGAAAATCAAACCTCATCGATTGGTACTCTTCAATAGGCTGCTCCGCCAGATACTCAGACAGCACACTCCCCTTTATAGCCTTTTGCGAGACGTATTGGATATCATATTCAGTCAAGACCATCTGCCAACGGGCAATTCTACCTGACAACGCCTGCTTTTCGAATACATATTTGATAGGATCCATCTTCGAGATGAGCATGGTTGTATGATTCAGCATGTACTGCCTCAAACGCTTGGCGGCCCAGGCTAGCGCGCAACAAGTTTTCTCCAGCATTGAGTATCGAGATTCACAGTCTGTAAATTTCTTACTCAGGTAATAGATCGCATGCTCTTTTCTCCCTGTCTCGTCGTGTTGACCGAGAACACAACCCATGCTTCCCTCAAGAACCGTCAAATACATGATCAAGGGTCTCCCTGCCACCGGGGGTATCAAAATAGGAGGCTCCTGCAAATACTGCTTTATTTTATCGAACGCCTTTTGACAATTTTCGTTCCACGTTACAGCTTGATCTTTCTTCAATAACTTGAATAATGGTTCACACGTGGCCGTTAGGTGAGATATGAACCGGGCAATGTAGTTCAATCTCCCTAAAAACCCGCGCACCTCTTTCTCTGTTTTAGGCGTCGGCATTTCTTGAATCGCTTTTATTTTAGCAGGATCGACCTCTATTCCTCTTTCACTTACGATAAACCCCAGCAGCTTACCCGATCTCACCCCGAAGGTGCATTTATTAGGGTTCAGCCTCAGCCTGAACTTCCTAAGTCTTTTAAACAACTTCAGCAGATTCACCAGATGCTCTTCCTCCGTCTGGGATTTGGCAATCATATCGTCAACATAAACTTCGATCTCTTTATGCATCATGTCATGGAAAAGAGTCGTCATCGCACGCTGATATGTTGCCCCAGCATTCTTCAATCCAAAGGGCATCACTTTGTAGCAAAATGTTCCCCAAGGTGTTATAAAAGTAGTCTTCTCCATATCCTCTGGCGCCATTTTAATTTGATTATAGCCTGAAAAGCCATCCATGAAGGAGAATACAGAGTATTGAGCGGTATTATCAACTAACACGTCAATGTGAGGAAGTGGAAAATCGTCTTTTGGGCTTGCTTTATTCAAATCTCTATAATCCACGCACATTCGAACCTTGCCATCTTTCTTTGGCACTGGTACGATGTTGGCAACCCATGAAGGATACTTCGTCACAGCCAGGAAACCAGCGTCCCACTGTTTCTGCACCTCCTCTTTGATCTTCATTGCCATATCTGGTCGAGTTCTGCGAAGCTTTTGTTTGACCGGCGGGCAATCTTCTTTCAATGGCAGACGATGCACGACCATATCTGTATCGAGCCCTGGCATATCTTCATACGACCAAGCGAATACATCACTATACTCTTGGAGCATTTCAACCAGTCTTCGCTTGACCTCACTCTGCAGTGCGGCTCCGATACGAATATTTTTCTCAACCCCTTCCGACCCCAAATTGATAATTTCGATGACCTCGTCGTGAGGCAGAATGGCTCTTTCCTCTTGCTTTACTAACCAAGATAGTTCTTCAGGAACGTCGCTATCTTCGACAACCTCTTCTTCAGCCTGAAACACCGGGTGCTCAAAGTCGGGACGAGTCATAGGTGGTTCAAGGATGTCATCTGAAAATGTTATCCTGCAAAAGGAATGGTTAAGTGCTTCAAAATGCGTATAAAGCGAATAACCACGTTGCCATTTTATTGAAAAATACAAAATAAGAAAGACAGAGATTACAGTATTTGCACATGAAAAAACGCCATTTATTCAATGATTAACACGCAATGTTTATAACAACACAGCCCTAAGCAAATCTCGATGCCCCGGGCAAGACATCAGATTATTCAACAATTAATAAAGCAAAGCATTACTGTTTAAAAGTCACAGGAACAAGCTCCTGAATAGACCAGTTGCACAGTCCTTGTCCTGGCGTGCTTGGCTGAATCCAGGCATCCATATCACAGTCGCTGTCTCCTTCATCGGACTCTGAAGCAGCATTGACAGTTTCATGACATACTCCACTGGCAGAGATGATAATCGGCTTTCTGAAACGGGGGGCCCCCACGGAAGGAGTTGATGACGACGGTTGGTACCCCAGCCCGAACCGGTCCATCTTCACAGGAATGTCCAGCACTTTGCCCCAGCCCTTGGCTTCTCCTGCTTCCACTAGAGCTTGAGCTTCTTTATACGATGAGACAGCTATCTCTGGCACTTTGCTCGGCCCGGGACCTTCGTCCTTGATGCGCAAACCTTCGAATGCCTGGCATGGTGTTTCGTGGATCTCTCCGTCGACTTCCACATATTTAAATGACGATAGATGGCTGACCAGGATGTCTTCTTCCCCGCACACGGTGACTACACTGTCTCCGACCATGTATTTTAACTTCTGATGCAGGGTAGACGTGACGGCCCCTGCCCCATGAATCCAGGGTCTTCCAAGCAAGCAGCTATACGCAGGCTGTATATCCATGATATAAAACTCCGTTGCAAACACTTCCGGCCCCACTTGCAGAGGCAAGGTAATCGATCCGAAGACTGTTCTCCGCGTGGCGTCAAATGCTCTGACTACCAAATCACTGGGTGTACACAGAATCCCTCGAACATCCAGCTTCATCATCGCCTTCTTGGGTAACACATTCAGAGATGACCCGGTGTCAACCAATACGTGCGACATTACTGATCCTCTACACTCAACAGATACGTGTAATGCCATATTATGATCTCTCCCTTTCGGTGTCAAGTCAAAATCGGTGAAGCCCAAGCTGTGGCCTGCATTCACATGTGCCAATACTCCTTCTAGCTGATTTACGGAGACATCTTGGGGTACAAAAGAGGTGTCCAGGACCTTCAACAAAGCATTTCTGTGAGCTTCCGAACACAACAGCAATGACAAGATAGATATTTTGGACGGTGTCTGCTGCAGATGCTCCACAATTTTATAATCACTTTTCCGAATTAAGCGCATGAACTCTTCTACATCCTTCGATGCTGCTTCTTTTTCACTTGCTTGTACCAGAACATTTTCAACCACTTTCCCTTTTCCTTTCGCTAGTCTTTCAGCCTCCACTTCAGGAGATATAAAGATCCTGCCACTCCTCGTCATGCCTCCTGAACCAACAACATTATCCATAATCTCCGCTGGCTGCTTGTTAACATCAATCTTTATCCCATCACAATACACCTCTAACCCATATGACCATGGGACTGCTTTCGTGTTCTCGTACGGGATTGGCCCGACCTTAGTTATGGTGATCGGTGGTCGCTGAGCTGGTGCTGCAATAGTGATCGTCTTCCGAGGAATCGTTACCGTGGCCACATCACTCCGATTATCCCCTACTGCCCCTGCAGGCTCTTCAGTTGCCGCTCGATCAAACTGCAATATACCTTCATCAATTAAAGCCTGAATGCCCTTCTTCAAATCATCACACCCTCCAAGTAGGGTCCAACAGTCTAAGCAATATTCGTTACATCCTGGGTAGACACCTCCTTGTAACAGTCGGCTCTTTATCTCGCTCAACGGCGTCTTTAAATCTTCAACATTCATAATAAGATTCCTACCTTCCTCAGTCAGAACGGCGTTTGCCCCATGATTAGGCATGGGTTTCTGGACTATATTCGGACCTGCCGTTCCGAAATTGATAGTCTTGTTGTCCAAAAGATCCTGCACAACGTGCTTAAAAGCATGACAACCTTCTATATCGTGACCCGGGGCTCCAGAATGAAACTCACAGTGCCTGCTTGCGTCGTAGCCGAACGGGGGAGCTCCCGTTATTGGTGCCAGAGTTCTTTTCTCTACCAGATTCAATCCCAACAATGTCTGCAACAAATCGGCATATGTTGAGGGAGGCTTTTCAAACACTCTTCTCGGTTTACTACCCTGGAATCTTCGTTGAGCCTGCTGTGCCCCCTGCTGAGGCTGCTGCTGCTGTGGCATTGGCTGCTGCTGAACCGGTTGTTGTTGCTGGAGTGGTTGTTGTTGATATGGGATAGTAACACTCGCCACCTGCTGCGGCTGACGATATTGACCTCGTCCCCTGCCTCGGCCACGGCCTCGGCCTCCAAATACTGCGCTTGCCTCGCCCTGACGGCGTCCACCATAAGCTTTCCTATTACTGCCAGATGCAGTTGATTCCTCGACTTGGAACTTTCCTTGCTTAATGTTACGTTCAATCTTTTCCCCCATCAGAATCAGGTCTGAAAAACTGGCCAGAGACGTATGAAACAGCATATCATGAAACAGCCCTGTGAATGTGCCGACAAACATGTCATTCATTTCCTTATCTTCCACAAGAGGACGGACTCTGGCTGCCATATCGCGCCACCTTTGCGCGTACTCTTTAAAACTCTCCCCCTTCTTCTGTGAAAGCCCGGCCAACTGGACCCGATTGGGTGCCAGGTCGCTGTTATACTTGTAGTGGGCTACAAATGCCTCTGCTAATTGCTTCCATGTCTTGATATCAGTTGGCTCCAACCCCATGTACCACTCTAGGGAGGGACCCGATAGACTATCCTGAAAGAAATGCATTAGCATTCTTTCATCAGTTGAGTATGCGGACATCTTTCTGTAATAAGCTCGTACATGCACTTTCGGACATGTGTCTCCTTTATACTTATCGAACGCAGGAGCTTTGAATTTAATTGGCACCCGCAAGCCAGGTACCAAGCCCATTGTTGCCATGTCCAATCCCACAGCACTTTGATTTAAGACTCCCTTCATCTGCTCTTCCAGCATTCTAATCTTTTGGGAATCATCCATCGGCCCTTCAAAACCTCCTCCGGAGAAGGCATCTTCCTGCTGATCTTCTTGCCACATACCGTTTCCAGCTCCATACCCATCATATCCATTATTAGGTCCAGCTCTGATCTGATTCATCCCCGGACCTCGGCCTCTGTTGTCGTACCCTTGAACACCTCCAGCAGGACCAAAAGCCATAAATCCAGTACCGTTTCCGTTTCCAAAGCCTCCGTAACCCTGATTGACCATACCATAACCATCTTGCCCAAAGCCTTGAGCATTAAAGCCATACTTCCCAGTGTTATCGAATCCCTGATCGTTGAATCCGAACCCAGTATTGACAAAGCCATTGCCTCCTAGATTATCTCCCAAATTGACATCACCCAGCCCAGCATTAAGGACAGCAGTCTCATTCCCCACTCCAACGTTACCATTCACAGCAGCGGTAGCGTTGTTGATATTAGCAGCAGGTGTATTGATTACAGGCGGAGCCACTGGCGTGGGAGTACCGTCTCCATGAGCAGTATCGACCCGGACAGACTGATGATCTTCATTACCATGACCAGCGTTTCGGGCCAACAGAGGCTGGACCATGGCCTGCAAATTCTCCTGCCCTTTCGCTATAGCTTCCATGGTCTGCATGAAGAGGGCGAGCTTCTCGCGCACATCTTGCATCTCGTTCTGCATTTGGTCCATGATTTTTCGACAATTGGAGCGTGTAGAATAGCGGTGCGGATGCTGATCTGCAATCCTGTTAAGTACCTGATAAAAGCAGGAGATAAGACACTATTCAAAGCTTACCTGTAATGCAATATGAATGCAATGCAATGTGTCTGTGCATTAGGGAAGTTCATTCCCCCAGTTCTAGTGCGAAGGTGCCGGTGCAGTGACAATGTTGACAGTAGGAATATCGGAGCTGAATCATAGAAAGCCTCATATATTGCAGGGAGAAACAGTAAGCCCAAAGTACAATATCACTGAGAGTACAAAGAAGGCATGACCTCAACCAACGATCCTGGTGATGGTCAGCACTATGCAAATAAAGCATACAAGTTACTACATGAAATGATCAAATCCTCCCAAAAGTCTGGTACTCCTCTATCAACTTCCTGGTCTCCGGATGGCTTGGTCGATCAAGCAGCCCTTCAACAAGTTGGTTTCTCTTCTTAAGGATACGGCGTACGTCTTCAGCAGTTTCTTCCCATGTTGCTTCTCCGAAGCAATCTTCTAACTTTCGCTTCTGAGACACTGCTTCATCTCTGGATTTGATTGCCTTGTTCAGTGCATGCTGGACACTATACCGGGTCATCACTTCTTCCTCACACTTCTTGATGCTAGACTTCAACCTCTCTTCGAGGTCGGAGATTTGCTGTTTCAGCTTATCTTCCCTCATCTTATTGTTGGTGAGAGTAGCATTCCAAGTCTTGTTGCAAGAGGAGATTTCTCGGTGTGCCGCGTCAAGCGCTTTCTTTTTTGATTCCAGCATGTCATGGGAACTTCTGAACTCTTGCCCCAGACGTTCGCGCTTTTTCTTCTCCTCAGTCAACTCAGCCCCTAACCTGTTTAACAGCTCGATTTGTTGTTGGAAAGCATATACGGCCTTGTTTTTCTCACTGCGTACCTGGGCTAACTCTTGCTCTAACCCTTCATTAATCTTCATCAAGGCTTCTTTTTCCTTCACAACTTGTTCATAGACTTCTCTAGAAACAGTAGTCGGCTCTGCTACCGGAACGGGAACAAGAATTGGTGCATCTGGAAACGGCATCCCCAACTGACTGGCTCTCTCCTGAATCCAAACTCTATAGGATGCATAGGCCTGACAGTCATTCTTTCCTAACAACGGCTTCCCTCTGCGGTTAATACGCGTCCAGGCATGTTGCAGCTTGGCTAGTAACTCCCCTTTCACGTCACCGGTGAAGTACAGAGATTCCTGTACTTCTTCCTCCTGAGGTGGATTCTTCAGTGCATATCCGAACTGGCGAATGAATAGAGAAGGGTTGTAATTGATACACCCTTTTCTTCCTATCAGCGGCACATTAGGGTACCCCGAATAGCTGAAGATGAGCTCAGATCCCAACAGGTCTCGATCAAACCACACAATGTCTTCGGAATATAGCCTCATCAGGCGCTCTGACCAACTGGCTGAGGTTGCACTGTCTACAAATGGTCCCTTCACGGGGAGATGACTTTTGAACCACATATTCAATAGAGGAGTACAACAGTAAACAACTTTTCCCCTTCGGTTTTCGTTCTTGTAGTGCAATGAGTGGTAGAAATCTCCGATCAGCGTTGGCACTGGATTGCCGGCAGCGAACAGATAGAAAGCGTCCAGGTCCACAAAGTTGGGCAAGTTAGGAAACAGCACAATTCCATAGATGCATAAAGCCAAAATAGCATTGAAAACCACCCAACAACCGTTCTTGGCGTACTCTTGAGCTTTGCCAACCAGAAAATCTAGAGAGAAACCGGGAACCCCAAGCCAAGAAGTCACTAATAACTCAGCAGCCTTCATATGCAAGGCTTTGGCTAAGTCCTCCAACTTGGGCTCAGCAGCAGAGTGAATGAAGGGAACCTTGTTCTGCACCGGTAACTCAGTAAACTCCACATACTCCTCAATGGTAGGTCCTAGAATGAAGTCAGCAAAAGTAAAGCATCTCAATGCGGGGTCATAGAACTGCATCAAGGTGTATAGCCCGTTCATCTCATCAGCAGTGGGCTTACAGACTAATCTCAGTAATCTCCCATGGCTCATTCTGAAGCTTCTCCTAACCTCCTCATCGGCAAGAGATATCAGACCAAGCAAAGAAGTAATATCAGGTGAAGGCAGCTTATACGCAACTGTCTTCCTCAAACTAGCCATAGTCAATACTCAGAAGTCTGGGCACTAGAACTAGGGAAATGCAAATGCACCTGCAGCACAGACACACGTTAGTGAAATGCAAATGGTAATGGATATGCAGGCAATGCAATGCAAGTAACATGCAACAGGGACCAAAGCTGTAGCTGAATATCCTGAACTCAATCAAGAAAGGTCTCAGATAGACCATCCAGAAGTCCTCAAACCCTGGTCTCAGATAGTCCTAAAACAAAGCTCCATTACTGGTCTCTGATGGACCTCAAACCATAACTCCCACTGGTCTCTGGTAGACCTCAAATCACATCTCCAATTGGTCTCTGACAGACCTCAGAACACATCTCCAAATGGTCTCTGACAGACCTCATAACTCTCCATAAATACCCAGGATCTCTGATCAAGAAATAACCGGTAGTCTGAAGGTCTAGTTGCCTGCATAACCCCAAACCCTCTCACAGGTGGATGTCCTAGTAACTGACAAAAGGTACGGCATCCTATGCGGTTGTCGGCGTCACAGACTTTCAGGGTTGATGATACGATTCCCAGAAGGAGTGGCATCATCAAATCCTGAAGAGGCCTCACTCAGCCAACTTCCAAATGATCGGTTCCCGGAGTCGACAATTCAGCTGACCAACAACCCCTTCGACCCAAAGGGTAGAAAAAGAAGCCAACCAGAAGAACCTCGTCCGAGTGTAGATTTCATGAGACACTAATGCAAGCAAAGCCGGCACGCGCCCACTACTTTCTACGCTAATTCTAGGTGCACTCAAGCCCAGGTCCGGCTTCTCACTCAATATCAGAACACCCGTCACACCCCAAGATACAGCAATAATAATCAATATATAATGCTGAAAATAAAAGGTCAGAAATATAAATCCATACAAAATCCTCGACGGGAAAACAAACGTTAGGATTGACTCGCTCAAAGGGACGTTGGATCCCAAATGCATAAGAACCATCGCAGTTCTTAGCAGCCAGGGGACGTTGGATCCCCAGCAGAGTCGCCAGCTGTCGCTACTGCGAAAATCGGCGCCGGCTGAACAGAAGAGTCGCCACCGCGCGTTATTTATCCCACGGGAGGGAAAGGAAACGCTCAGAGTAAACCTCGCACAATACGGGAAAGGTATGGTCATCGCAACCAAAACCTGGATTCGGGAGTCGGTTACGCAAGGGGAAGGTATTAGCACCCCTCACGTCCGTCGTACTCGACGGGATCCACGCTTGTTTTCGGGTATGGATTGTTATTCTATCTACGCTACAGGTCAGGGGTTAAAAATAAAATGACTCGGCAAAGTATCGCACTTCATGCCTACGTATTCCCGTCTGGAACGAGAAATCAGAGTCAACGTAGTTCGCCTACCTACGGGAAAGGAGGGGAAGGTTGCTCGCTAGGATATCGCATCCTATGCCTACGTACTTTCACACGGCATGAAAGATCAGAGCAAACGTAGTTCGGGCCACGTACGACACAAGTCTACCTTGATTGATTTTATTCCTTCTGAAAAAGGGTTTTCTGATTAACAGTCCCAGCGGACAAAAATGACGTTTTGATGAGTTTACACATTTTTTTTTACGGAAGAAGTGTCTTTTATTGTGTTTGAAATTTTTATGTGTTTTTCTGTTTGTTTTGAGAAAGAAGAGACAGAACTCTAACCTACGGTTGCGAAGGGAATCAAACTAACCTAATGTTATCATGCATGGGTTAAGACCTAATGTCTATCATGCTCCTCTCTTGCACAGAGAGAAACAGAGATCCTACGGGATAGGCAGAAACAGAAACAATATCAGATATAATAAAGCGGTAAAATGCATGGATGCAACAGTACAAGCGAGGCAAGGGAGTCCCACTCAACCTCGAACCTAGAAAACAATAGGCAAACGTGAACAGGCTTCACTTTCAACCCAGCAGGGTAAACAGCAAACAATACAGTCCAGAAAACCAATCAATACATCAAGGAATGAAATACAGCAAAAGAAACAGCATCAACAGCTCTGAATCAACATCTGGCTCCAAGTAATCTCCAATCATTCACAGGCTTCAACAAGCATCAATCTCCATCTTCATGATCTTCAGGCAAGGGCTTTGATCATCAGTCTTCTATCTGCAATGGCTTTTCTTCAAGTTCAAACCTCCAGGATGAGGAATCAGTCACAAGAGTGAAGTGAATGAATGTTAGACAATTGATTACCTACCAAGGGTGGTTCATCAACTGTTAACACTAAACAGAAAGTTCCCTCTCAAAAGTTCTATCTTTCAAATATATTCACTGATCCTTCCAAAGGAAGGAGGTGGATATTTGAAAGAGACTTTGAATCATAGAGAAAGGATGGATGCAGACAAGGCATTCCATGTTTGAGAAACAAGCTTTCTAATCTAGAGCTCTGCCTAGCTCCTAAACCCTAGTCTCCTCAGCAGCTGCTATCAAGAATCTCCTCTTCAACTCTGGTAGTTGATCTTCCATCTCTGAATCTCCAATGGCCTCCATCTCCTCAAGTCTTCAGCTCTCCCAAGTCCCCAGACAACCCCAATACCCAAGCAAGCAAGCAATAATCCCCAGAGGGCACACCACACCAGACAATCAGACATACAGAGAGTGTTAATAGCAGTAGGGGGATCCTGACTTTTTCTAAGGGGATCTAATAACTACCCATAGCCCCTATAATCCCATAGCTAAACTATTCAAACCCTAAGTCCTAAGGGAAATGAAATCAAACTTCTTAAGTCATCACCTAAAAAACCCTAATTTGTTCATGTTGTTCAAGCCTACATTAAGCACCTAAAATTAACTTCTAAAAATGGGAACTAAATTGTTTCTAGAAGTTCAATATCTCATCTAAACAACCTAAAAAGAATGAACAAAAAATATGAAAGCATCTAGTAGAACAAAAATTATCAAAATCATGCATGAAATGAAGCTATTTAAAATGTCATTTATTTAGAAAATATGGGAAAAATATCAAATAAAAATAAAATGCAATTATTATTTTTTTATAATTTTCTAGACATCCTAAAGAAAATAGTGTAAAAAGAATGAATTAAAAATGATTTTTTATCTATTTATTATGAATTTTTTTAAAATGAATGAAAAACATGAAAAAGAAATAATAAAAAGAAAGAGAGAAATAGCCAGGGGGTGAGAATAGCAGATTATTCACGTTCAAATTGAACTGGGCCCAATACTGGGGGGTGGCAAAAGCAAGGCCCACGCTCCCCCCCTTTAATGAAACGCAGCGTTTCAATGGGGGGAGGATTCCCTCTCAAACTCAGAATTAAACTAGAGCCACACGATGGTCTCTTTAGTCAAAAGTCTAACAAGCAATGGACGATCAGGATTTCGTATTCAACCTTGGTTCATGAAAGCTAGGGTTTACACTCCATGGAAGCCATGCACGAACCAACTTCCATCAATCTGTTCTCTCTCCACAGTGCACGAAACATCACGATCCAAACATGAAAAATACTCTAAATCTCTTCCTCTACAAGACTATGGTGGTAATTCATTCTGAAATTCAGCCTAACTCTCAACCCGAGCGCAACAAGTTCTGTCCATCATGGAAATGCTCTGCAACCTATCCTCAAGAACCTCAACCAAACCTATACTAATCTCTTCTATACTTAATGGTGATCATTCTAAACTAACAAGCTAAGGTTATAATGCACTATGCTATGAATTCTACATCCTAACAGTTTCAAGCACCTGCTATGAATCATCACTAAACTACTCCTAATCAATCAGAAATGCTCTACTAACATCCTACATCATTATTATACTAACAAACTAATGTAAATCTATCTGTATCAAGCTATGGGAGAGAAATTGAACCTGGTGCAAAAGCTTGTGGATGATGATGAAATTCGTGGATCTGAGAGCCTTGATGCTTCAATCTGGATCTACTCTTGCTATATTTGATTCTGTATGCAACACCTTGATGATTCTTGCCTTGGATCTTGCTGTCCACTTGAAATTGCAATTTGTGTGTTCTTGATTATGGTGCTCGAAAATGGATCAATTTCAATCAGATCCTTGTTGATATTTAGTCCATGATGATGATTGAATATGATAGAGTCAATATTGGTGATGATTGATGAAGATTTTGAGAAATTTGGATGGAATTGCAATGAGAAAGAATAGAGAGAATTTGTGAAGTTCTTGGTGAAAAATGAATCCAACCCTTGCTCAATTCTGATTTCATGAATATATAGGGCTCAATGGAAACTTCTAGATCCATCTTACAACTTCCCTTGCCTTCCAACTTTGATTGATTTTGGTTATGTTTCTTCAAATGCAAGTAACCATAAATAACTTTTCTTTTTCCTTCTAAACTCAAAAATGTACTTGAACCATTGTCTTTGAAATGTCTTTTCCATTCAAAATCATATATTGGAAGTCCCCATTTGAACTTATAAATCTCTCAAACCATTTTTCACTTTGACTTGATTTAAATTATAAGCCATTTTAGTTCAAATTTGACCAATCATGCAACTTCATGTTATGAGCTTTTCCAACAATTTGTGACCTTCTTTCTAGACTCAAAATGTCATTTGGAGCAAGTTTGATGTTGTAAGTTTTTCCATTTGAGGCCTCCTTGTATGAGTTTTGGACATAGGTTAAAATGCCCTGTAATTCACAAATGACCAAAATACCCTTTGCTTGCCAAGACCATAAGTTGAGTTCCACACATCATATGAGGGCATGCTATACCATTCTAGAAATCTAAGACAATGAGGAACAATTCTTATGTTGACCAGAAATTCATTTGAAATCTCCTTGAGGGGTAAAACTAGCTTGGAAGTCAAGTCACTTTCACAGACAAAATTTCAGATACCTCAGATGACCTGTAACTTGCAAGGACCATAACTTGAGTTCTATAAATCTCCTTGATGTCTTCCACCACTCAAATTAAAGGTCTTGAGATCCTCTACAAGTTTCATGTTGGCCAAGGATCCATTTGAAGCTTGCATTTTGACTTATCTTGCTTGGAAATTTGACCTAAACTAGGGGATTTTACACAGAAACCCTAATTTAGAAACTCCTCTTCTCCTTGATTTCTCTTGAATTCTTCTTGGCATATCTCCATATCCTTCTTTATATGTCCAATGATGAACCCCACATCTCTCCACTAGACTTGAATGCCCCTTAAATCAGTCAATTGACCTAGGGTTGACCTAGGGTTGACCCAGATGAAACCCTAGTTGACTGCCTTCAGCTATAGCTCTTGTGCTCTCATCAATGACTTGTCCCCTTCTTTAAATGACTTTCTAAGTCTCTCATAATGTCTAGATACTCTCCATGCCTTCAACTCACAGTTCACAACCCTCTTGTTGACCCTCAGATACCCTCAGCTAGGAGATGGACTCAAGGCTTGATCTGCTGAACTCTTTGCTTTCAAATTCTTTCCTGATGACTTGGATGAGATTGAATTGGGATAATAACCTCTTGATAGGCTTCTAGAGATGAGAATAATGATTGGTCCCCCTGTTGTATGACTTGCTATGCTTATGCTATGCAGATGATTAGACTATGTGCATGACTCTCTATGCAAATGCTAATGATATTGAAACATAAACCAAGTGAATAAGGTTGGGCAAATTTTAGGGTGCAACATGGATCACTCATGAAACTGCAACCAGTTGTACTACTTACTCAAGCTCAAACAGATAAAGCTCAATCCAATCGTTTCCGTCTCAACAGCAAGAAGATGAGATACTTGAGTGGCAATAGTAGAATTGAAACTCAATAGGATTATTTCCCACATAGCTGATTCTTTTTGTAAAACTTCATGACAAAATTCTCTTACTAGGGTTTATGTCTCCTTGTACAAACTTACCCGTGTATGAGTCACTTTTGATATAAATAAACTCCATCTTTTGAATCCAGATTTACTTTTACCCTATTTACATAAGCGAAACGTCCATTGGTTGTGTTTGAATGTATGTATGCCTTTTAATATGATTGATGTTTACCAGAAATGCATGAAAATGCAGTAATAGTATTTACTAAGGACGAACGAGGGAAGGATTTCAACGAAGCTTCGCCGGTTCATCTTTACAAAACAGTTACAAACCATCAGTAGGACTAATCCATTTTCACAAAGTCTAATCTCCCCTGGAATTTATATCCATCTCTTTTATCCTCATACGGATATACGGGAAATTACTTTCCAATAAAGGCACGATGAACGAAGACGGGATGTTATACTTATCCTACTATCAAACGAAAACGAAGGTTATCTATACCCTGTTATCCCCAACAACGGGAGGTTATTTATACCTTGTTATCCCCAGCAGACGGAGGGTTATATATTCTTCAACAACGAATCGGGATTTATTTTCCTTGGCCAGCAGTTGTTATACAAGGATATCCAGACACTTCCAGCAGTGCCATAACATACATACATCATTTACATCATACCATAACATATATGTCTATAGTACATTACCTAAGTGCATCATGTCATACATGCATACATAAAGCATAAACTAATGTTGTTATACAGAATGCTACCTTGTTTTCAGGTTAATTATCCAACAAACAAGCTTATGATCTTTGGGACTGCTTTATTGTAACCTCAGGGTTACTTTATCCTCCTGATGAGCTTCTTATTACTTTGGGACTGCTTTATTGTAACCTCAGGGATATTTTATCCTCCTGATAGCCTCTCATGACTTCAAGACTGCTTTAGAGCTACTAATTGCTCTATCCTCCTGAAATCATCCTATTACTTCAAGACTGCTTTAGAGCTATTCATTGCTCTATCCTCATGAGGTCATATTACTACTTCAAGACTGCTTTAGAGCTATTCATTGCTCTATCCTCCTGAAGCCATCTAATTATTTCAAGACTGCTTTAGAGTTATCCATTGCTCTATCCTCCTGAAACTACATTATTATTTCAAGACTGCTTTAGAGTTATCCATTGCTCTATCCTCCTGAAATTACATTATTATTTCAAGAATGCTTTAGAGCCATTCATTGCTCTATCCTCCTGAAGACATATCACATTATTATTTCAAGACTGCTTTAGAGCTGTTGATTGCTCTATCCTCCTGAAGCCATTCTATTACTTCAAGACTGCTTTAGAGCTATTGATTGCTCTATCCTCCTGAAGCCATTATTACTTCAAGACTGCTTTAGAGCTATTGATTGCTCTATCCTCCTGAGGTCAGATTTATCACTTCAAGACTGCTTTAGGGTTATCATTATTGATTGCTCTATCCTCATGAAGACATGCTGTTACATCAGTATTACTCCAGACTCCTGACAGTTCTCATTATACTACTGAAGGACTTTCCCCTAGTGGCATCTTTAAGCCCACTCAATCATGTTCAACCAACCATCAATATCACTCTAGTGCACTGGTGAGTGCAAATTTTTGGGCTTTTGTGTTCAATCCCCTTCAACCTTCCAGGTTACGACTGGCAAATATACCAATCTAACCCCTCAGGTCTCAGAAAATTGAACAGGGGCAGCTGTTGCACCCCAAAATTTGCCCTCACAATACAAGACTTTGTGTTCTAAGAAGGTTCACAAGGTTCACAAGTTTCACAATACCTCCCATGAGTATCACAAGATATCTTATGAAGATTCACAAGGTTCACAAAATTCACAATTGGTTAGAAGAGTTGACAATTCCCTCAGACAATGCACCTCCTAAGCAGTGCATCCAAAACTAGGGTTTTGACTTTAATCAGGCTAAATGGACTTCCAAGACTTCAAGTGAGCTTCATAACATCTTATATGTGTATAAGAACCCCCATGTCAAGTTTCAAGACTTTTCTCAAAAGTTTGCTCAGTCAGATGATCAGATAAGTCAAAAGCAGTCAATGCAGTTAAAAGGTCAAACTGAGGTCAACTGTGGTCAAACCAAAGTCAAACTTCATGATTTTTTTTTGCCAACATCAAAGAGAGGTTGGGTGAGAAATATTATCATAATAACTGTAATACCCCAAATTTTGCCCTAAGATTTGTCGTCGCATTTCATTGCATTTAATCAATTACTAACAAATTTGTGTAGTCGTTTGACTTTTTGCAGGTAAATATCATATGGCATGCATTTTTTTTCTAAAAAGTAAAAATGGCACAATTGGCAGGAGGACATGTGTAAGGAGTTATGAGTGTGAGAGGTTGAGAGTTCGAATCTCACCTTTGTCACTTTTTTTTGTTTTTTATTATTTTTTCTCTAAATTTTTCTATCTTTCATTAAAAAAATAACAAAAATAGTTTTTTATTATTATTTAATTATTATTTTCGTATTTTAATTAAATCATTTTTTAAAATATTATTTTTTTCACTTTTTTCTAAATTATTCATAAAAATATCCAAAAAATCATAAAATAAAAAATATTGAAAAAAATTTTGTTCTTTTTATAATATTTTTTATTTTAGGAATCAATAGGATTATTAGTTTTTATTTTAAGTTTATTTTAATTATTTTAAATTATTTAAATTTTATTTTTTCTTAACTAATTATTTAGTTTGGGCTTTAAAATGGGCTTTAGGGACATTATTGACAATTTGGTGTTAACCCTAATTTGTTCCCTATATATACATGTGTTGCCTTGTTGGAAAAAAGAGGAGAGAATGAAAAAAACCTAAGAGGAGTGAGTGCCGTTCGCCGTTATTTAGTTTTCTTCTTCATCCATTACTATTGTTTCCTTTTCTTCATCGTTTACCGTTATTTAGTTTTCTTCTTCATCCATTACTGTTGTTTCTTTTTCTTCATCTTTTACCGTTATTTCTTTTTCTTCATCTATTACCGTTATTTCTTCTTCTTTATCTATTACTGTTACGTTTATATATATATAATTTTTAAATTGTTAGAGTTTATATATATATATAAGATTTTTGATCGAATTATGTCGATACGATGTTTGCACATTTGTGTGCATGACGCGTGACATTTGTGTTAGTTCGATCTGGTTGCGATGATCGCATTTTTGTGTGAGCAATAATACTATTTTTTGCTTAATTTCTTTTTCTTTGCGATAAATTTTGTTTCGTCCGATTTAGATCTGGTTGCGATGAGCGCATTTCTGCGTTAGCAACATTGTTGGGTTATTTGGCACATTTAAAATTCATTATTGCTTTATTATTATTATTATTATTATTATTATTATTATTATTATTATTATTATTATTATTATTATTATTATTATTATTATTATTATCATTATTTATTATTATTATCATTATTATCATTATTATTACCATTATTATTATTATTGTTATCATTAATTTATTAAAATTTGTTATAATATAAAAATCTGTTTTTTAAAATAAATAACACTAACATCTTTTCCAAATTAATATGAAAACCTATTATTTTTAAGAAAAACTTTTTTTAGATAAATTTAAAATAATAACTAAAATCTTTTTTTTAAAATAATAATTAGAACCGTTATTTATTTTATTTTATTATTGTTCAATTCAAATTTCATTATCATATTGTATCTGCTCCTCTCATGTAACCTCGCGAACTTAACAATCGCTCTTTAAATTCTGCCTTTAAATTTCTGCTTGCATGGTTTAAATTATGACATTATCTCTCTGTTTGCATGATTCAATTATCTCACGCGTTTACTATTATTTCTGTCACATTGCACACATCCGAAGGTTAGGTCTAACTGTTTGGCCGCCGCGCCAATAGTCCGTAAAACTTCACACATTCAATTTCAAATCCTCAAAACTACAAACTACAAACCCTAATTTTCACAAATGCCTCGCCGCAGGCAAAATTACAATTTTACCCTTAGCATTAGGTCAAAGAGCCGCCGCGCTCATTTTAGGGTTTCCCGCCGTGGAATCCCTAATTTAACCCTAATTACAACTTAACATTTCAACGTAGAGATTTGGAGTTTCTACACTCCACGTAAGCGTGTCCTTAAGATGCGTTTATTCCCCTTGAGACCTTGACCACAGTCAAGAAGTTTCTAACCTCCCTATTGAGGGGAACTACGATTACTCTGATTCCACTCCCGTAAGGATACGTAGGCACAAGATGCGATGTCTTGCCGAGTAAACTTAGAATTAACCCCCTTTATTATTTATTATTGCTTATTTATATTTTATTTATCTTTGCTATTTAATTATTTTGCTTATTATTTTGTAATTGTTTCTTGGATGTAAAGTTGTTTAATTATTTAATTATTATTATGGTTAGTAATTAGGGAGTGTAACAACATGTATGTAATATTAAAATAAATTTAGATCACTTTTAAATAAAGATAATTAAAATAAACACGTCACACACGTAAGTCGATTTTAATCGCCGTCTCACTTCCTAAGGATATCCCTCAAGTTGCCTACGAATAATGGTTAAGTGGGGTGTATAAAGCAAGTCCCTCAAATAGAAAAAATCATCAAAGTCCCTTATGGTTGCCTTTACGAATCGAGTCCCTTTCGAAAAATGATGATGGTCCCTTATATGTGCTTATTACATCCCACAATGGCCTTCAAAGTCAAATTGTCCCTCACATGTCCCTTAACATCCAAAGTAAGGACTACCTACTCCATTATAGTAGGGATAGTCTTACTAAGGAAAGGATAAAGAATAAGAAAGACCTTAAAACATTAGGGTAGGCTACTCCTAGATACTTGCTCACTTCAAAACTTTTTCACACTTAAACAAATTTCCAACAAAATTTTCAAACAAGTTTTTTTTTCACATCCATACACGGATTATTATTAAACTATTCTGAAATTTTTTTGCTATTCACACACTACACTTTCAAAACAATTCAAAAGTGAGCTTAAGTACCTAAGAGCCCATGGGTAACCATGGATGAAAAGGGTGCTAACACCTTCCCTTTTCATAACCTACCCCCCGGACCCAAAATATTCTCTAAGGTCTTTCCTGTTCTTTTATAACCTTTCCTTATGGATAAAATAAAAGTCGGTGGCGACTCTTGCTATCCGCAACATTGTTTAAAGTCAGTTCTCCCACCGTGTTACAGGTGCGCCTGGTCATGATCTGGAGAATTGTTATGCTCTCAAAAATATTGTCAGGGATTTATTGGAAAAGAAGATTTTGTCATTTGAAGATCCTCAACCGAATGTTAAGAAGAACCCTTTTCCTAACCATGAGAGTGTCAATGCCATTAGTGCTGATTCGGGAGAAGGTTACGCCCTTGACGTTGAACAGATTAAGACTCCTCTCAAGATGTTCCATTCAAAACTGTTTGAAGCTGGTTTGGTAGATACTTCCCACGTTGCATGCGTAAGTTGTGAATCCAGTATTAAGGGTTGTGTGTTGGTTCAGAATGATGTTCAGAGGTTGATTAATGAGGGTGTTTTACAAGTGACAAGCCAAGCCAAGAAGGATGAGGTCGCTGTGGTTGAGCCTGTCTTCCATCAGCCTGAATCAAAGGGTAAGGTACCAGTGTTTAATCTATCAGGGGCAGGTTCTGCCAATCCCGTGTTCGATATACCGAAGTCGTCTATCCCTGAGGTGAATCAGCCTAAGCCTATAGTTATTCGAAGACCAAGTCCGTTTCCTTTCAGTGATCCTAAAGTTGTGCCTTGGAAATACGATGTGACGATGATCGACAAGGAGTCCGGGAAGGTTATTCCAAATGAAGAGGTTAAGGGCACTGTGACCAATATCGCAGAGGCAAGCAGGATGACTCGCAGTGGCCGTGTGTATACCCCCCATTCCAATGAGGTCCCACCTAAGGAAACAACTAGTATCCCAGTGCCTGCCAAAGACAAAGGTAAGGGAGCTGTTACGAATGATGAAGATGCTGAGTTTTTGAGGATCATCAAGAAAAGTGACTATAAAGTTATCGATCAACTTCATCAGACTCCTTCCAAGATTTCGATTTTATCTCTGTTGATGAGTTCACCCGCTCATAGGATGGCCTTGCAGAAGGTTTTGACTCAAGCACATGTGGATCAAGATATCAGCACCAGTCGGTTTGATAGTGTGATTGCCAATTTGACCGCCTGTAACACCCTTAGTTTCAGCAACGAAGAGTTACCAAAGGAGGGTCCGAACTATAATCGTGCCTTACATATATCGGTGAAATGTCAGGAGGACAATTTAGCGAGAGTGCTAGTGGACACCGGGTCTTCTCTGAATGTTCTACCCAAGAGGGTTCTTGATAAGTTGGCTTGTAAAGAGACTGTGTTGAAACCTACTCCTTTGGTCGTCAAGGCTTTCGATGGCTCTCGTCGGTCGGTAATGGGGGAGGTTGAGCTTCCTATCCTGATTGGTCCACAAGTTTTTAATATCACGTTTCAAGTCATGGACATTAATCCCAATTACAGCTGCTTACTTGGAAGGCCGTGGATTCATGCCGCTGGGGCAGTAACCTCAACGTTACATCAGAAGATGAAGTTCGTGATCGATGGAAAGTTGGTTATTATACACGGTGAGGAAGATCTGATGGTCAGTAACCTGTCTTCTTTCCGTTACATCGAGGCCGATGAGAATGCTTTAGAAATCTCCTTTCAAGCACTTGAGATCGCCAATGCCGTTCTGCTAGGAGTCGAAGAGACAGTGGGTCAGGGTAATCCATCTTTTGCATCTCTGAAGAGTACCAAATCAACAATTGACAGGGGCATTCTTGAAGGTTGGGGAGAGGTAATTGATGTCAAGACCAAGACTGATCGCTCTGGGTTGGGTTACAAACCAACTCAGAATGGAGCTGCCACAACCGTCGAAAGGCGTCCGAAGGTTATCCCAGAGGTATTTGTCAGCAGAGGCTTCCAAGTCAATGCCATCAGTGACTGTGAAGAAAACGAAGAGCTGAGCAACCTGGTGTTTAAGGGTGATGCAGTTTTGAACAACTGGGAGACCGTAGAGATCCCTGTTTTTTTTCCTTTGTCAAAGTAATTCTTTTAAAAAGTTTCATTTACATTTTCAAATAAAAATCCGTAGCTCTGCCCAAAGCTATAGGTTCGCTTTTATTGGGCCACCTTTCATTTCTAAAAAGATATTAATAAGAGCATTTTGTTCAATTCCACCTTGTTTCATTTGCGTTTTTTGTTTTCACCTTTAAAAATGAAATTGGCAACTTTTTTTTCCCAAAAAAAAATTAAAAAAAAAACAGCATTTCATTCTTACATATCTTCGAGCATTTTAATTAAGTAGGCCTTCCATCATGCAGAGACATCGTAAACCTTGTTGGATCCGATGACTTTACTGACACTCCTGACTGGGATGCACCCATCAATCAAGCTGAGGACGAGGGTGAAGAAGATTTTGAAGTACCCGCGGAACTGACAAGATTGATTGAGTACGAGTACACAGAGCTTCAACCGTATAAAGAGCAGGTGGACTTAATTAATCTCGGTACAGATGAGAGCAAGAAAGAGGTCAAGATTGGTGCAATGCTTGGGACAGAGATTAGGCCGAGGTTGATTGAGTTGTTAAAAGAGTATATTGATGTGTTTGTGGTCATATCAAGATATGCCGGGCCTAGACACGGACATTGTTGTTCACAAGTTGCCACTTAAGTCGGATTGTCCGCCTATCAAGCAAAAACTTCGAAGGACGAGACCCGACATGGCTTTGAAGATTCGAGATGAGGTTAAAAAGCAGTTGGATGCAGGTTTCTTGGCAGTCGCAAAATATCCAGATTGGGTTGCCAACATTGTGCCAGTGCCTAAGAAGGACGGTAAAGTTAGGATGTGTGTGGATTACAGGGACCTGAACAAAGCAAGTCCGAAAGACGACTTCCCTCTGCCACATATTGACACGCTGGTAGACAATACAGCCAGTTTTGCGTTGTTCTCATTTATGGATGGTTTCTCTGGCTATAATCAGATCAAGATGGATCCAGATGATCGAGAGAAGACTACTTTCGTTACTCCTTGGGGAACCTTCTGCTACAAAGTCATGCCTTTCGGTTTAAAGAACGCAGGGGCAACTTACCAACGCGCTATGACCACTCTTTTTCATGATATGATGCACAAAGAGATTGAGGTGTATGTGGACGATATGATAGCCAAATCTCAGAGTGAAGAGGAGCACCTAGACCATTTGGTGAAATTGTTTGAACGACTCAGGAAATATCAGTTGAAATTGAACCCTGCTAAATGTACCTTCGGTGTCAGACCTGGAAAATTGCTTGGTTTCATTGTTAGTCAGCGAGGGATTGAGGTGGATCCTGACAAAGTCCGAGCCATTCAAGATATGCCGGCTCCGCGAACCGAGACGCAAGTTAGAGGTTTTCTGGGACGGTTGAATTATATTTCCAGGTTTATCTTCAATATGACCGCTACTTGTGAGCCGATATTCAAGTTGCTTTGCAAGGGGCAGACAGTTGAGTGGAACCCTGATTGTCAGAAAGCGTTTGAGAAGATTAAGGGTTATTTGCAAGATCCCCCTATTCTGATCCCGCCCGTACCTGGAAGACCGTTGTTTATGTACCTTACTGTTCTCGAGAAGTCTATGGGTTGTGTGCTTGGACAACATGATGAGACTGGGAAAAAGGAACATGCGATTTATTACCTGAGCAAGAAGTTTACCGATTGCGAAAACAGATACTCACCATTGGAGAAAACTTGTTGTGCATTGGCATGGGCCGCTAAGCGCCTTCGGCAATATATGGTCTGTCATACCACGTTATTGATTTCTAAAATGGATCCGATCAAGTATATTTTTGAAAAACCGGCTCAAACCGGGAGGCTAGCCCGTTGGCACATGTTGTTATCCGAATATGACATCCAGTATGTACCCCAGAAGGCGATTAAGGGTAGTATTTTGTCTGATTATCTTGCAGACCAGCCAGTTGAAGATTATGAACCTCTTAAGTTTGATTTTCCCGATGAGGATATCTTGTTGATTAAAAGAGATTGTGAAGAGCCAGACCCGAGCGAAGGTCCGGAACCTGGTCTTTGGTGGAGGATGATGTTTGATGGTTCCTCGAATGTCAATGGGCATGGTATAGGCGCCGTTTTGATGAACCCAAAGGGTGGATTCACTCCATTTACAGCAAGGTTGGACTTTGAGTGTACTAACAACGTCGCGGAGTATGAAGCATGTATTCTTGGCCTCGAAGCAGCGATTCACCTCCGAATCAAACTTCTTAAAGTAAGTGGTGACTCAGCCTTGGTTATTTACCAGGTACAAGGCAGATGGGAAACGAAGAATGAGAAGCTGGTCCCTTATAAGAACTATATTATTGAGCTGATCAAGTATTTCGACGAGATAGAGTTCGAGCATGTTCCTAGATCAGAGAATCACGTAGCTGATGCTTTAGCCATGTTAGCATCCATGTGGAAAGTTAAATTTGTTAATGAAGCACCTCTTATCCATATTGAGCGCAAGGTTGAGCCCGCTTATTGTCAGACGGTCGAAGAAGTTGAGGTGGATGAAAAGCCTTGGTTTCATGATATCAAGAATTATCTCGTCAAACAAGAGTATCCCGATGGTGCTACTGGTCTGGACAAAAAGACATTGAGAAGACTGGCGTCCAAATTCTTTATCAGTAATGGTGTGTTATACAAGAGAAATCACGACATGGTCCTGCTCAGATGTGTTGATAAACGGGAAGCGGACATGTTACTACAGGAAATTCATGAGGGGACCTTCGGAACTCATGCCAATGGTTATGCTATGTCCAAGAAGATGTTAAGGGCTGGGTATTACTGGTTAACCATGGAAGCCGACTGCATCCAATACGCTAGAAAATGCCATAAGTGCCAAATTTATGCTGATAAAATGCATGTACCTCCGTCACCGTTGAATGTTTTGTCTTCACCATGGCCGTTCTCTATGTGGGGCATTGACATGATTGGGGCAATCGAGCCGAAAGCTTCTAATGGACATTGTTTCATCCTTGTTGCCATTGATTATTTCACCAAGTGGGTAGAGGCTGCCTCCTACACCAACGTGACCAAGCAAGTGGTTGCCCGATTCATCAGGAAAGAGATCATCTGCCGTTATGGAGTCCCAAGCCAGATAATAACTGACAATGGCACCAATCTGAATAACAAGACTATGAAAGAGCTGTGTGATAGTTTCAAGATCACTCACCACAATTCTTCTCCGTACCGTCCTAAGATGAATGGAGCCGTTGAAGCTGCGAATAAAAATATCAAGAAGATCCTGCAAAAGATGGTTGTGACTTACAAAGATTGGCATGAGATGTTACCGTTTGCTTTGCATGGATACAGAACCTCAGTGAGAACTTCGACAGGGGCAACACCTTTCTCACTGGTATATGGAATGGACGCCGTGCTCCCCATCGAAGTAGAGATACCTTCTTTAAGAGTGTTGATGGAAGCTGAACTTGAGGAAGCTGAGTGGGTTCAGGACAGACTGGATCAGTTGAATCTCATTGACGAGAAGCGTTTGACAGCCATGTGCCATGGGCAATTATATCAGAAACGGATGAAAAGAGCGTTTGATAAGAAGATTCGTATCCGCGAGTTCCGTCAAGGAGAGCTCGTACTCAAAAAGATCTTGCCAGTACACAAAGATATGCGTGGAAAGTGGATGCCCAATTATGAAGGCCCATTTGTCGTAAAGACCGTTTTCTCCAGAGGGTCCCTGATACTTACGACAATGGATGGTGAAGAGCTTGCACACCCCGTGAATTCTGATGCAGTCCGAAAATATTATGCCTAAAAACCCGCTAAGTCGAAAACCTGTAAAAAGGCGACTTAGGCAAAAGTAAGGGTTGAAAAAAAAGAAATAATAATAAAAAGCTCGCTAAGTCGAAAACCCGAAAGGGCGGCTTAGGCAAAAAAGAGCGTCCCGGTGGATTGAAAACCCGAGAGGGCGGTCCAGGCAAAAGTTAGGGACAAAGGCATTTCATTGCATCAGAGGACACTGATTATCTCGAACACACTTTCCGCATAAGAGCCATGTTTCAGTTCTTTCATCCTTGCCCAAAAGCAGGATTCTGGATTAGTCTTAGTTATTAGTGTCAGTAGGTGTCATTGGATTCGATGTAACTTTTTCCCATGTTGCCAATTTCAAAATATAATCATCTGTGGAGCCATGCCTTCAGCGAGCTACCGCCCTTTAAATAAAAGAAACCATCTTGTTACTTACATTCCTTGGTGCATTACTTTTTGTTTTCTATTGTTATGCAAAATGCGTTTATTCTTAAAATTTGAAAATGAAAGGTGCATTGTAGATTTTTCAAAACTGTTTTCAAAAATGAAATGTAATAAATTACTTTGACTGGTGGAAATTTCGAAAGGATCTTTGCACTCCCCGAAAGTATCGTTATTGCAGAAACACTTTCAAACCATTGCTCTATCACAGTCCCCAGCGAGACTATAAGCTGACAACTTTTTCTTGGGTAACTCGAAAGTGTCCCTCAGGTTTTCTTCTCCCCATGTGAAGACGTGATACTGTGCACCCCAAGCAGACTACCTTCTCCCCCAGAGAATTCAAAACTTTAAAACCAGATGTGGTTCTACCATTGATCTTTCTTACCCATGATTGACGTATTGGTTGCAGAGAACGCAGGGTATTTCCGTCGAGATGTTTATTTCATCCCTCGTCCCGTCTCTAGTCTGTTTCGTCAGCATACGCAAGGGCATAAGCATCACATGCCTATTTCATTACATATTCATTACATATTCATTACATATTCATTACATACTCATTACATACTCATTTCATAACATCCCGCATATTTACATAACATAGACATCAACATACATTCATATTAACATATTCATTAACATACGCGTTAGCATGCACAGGTTCATCGTGTCTCCATCATTGGTCGTTACCGCCGAGTAACTGGGTTCGTCCATTCTCTTCAAATAGATTGTCAGCCCTAAGCATAAAATGCATATGTGTTTCCAAGTTTCCCTACGGAGCTCGATTCTCGTGGATGACGGTTACTTCAGCTATCTTTCCTCGCCAGGATAAGATATCTACCCTTCGAGTTCATTCCCTCGATGGAGTCTTGATTACCAGTTTTCTTTCTAGCTCGATCCTAGATTGAATCTCAGTATTGTCGGTCGTCGAGCCCAACCGGACGTGCATTTATTTTGCACCATCTAAAGATTTTCACTATACCATGACAGATACGCGACCGTTCTCGCCCGAGAAGTTTATCACTGTACCCGGACGTGCATTTATTTTGCACTATCTTTCAAGAAAATCAACTACAATCCTTTACAGATACATTCCAGTTCACGCCATTACAACACTCTACAATCCTACATGTTACAACAACCCTTTACACTTTACATTTTACAGCATCAATGTACAACATTTCTCACCTAAGAAACCGATCCTATCTTCGTTGACTTGCAGCAAATGGCCATCTCCATGGAGCAGTTGGGCTTCCATTTACCTGTCGTCTTGAAGTATAGGAGGTATGAACCAAGTCGTATTCAGGAGAGCACAATCTTGAAGTACGCGGAGGTTTTGAGCGGAATCATATTCAGGAGAGCACGATTCTGAGGTTATGAAGAAGTTCATTTATCCTTTAGTAAAAGAAGGAGCGGAATCATATTCAGGAGAGCACGATTCGGAGTTATGAGGAAGTTCAATTGGCCGTTTTTCAGGAGAGCACGATTCTGAGGAATGAAGAGATTTCAAGAGCCAAATCATATTCAGGAGAGCACGATTCTGAGTTATGAGGAAGTTCGATTATCCATTTTTATATTCAGGAGAGCACGATTCTGAGATATGAAAAAAAAATTCATTTACAACCAAATCATATTCAGGAGAGCACGATTCTGAAGTATGAGGAAGTTCAATTCACCCTTTTTATATTCAGGAGAGCACGATTCTGAAGTATGGAGAGTTTCATTTACACGAGAAAGCCGAGTCATATTCAGGAGAGCACGATTCTGAGATATGATGAAATTCATTTTACCCTTTTCATGTTCAGGAGAGCACGATCTTGAAGCGTAGAGAAGTTTATTTATCCTTCAGTAAGAGAAAAATCAGAATCGTATTCCAGGCGCCGACCCTAAATGCGAGAAGATTTATTTATCCGATAAGCAGCAGCCTCTTTATTTGAGTGCTTATCCACTTTGGCATATAAGTCCCTTCCAACGATAAGTGACAATTCTCCCTCGAGAAGCTTATCAGGGCATTTCCCATCAAAGTCCATTTATTTTGGCATACAGCCGGTCTTTACCCTGTATATTTGTTACGGAGTTCCGAAAAGTCCGTTTGATCCTGTCACGAGAGATAGTTTACAGAAGCTTGGATGTTATTCTTTGCTCAATGCTCCAGCATTCTGTAATCGATCTTGCAATCGTACGTGATCCAGTTTTATCCTTTAGATTCCCCAGTGGAGGCCGTCTCACAGATGTCATCTCCATTTGCGAATCTCGTCCCCAAAATGACAATTGGTCGTGTTTGCACCAGTTGACCATCATTTTAGGATTCCCCAATGTTTGTACTGTGTCTCAACACGTCGTTTTCCCCAGTGTGTTCTTCTCGTAGCGTCTGTGTCGTAGTATTCGTCATCATTTTCGCATCCACCATTCCAGTATACGCATCATATCATATTCATATCATCGGCATTAAGCTGTCCTCGCTTTGTCCATAGCATTGCATCGTCGCATATAAGGGCAAAATTTTCGGTTATCTATATTTAAATCTCTCCACCACGATTCCTCGAGTCTCTGTCACTCAAATCGTCTGGTGTAGCTATTTAAATAGGGGCAACTGTAATACCCCAAATTTTACCCTTATATTTAGTCAGTCATTTCGCATATCATCTCATATGTACATTGCTAACCGCTAACCAGTTATGAAGGTTTTTGTTTTGCAGATTTGGTCCCAGGAGTATTTTGGTCATTTTACGCAAATTCTACCAATTCCTTGAAGACGGGCTGTTATTAAAATTCTGAGGCGTTTGATACGTTATGGTTTTGAGGCATTTATCTATCACCAGGTCTGATCATATCAAGATCTTAGCAGTTTGGTCGGTGGAATTTAATTATGAGTAGTGTTGAAACTGTTGTGATTATGGTGCACATCCGTGTTTGGTTATGAAACGTTTGGTTAACATTTAAATGGGATTTTAATCAGATGATGAGATTGGGATTACAAATGAGACGAGTGCAAATAAGAATATCACTTGGGAGTGTTTATGTTTTATGACTATGTTAATGAATTTAAATACTTGTGGATTTATTCACAAATGTTTACATTTTTTAACTAAGAATAAAATATAAATGAACTCAGATTTTGGAATTTTTATTTCATAAAAGAATCTCATCATACAAGGAATGAAGAATACTTCACATTTCAGAAATAATGTTACAAGGAATTACATTGATCATTAAAGTATCTATCCTAAATCCTAAGAACATCTAAGTGTCTTCAGGTCGTCTTTGAGCTTCTCCACGAATCCTCGACTAACCTGCACATCAAAAAGAAAACAAACAGTATAGAAAAATGTTAGAAGATGTTTTGACACTCTCAGAACAATGTCATCATCGAGTGCCAGGAGTGGCACAATCGAAGCTGCGTCCTACCCCCGTTACCGATCCGCGCCGTGGGCGTCAGATCAGGTGATACCTGTTCTTATCGATACGGGACATCCGAGAGATAGAAAAAAATAAATGAAGTGGGACTGATTCGTTTTGCCGCGATTGGATTTCCAAACTGATACGAGAGTAAGGCAACATATGCAAGTTTTGACTCAGACCCGGATGCCGGCAGGTCTGAGTCACCTTGGTTTCAAAACTTCCAACACCTGAAAAGCCACAAGCATCATCAGCATAAACAGAACCAGGAAGGGGCTCGCGCCAATACAGGTATGAATAGCCACCAAAGAAACAAATCTGTTACCAAACAGAATGAATATCAAGCTCAAAACAGAACAAACGAAACCAAGCAGCATCATACACCATCAGAGCCTTCGGCTCAAAAACATATCAAAACAGGACAAGAGAATTGAATATAAGCCAAAGCTGCATCACATTGCAAACCAAATACCATATGCAAACTAAACAATGCATCAAAAGGCAGAATTATGCGCAAGAAGCCACAGAAAGCATCCTGTAAAATCATGCCCAACAGGATCCAAAGAAAAGAAAGGTAACAGCATACAAAGAAAGCAAGTTTAGCAAGAAGAATGAAGTATCCACACAAAACCGCATCCAGCTGCATAAAACATACCAAAGGGTTGTCAGTTAGGAGGGCCAGCTTCACACGATGCAGATGGCAAGTCACAAAGAAATGGACACCAAGTTGCAGCACAAAGCATAGCGCAGAATGGGGCTCAGTCATGAGCATCATCGCCCCAACAAATAAGTCACCAAAACAAGTTATCAAATCATACTCAGTTCATGGAACGAACAAGCGAACAAATACATGGCTCAGCTCAACATGATAGCCAATCATCATCACCAAGTCAATCAGAAGCAGCAATATGATCAGAAGCCAGGATGTAGTATCCTGTTCCAAATGGTTCAGACAAAAGTCATCACTACCATGAACCCGTCTCGACGGCAAAAATCAAGGCAAAATGTCCACCCTGAAAGAAGAAAAAGAAAAGTAAGTGCTAATGATCAGGATTGAGTCAAAACAAAATCGCAGCAGGAATCAAATCAGTATCTAAATTCCCCAAAAGCAATCCAATTCGCAAATGGAAAGTTTCGAGTCAGGTCCAAATCATATCCCATTGGAACTCAATCTGGGAAAAATCAAAACAAGTCAAAATGAATCCATCAAGAAATCCCGTGAATTAATGCCAATCAATCCAATCTGAAGGCAAATCATATCAGAAATTAATAGAGATTTAGATTTGATGTCAATCCTAAAGCAGATCAAAACAAATCAGTTCAGGTTATTAAATCGAACAGGGTCAGAAGAATCAGCTGGAAATCAGAGACCAATCAAACCCTAAAAGGAGAAATAGGATTCAATCATGTATCAGCAAGAACCAAATCGTATCCCATTGGAACGCATTTTGGATCAATCAACGAATTAGTATCAAGTTCATACCAGAAAAATGAATTGAGATCCCAATCGTATCAGAAAGCATCGCATTAGAACTCAATCTGGAAAATCAAAATCAAATAATATCACCACAAAATCAAATCTCAGAATAACGCAAGTTTAAGGCCCAAAAAGAGAGATAAAAGAAATTATAAATAGGGGAATACAACCTGATGCGAGGAGAGGACAGAAACCCTAGAACGTAACCGCGAGAGAGAGAACGAAGAACACCCAGATCGCGGAGAAACCCTAGACGGAGAGTACCAGAGGCGGCGAAGAAGTCACATGCAAAAACCCTAAACGGCGCAAGCTCAGACGAAGCGATCGTCATCATCGCTCAAAGAATCAACGCCGATCGAAGCCCATCACCAAACGCGGTCAACAATACTCAGAGAGATCACCATCACCGTTCGCGAAGAACGACGGATAACCAATCCTCCGGCCTCAGTTCTACACATCACTGGCCGTTACACTCTAAACGTAAGACATGAGATTCATGCCTCACTCTATTTCAGTTTGATTTCAGGATATGGAAGCAGGGAAGCAAGAGAGACGGTGAAGAGAAGCGAGAGAGATGAGAGAAGATGAATGTGTGAACGGCGCCGCGAACACACCCAGAGGAAACCCTAAAATTTCGTTCCCTGATGATAACAAATGGGTTGGGTCCGGATGTGGTGACCGGCCCAACCCTCCTCCTTTTTTTTTTTTTTTGTATTGTACTTTTTTAAATTTTATTTGTTTTATGTTTTAAAAAAGCTATTTTTTTTACATTTTAATTTTACACTTAAAAAAAATCTTTATAAAAAAATAATAATAATATAACATTTTAATTTTAATCATAAAAAAAATCTTTTTAAAATATAGTTATTAAGAATAAATTAAAACTTTTTTTATAAAATTAAAACTTTTGTAAATATAAAAATGAAAAACTCTTTTAATAAAATAATAAAAAACTCTTTTTAAAAATATAAAAATAAAACCTTTTTTTTTTCTTTTGTAAGCTAACATTAAATCATTAAATTTTTAAATAAAACAATAGTAAAATCTCAATTTACATCTTCTCGTAACTCCTTGCTGCCTAATTCTGCCTACTAACGGGTGTTCATTTTTTGCAGTTCATACTTATTAACTATTGTGTTGAGTGTTCATTTATATTTCCTTTATATCTGTATCTGTTTCTCAATTGTAACCTCGCGAACCTAATAATCGCGTTTACTTTTCGCATTTAATTTCTGCTGATGTATGATTTAAATTTCTGCTGATGTATCGCAATATTTCTGTCACCTTACGCATCCGAAGGAATTAGGTCTAGCATTTGACCGCCGTGTCAATAGTCCTCAATTTCAAATCCTCAAAATTACAACTCTTACAAACCCTAGTTTTCACAAATGCCTCGCCGCAGGCAAAATTACAATTTTACCCCTAGCATTAGGTCAAAGAGCCGCCGCGCTCATTTTAGGGTTTCCCGCCGTGGAATCCCTAATTTAACCCTAATTACAACTTAACATTTCAACGTAGAGATTTGGAGTTTCTACACTCCACGTAAGCGTGTCCTTAAGATGCGTTTATTCCCCTTGAGACCTTGACCACAGTCAAGAAGTTTCTAACCTCCCTATTGAGGGGAACTACGATTACTCTGATTCCACTCCCGTAAGGATACGTAGGCACAAGATGCGATGTCTTGCCGAGTAAACTTAGAATTAACCCCTTAGGTCTTTTTTTTTCACTTTTAATCCTTTGTACATATACCTTAAGCAAATAAATAAAGCAAATAGTAAACATTTGAACAAAAGGTTCCTGTAGAGTACTACAGAAGTTTAGGGTGCTAATACCTTCCCTAAATTTAACCAACCCCCGAACCCTAGATCTTCCCCGCATTGTGTTTACGATGCAAAATAGGTTTTCCCTCTTTTGACCTTTTCCTTCGGATAAATCAAAGAGCGGTTGTGAATTGAATTGCGATTCAAACTCATTAATAGTTTGTGATCCTATTTCCACCGCAACAATGACCCATAATTCATACACATGCATGACTATTAAAATTAAATAATCAAGCTCAATATTATTTATATTCATCGTATTCACATTGACTTAAGGTATTTGACATCTAAAAATATTAGATATTTTTCTTCACCATCCCAAAAGTTTAATCTTTTTATCAGCATTCAAAAAACATAATAGACTATAGTAGATGTAAAAAATTACTTATATTTTATTTTTCTACTCCATCACAAAATTTTAGGTTTTTCCCCACTAAAAAACAAAGTTAAAAGACTATAATCCATGACATATATTTCTTATAAAATAGGTAATAAATAAAATAAATAACCAAGCTAGAATTTATTTATATTTACCATAATTCACATTAAATTATGGTTAGTTAAATGTAAATGTATTCAATATGTTTCTTGTGCATCACCAAATTTCATCTTTCTTCGTCAGTAAGCCACAGAGTTAAAAGACTATAAAACATAATAGATATAAACAATTTCAATATTTTTCTTCTTCTTCGTCACCAAAGTTTTGGTTTCCTAACGTCTAAGAAACTAACTTAAGAGAAAACAAATGAATGACCCATAATTCAAACACATGCATAACAGTTTAAATTAAATAATCAAGCTCCATATTATTTATATTCATCGTATTCACATTGACTTATGGTATTTGACATCTAAAAATATTAGATATTTTTCATCACCATCCCAAAGTTTTAATCTTTTTATCAACATTCAAAAAACATAATAGACTGTATTAGATGTAAAAAATTACTTATATTTTATTTTTCTGCTCCATCACAAAATTTTAGGTTTTTCCACAATAAAAAACAAAGTTAAAAGACTATAATCCATGACATATATTTCTTATAAAATAGGTAATAAATAAAATAAATAATAAAGCCAGAATTTATTTATATTTACCATAATTCACATTAATATATGGTTAATTAGATGTAAATTGATTCAATATGTTTCTTCTCCATCACCAAATTTCATCTTTCTTCATCAGTAAGCCACAGAGTTAAAAGACTATAAAACATAATAGATATAAACAATTTCTATATTTTTCTTATTCTCCGTCACCAAAATTTTGGTTTCCTAACCTCTAAGAAACTAAATTAATAGAATACAAATGAATAACTCATAGTTCATACACATGCATAACAGTCAAAATTAAATAATCAAGCTCAATATTATTTATATTCATCGTATTCACATTGACTTATTGTATATGACATCTAAAAATATTAGTTATTTTTGTTCACCATCCCAAAGTTTTAATCTTTTTATCAACATTCAAAAAACATAATAGACTGTATTAGATGTAAAAAATTAATTATATTTTATTTTTCTGCTCCATCACAAAATTTTAGGTTTTTCCACACTAAAAAACAAAGTTAAAAGACTATAATCCATGACATATATTTCTTACAAAATAGGTAATAAATAAAATAAATAACCAAGCTAGCATTTATTTATATTTACCATAATTCACATTGAATTATGGTTAGTTAGATGTAAATGTATTCAATATGTTTCTTGTCCATCACCAAATTTTATCTTTCTTCGTCAGTAAGCCATAGAGTTAAAAGACTATAAATCATAATAGATATAAACAATTTCTATATTTTTCTTCTTCTCCGTCACCAAAATTTTGGTTTCCTAACCTCTAAGAAACAAAATTAATAGAATAAAAATGAATAACTCATAGTTCATACACATGCATAACAATCAAAATTAAATAATCAAGCTCAATATTGTTTATATTCATCGTATTCACATTGACTTATGGTATTTGACATCTAAAAATATTAGATATTTTTCTTCATCATCCCAAAGTTTTAATCTTTTTATCACCATTCAAAAAACATAATAGACTATAGTAGATGTAAAAATTTAATTATATTTTATTTTTCTACTCCATCACAAAATTTTAGGTTTTCCCCACTAAAAAACATAGTTAAAAGACTATAATCCATGACATATATTTTTTATAAAATATGTAATAAATAAAATAAATAATCAAGCAAGAATTTATTTATATTTACCATAATTCACATTTAATTATGGTTAATTAGATGTAAATTTATTCAATATGTTTCTTCTCCATCACCAAATTTCATCTTTCTTCGTCAGTAAGCCACAGAGTTAAAAGACTATAAAACATAATAGATATAAACAATTTCTATATTTTTCTTCTTCTGCGTCACCAAAACTTTGGTTTCCTAACCTCTAAGAAACTAAATTAATAGAATACAAATGAATAACTCATAGTTCATACACATGCATAACAATCAAAATTAAATAATCAAGCTCAATTTTGTCTATATTCATCGTATTCACATTGACTTATGGTATATGACATCTAAAAATATTAGATATTTGTCTTCATCATCCCTAAGTTTTAATCTTTTTATCACCATTCAAAAAACATAATAGACTATAGTAGATGTAAAAAAATTAATTATATTTTATTTTTCTACTCGATCACAAAATTTTAGGTTTTCCCCACTAAAAGAAAGTTAAAAGACTATAATCCATGACATATATTTCTTATAAAATATGTAATAAATAAAATAAATAATCAAGCTAGAATTTATTTATATTTAGCATAATTCACATTGAACTATGGTTAATTAGATGTAAATTTATACAATATGTTTCTTAACCATCACCAAATTTCATCTTTCTTTGTCAGAAAGCCACAGAGTTAAAAGACTATAAATCATAATATATATACATAATTTCTATATTTTTCTTCTTCTCCGTCACCAAAATTTTGGTTTCCTAACCTCTAAGAAACTAAATTAATAGAATACAAATGAATAACTCATAGTTCATACACATGCATAACAGTCAAAATTAAATAATCAAGCTCAATATTATTTATATTCATCGTATTCACATTGACTTATGGTATATGACATCTAAAAATATTAGTTATTTTTCTTCACCATCCCAAAGTTTTAATCTTTTTATCAACATTCAAAAAACATAATAGACTGTATTAGATGTAAAAAATTAATTATATTTTATTTTTCTACTCCATCACAAAATTTTAGGTTTTTCCACACTAAAAAACAAAGTTAAAAGACTATAATCCATGACATATATTTCTTACAAAATAGGTAATAAATAAAATAAATATCCAAGCTAGCATTTATTTATATTTACCATAATTCACATTGAATTATGGTTAGTTAGATGTAAATGTATTCAATATGTTTCTTGTCCATCACCAAATTTTATCTTTCTTCGTCAGTAAGCCATAGAGTTAAAAGACTATAAATCATAATAGATATAAACAATTTCTATATTTTTCTTCTTCTCCGTCACCAAAATTTTGGTTTCCTAACCTCTAAGAAACAAAATTAATAGAATAAAAATGAATAACTCATAGTTCATACACATGCATAACAATCAAAATTAAATAATCAAGCTCAATATTGTTTATATTCATCGTATTCACATTGACTTATGGTATATGACATCTAAAAATATTAGATATTTTTCTTCATCATCCCAAAGTTTTAATCTTTTTATCACCATTCAAAAAACATAATAGACTATAGTAGATGTAAAAATTTAATTATATTTTATTTTTCTACTCCATCACAAAATTTTAGGTTTTCCCCACTAAAAAACAAAGTTAAAAGACTATAATCCATGACATATATTTTTTATAAAATATGTAATAAATAAAATAAATAATCAAGCTAGAATTTATTTATATTTACCATAATTCACATTTAATTATGGTTAATTAGATGTAAATTTATTCAATATGTTTCTTCTCCATCACCAAATTTCATCTTTCTTCGTCAGTAAGCCACAGAGTTAAAAGACTATAAAACATAATAGATATAAACAATTTCTATATTTTTCTTCTTCTGCGTCACCAAAACTTTGGTTTCCTAACCTCTAAGAAACTAAATTAATAGAATACAAATGAATAACTCATAGTTCATACACATGCATAACAATCAAAATTAAATAATCAAGCTCAATATTATTTATATTCATCGTATTCACATTGACTTATGGTATATAAAATCTAAAAATATTAGTTATTTTTCTTCACCATCCCAAAGTTTTAATATTTTTATCAACATTCAAAAAATATAATAGACTGTATTAGATGTAAAAAATTACTTATATTTTATTTTTCTGCTCCATCACAAAATTTTAGGTTTTTCTCAACTAAAAAGAAAGTTAAAAGACTATAATCCATGACATATATTTCTTATAAATTATGTAATAAATAAAATAAATAATCAAGCTAGAATTTATTTATATTTACCATAAATCACATTTAATTATGGTTAATTAGATGTAAATTTATTCAATATGTTTCTTCTCTATCACCAAATTTCAACTTTCTTCGTCAGTAAGCCACAGAGTTAAAAGACTATAAAACATAATAGATAATTACAATTTCTATATTTTTCTTCTCCTCCGTTACCAAAATTTTGGTTTCCTAACCTCTAAGAAACTAATTTAAGAGAATACAAATGAATGACCCATAATTCATACACATGCATGACTATTTAAATTAAATAATCAAGCTCAATATTATTTATATTCATCGTATTCACATTGACTAATGGTATTTGACATCTAAAAATATTAGATATTTTTCTTCATCACCCCAAAGGTTTAATCTTTTTATCACCATTCCAAAAACATAATAGACTATAGTAGATGTAAAAAATTACTTATATTTTCTTTTTCTACTCCATCACAAAATTTTGGATTTTTCCCCACTAAAAAACAAAGTTAAAAGACTATAATCCATGACATATATTTCTTATAAAATAGGTAATAAATAAAATAAATAAACAAGCTAGAATTTATTTATATTTGCCATAATTCACATTGAATGATGGTTAGTTAGATGTAAATGTATTCAATATGTTTCTTGTCCATCACCAAATTTCATCTTTCTTCGTCAGTAAGCCACAGAGTTAAAAGACAATAAAACATAATAGATATAAACAATTTCAATATTTTTATTCTTCTCCGTCACCAAAATTTTGGTTTCCTAACCTCTAAGAAACTAACTTAAGAGAATACAAATGAATGACCCATAATTCAAACACATGCATAACAGTTTAAATTAAATAATCAAGCTTCATATTATTTATATTCATCGTATTCACATTGACTTATGGTATTTGACATCTAAAAATATTAGATATTTTTCATCACCATCCCAAAGTTTTAATCTTTTTATCAACATTCAAAAAACATAATAGACTGTATTAGATGTAAAAAATTACTTATATTTTATTTTTCTGCTCCATCACAAAATTTTAGGTTTTTCCACAATAAAAAACAAAGTTAAAAGACTATAATCCATGACATATATTTCTTAACAAATAGGTAATAAATAAAATAAATAATAAAGCCAGAATTTATTTATATTTACCATAATTCACATTAATATATGGTTAATTAGATGTAAATTGATTCAATATGTTTCTTCTCCATCACCAAATTTCATCTTTCTTCATCAGTAAGCCACAGAGTTAAAAGACTATAAAACATAATAGATATAAACAATTTCTATATTTTTCTTATTCTCCGTCACCAAAATTTTGATTTCCTAACCTCTGAGAAGCTAAATTAATAGAATACAAATGAATAACTCATAGTTCATACACATGCATAACAGTCAAAATTAAATAATCAAGCTCAATATTATTTATATTCATCGTATTCACATTGACTTATGGTATATGACATCTAAAAATATTAGTTATTTTTCTTCACCATCCCAAAGTTTTAATCTTTTTATCAACATTCAAAAAACATAATAGACTGTATTAGATGTAAAAAATTAATTATATTTTATTTTTCTGCTCCATCACAAAATTTTAGGTTTTTCCACACTAAAAAACAAAGTTAAAAGACTATAACCCATGACATATATTTCTTACAAAATAGGTAATAAATAAAATAAATAACCAAGCTAGAATTTATTTATATTTACCATAATTCACATTGAATTATGGTTAGTTAGATGTAAATATATTCAATATGTTTCTTGTCCATCACCAAATTTTATCTTTCTTCGTCAGTAAGCCATAGAGTTAAAAGACTATAAATCATAATAGATATAAACAATTTCTATATTTTTCTTCTTCTCCGTCACCAAAATTTTGGTTTCCTAACCTCTAAGAAAATAAATTAATAGAATAAAAATGAATAACTCATAGTTCATACACATGCATAACAATCAAAATTAAATAATCAAGCTCAATATTGTTTATATTCATCGTATTCACATTGACTTATGGTATATGACATCTAAAAATATTAGATATTTTTCTTCATCATCCCAAAGTTTTAATCTTTTTATCACCATTCAAAAAACATAATAGACTATAGTAGATGTAAAAATTTAATTATATTTTATTTTTCTGCTCCATCACAAAATTTTAGGTTTTTCCACATTAAAAAACAAAGTTAAAAGACTATAATCCATGACATATATTTCTTATAAAATAGGTAATAAATAAAATAAATAATAAAGCTAGAATTTATTTATATTTACCATAATTCACATTGATATATGGTTATTTAGATGTAAATTTATTCAATTTGTTTCTTCTCCATCACCAAATTTCATCTTTCTTCGTCAGTAAGCCACAGAGTTAAAAGACTATAAATCATAATAGATATAAACAATTTCTATTTTTTTCTTCTTCTCCGTCACCAAACTTTTTGGTTTCCTAACCTCTAAGAAACTAAATTAATAGAATACAATTGAATAACTCATAGTTCATACACATGCATAACAATCAAATTAAATAATCAAGCTCAATATTATTTATATTCATCGTATTCACATTGACTTACGGTATATGACATCTAAAAATATTAGATATTTGTCTTCATCATCCCAAAGTTTTAATCTTTTTATCACCATTCAAAAAACATAATAGACTATAGTAGATGTAAAAAATCAATTATATTTTATTTTTCTACTACATCACAAAATTTTAGGTTTTCCCCACTAAAAAACTAAGTTAAAAGACTATAATCCATGACATATATTTCTTATAAAAAAAATGTAATAAATAAAATAAATAATCAAGCTAGAATTTATTTATATTTACCATAATTCACATTGAACTATGGTTAATTAGATGTAAATTTATACAATATGTTTCTTAACCATCACCAAATTTCATCTTTCTTCGTCAGTAAGCCACAGAGTTAAGAGTCTATAAAACATAATAGATAATTACAATTTCTATATTTTTCTTCTCCTCCGTTACCAAAATTTTGGTTTCCTAACCTCTAAGAAACTAAATTAAGAGAATACAAATGAATGACCCATAATTCATACACATGCATGACTATTAAAATTAAATAATCAAGCTCAATATTATTTATATTCATCGTATTCACATTGACTAATGGTATTTGACATCTAAAAATATTAGATATTTTTCTTCACCATCCCAAAGGTTTAATCTTTTTATCACCATTCCAAAAACATAATAGACTATAGTAGATGTAAAAAACTACTTATATTTTCTTTTTCTACTCCATCACAAAATTTTGGATTTTTCCCCACTAAAAAACAAAGTTAAAAGACTATAATCCATGACATATATTTCTTATAAAATAGGTAATAAATAAAATAAATAATCAAGCTAGAATTTATTTATATTTGCCATAATTCACATTGAATGATGGTTAGTTAGATGTAAATGTATTCAATATGTTTCTTGTCCATCACCAAATTTCATCTTTCTTCGTCAGTAAGCCACAGAGTTAAAAGACAATAAAACATAATAGATATAAACAATTTCAATATTTTTATTCTTCTCCGTCACAAAAATTTTGGTTTCCTAACCTCTAAGAAACTAACTTAAGAGAATACAAATGAATGACCCATAATTCAAACACATGCATAACAGTTTAAATTAAATAATCAAGCTCCATATTATTTATATTCATCGTATTCACATTGACTTATGGTATTTGACATCTAAAAATATTAGATATTTTTCATTACCATCCCAAAGTTTTAATCTTTTTATCAACATTCAAAAAACATAATAGACTGTATTAGATGTAAAAAATTACTTATATTTTATTTTTCTGCTCCATCACAAAATTTTAGGTTTTTCCACAATAAAAAACAAAGTTAAAAGACTATAATCCATGACATATATTTCTTATAAAATAGGTAATAAATAAAATAAATAATAAAGCCAGAATTTATTTATATTTACCATAATTCACATTAATATATGGTTAATTAGATGTAAATTGATTCAATATGTTTCTTCTCCATCACCAAATTTCATATTTCTTCATCAGTAAGCCACAGAGTTAAAAGACTATAAAACATAATAGATATAAACAATTTCTATATTTTTCTTATTCTCCGTCACCAAAATTTTGATTTCCTAACCTCTGAGAAGCTAAATTAATAGAATACAAATGAATAACTCATAGTTCATACACATGCATAACAGTCAAAATTAAATAATCAAGCTCAATATTATTTATATTCATCGTATTCACATTGACTTATGGTATATGACATCTAAAAATATTAGTTATTTTTCTTCACCATCCCAAAGTTTTAATCTTTTTATCAACATTCAAAAAACATAATAGACTGTATTAGATGTAAAAAATTAATTATATTTTATTTTTCTGCTCCATCACAAAATTTTAGGTTTTTCCACACTAAAAAACAAAGTTAAAAGACTATAACCCATGACATATATTTCTTACAAAATAGGTAATAAATAAAATAAATAACCAAGCTAGAATTTATTTATATTTACCATAATTCACATTGAATTATGGTTAGTTAGATGTAAATGTATTCAATATGTTTCTTGTCCATCACCAAATTTTATCTTTCTTCGTCAGTAAGCCATAGAGTTAAAAGACTATAAATCATAATAGATATAAACAATTTCTATATTTTTCTTCTTCTCCGTCACCAAAATTTTGGTTTCCTAACCTCTAAGAAAATAAATTAATAGAATAAAAATGAATAACTCATAGTTCATACACATGCATAACAATCAAAATTAAATAATCAAGCTCAATATTGTTTATATTCATCGTATTCACATTGACTTATGGTATATGACATCTAAAAATATTAGATATTTTTCTTCATCATCCCAAAGTTTTAATCTTTTTATCACCATTCAAAAAACATAATAGACTATAGTAGATGTAAAAATTTAATTATATTTTATTTTTCTACTCCATCACAAAATTTTAGGTTTTCCCCACTAAAAAACAAAGTTAAAAGACTATAATCCATGACATATATTTTTTATAAAATATGTAATAAATAAAATAAATAATCAAGCTAGAATTTATTTATATTTACCATAATTCACATTTAATTATGGTTAATTAGATGTAAATTTATTCAATATGTTTCTTCTCCATCACCAAATTTCATCTTTCTTCGTCAGTAAGCCACAGAGTTAAAAGACTATAAAACATAATAGATATAAACAATTTCTATATTTTTCTTCTTCTGCGTCACCAAAACTTTGGTTTCCTAACCTCTAAGAAACTAAATTAATAGAATACAAATGAATAACTCATAGTTCATACACATGCATAACAATCAAAATTAAATAATCAAGCTCAATATTATTTATATTCATCGTATTCACATTGACTTATGGTATATAAAATCTAAAAATATTAGTTATTTTTCTTCACCATCCCAAAGTTTTAATATTTTTATCAACATTCAAAAAATATAATAGACTGTATTAGATGTAAAAAATTACTTATATTTTATTTTTCTGCTCCATCACAAAATTTTAGGTTTTTCTCAACTAAAAAGAAAGTTAAAAGACTATAATCCATGACATATATTTCTTATAAATTATGTAATAAATAAAATAAATAATCAAGCTAGAATTTATTTATATTTACCATAATTCACATTTAATTATGGTTAATTAGATGTAAATTTATTCAATATGTTTCTTCTCTATCACCAAATTTCAACTTTCTTCGTCAGTAAACCACAGAGTTAAAAGACTATAAAACATAATAGATAATTACAATTTCTATATTTTCCTTCTCCTCCGTTACCAAAATTTTGGTTTCCTAACCTCTAAGAAACTAATTTAAGAGAATACAAATGAATGACCCATAATTCATACACATGCATGACTATTTAAATTAAATAATCAAGCTCAATATTATTTATATTCATCGTATTCACATTGACTAATGGTATTTGACATCTAAAAATATTAGATATTTTTCTTCATCACCCCAAAGGTTTAATCTTTTTATCACCATTACAAAAACATAATAGACTATAGTAGATGTAAAAAATTACTTATATTTTCTTTTTCTACTCCATCACAAAATTTTGGATTTTTCCCCACTAAAAAACAAAGTTAAAAGACTATAATCCATGACATATATTTCTTATAAAATAGGTAATAAATAAAATAAATAATCAAGCTAGAATTTATTTATATTTGCCATAATTCACATTGAATGATGGTTAGTTAGATGTAAATGTATTCAATATGTTTCTTGTCCATCACCAAATTTCATCTTTCTTCGTCAGTAAGCCACAGAGTTAAAAGACAATAAAACATAATAGATATAAACAATTTCAATATTTTTATTCTTCTCCGTCACCAAAATTTTGGTTTCCTAACCTCTAAGAAACTAACTTAAGAGAATACAAATGAATGACCCATAATTCAAACACATGCATAACAGTTTAAATTAAATAATCAAGCTCCATATTATTTATATTCATCGTATTCACATTGACTTATGGTATTTGACATCTAAAAATATTAGATATTTTTCATCACCATCCCAAAGTTTTAATCTTTTTATCAACATTCAAAAAACATAATAGACTGTATTAGATGTAAAAAATTACTTATATTTTATTTTTCTGCTCCATCACAAAATTTTAGGTTTTTCCACAATAAAAAACAAAGTTAAAAGACTATAATCCATGACATATATTTCTTATAAAATAGGTAATAAATAAAATAAATAATAAAGCCAGAATTTATTTATATTTACCATAATTCACATTAATATATGGTTAATTAGATGTAAATTAATTCAATATGTTTCTTCTCCATCACCAAATTTCATCTTTCTTCATCAGTAAGCCACAGAGTTAAAAGACTATAAAACATAATAGATATAAACAATTTCTATATTTTTCTTATTCTCCGTCACCAAAATTTTGATTTCCTAACCTCTGAGAAGCTAAATTAATAGAATACAAATGAATAACTCATAGTTCATACACATGCATAACAGTCAAAATTAAATAATCAAGCTCAATATTATTTATATTCATCGTATTCACATTGACTTATGGTATATGACATCTAAAAATATTAGTTATTTTTCTTCACCATCCCAAAGTTTTAATCTTTTTATCAACATTCAAAAAACATAATAGACTGTATTAGATGTAAAAAATTAATTATATTTTATTTTTCTGCTCCATCACAAAATTTTAGGTTTTTCCACACTAAAAAACAAAGTTAAAAGACTATAACCCATGACATATATTTCTTACAAAATAGGTAATAAATAAAATAAATAACCAAGCTAGAATTTATTTATATTTACCATAATTCACATTGAATTATGGTTAGTTAGATGTAAATGTATTCAATATGTTTCTTGTCCATCACCAAATTTTATCTTTCTTCGTCAGTAAGCCATAGAGTTAAAAGACTATAAATCATAATAGATATAAACAATTTCTATATTTTTCTTCTTCTCCGTCACCAAAATTTTGGTTTCCTAACCTCTAAGAAAATAAATTAATAGAATAAAAATGAATAACTCATAGTTCATACACATGCATAACAATCAAAATTAAATAATCAAGCTCAATATTGTTTATATTCATCGTATTCACATTGACTTATGGTATATGACATCTAAAAATATTAGATATTTTTCTTCATCATCCCAAAGTTTTAATCTTTTTATCACCATTCAAAAAACATAATAGACTATAGTAGATGTAAAAATTTAATTATATTTTATTTTTCTGCTCCATCACAAAATTTTAGGTTTTTCCACATTAAAAAACAAAGTTAAAAGACTATAATCCATGACATATATTTCTTATAAAATAGGTAATAAATAAAATAAATAATAAAGCTAGAATTTATTTATATTTACCATAATTCACATTGATATATGGTTATTTAGATGTAAATTTATTCAATTTGTTTCTTCTCCATCACCAAATTTCATCTTTCTTCGTCAGTAAGCCACAGAGTTAAAAGACTATAAATCATAATAGATATAAACAATTTCTATTTTTTTCTTCTTCTCCGTCACCAAACTTTTTGGTTTCCTAACCTCTAAGAAACTAAATTAATAGAATACAATTGAATAACTCATAGTTCATACACATGCATAACAATCAAATTAAATAATCAAGCTCAATATTATTTATATTCATCGTATTCACATTGACTTACGGTATATGACATCTAAAAATATTAGATATTTGTCTTCATCATCCCAAAGTTTTAATCTTTTTATCACCATTCAAAAAACATAATAGACTATAGTAGATGTAAAAAATCAATTATATTTTATTTTTCTACTACATCACAAAATTTTAGGTTTTCCCCACTAAAAAACTAAGTTAAAAGACTATAATCCATGACATATATTTCTTATAAAAAAAATGTAATAAATAAAATAAATAATCAAGCTAGAATTTATTTATATTTACCATAATTCACATTGAACTATGGTTAATTAGATGTAAATTTATACAATATGTTTCTTAACCATCACCAAATTTCATCTTTCTTCGTCAGTAAGCCACAGAGTTAAGAGTCTATAAAACATAATAGATAATTACAATTTCTATATTTTTCTTCTCCTCCGTTACCAAAATTTTGGTTTCCTAACCTCTAAGAAACTAAATTAAGAGAATACAAATGAATGACCCATAATTCATACACATGCATGACTATTAAAATTAAATAATCAAGCTCAATATTATTTATATTCATCGTATTCACATTGACTTAAGGTATATGACATCTAAAAATATTAGATATTTTTCTTCACCATCCCAAAGTTTTAATCTTTTTATCAGCATTCAAAAAACATAATAGACTATAGTAGATGTAAAAAATTAATTATATTTTATTTTTCTACTTCATCACAAAATTTTAGGTTTTTCCCAACTAAAAAGAAAGTTAAAAGACTATAATCCATGACATATATTTCTTATAAATTATGTAATAAATCAAAAAAATAACCAAACTAGAATTTATTTATATTTACCATAATTCACATTTAATTATGGTTAGTTAGATGTAAATTTATTCAATATGTTTCTTCTCTATCACCAAATTTCAACTTTCTTCGTTAGTAAGCCACAGAGTTAAAAGACTATAAAACATAATAGATAATTACAATTTCTATATTTTTCTTCTCCTCCGTTACCAAAATTTTGGTTTCTTAACCTCTAAGAAACTAATTTAAGAGAATACAAATGAATGACCCATAATTCATACACATGCATGACTATTTAAATTAAATAATCAAGCTCAATATTATTTATATTCATCGTATTCACATTGACTAATGGTATTTGACATCTAAAAATATTAGATATTTTTCTTCACCATCCCAAAGGTTTAATCTTTTTATCACCATTCCAAAAACATAATAGACTATAGTAGATGTAAAAAACTACTTATATTTTCTTTTTCTACTCCATCACAAAATTTTGGATTTTTCCCCACTAAAAAACAAAGTTAAAAGACTATAATCCATGACATATATTTCTTATAAAATAGGTAATAAATAAAATAAATAATCAAGCTAGAATTTATTTATATTTTCCATAATTCACATTGAATGATGGTTAGTTAGATGTAAATGTATTCAATATGTTTCTTGTCCATCACCAAATTTCATCTTTCTTCGTTAGTAAGCCACAGAGTTAAAAGACTATAAAACATAATAGATATAAACAATTTCAATATTTTTATTCTTCTCCGTCACCAAAATTTTGGTTTCCGAACCTCTAAGAAACTAACTTAAGAGACTACAAATGAATGACCCATAATTCAAACACATGCATAACAGTTTAAATTAAATAATCAAGCTCCATATTATTTATATTCATCGTATTCACATTGACTTATGGTACATGACATCTAAAAATATTAGTTATTTTTTATCACCATCCCAAAGTTTTAATCTTTTTATCAACATTCAAAAAACATAATAGATTGTATTAGATGTAAAAAATTACTTATATTTTATTTTTCTGCTCCATCACAAAGTTTTAGGTTTTTCCACAATAAAAAACAAAGTTAAAAGACTATAATCCATGACATATATTTCTTATAAAATAGGTAATAAATAAAATAAATAATAAAGCTAGAATTTATTTATATTTACAATAATTCATATTAATATATGGTTAATTAGATGTAAATTGATTCAATATGTTTCTTCTCCATCACCAAATTTCATCTTTCTTCATCAGTAAGCCACAGGGTTAAAAGACTATAAAACATAATAGATATAAACAATTTCTATATTTTTCTTATTCTCCGTCACCAAAATTTTGGTTTCCTAACCTCTAAGAAACTAAATTAATAGAATACAAATGAATAACTCATAGTTTATACACATGCATAACAGTCAAAATTAAATAATCAAGCTCAATATTATTTATATTCATCGTATTCACATTGACTTATGGTATATGACATCTAAAAATATTAGTTATTTTTCTTCACCATCCCAAAGTTTTAATCTTTTTATCAACATTCAAAAAACATAATAGACTGTATTAGATGTAAAAAATTAATTATATTTTATTTTTCTGCTCCATCACAAAATTTTAGGTTTTTCCACACTAAAAAACAAAGTTAAAAGACTATAATCCATGACATATATTTCTTACAAAATAGGTAATAAATAAAATAAATAACCAAGCTAGCATTTATTTATATTTACCATAATTCACATTGAATTATGGTTAGTTATATGTAAATGTATTCAATATGTTTCTTGTCCATCACCAAATTTTATCTTTCTTCGTCAGTAAGCCATAGAGTTAAAAGACTATAAATCATAATAGATATAAACAATTTCTATATTTTTCTTCTTCTCCGTCACCAAAATTTTGGTTTCCTAACCTCTAAGAAACAAAATTAATAGAATAAAAATGAATAACTCATAGTTCATACACATGCATAACAATCAAAATTAAATAATCAAGCTCAATATTGTTTATATTCATCGTATTCACATTGACTTATGGTATATGACATCTAAAAATATTAGATATTTTTCTTCATCATCCCAAAGTTTTAATCTTTTTATCACCATTCAAAAAACATAATAGACTATAATAGATGTAAAAATTTAATTATATTTTATTTTTCTACTCCATCACAAAATTTTAGGTTTTCCCCACTAAAAAACAAAGTTAAAAGACTATAATCCATGACATATATTTTTTATAAAATATGTAATAAATAAAATAAATAATCAAGCAAGAATTTATTTATATTTACCGTAATTCACATTTAATTATGGTTAATTAGATGTAAATTTATTCAATATGTTTCTTCTCCATCACCAAATTTCATCTTTCTTCGTCAGTAAGCCACAGAGTTAAAAGACTATAAAACATAATAGATATAAACAATTTCTATATTTTTCTTCTTCTGCGTCACCAAAACTTTGGTTTCCTAACCTCTAAGAAACTAAATTAATAGAATACAAATGAATAACTCATAGTTCATACACATGCATAACAATCAAAATTAAATAATCAAGCTCAATTTTGTCTATATTCATCGTATTCACATTGACTTATGGTATATGACATCTAAAAATATTAGATATTTGTCTTCATCATCCCAAAGTTTTAATCTTTTTATAACCATTCAAAAAACATAATAGACTATAGTAGATGTAAAAAAATTAATTATATTTTATTTTTCTACTCGATCACAAAATTTTAGGTTTTCCCCACTAAAAGAAAGTTAAAAGACTATAATCCATGACATATATTTCTTATAAAATATGTAATAAATAAAATAAATAATCAAGCTAGAATTTATTTATATTTACCATAATTCACCATGAACTATGGTTAATTAGATGTAAATTTATACAATATGTTTCTTAACCATCACCAAATTTCATCTTTCTTCGTCAGTAAGCCACAGAGTTAAAAGACTATAAATCATAATATATATACATAATTTCTATATTTTTCTTCTTCTCCGTCACCAAAATTTTGGTTTCCTAACCTCTAAGAAACTAAATTAATAGAATACAAATGAATAACTCATAGTTTATACACATGCATAACAGTCAAAATTAAATAATCAAGCTCAATATTATTTATATTCATCGTATTCACATTGACTTATGGTATATGACATCTAAAAATATTAGTTATTTTTCTTCACCATCCCAAAGTTTTAATCTTTTTATCAACATTCAAAAAACATAATAGACTGTATTAGATGTAAAAAATTAATTATATTTTATTTTTCTGCTCCATCACAAAATTTTAGGTTTTTCCACACTAAAAAACAAAGTTAAAAGACTATAATCCATGACATATATTTCTTACAAAATAGGTAATAAATAAAATAAATAACCAAGCTAGCATTTATTTATATTTACCATAATTCACATTGAATTATGGTTAGTTATATGTAAATGTATTCAATATGTTTCTTGTCCATCACCAAATTTTATCTTTCTTCGTCAGTAAGCCATAGAGTTAAAAGACTATAAATCATAATAGATATAAACAATTTCTATATTTTTCTTCTTCTCCGTCACCAAAATTTTGGTTTCCTAACCTCTAAGAAACAAAATTAATAGAATAAAAATGAATAACTCATAGTTCATACACATGCATAACAATCAAAATTAAATAATCAAGCTCAATATTGTTTATATTCATCGTATTCACATTGACTTATGGTATATGACATCTAAAAATATTAGATATTTTTCTTCATCATCCCAAAGTTTTAATCTTTTTATCACCATTCAAAAAACATAATAGACTATAATAGATGTAAAAATTTAATTATATTTTATTTTTCTACTCCATCACAAAATTTTAGGTTTTCCCCACTAAAAAACAAAGTTAAAAGACTATAATCCATGACATATATTTTTTATAAAATATGTAATAAATAAAATAAATAATCAAGCAAGAATTTATTTATATTTACCGTAATTCACATTTAATTATGGTTAATTAGATGTAAATTTATTCAATATGTTTCTTCTCCATCACCAAATTTCATCTTTCTTCGTCAGTAAGCCACAGAGTTAAAAGACTATAAAACATAATAGATATAAACAATTTCTATATTTTTCTTCTTCTGCGTCACCAAAACTTTGGTTTCCTAACCTCTAAGAAACTAAATTAATAGAATACAAATGAATAACTCATAGTTCATACACATGCATAACAATCAAAATTAAATAATCAAGCTCAATTTTGTCTATATTCATCGTATTCACATTGACTTATGGTATATGACATCTAAAAATATTAGATATTTGTCTTCATCATCCCAAAGTTTTAATCTTTTTATAACCATTCAAAAAACATAATAGACTATAGTAGATGTAAAAAAATTAATTATATTTTATTTTTCTACTCGATCACAAAATTTTAGGTTTTCCCCACTAAAAGAAAGTTAAAAGACTATAATCCATGACATATATTTCTTATAAAATATGTAATAAATAAAATAAATAATCAAGCTAGAATTTATTTATATTTACCATAATTCACCATGAACTATGGTTAATTAGATGTAAATTTATACAATATGTTTCTTAACCATCACCAAATTTCATCTTTCTTCGTCAGTAAGCCACAGAGTTAAAAGACTATAAATCATAATATATATACATAATTTCTATATTTTTCTTCTTCTCCGTCACCAAAAATTTGGTTTCCTAACCTCTAAGAAACTAAATTAATAGAATACAAATGAATAACTCATAGTTCATACACATGCATAACAGTCAAAATTAAATAATCAAGCTCAATATTATTTATATTCATCGTATTCACATTGACTTATGGTATATGACATCTAAAAATATTAGTTATTTTTCTTCACCATCCCAAAGTTTTAATCTTTTTATCAACATTCAAAAAACATAATAGACTGTATTAGATGTAAAAAATTAATTATATTTTATTTTTCTACTCCATCACAAAATTTTAGGTTTTTCCACACTAAAAAACAAAGTTAAAAGACTATAATCCATGACATATATTTCTTACAAAATAGGTAATAAATAAAATAAATATCCAAGCTAGCATTTATTTATATTTACCATAATTCACATTGAATTATGGTTAGTTAGATGTAAATGTATTCAATATGTTTCTTGTCCATCACCAAATTTTATCTTTCTTCGTCAGTAAGCCATAGAGTTAAAAGACTATAAATCATAATAGATATAAACAATTTCTATATTTTTCTTCTTCTCCGTCACCAAAATTTTGGTTTCCTAACCTCTAAGAAACAAAATTAATAGAATAAAAATGAATAACTCATAGTTCATACACATGCATAACAATCAAAATTAAATAATCAAGCTCAATATTGTTTATATTCATCGTATTCACATTGACTTATGGTATATGACATCTAAAAATATTAGATATTTTTCTTCATCATCCCAAAGTTTTAATCTTTTTATCACCATTCAAAAAACATAATAGACTATAGTAGATGTAAAAATTTAATTATATTTTATTTTTCTACTCCATCACAAAATTTTAGGTTTTCCCCACTAAAAAACAAAGTTAAAAGACTATAATCCATGACATATATTTTTTATAAAATATGTAATAAATAAAATAAATAATCAAGCAAGAATTTATTTATATTTACCATAATTCACATTTAATTATGGTTAATTAGATGTAAATTTATTCAATATGTTTCTTCTCCATCACCAAATTTCATCTTTCTTCGTCAGTAAGCCACAGAGTTAAAAGACTATAAAACATAATAGATATAAACAATTTCTATATTTTTCTTCTTCTGCGTCACCAAAACTTTGGTTTCCTAACCTCTAAGAAACTAAATTAATAGAATACAAATGAATAACTCATAGTTCATACACATGCATAACAATCAAAATTAAATAATCAAGCTCAATTTTGTCTATATTCATCGTATTCACATTGACTTATGGTATATGACATCTAAAAATATTAGATATTTGTCTTCATCATCCCAAAGTTTTAATCTTTTTATCACCATTCAAAAAACATAATAGACTATAGTAGATGTAAAAAAATTAATTATATTTTATTTTTCTACTCGATCACAAAATTTTAGGTTTTCCCCACTAAAAGAAAGTTAAAAGACTATAATCCATGACATATATTTCTTATAAAATATGTAATAAATAAAATAAATAATCAAGCTAGAATTTATTTATATTTACCATAATTCACCATGAACTATGGTTAATTAGATGTAAATTTATACAATATGTTTCTTAACCATCACCAAATTTCATCTTTCTTCGTCAGTAAGCCACAGAGTTAAAAGACTATAAATCATAATATATATACATAATTTCTATATTTTTCTTCTTCTCCGTCACCAAAAATTTGGTTTCCTAACCTCTAAGAAACTAAATTAATAGAATACAAATGAATAACTCATAGTTCATACACATGCATAACAGTCAAAATTAAACAATCAAGCTCAATATTATTTATATTCATCGTATTCACATTGACTTATGGTATATGACATCTAAAAATATTAGTTATTTTTCTTCACCATCCCAAAGTTTTAATCTTTTTATCAACATTCAAAAAACATAATAGACTGTATTAGATGTAAAAAATTAATTATATTTTATTTTTCTACTCCATCACAAAATTTTAGGTTTTTCCACACTAAAAAACAAAGTTAAAAGACTATAATCCATGACATATATTTCTTACAAAATAGGTAATAAATAAAATAAATATCCAAGCTAGCATTTATTTATATTTACCATAATTCACATTGAATTATGGTTAGTTAGATGTAAATGTATTCAATATGTTTCTTGTCCATCACCAAATTTTATCTTTCTTCGTCAGTAAGCCATAGAGTTAAAAGACTATAAATCATAATAGATATAAACAATTTCTATATTTTTCTTCTTCTCCGTCACCAAAATTTCGGTTTCCTAACCTCTAAGAAACAAAATTAATAGAATAAAAATGAATAACTCATAGTTCATACACATGCATAACAATGAAAATTAAATAATCAAGCTCAATATTGTTTATATTCATCGTATTCACATTGACTTATGGTATATGACATCTAAAAATATTAGATATTTTTCTTCATCATCCCAAAGTTTTAATTTTTTTATCACCATTCAAAAAACATAATAGACTATAGTAGATGTAAAAATTTAATTATATTTTATTTTTCTACTCCATCACAAAATTTTAGGTTTTCCCCACTAAAAAACAAAGTTAAAAGACTATAATCCATGACATATATTTTTTATAAAATATGTAATAAATAAAATAAATAATCAAGCTAGAATTTATTTATATTTACCATAATTCACATTTAATTATGGTTAATTAGATGTAAATTTATTCAATATGTTTCTTCTCCATCACCAAATTTCATCTTTCTTCGTCAGTAAGCCACAGAGTTAAAAGACTATAAAACATAATAGATATAAACAATTTCTATATTTTTCTTCTTCTGCGTCACCAAAACTTTGGTTTCCTAACCTCTAAGAAACTAAATTAATAGAATACAAATGAATGACTCATAGTTCATACACATGCATAACAATCAAAATTAAATAATCAAGCTCAAATTTGTCTATATTCATCGTATTCACATTGACTTATGGTATATGACATCTAAAAATATTAGATATTTGTCTTCATCATCCCAAAGTTTTAATCTTTTTATCACCATTCAAAAAACATAATAGACTATAGTAGATGTAAAAAAATTAATTATATTTTATTTTTCTACTCGATCACAAAATTTTAGGTTTTCCCCACTAAAAGAAAGTTAAAAGACTATAATCCATGACATATATTTCTTATAAAATATGTAATAAATAAAATAAATAATCAAGCTGGAATTTATTTATATTTACCATAATTCACATTGAACTATGGTTAATTAGATGTAAATTTATACAATATGTTTCTTAACCATCACCAAATTTCATCTTTCTTCGTCAGTAAGCCACAGAGTTAAAAGACTATAAATCATAATATATATACATAATTTCTATATTTTTCTTCTTCTCCGTCACCAAAATTTTGGTTTCCTAACCTCTAAGAAACTAAATTAATAGAATACAAATGAATAACTCATAGTTCATACACATGCATAACAGTCAAAATTAAATAATCAAGCTCAATATTATTTATATTCATCGTATTCACATTGACTTATGGTATATGACATCTAAAAATATTAGTTATTTTTCTTCACCATCCCAAAGTTTTAATCTTTTTATCAACATTCAAAAAACATAATAGACTGTATTAGATGTAAAAATTTAATTATATTTTATTTTTCTACTCGATCACAAAATTTTAGGTTTTTCCACACTAAAAAACAAAGTTAAAAGACTATAATCCATGACATATATTTCTTACAAAATAGGTAATAAATAAAATAAATAACCAAGCTAGCATTTATTTATATTTACCATAATTCACATTGAATTATGGTTAGTTAGATGTAAATGTATTCAATATGTTTCTTGTCCATCACCAAATTTTATCTTTCTTCGTCAGTAAGCCATAGAGTTAAAAGACTATAAATCATAATAGATATAAACAATTTCTATATTTTTCTTCTTCTCCGTCACCAAAATTTTGGTTTCCTAACCTCTAAGAAACAAAATTAATAGAATAAAAATGAATAACTCATAGTTCATACACATGCATAACAATCAAAATTAAATAATCAAGCTCAATATTGTTTATATTCATCGTATTCCCATTGACTTATGGTATATGACATCTAAAAATATTAGATATTTTTCTTCATCATCCCAAAGTTTTAATCTTTTTATCACCATTCAAAAAACATAATAGACTATAGTAGATGTAAAAATTTAATTATATTTTATTTTTCTACTCCATCACAAAATTTTAGGTTTTCCCCACTAAAAAACAAAGTTAAAAGACTATAATCCATGACATATATTTTTTATAAAATATGTAATAAATAAAATAAATAATCAAGCTAGAATTTATTTATATTTACCATAATTCACATTTAATTATGGTTAATTAGATGTAAATTTATTCAATATGTTTGTTCTCCATCACCAAATTTCATCTTTCTTCGTCAGTAAGCCACAGAGTTAAAAGACTATAAAACATAATAGATATAAACAATTTCTATATTTTTCTTCTTCTGCGTCACCAAAACTTTGGTTTCCTAACCTCTAAGAAACTAAATTAATAGAATACAAATGAATGACTCATAGTTCATACACATGCATAACAATCAAAATTAAATAATCAAGCTCAATTTTGTCTATATTCATCGTATTCACATTGACTTATGGTATATGACATCTAAAAATATTAGATATTTGTCTTCATCATCCCAAAGTTTTAATCTTTTTATCACCATTCAAAAAACATAATAGACTATAGTAGATGTAAAAAAATTAATTATATTTTATTTTTCTACTCGATCACAAAATTTTAGGTTTTCCCCACTAAAAGAAAGTTAAAAGACTATAATCCATGACATATATTTCTTATAAAATATGTAATAAATAAAATAAATAATCAAGCTAGAATTTATTTATATTTACCATAATTCACATTGAACTATGGTTAATTAGATGTAAATTTATACAATATGTTTCTTAACCATCACCAAATTTCATCTTTCTTCGTCAGTAAGCCACAGAGTTAAAAGACTATAAATCATAATAATATACATAATTTCTATATTTTTCTTCTTCTCCGTCACCAAAATTTTGGTTTCCTAACCTCTAAGAAACTAAATTAATAGAATACAAATGAATAACTCATAGTTCATACACATGCATAACAGTCAAAATTAAATAATCAAGCTCAATATTATTTATATTCATCGTATTCACATTGACTTATGGTATATGACATCTAAAAATATTAGTTATTTTTCTTCACCATCCCAAAGTTTTAATCTTTTTATCAACATTCAAAAAACATAATAGACTGTATTAGATGTAAAAATTTAATTATATTTTATTTTTCTACTCGATCACAAAATTTTAGGTTTTTCCACACTAAAAAACAAAGTTAAAAGACTATAATCCATGACATATATTTCTTACAAAATAGGTAATAAATAAAATAAATAACCAAGCTAGCATTTATTTATATTTACCATAATTCACATTGAATTATGGTTAGTTAGATGTAAATGTATTCAATATGTTTCTTGTCCATCACCAAATTTTATCTTTCTTCGTCAGTAAGCCATAGAGTTAAAAGACTATAAATCATAATAGATATAAACAATTTCTATATTTTTCTTCTTCTCCGTCACCAAAATTTTGGTTTCCTAACCTCTAAGAAACAAAATTAATAGAATAAAAATGAATAACTCATAGTTCATACACATGCATAACAATCAAAATTAAATAATCAAGCTCAATATTGTTTATATTCATCGTATTCACATTGACTTATGGTATATGACATCTAAAAATATTAGATATTTTTCTTCATCATCCCAAAGTTTTAATCTTTTTATCACCATTCAAAAAACATAATAGACTATAGTAGATGTAAAAATTTAATTATATTTTATTTTTCTACTCCATCACAAAATTTTAGGTTTTCCCCACTAAAAAACAAAGTTAAAAGACTAATCCATGACATATATTTTTTATAAAATATGTAATAAATAAAATAAATAATCAAGCTAGAATTTATTTATATTTACCATAATTCACATTTAATTATGGTTAATTAGATGTAAATTTATTCAATATGTTTGTTCTCCATCACCAAATTTCATCTTTCTTCGTCAGTAAGCCACAGAGTTAAAAGACTATAAAACATAATAGATATAAACAATTTCTATATTTTTCTTCTTCTGCGTCACCAAAACTTTGGTTTCCTAACCTCTAAGAAACTAAATTAATAGAATACAAATGAATGACTCATAGTTCATACACATGCATAACAATCAAAATTAAATAATCAAGCTCAATTTTGTCTATATTCATCGTATTCACATTGACTTATGGTATATGACATCTAAAAATATTAGATATTTGTCTTCATCATCCCAAAGTTTTAATCTTTTTATCACCATTCAAAAAACATAATAGACTATAGTAGATGTAAAAAAATTATTTATATTTTATTTTTCTACTCGATCACAAAATTTTAGGTTTTCCCCACTAAAAGAAAGTTAAAAGACTATAATCCATGACATATATTTCTTATAAAATATGTAATAAATAAAATAAATAATCAAGCTAGAATTTATTTATATTTACCATAATTCACATTGAACTATGGTTAATTAGATGTAAATTTATACAATATGTTTCTTAATCATCACCAAATTTCATCTTTCTTCGTCAGTAAGCCACAGAGTTAAAAGACTATAAATCATAATATATATACATAATTTCTATATTTTTCTTCTTCTCCGTCACCAAAATTTTGGTTTCCTAACCTCTAAGAAACTAAATTAATAGAATACAAATGAATAACTCATAGTTCATACACATGCATAACAGTCAAAATTAAATAATCAAGCTCAATATTATTTATATTCATCGTATTCACATTGACTTATGGTATATGACATCTAAAAATATTAGTTATTTTTCTTCACCATCCCAAAGTTTTAATCTTTTTATCAACATTCAAAAAACATAATAGACTGTATTAGATGTAAAAAATTAATTATATTTTATTTTTCTACTCCATCACAAAATTTTAGGTTTTTCCACACTAAAAAACAAAGTTAAAAGACTATAATCCATGACATATATTTCTTACAAAATAGGTAATAAATAAAATAAATAACCAAGCTAGCATTTATTTATATTTACCATAATTCACATTGAATTATGGTTAGTTAGATGTAAATGTATTCAATATGTTTCTTGTCCATCACCAAATTTTATCTTTCTTCGTCAGTAAGCCATAGAGTTAAAAGACTATAAATCATAATAGATATAAACAATTTCTATATTTTTATTCTTCTCCGTCACCAAAATTTTGGTTTCCTAACCTCTAAGAAACAAAATTAATAGAATAAAAATGAATAACTCATAGTTCATACACATGCATAACAATCAAAATTAAATAATCAAGCTCAATATTGTTTATATTCATCGTATTCACATTGACTTATGGTATATGACATCTAAAAATATTAGATATTTTTCTTCATCATCCCAAAGTTTTAATCTTTTTATCACCATTCAAAAAACATAATATACTATAGTAGATGTAAAAAATTAATTATATTTTATTTTTCTACTCGATCACAAAATTTTAGGTTTTCCCCACTAAAAGAAAGTCAAAAGACTATAATCCATGACATATATTTCTTATAAAATATGTAATAAATAAAATAAATAATCAAGCTAGAATTTATTTATATTTACCATAATTCACATTGAATTATGGTTAATGAGATGTAAATTTATTCAATATGTTTCTTAACCATCACCAAATTTCATCTTTCTTCGTCAGTAAGCCACAGAGTTAAAAGACTATAAATCATAATAGATATAAATAATTTCTATATTTTTCTTCTTCTCCGTCACCAAAATTTTGGTTTCATAACCTCTAAGAAACTAAATTCATAGAATACAAATGAATAACTCATAGTTCATACACATGCATAACACTCAAAATTAAATAATCAAGCTCAATATTATTTATATTCATCGTATTCACATTGACTTATGGTATATGACATCTAAAAATATTAGTTATTTTTCTTCACCATCCCAAAGTTTTAATCTTTTTATCAACATTCAAAAAACATAATAGACTGTATTAGATGTAAAAAATTACTTATATTTTATTTTTCTGCTCCATCACAAAATTTTAAGTTTTCCCACACTAAAAAACAAAGTTAAAAGACTATAATCCATGACATATATTTCTTACAAAATAGGTAATAAATAAAATAAATAACCAAGCTAGAATTTATTTATATTTACCATAATTCACATTGAATTATGGTTAGTTAGATATAAATGTATTCAATATGTTTCTTGTCCATCACCAAATTTCATCTTTCTTCGTCAGTAAGCCATAGAGTTAAAAGACTATAAATCATAATAGATATAAACAATTTCTATATTTTTCTTCTTCTCCGTCACCAAAATTTTGGTTTCCTAACCTTTAAGAAACTAAATTAATAGAATAAAAATGAATAACTCATAGTTCATACACATGCATAACAATCAAAATTAAATAATCAAGCTCAATATTATTTATATTCATCGTATTCACATTGACTTATGGTATATGACATCTAAAAATATTAGATATTTTTCTTCATCATCCCAAAGTTTTAATCTTTTTATCACCATTCAAAAAACATAATAGACTATAGTAGATGTAAAAAATTAATTATATTTTATTTTTCTACTCCATCACAAAATTTTAGGTTTTCCCCCCTAAAAAACAAAGTTAAAAGACTATAATCCATGAGATATATTTTTTATAAAATACGTAATAAATAAAATAAATTATCAAGCTAGAATTTATTTATATTTACCATAATTCACATTGAATTATGGTTAATTAGATGTAAATTTATTCAATATGTTTCTTCTCCATCACCAAATTTCATATTTCTTCATCAGTAAGCCACAGAGTTAAAAGACTATAAAACATAATAGATATAAACAATTTCTATATTTTTCTTATTCTCCGTCACCAAAATTTTGGTTTCCTAACCTCTAAGAAACTAACTTAAGAGAATACAAATGAATAACCCATAGTTCATACACATGTATAACAATCAAAATTAAATAATCAAGCTCAATATTGTTTATTTTCATCATATTTACATTGACTTATGGTATATGACATCTAACAATATTAGATATTTTTCTTCACCATCCCAAAGTTTTAATCTTTTTATCACCATTCAAAAAACATAATAGACTATAGTAGATGTAAAAAATTGATTATATTTTATTTTTCTACTCCGTCACAAACTTTGAGGTTTTTCCCCACTAAAAAGAAAGTTAAAAGACTATAATCCATGACATATATTTCTTATAAAATATGTAATAAATAAAATAAATAATCAAGCTAGAATTTATTTATATTTACCATAATTCACATTGAATTATGGTTAATTAGATGTTAATTTATTCAATATGTTTCTTAACCATCACCAAATTTCATCTTTCTTCGTCAGTAAGCCACAGAGTTAAAAGACTATAAAACATAATAGATATACATAATTTCAATATTTTTCTTCTTCTCCGTCACCAAAACTTTGGTTTCCTAACCTCTAAGAAACTAACTTAAGAGAATAAAAATGAATGACCCATAATTCATACACATGCAGACTATTAAAATTAAATATTCAAGCTCAATATTATTTATATTCATCGTATTCACATTGACTTATGGTATTCGACATCTAAAAATATTAGATATTTTTCTTCACCATCCCAAAGGTTTAATCTTTTTATCACCATTCAAAAAACATAATATACTATAGTAGATGTAAAAAATTAATTATATTTTATTTTTCTACTCAATCACAAAATTTTAGGTTTTCCCCACTAAAAGAAACTCAAAAGACTATATTCCATGACATATATTTCTTATAAAATATGTAATAAATAAAATAAATAATCAAGCTAGAATTTATTTATATTTAGCATAATTCACATTGAATTATGGTTATTGACATGTAAATTTATTCAATATGTTTCTTAACCATCACCAAATTTCATCTTTCTTCGTCAGTAAGCCACAGAGTTAAAAGACTATAAATCATAATAGATATAAATAATTTCTATAATTTTATTCTTCTCCGTCACCAATATTTTGGTTTCATAACCTCTAAGAAACTAAATTAATAGAATACAAATGAATAACTCATAGTTCATACACATGCATAACACTCAAAATTAAATAATCAAGCTCAATTTTATTTATATTCATCGTATTCACATTGACTTATGGTATATGACATCTAAAAATATTAGTTATTTTTCTTCACCATCCCAAAGTTTTAATCTTTTTATCAACATTCAAAAAACATAATAGACTGTATTAGATGTAAAAAATTACTTATATTTTATTTTTCTGCTCCATCACAAAATTTTAGGTTTTCCCACACTAAAAAACAAAGTTAAAAGACTATAATCCATGACATATATTTCTTACAAAATAGGTAATAAATAAAATAAATAACCAAGCTAGAATTTACTTATATTTACCATAATTCACATTGAATTATGGTTAGTTAGATATAAATGTATTCAATATGTTTCTTGTCCATCACCAAATTTCATCTTTCTTCGTCAGTAAGCCATAGAGTTAAAAGACTATAAATCATAATAGATATAAACAATTTCTATATTTTTCATCTTCTCCGTCACCAAAATTTTGGTTTCCTAACCTCTAAGAAACTAAATTAATAGAATAAAAATGAATAACTCATAGTTCATACACATGCATAACAATCAAAATTAAATAATCAAGTTCAATATTGTTTATATTCATCGTATTCACATTGACTTATGGTATATGACATCTAAAAATATTAGATATTTTTCTTCACCATCCCAAAGGTTTAATCTTTTTATCACCATTCGAAAAACATAATATACTATAGTAGATGTAAAAAATTAATTATATTTTATTTTTCTACTCGATCACAAAATTTTAGGTTTTCCCCACTAAAAGAAAGTCAAAAGACTATAATCCATGACATATATTTCTTATAAAATATGTAATAAATAAAATAAATAATCAAGCTAGAATTTATTTATATTTACCATAATTCACATTGAATTATGGTTAATGAGATGTAAATTTATTCAATATGTTTCTTAACCATCACCAAATTTCATCTTTCTTCGTCAGTAAGCCACAGAGTTAAAAGACTATAAATCATAATAGATATAAATAATTTCTATATTTTTCTTCTTCTCCGTCACCAATATTTTGGTTTCATAACCTCTAAGAAACTAAATTAATAGAATACAAATGAATAACTCATAGTTCATACACATGCATAACACTCAAAATTAAATAATCAAGCTCAATATTATTTATATTCATCGTATTCACATTGACTTATGGTATATGACATCTAAAAATATTAGTTATTTTTCTTCACCATCCCAAAGTTTTAATCTTTTTATCAATATTCAAAAAACATAATAGACTGTATTAGATGTAAAAAATTACTTATATTTTATTTTTCTGCTCCATCACAAAATTTTAGGTTTTCCCACACTAAAAAACAAAGTTAAAAGACTATAATCCATGACATATATTTCTTACAAAATAGGTAATAAATAAAATAAATAACCAAGCTAGAATTTATTTATATTTACCATAATTCACATTGAATTATGGTTAGTTAGATATAAATGTATTCAATATGTTTCTTGTCCATCACCAAATTTCATCTTTCTTCGTCAGTAAGCCATAGAGTTAAAAGACTATAAATCATAATAGATATAAACAATTTCTATATTTTTCTTCTTCTCCTTCACCAAAATTTTGGTTTCCTAACCTCTAAGAAACTAAATTAATAGAATAAAAATGAATAACTCATAGTTCATACACATGCATAACAATCAAAATTAAATAATCAAGCTCAATATTGTTTATATTCATCGTATTCACATTGACTTATGGTATATGACATCTAAAAATATTAGATATTTTTCTTCATCATCCCAAAGTTTTAATATTTTTATCACCATTCAAAAAACATAATAGACTATAGTAGATGTAAAAAATTAATTATATTTTATTTTTCTACTCCATCACAAAATTTTAGGTTTTCCCCACTAAAAAACAAAGTTAAAAGACTATAATCCATGACATATATTTTTTATAAAATATGTAATAAATAAAATAAATAATCAAGCTAGAATTTATTTATATTTACCATTATTCACATTGAATTATGGTTAATTAGATGTAAATTTATTCAATATGTTTCTTCTCCATCACCAAATTTCATCTTTCTTCATCAGTAAGCCACAGAGTTAAAAGACTATAAAACATAATAGATATAAACAATTTCTATATTTTTCTTATTCTCCGTCACCAAAATTTTGGTTTCCTAACCTCTAAGAAACTAACTTAAGAGAATACAAATGAATAACCCATAGTTCATACACATGTATAACAATCAAAATTATATAATCAAGCTCAATATTGTTTATTTTCATCATATTCACATTGACTTATGGTATATGACATCTAACAATATTAGATATTTTTCTTCACCATCCCAAAGTTTTAATTTTTTATGACCATTCAAAAAACATAATAGACTATAGTAGATGTAAAAAATTAATTATATTTTATTTTTCTACTCCATCACAAACTTTGAGGTTTCTCCCCACTAAAAAGAAAGTTAAAAGACTATAATCCATGACATATATTTCTTATAAAATATGTAATAAATAAAATAAATAATCAAGCTAGAATTTATTTATATTTACCATAATTCACATTGAATTATGGTTAATTAGATGTAAATTTATTCAACATGTTTCTTAACCATCACCAAATTTCATCTTTCTTCGTCAGTAAACCACAGAGTTAAAAGACTATAAATCATAATAGATATAAATAATTTCCATATTTTTCTTCTTCTCCGTCACCAAAATTTTGGTTTCGTAACCTCTAAGAAACTAAATTAATAGAATACAAATGAATAAGTCATAGTTCATACACATGCATAACACTCAAAATTAAATAATCAAGCTCAATATTATTTATATTCATCGTATTCACATTGACTTATGGTATATGACATCTAAAAATATTAGTTATTTTTCTTCACCATCCCAAAGTTTTAATCTTTTTATCAACATTCAAAAACCATAATAGACTGTATTAGATGTAAAAAATTACTTATATTTTATTTTTCTGCTCCATCACAAAATTTTAGGTTTTCCCACACTAAAAAACAAAGTTAAAAGACTATAATCAATGACATATATTTCTTACAAAATAGGTAATAAATAAAATAAATAACCAAGCTAGAATTTAGTTATATTTACCATAATTCACATTGAATTATGGTTAGTTAGATGTAAATGTATTCAATATGTTTCTTGTTCATCACCAAATTTCATCTTTCTTCGTCAGTAAGCCATAGAGTTAAAAGACTATAAATCATAATAGATATAAACAATTTCTATATTTTTCTTCTTCACCATCACCAAAATTTTGGTTTCCTAACCTCTAAGAAACTAAATTAATAGAATAAAAATGAATAACTCATAGTTCATACACATGCATAACAATCAAAATTAAATAATCAAGTTTAATATTGTTTATATTCATCGTATTCACATTGACTTATGGTATATGACATCTAAAAATATTAGATATTTTTCTTCATCATCCCAAAGTTTTAATCTTTTTATCACCATTCAAAAAACATAATAGACTATAGTAAATGTAAAAAATTAATTATATTTTATTTTTCTACTCCATCACCAAATTTTAGGTTTTCCCCACTAAAAAACAAAGTTAAAAGACTATAATCCATGACATATATTTTTTTATAAAATATGTAATAAATAAAATAAATAATCAAGCTAGAATTTATTTATATTTACCATTATTCACATTGAATTATGGTTAATTAGATGTAAATTTATTCAATATGTTTCTTCTCCATCACCAAATTTCATCTTTCTTCATCAGTAAGCCACAGAGTTAAAAGACTATAAAACATAATAGATATAAACAATTTCTATATTTTTCTTCTTCTCCGTCACAAAAACTTTGGTTTCCTAACCTCTAAGAAACTAACTTAATAGAATACAAATGAATGACCCATAATTCATACACATGCAGAGTATTAAAATTAAATATTCAAGCTCAATATTATTTATATTCATCGTATTCACATTGACTTATGGTATTTGACATCTAAAAATATTAGATATTTTTCTTCACCATCCCAAAGGTTTAATCTTTTTATCACCATTCAAAAAACATAATATACTATAGTAGATGTAAAAAATTAATTATAATTTATTTTTCTACTCGATCACAAAATTTTAGGTTTTCCCCACTAAAAGAAAGTCAAAAGACTATAATCCATGACATATATTTCTTATAAAATATGTAATAAATAAAATAAATAATCAAGCTAGAATTTATTTATATTTACCATAATTCACATTGAATTATGGTTAATTAGATGTAAATTTATTCAATATGTTTCTTAACCATCACCAAATTTCATCTTTCTTCGTCAGTAAACCACAGAGTTAAAAGACTATAAATCATAATAGATATAAATAATTTCCATATTTTTCTTCTTCTCCGTCACCAAAATTTTGGTTTCATAACCTCTAAGAAACTAAATTAATAGAATACAAATGAATAAGTCATAGTTCATACACATGCATAACACTCAAAATTAAATAATCAAGCTCAATATTATTTATATTCATCGTATTCACATTGACTTATGGTATATGACATCTAAAAATATTAGTTATTTTTCTTCACCATCCCAAAGTTTTAATCTTTTTATCAACATTCAAAAACCATAATAGACTGTATTAGATGTAAAAAATTACTTATATTTTATTTTTCTGCTCCATCACAAAATTTTAGGTTTTCCCACACTAAAAAACAAAGTTAAAAGACTATAATCCATGACATATATTTCTTACAAAATAGGTAATAAATAAAATAAATAACCAAGCTAGAATTTAGTTATATTTACCATAATTCACATTGAATTATGGTTAGTTAGATGTAAATGTATTCAATATGTTTCTTGTCCATCACCAAATTTCATCTTTCTTCGTCAGTAAGCCATAGAGTTAAAAGACTATAAATCATAATAGATATAAACAATTTCTATATTTTTCTTCTTCACCATCACCAAAATTTTGGTTTCCTAACCTCTAAGAAACTAAATTAATAGAATAAAAATGAATAACTCATAGTTCATACACATGCATAACAATCAAAATTAAATAATCAAGTTCAATATTGTTTATATTCATCGTATTCACATTGACTTATGGTATATGACATCTAAAAATATTAGATATTTTTCTTCATCATCCCAAAGTTTTAATCTTTTTATCACCATTCAAAAAACATAATAGACTATAGTAAATGTAAAAAATTAATTATATTTTATTTTTCTACTCCATCACAAAATTTTAGGTTTTCCCCACTAAAAAACAAAGTTAAAAGACTATAATCCATGACATATATTTTTTTATAAAATATGTAATAAATAAAATAAATAATCAAGCTAGAATTTATTTATATTTACCATTATTCACATTGAATTATGGTTAATTAGATGTAAATTTATTCAATATGTTTCTTCTCCATCACCAAATTTCATCTTTCTTCATCAGTAAGCCACAGAGTTAAAAGACTATAAAACATAATAGATATAAACAATTTCTATATTTTTCTTATTCTCCGTCACCAAAATTTTGGTTTCCTAACCTCTAAGAAACTAAATTAATAGAATAAAAATGAATAACTCATAGTTCATACACATGCATAACAATCAAAATTAAATAATCAAGCTCAATATTATTTATATTCATCGTACTCACATTGACTTATGGTATATGACATCTAAAAATTTTAGATATTTTTCTTCATCATCCCAAAGTTTTAATCTTTTTATCACCATTCAAAAAACATAATAGACTATAGTAGATGTAAAAAATTAATTATATTTTATTTTTCTACTCCATCACAAAATTTTAGGTTTTCCCCACTAAAAAACAAAGTTAAAAGACTATAATCCATGACATATATTTTTTATAAAATATGTAATAAATAAAATAAATTATCAAGCTAGAATTTATTTATATTTACCATAATTCACATTGAATTATGGTTAATTAGATGTAAATTTATTCAATAGGTTTCTTCTCCATCACTAAATTTCATATTTCTTCATCAGTAAGCCACAGAGTTAAAAGACTATAAAACATAATAGATATAAACAATTTCTATATTTTTCTTATTCTCCGTCACCAAAATTTTGGTTTCCTAACCTCTAAGAAACTAACTTAAGAGAATACAAATGAATAACCCATAATTCATACACATGCAGACTATTAAAATTAAATAATCAAGCTCAATATTATTTATATTCATCGTATTCACATTGACTTATGGTATTTGACATCTAAAAATATTAGATATTTTTCTTCACCATCCCAAAGGTTTAATCTTTTTATCACCATTCAAAAAACATAATATACTATAGTAGATGTAAAAAATTAATTATATTTTATTTTTCTACTCGATCACAAAATTTTAGGTTTTCCCCACTAAAAGAAAGTTAAAAGACTATAATCCATGACATATATTTCTTATAAAATATGTAATAAATAAAATAAATAATCAAGCTAGAATTTATTTATATTTACCATAATTCACATTGAATTATGGTTAATGAGATGTAAATTTATTCAATATGTTTCTTAACCATCACCAAATTTCATCTTTCTTCGTCAGTAAACCACAGAGTTAAAAGACTATAAATCATAATAGATATAAATAATTTCTATATTTTTCTTCTTCTCCGTCACCAAAATTTTGTTTTCATAACCTCTAAGAAACTAAATTAATAGAATACAAATGAATAACTCATGGGTTCATACACATGCATAACACTCAAAATTAAATAATCAAGCTCAATATTATTTATATTCATCGTATTCACATTGACTTATGGTATATGACATCTAAAAATATTAGTTATTTTTATTCCCCATCCCAAAGTTTTAATCTTTTTATCAACATTCAAAAAACATAATAGACTGTATTAGATGTAAAAAAATTACTTATATTTTATTTTTCTGCTCCATCACAAAATTTTAGGTTTTCCCTCACTAAAAAACAAAGTTAAAAGACTATAATCCATGACATATATTTCTTACAAAATAGGTAATAAATAAAATAAATAACCAAGCTAGAATTTATTTATATTTACCATAATTCACATTGAATTATGGTTAGTTAGATATAAATGTATTCAATATGTTTCTTGTCCATCACCAAATTTCATCTTTCTTCGTCAGTAAGCCATAGAGTTAAAAGAGTATAAATCATAATAGATATAAACAATTTCTATATTTTTCTTCTTCTCCGTCACCAAAATTTTGGTTTCCTAACCACTAAGAAACTAAATTAATAGAATAAAAATGAATAACTCATAGTTCATACACATGCATAACAATCAAAATTAAATAATCAAGCTCAATATTATTTATATTCATCGTATTCACATTGACTTATGGTATATGACATCTAAAAATATTAGATATTTTTCTTCATCATCCCAAAGTTTTAATCTTTTTATCACCATTCAAAAAACATAATAGACTATAGTAGATGTAAAAAATTAATTATATTTTATTTTTCTACTCCATCACAAAATTTTAGGTTTTCCCCACTAAAAAACAAAGTTAAAAGACTATAATCCATGACATATATTTTTTTATAAAATATGTAATAAATAAAATAAATAATCAAGCTAGAATTTATTTATATTTACCATTATTCACATTGAATTATGGTTAATTAGATGTAAATTTATTCAATATGTTTCTTCTCCATCACCAAATTTCATCTTTCTTCATCAGTAAGCCACGGAGTTAAAAGACTATAAAACATAATAGATATAAACAATTTCTATATTTTTCTTATTCTCCGTCACCAAAATTTTGGTTTCCTAACCTCTAAGAAACTAACTTAAGAGAATACAAATGAATAACCCATAGTTCATACACATGTATAACAATCAAAATTATATAATCAAGCTCAATATTGTTTATTTTCATCATATTCATATTGACTTATGGTATATGACATCTAACAATATTAGATATTTTTCTTCACCATCCCAAAGTTTTAATATTTTTATCACCATTCAAAAAACATAATAGACTATAGTAGATGTAAAAAATTAATTATATTTTATTTTTCTACTCCATCACAAACTTTGAGGTTTTTCCCCACTAAAAAGAAAGTTAAAAGACTATATAATCCATGACATATATTTCTTATAAAATATGTAATAAATAAAATAAATAATCAAGCTAGAATTTATTTATATTTACCATAATTCACATTGAGTTATGGTTAATTAGATGTTAATTTATTCAATATGTTTCTTAACCATCACCAAATTTCATCTTTCTTCGTCAGTAAGCAACAGAGTTAAAAGACTATAAAACATAATAGATATAAACAATTTCTATATTTTTCTTCTTCTCCGTCACCAAAACTTTGGTTTCCTAACCTCTAAGAAACTAACTTAAGAGAATACAAATGAATGACCCATAATTCATACACATGCAGACTATTAAAATTAAATAATCAAGCTCAATATTATTTATATTCATCGTATTCACATTGACTTATGGTATTTGACATCTAAAAGTATTAGATATTTTTCTTCACCATCCCAAAGGTTTAATCTTTTTATCACCATTCAAAAAACATAATATACTATAGTAGATGTAAAAAATTAATTATATTTTATTTTTCTACTCGATCACAAAATTTTTGGTTTTCCCCACTAAAAGAAAGTCGAAAGACTATAATCCATGACATATATTTCTTATAAAATATGTAATAAATAAAATAAATAATCAAGCTAGAATTTATTTATATTTACCATAATTCAAATTGAATTATGGTTAATGAGATGTAAATTTATTCAATATGTTTCTTAACCATCACCAAATTTCATCTTTCTTCGTCAGTAAGCCACAGAGTTAAAAGACTATAAATCATAATAGATATAAATAATTTCTATATTTTTCTTCTTCTCCGTCACCGAAATTTTGGTTTCATAACCTCTAAGAAACTAAATTAATAGAATACAAATGAATAACTCATAGTTCATACACATGCATAACACTCAAAATTAAATAATCAAGCTAAATATTATTTATATTCATCGTATTCACATTGACTTATGGTATATGACATCTAAAAATATTAGTTATTTTTATTCCCCATCCCAAAGTTTTAATCTTTTTATCAACATTCAAAAAATATAATAGACTATATTAGATGTAAAAAATTACTTATATTTTATTTTTCTGCTCCATCACAAAATTTTAGGTTTTCCCACACTAAAAAACAAAGTTAAAAGACTATAATCCATGACATATATTTCTTACAAAATAGGTAATAAATAAAATAAATAACCAAGCTAGAATTTATTTATATTTACCATAATTCACATTGAATTATGGTTAGTTAGATATAAATGTATTCAATATGTTTCTTGTCCATCACCAAATTTCATCTTTCTTCGTCAGTAAGCCATAGAGTTAAAAGAGTATAAATCATAATAGATATAAACAATTTCTATATTTTTCTTCTTCTCCGTCACCAAAATTTTGGTTTCCTAACCTCTAAGAAACTAAATTAATAGAATAAAAATGAATAACTCATAGTTCATACACATGCATAACAATCAAAATTAAATAATCAAGCTCAATATTATTTATATTCATCGTATTCACATTGACTTATGGTATATGACATCTAAAAATATTAGATATTTTTCTTCATCATCCCAAAGTTTTAATCTTTTTATCACCATTCAAAAAACATAATAGACTATAGTAGATGTAAAAAATTAATTATATTTTATTTTTCTACTCCATCACAAAATTTTAGGTTTTCCCCACTAAAAAACAAAGTTAAAAGACTATAATCCATGACATATATTTTTTATAAAATATGTAATAAATAAAATAAATTATCAAGCTAGAATTTATTTATATTTACCATAATTCACATTGAATTATGGTTAATTAGATGTAAATTTATTCAATATGTTTCTTCTCCATCACCAAATTTCATATTTCTTCATCAGTAAGCCACAGAGTTAAAAGACTATAAAACATAATAGATATAAACAATTTCTATATTTTTCTTATTCTCCGTCACCAAAATTTTGGTTTCCTAACCTCTAAGAAACTAACTTAAGAGAATACAAATGAATAACCCATAGTTCATACACATGTATAACAATCAAAATTAAATAATCAAGCTCAATATTGTTCATTTTCATCATATTCACATTGACTTATAGTATATGACATCTAACAATATTAGATATTTTTCTTCACCATCCCAAAGTTTTAATCTTTTTATCACCATTCAAAAAACATAATAGACTATAGTAGATGTAAAAAATTAATTATATTTTATTTTTCTACTCCATCACAAACTTTGAGGTTTTTCCCCACTAAAAAGAAAGTTAAAAGACTATAATCCATGACATATATTTCTTATAAAATATGTAATAAATAAAATAAATAATCAAGCTAGAATTTATTTATATTTACCATAATTCACATTGAATTATGGTTAATTAGATGTAAATTTATTCAACATGTTTCTTAACCATCACCAAATTTCATCTTTCTTCGTCAGTAAGCCACAGAGTTAAAAGACTATAAAACATAATAGATATAAACAATTTCTATATTTTTCTTCTTCTCCGTCACCAAAACTTTGGTTTACTAACCTCTAAGAAACTAACTTAAGAGAATACAAATGAATGACCCATAATTCATACACATGCAGAGTATTAAAATTAAATATTCAAGCTCAATATTATTTATATTCATCGTATTCACATTGACTTATGGTATTTGACATCTAAAAGTATTAGATATTTTTCTTCACCATCCCAAAGGTTTAATCTTTTTATCACCATTCAAAAAACATAATATACTATAGTAGATGTAAAAAATTAATTATATTTTATTTTTCTACTAGATCACAAAATTTTAGGTTTTCCCCACTAAAAGAAAGTCGAAAGACTATAATCCATGACATATATTTCTTATAAAATATGTAATAAATAAAATAAATAATCAAGCTAGAATTTATTTATATTTACCATAATTCAAATTGAATTATGGTTAATTAGATGTAAATTTATTCAATATGTTTCTTAACCATCACCAAATTTCATCTTTCTTCGTCAGTAAACCACAGAGTTAAAAGACTATAAATCATAATAGATATAAATAATTTCTATATTTTTCTTCTTCTCCGTCACCGAAATTTTGTTTTCATAACCTCTAAGAAACTAAATTAATAGAATACAAATGAATAACTCATGGGTTCATACACATGCATAACACTCAAAATTAAATAATCAAGCTCAATATTATTTATATTCATCGTATTCACATTGACTTATGGTATATGACATCTAAAAATATTAGTTATTTTTCTTCACCATCCCAAAGTTTTAATCTTTTTATCAACATTCAAAAAACACATAATAGACTGTATTAGATGTAAAAAATTACTTATATTTTATTTTTCTGCTCCATCACAAAATTTTAGGTTTTCCCACACTAAAAAACAAAGTTAAAAGACTATAATCCATGACATATATTTCTTACAAAATAGGTAATAAATAAAATAAATAACCAAGCTAGAATTTAGTTATATTTACCGTAATTCACATTGAATTATGGTTAGTTAGATGTAAATGTATTCAATATGTTTCTTGTCCATCACCAAATTTCATATTTCTTCGTCAGTAAGCCATAGAGTTAAAAGACTATAAATCATAATAGATATAAACAATTTCTATATTTTTCTTCTTCTCCGTCACCAAAATTTTGGTTTCCTAACCTCTAAGAAACTAAATTAATAGAATAAAAATGAATAACTCATAGTTCATACACATGCATAACAATCAAAATTAAATAATCAAGTTCAATATTGTTTATATTCATCGTATTCACATTGACTTATGGTATATGACATCTAAAAATATTAGATATTTTTCTTCATCATCCCAAAGTTTTAATCTTTTTATCACCATTCAAAAAACATAATAGACTATAGTAGATGTAAAAAATTAATTATATTTTATTTTTCTACTCCATCACAAAATTTTAGGTTTTCCCCACTAAAAAACAAAGTTAAAAGACTATAATCCATGACATATATTTTTTATAAAATATGTAATAAATAAAATAAATAATCAAGCTAGAATTTATTTATATTTACCATAATTCACATTGAATTATGGTTAACTAGATGTAAATTTATTCAATATGTTTCTTCTCCATCACCAAATTTCATCTTTCTTCATCAGTAAGCCACAGAGTTAAAGGACTATAAAACATAATAGATATAAACAATTTCTATATTTTTCTTATTCTCCGTCACCAAAATTTTGGTTTCCTAACCTCTAAGAAACTAACTTAAGAGAATACAAATGAATAACCCATAGTTCATACACATGTATAACAATCAAAATTATATAATCAAGCTCAATATTGTTTATTTTCATCATATTCACATTGACTTATGGTATATGACATCTAACAATATTAGATATTTTTCTTCACCATCCCAAAGTTTTAATCTTTTTATCACCATTCAAAAAACATAATAGACTATAGTAGATGTAAAAAACTAATTATATTTTATTTTTCTACTCCATCACAAACTTTGAGGTTTTTCCCCACTAAAAAGAAAATTAAAAGACTATAATCCATGACATATATTTCTTATAAAATATGTAATAAATAAAACAAATAATCAAGCTAGAATTTATTTATATTTACCATAATTCACATTGAATTATGGTTAATTAGATGTTAATTTATTCAATATGTTTCTTAACCATCACCAAATTTCATCTTTCTTCGTCAGTAAGCCACAGAGTTAAAAGACTATAAAACCGATATAAACAATTTTAATATTTTTCTTCTTCTCCGTCACCAAAACTTTGGTTTCCTAACCTCTAAGAAACTAACTTAAGAGAATACAAATGAATGACCCATAATTCATACACATGCAGACTATTAAAATTAAATAATCAAGCTCAATATTATTTATATTCATCGTATTCACATTGACTTATGGTATTTGACATCTAAAAATATTAGATATTTTTCTTAACCATCCCAAAGGTTTAATCTTTTTATCACCATTCAAAAAACATAATATACTATAGTAGATTCAAAAAATTAATTATATTTTATTTTTCTACTCGATCACAAAATTTTAGGTTTTCCCCACTAAAAGAAAGTTAAAAGACTATAATCCATGACATATATTTCTTATAAAGTATGTAATAAATAAAATAAATAATCAAGCTAGAATTTATTTATATTTACCATAATTCACATTGAATTATGATTAATTAGATGTTAATTTATTCAATATGTTTCTTAACCATCACCAAATTTCATCTTTCTTCGTCAGTAAGCCACAGAGTTAAAAGACTATAAAACCGATATAAACAATTTTAATATTTTTCTTCTTCTCCGTCACCAAAACTTTGGTTTCCTAACCTCTAAGAAACTAACTTAAGAGAATACAAATGAATGACCCATAATTCATACACATGCAGACTATTAAAATTAAATAATCAAGCTCAATATTATTTATATTCATCGTATTCACATTGACTTATGGTATTTGACATCTAAAAATATTAGATATTTTTCTTAACCATCCCAAAGGTTTAATCTTTTTATCACCATTCAAAAAACATAATATACTATAGTAGATTCAAAAAATTAATTATATTTTATTTTTCTACTCGATCACAAAATTTTAGGTTTTCCCCACTAAAAGAAAGTTAAAAGACTATAATCCATGACATATATTTCTTATAAAGTATGTAATAAATAAAATAAATATTCAAGCTAGAATTTATTTATATTTACCATAATTCACATTGAATTATGGTTAATTAGATGTAAATTTATTCAATATGTTTCTTAACCATCACCAAATTTCATCTTTCTTCGTCAGTAAGCCACAGAGTTAAAAGACTATAAATCATAATAGATACAAATAATTTCTATATTTTTCTTGTTCTCCGTCACCAAAATTTTGGTTTCCTAACCTCTAAGAAACTAAATTAATAGAATACAAATGAATAACTCATAGTTCATACACATGCATAACAATCAAAATTAAATAATCAAGCTCAATATTATTTATATTCATCGTATTCACATTGACTTTTGGTATATGACATCTAAAAATATTAGTTATTTTTCTTCACCATCCCAAAGTTTTAATCTTTTTATCAACATTCAAAAAACATAATAGACTGTATTAGATGTAAAAACTTACTTATATTTTATTTTTCTGCTCCATCACAAAATTTTAGGATTTTCCACACTAAAAAAACAAAGTTAAAAGACCATAATCCATGACATATATTTCTTACAAAATAGGTAATAAATAAAATAAATTACCAAGCTAGAATTTATTTATATTTACCATAATTCACATTGAATTATGGTTAGTTAGATGTAAATGTATTCAATATGTTTCTTGTCCATCACCAAATTTCATCTTTCTTCGTCAGTAAGCCACAGAGTTAAAAGACTATAAATCATAATAGATATAAACAATTTCTATATTTTTCTTCTTCTCCGTCACCAAAATTTTGGTTTCCTAACCTCTAAGAAACTAAATTAATAGAATACAAATGAATAACCCATAGTTCATACACCTGCATAACAATCAAAATAAAATAATCAAGCTCAATATTGTTTATATTCATCGTATTCACATTGACTTATGGTATATGACATCTAAAAATATTAGATATTTTTCTTCACCATCCCAAAGGTTTAATCTTTTTATCACCATTCAAAAAACATAATAGACTATAGTACATGTAAAAAATTACTTATATTTTATTTTTCTACTCCATCACAAAATTTTAGGTTTTTCCCCACTAAAAAACAAAGTTAACAAACTATAATCCATGACATATATTTCTTATAAAATAGGTAATAAATAAAATAAATAACCAAGCTAGAATTTATTTATATTTACCATAATTCACATTGAATTATGGTTAGTTAGATGTAAATGTATTCAATATGTTTCTTGTCCATCACCAAATTTCATCTTTCTTCGTCAGTAAGCCACAGAATTAAAAGACTATAAATCATAACAGATATAAACAATTTCTATATTTTTTTTCTTCTCCGTCACCAAAATTTTGGTTTCCTAACCTCTAAGAAACTAACTTAAGAGAATACAAATGAATAACCCATAGTTCATACACACGTATAACAATCAAAATTAAATAATCAAGCTCAATATTGTTTATATTCATCATATTCACATTGACTTATGGTATATGGCATCTAACAATATTAGATATTTTTCTTCACCATCCCAAAGTTTTAATCTTTTTATCACCATTCAAAAAACATAATAGACTATAGTAGATGTAAAAAATTAATTATATTTTATTTTTCTACTCCATCACAAACTTTGAGGTTTTTCCCCACTAAAAAGAAAGTTAAAAGACTATAATCAATGACATATATTTCTTATAAAATATGTAATAAATAAAATAAATAATCAAGTTAGAATTTATTTATATTTACCATAATTCACATTGAATTATGGTTAATTAGATGTAAATTTATTCAATATGTTTCTTAACCATCACCAAATTTCATCTTTCTTCGTCAGTAAGCCACATAGTTAAAAGACTATAAAACATAATAGATATAAACAATTTCTATATTTTTCTTCTTCTCCGTCACCAAAACTTTGGTTTCCTAACCTCTAAGAAACTAACTTAAGAGAATACAAATGAATGACCCATAATTCATACACATGCAGACTATTAAAATTAAATAATCAAGCTCAATATTATTTATATTCATCGTATTCACATTGACTTATTGTATTTGACATCTAAAAATATTAGATATTTTTCTTCACCATCCCAAAGGTTTAATCTTTTTATCACCATTCAAAAAACATAATAGACTATTGTAGATGTAAAAAATTACTTATATTTTATTTCTCTACTCCATCACAAAATTTGAGGTTTTTCCCCACTAAAAAACAAAGTTAAAAGACTATAATCCATGACATATATTTCTTATAAAATAGGTAATAAATAAAATAAATAATCAAGCTAGACTTTATTTATATTTACCATAATTCACATTGAATGATGGTTAGTTAGATGTAAATGTATTCAATATGTTTCTTGTCCATCACCAAATTTCATCTTTCTTCGTCAGTAAGCCATAGAGTTAAAAGACTATAAAACATAATAGATATAAACAATTTCAATATTTTTCTTCTTCTCCGTCACCTAAATTTTGGTTTCCTAACCTCTAAGAAACTAACTTAAGAGAATACAAATGAATGACCCATAATTCATACACATGCAGACTATTAAAATTAAATAATCAAGCTCAATATTATTTATATTCATCGTATTCACATTGACTTATGGTATTTGACATCTAAAAATATTAGATATTTTTCTTCACCATCCCAAAGGTTTAACCTTTTTACCACCATTCAAAAAACATAATAGACTATTGTAGATGTAAAAAATTACTTATATTTTATTTTTCTACTCCATCACAAAATTTTAGGTTTTTCCCCACTAAAAAACAAAGTTAAAAGACTATAATCCATGACATATATTTCTTATAAAATAGGTAATAAATAAAATAAATAATCAAGCTAGAATTTATTTATATTTACCATAATTCACATTGAATGATGTTTAGTTAGATGTAAATGTATTCAATAAGTTTCTTGTCCATCACCAAATTTCATCTTTCTTCGTCAGTAAGCCACAGAGTTAAAAGACTATAAAACATAATAGATATAAACAATTTCTATATTTTTCTTCTTCTCCGTCACCAAAACTTTGGTTTCCTATCCTATAAGAAACTAACTTAAGAGAATACAAATGAATGACCCATAATTCATACACATGCATAACAGTTAAAATAAAATAATCAACCTCAATATTATTTATATTCATCGTATTCACATTGACTTATGGTATATGACATCTAAAAATATTAGTTATTTTTATTCACCATCCGAAAGTTTTAATCTTTTTATCAACATTCAAAAAACATAATAGACTGTATTAGATGTAAAAAATTACTTATATTTTATTTTTCTGCTCCATCACAAAATTTTAGGTTTTCCCACTAAAAAACAAAGTTAAAAGACTATAATCCATGACATATATTTTTTATAAAATATGTAATAAATAAAATAAATAATAAAGCTAGAATTTATTTATATTTACCATAATTCATATTGAATTATGCTTAGTTAGATGTAAATGTATTCAATATGTTTCTTGTCCATCACCAAATTTCATCTTTCTTCGTCAGTAAGCCACAGAGTTAAAAGACTATAAATTTTGGGTGATATAAACAATTTCTATATTTTTCTTATTCTCCGTCACCAAAATTTTGGTTTCCTAACCTCTCAGAAACTAACTTAAGAGAATACAAATGAATAACCCATAGTTCATACACATGTATAACAATCAAAATTAAATTATCAAGCTCAATATTGTTTATATTCATCATATTCACATTGACTTATGGTATATGACATATAACAATATTAGATATTTTTCATCACCATCCCAAAGTTTTAATCTTTTTATCACCATTCAAAAAACATAATATACTATAGTAGATGTAAAAAAATAAATTATATTTTATTTTTCTACTCCATCACAATCTTTGAGGTTTTTCCCCACTAAAAAGAAAGTTAAAAGACTATAATCCATGACATATATTTCTTATAAAATATGTAATAAATAAAATAAATAATCAAGCTAGAATTTATTTATATTTACCATATTTCACATTGAATTATGGTTAATTAGATGTAAATTTATTCAATATGTTTCTTAACCATAACCAAATTTCATCTTTCTTCGTCCGTAAGCCACAGAGTTAAAAGACTATAAAACATAATAGATATAAACAATTTCTATATTTTTCTTCTTCTTCGTCACCAAAACTTTGGTTTCCTATCCTATAAGAAACTAAATTAAGAGAATACAAATGAATGACCCATAATTCATACACATGCAGACTATTAAAATTATATAATCAAGCTAAATATTATTTATATTCATCGTATTCACATTGACTTATGGTATTTGACATCTAAAATTATTAGATATTTTTCTTCACCATCCTAAACGTTTAATCTTTTTATCACCATTCAAAAAACATAATAGACTATTGTAGATGTAAAAAATTACTTATATTTTATTTTTCTACTCCATCACAAAATTTTAGTTTTTTCCCCACTAAAAAACAAAGTTAAAAGAATAAAATCCATGACATATATTTCTTATAAAATAGGTAATAAATAAAATAAATAATCAAGCTAGAATTTATTTATATTTACCATAATTCACATTGAATGATGTTTAGTTAGATGTAAATGTATTCAATAAGTTTCTTGTCCATCACCAAATTTCATCTTTCTTCGTCAGTAAGCCACAGAGTTAAAAGACTATAAAACATAATAGATATAAACAATTTCTATATTTTTCTTCTTCTCCGTCACCAAAACTTTGGTTTCCTATCCTATAAGAAACTAACTTAAGAGAATACAAATGAATGACCCATAATTCATACACATGCATAACAGTTAAAATTAAATAATCAAGCTCAATATTATTTATATTCATCGTATTCACATTGACTTATGGTATATGACATCTAAAAATATTAGTTATTTTTCTTCACCATCCCAAGGTTTTAATCTTTTTATCAACATTCAAAAAACATAATAGATTGTATTAGATGTAAAAAATTACTTATATTTTATTTTTCTGCTCCATCACAAAATTTTAGGATTTTCCACACTAAAAAACAAAGTTAAAAGACTATAATCCATGACATATATTTCTTACAAAATAGGTAATAAATAAAATAAATAACCAAGCTAGAATTTATTTATATTTACCATAATTCACATTGAATTATGGTTAGTTAGATGTAAATGTATTCAATATGTTTCTTGCCCATCACCAAATTTCATCTTTCTTCGTCAGTAAGCCACAGAGTTAAAAGACTATAAATCATAATACATATAAACAATTTCTATATTTTTCTTCTTCTCCGTCATCAAAATTTTGGTTTACTAACCTCTAAGAAACTAAATTAATAGAATACAAATGAATAACCCATAGTTCATACACATCCATGACAATCAAAATAAAATAATCAAGCTCAATATTATTTATATTCATCGTATTCACATTGACTTATGGTATATGACATCTAAAAATATTAGATATTTTTCTTCACCATCCCGAAGGTTTAATATTTTTATCACCATTCAAAAAACATAATAGACTATAGTACATGTAAAGAATTACTTATATTTTATTTTTCTACTCCATCACAAAATTTTAGGTTTTTCCCCACTAAAAAACAAAGTTAAAAGACTATAATCCATGACATATATTTCTTATAAAATTGGTAATAAATAAAATAAATAACCAAGCTAGAATTTATTTATATTTACCATAATTCAAATTGAATTATGGTAATTAGATGTAAATTTATTCAATTTGTTTCTTCTCCATCACCAAATTTCATCTTTCTTCGTTAGTAAGCCACAGAGTTAAAAGACTATAAATCATATTAGATATAAACAATTTCAATATTTTTCTTCTTCTCTGTCACCAAAATTTTGGTTTCCTAACCTCTAAGAAATTAACTTAAGAGAATACAAATGAATGACCCATAATTCATACACATGCATAACAGTTAAAATTAAATAATCAAGCTCAATATTATTTATATTCATCGTATTCACATTGACTTATGGTATATGACATCTAAAAATATTAGATATTTTTCTTCACCATCCCAAAGTTTTAATCTTTTTATCAACATTCAAAAAACATAATAGACAGTATTAGATGTAAAAAATTACTTATATTTTATTTTTCTGCTCCATCACAAAATTTTAGGTTTTTCCACACTAAAAAACAAAGTTAAAAGACTATAATCCATGACATATATTTCTTACAAAATAGGTAATAAATAAAGTAAATAACCAAGCTAGAATTTATTTATATTTACCATAAATCACATTGAATTATGGTTAGTTAGATGTAAATGTATTCAATATGTTTCTTGTCCATCACCAAATTTCATCTTTCTTCGTCAGTAAGCCACAGAGTTAAAAGACTATAAATCATAATAGATATAAACAATTTCTACATTTTTCTTCTTCTCCGTCACCAATATTTTGGTTTCCTAACCTCTAAGAAACTAACTTAAGAGAATACAAATGAATGACCCATAATTCATACACATGCATAACAGTTAAAATAAAATAATCAACCTCAATATTATTTATATTCATCGTATTCACATTGACTTATGGTATATGACATCTAAAAATATTAGTTATTTTTCTTCACCATCCCAAAGTTTTAATCTTTTTATCAAAATTCAAAAAACATAATAGAATGTATTAGATGTAAAAAAATTACTTATATTTTATTTTTCTGCTCCATCACAAAATTTTAGGTTTTTCCCCACTAAAAAACAAAGTTAAAAGACTATATAATCCATGACATATATTTCTTATAAAATAGGTAATAAATAAAATAAATAATTAAGCTAGAATTTTTTGATATTTACCATAATTCACATTGAATGATGGTTAGTTAGATGTAAATGTATTCAATATGTTTCTCGCCCATCACCAAATTTCATCTTTCTTCGTCAGTAAGCCACAGAGTTAAAAGACTATAAAACATAATAGATATAAACAATTTCAATATTTTTCTTCTTCTCCGTCACCAAAATTTTGGTTTCCTAACCTCTAAGAAACTAACTTAAGAGAATACAAATGAATGACCCATAATTCATACACATGCATAACAGTTAAAATTAAATAATCAAGCTCAATATTATTTATATTCATCGTATTCACATTGACTTATGGTATATGACATCTAAAAATATTAGTTATTTTTCTTCACCATCCCAAGGTTTTAATCTTTTTATCAACATTCAAAAAACATAATAGACTGTATTAGATGTAAAAAATTACTTATATTTTATTTTTCTGCTCCATCACAAAATTTTAGGATTTTCCACACTAAAAAACAAAGTTAAAAGACTATAATCCATGACATATATTTCTTACAAAATAGGTAATAAATAAAATAAATAACCAAGCTAGAATTTATTTATATTTACCATAATTCACATTGAATTATGGTTAGTTAGATGTAAATGTATTCAATATGTTTCTTGCCCATCACCAAATTTCATCTTTCTTCGTCAGTAAGCCACAGAGTTAAAAGACGATAAATCATAATAGATATAAACAATTTCTATATTTTTCTTCTTCTCCGTCATCAAAATTTTGGTTTACTAACCTCTAAGAAACTAAATTAATAGAATACAAATGAATAACCCATAGTTCATACACATGCATAACAATCAAAATAAAATAATCACGCTCAATATTGTTTATATTCATCGTATACACATTGACTTATGGTATATGACATCTAAAAATATTAGATATTTTTCTTCACCATCCCGAAGGTTTAATCTTTTTATCACCATTCAAAAAACATAATAGACTATAGTACATGTAAAAAATTACTTATATTTTATTTTTCTACTCCATCACAAAATTTTAGGTTTTTCCCCACTAAAAAACAAAGTTAAAAGACTATAATCCATGACATATATTTCTTATAAAATTGGTAATAAATAAAATAAATAACCAAGCTAGCATTTATTTATATTTACCATAATTCAATTTGAATTATGGTAATTAGTTGTAAATATATTCAATTTGTTTCTTCTCCATCACCAAATTTCATCTTTCTTCGTTAGAAAGCCATAGAGTTAAAAGACTATAAATCATATTAGATATAAACAATTTCAATATTTTTCTTCTTCTCCGTCACCAAAATTTTGGTTTCCTAACCTCTAAGAAATTAACTTAAGAGAATACAAATGAATGACCCATGATTCATACACATGCATAACAGTTAAAATTAAATAATCAAGCTCAATATTATTTATATTCATCGTATTCACATTGACTTATGGTATATGACATCTAAAAATATTAGTTATTTTTCTTCACTATCCCAAAGTTTTAATCTTTTTGTCAACATTCAAAAAACATAATAGACAGTATTAGATGTACAAAATTACTTATATTTTATTTTTCTGCTCCATCACAAAATTTTAGGTTTTTCCACACTAAAAAACAAAGTTAAAAGACTATAATCCATGACATATATTTCTTACAAAATAGGTAATAAATAAAATAAATAACCAAGCTAGAATTTATATTTAACATAAATCACATTGAATTATGGTTAGTTAGATGTAAATGTATTCAATATGTTTCTTGTCCATCACCAAATTTCATCTTTCTTCGTCAATAAGCCACAGAGTTAAAAGACTATAAATCATAATAGATATAAACAATTTCTACATTTTTCTTCTTCTCCGTCACCAAAATTTTGGTTTCCTAACCTCTAAGAAACTAACTTAAGAAAATACAAATGAATGACCCATAATTCATACACATGCATAACAGTTAAAATAAAATAATCAACCTCAATATTATTTATATTCATCGTATTCACATTGACTTATGGTATATGACATCTAAAAATATTAGTTATTTTTCTTCACCATCCCAAAGTTTTAATCTTTTTATCAAAATTCAAAAAACATAATAGAATGTATTAGATGTAAAAAATTACTTATATTTTATTTTTCTGCTCCATCACAAAATTTTAGGTTTTTCCCCACTAAAAAACAAAGTTAAAAGACTATATAATCCATGACATATATTTCTTATAAAATAGGTAATAAATAAAATAAATAATTAAGCTAGAATTTTTTGATATTTACCATAATTCACATTGAATGATGGTTAGTTAGATGTAAATGTATTCAATATGTTTCTCGCCCATCACCAAATTTCATCTTTCTTCGTCAGTAAGCCACAAAGTTAAAAGACTATAAAACATAATAGATATAAACAATTTCAATATTTTTCTTCTTCTCCGTCACCAAAATTTTGGTTTCCTAACCTCTAAGAAACTAACTTAAGAGAATACAAATGAATGACCCTGAATTCATACACATGCATAACAGTTAAAATTAAATAATCAAGCTCAATATTATTTATATTCATCGTATTCACATTGACTTATGGTATATGACATCTAAAAATATTAGTTATTTTTCTTCACCATCCCAAGGTTTTAATCTTTTTATCAACATTCAAAAAAACATAATAGACTGTATTAGATGTAAAAAATTACTTATATTTTATTTTTCTGCTCCATCACAAAATTTTAGGATTTTCCACACTAAAAAACAAAGTTAAAAGACTATAATCCATGACATATATTTCTTACAAAATAGGTAATAAATAAAATAAATAACCAAGCTAGAATTTATTTATATTTACCATAATTCACATTGTATTATGGTTAGTTAGATGTAAATTTATTCAATATGTTTCTTGCCCATCACCAAATTTCATCTTTCTTCGTCAGTAAGCCACAGAGTTAAAAGACTATAAATCATATTAGATATAAACAATTTCAATATTTTTCTTCTTCTCCGTCATCAAAATTTTGGTTTACTAACCTCTAAGAAACTAAATTAATAGAATACAAATGAATAACCCATAGTTCATACACATCCATAACAATCAAAATAAAATAATCAAGCTCAATATTGTTTATATTCATCGTATTCACATTGACTTATGGTATATGACATCTAAAAATATTAGATATTTTTCTTCACCATCCCGAAGGTTTAATATTTTTATCACCATTTAAAAAACATAATAGACTATAGTACATGTAAAGAATTACTTATATTTTATTTTTCTACTCCATCACAAAATTTTAGGTTTTTCCCCACTAAAAAACAAAGTTAAAAGACTATAATCCATGACATATATTTCTTATAAAATTGGTAATAAATAAAATAAATAACCAAGCTAGAATTTATTTATATTTACCATAATTCAAATTGAATTATGGTAATTAGATGTAAATTTATTCAATTTGTTTCTTCTCCATCACCAAATTTCATCTTTCTTCGTCAGTAAGCCACAGAGTTAAAAGACTATAAATCATATTAGATATAAACAATTTCAATATTTTTCTTCTTCTCTGTCACCAAAATTTTGGTTTCCTAACCTCTAAGAAATAAACTTAAGAGAATACAAATGAATGACCCATAATTCATACACATGCATAACAGTTAAAATTAAATAATCAAGCTCAATATTATTTATATTCATCGTATTCACATTGACTTATGGTATATGACATCTAAAAATATTAGATATTTTTCTTCACCATCCCAAAGTTTTAATCTTTTTATCAACATTCAAAAAACATAATAGACAGTATTAGATGTAAAAAATTACTTATATTATATTTTTCTGCTCCATCACAAAATTTTAGGTTTTTCCACACTAAAAAACAAAGTTAAAAGACTATAATCCATGACATATATTTCTTACAAAATAGGTAATAAATAAAGTAAATAACCAAGCTAGAATTTATTTATATTTACCATAAATCACATTGAATTATGGTTAGTTAGATGTAAATGTATTCAATATGTTTCTTGTCCATCACCAAATTTCATCTTTCTTCGTCAGTAATCCACAGAGTTAAAAGACTATAAATCATAATAGATATAAACAATTTCTACATTTTTCTTCTTCTCCGTCACCAATATTTTGGTTTCCTAACCTCTAAGAAACTAACTTAAGAGAATACAAATGAATGACCCATAATTCATACACATGCATAACAGTTAAAATAAAATAATCAACCTCAATATTATTTATATTCATCGTATTCACATTGACTTATGGTATATGACATCTAAAAATATTAGTTATTTTTCTTCACCATCCCAAAGTTTTAATCTTTTTATCAAAATTCAAAAAACATAATAGAATGTATTAGATGTAAAAAATTACTTATATTTTATTTTTCTGCTCCATCACAAAATTTTAGGTTTTTCCCCACTAAAAAACAAAGTTAAAAGACTATATAATCCATGACATATATTTCTTATAAAATAGGTAATAAATAAAATAAATAATTAAGCTAGAATTTTTTGATATTTACCATAATTCACATTGAATGATGGTTAGTTAGATGTAAATGTATTCAATATGTTTCTCGCCCATCACCAAATTTCATCTTTCTTCGTCAATAAGCCACAGAGTTAAAAGACTAAAAAACATAATAGATATAAACAATTTCAATATTTTTCTTCTTCTCCGTCACCAAAATTTTGGTTTCCTAACCTCTAAGAAATAACTTAAGAGAATACAAATGAATGACCCATAATTCATACACATGCATAACAATTAAAATTAAATAATCAAGCTCAATATTATTTATATTCATCGTATTCACATTGACTTATGGTATATGACATCTAAAAATATTAGTTATTTTTCTTCACCATCCCAAGGTTTTAATCTTTTTATCAACATTCAAAAAACATAATAGACTGTATTAGATGTAAAAAATTACTTATATTTTATTTTTCTGCTCCATCAGAAAATTTTAGGATTTTCCACACTAAAAAACAAAGTTAAAAGACTATAATCCATGACATATATTTCTTACAAAATAGGTAATAAATAAAATAAATAACCAAGCTAGAATTTATTTATATTTACCATAATTCACATTGAATTATGGTTAGTTAGATGTAAATGTATTCAATATGTTTCTTGCCCATCACCAAATTTCATCTTTCTTCGTCAGTAAGCCACAGAGTTAAAAGACGATAAATCATAATAGATATAAACAATTTCTATATTTTTCTTCTTCTCCGTCATCAAAATTTTGGTTTACTAACCTCTAAGAAACTAAATTAATAGAATACAAATGAATAACCCATAGTTCATACACATGCATAACAATCAAAATAAAATAATCAAGCTCAAGATTGTTTATATTCATCGTATTCACATTGACTTATGGTATATGACATCTAAAAATATTAGATATTTTTCTTCACCATCCCGAAGGTTTAATCTTTTTATCACCATTCAAAAAACATAGTAGACTATAGTACATGTAAAAAATTACTTATATTTTATTTTTCTACTCCATCACAAAATTTTAGGTTTTTCCCCACTAAAAAACAAAGTTAAAAGACTATAATCCATGACATATATTTCTTATAAAATTGGTAATAAATAAAATAAATAACCAAGCTAGAATTTATTTATATTTACCATAATTCAAATTGAATGATGGTAATTAGATGTAAATTTATTCAATTTGTTTCTTCTCCATCACCAAATTTCATCTTTCTTCGTCAGTAAGCCACAGAGTTAAAAGACTATAAATCATAATAGATATAAACAATTTCTACATTTTTCTTCTTCTCCGTCACCAAAATTTTGGTTTCCTAACCTCTAAGAAATTAACTTAAGAGAATACAAATGAATGACCCATAATTCATACACATGCATAACAGTTAAAATTAAATAATCAAGCTCAATATTATTTATATTCATCGTATTCACATTGACTTATGGTATATGACATCTAAAAATATTAGATATTTTTCTTCACCATCCCAAAGTTTTAATCTTTTTATCAACATTCAAAAAACATAATAGACAGTATTAGATGTAAAAAATTACTTATATTTTATTTTTCTGCTCCATCACAAAATTTTAGGTTTTTCCACACTAAAAAACAAAGTTAAAAGACTATAATCCATGACATATATTTCTTATAAAATAGGTAATAAATAAAGTAAATAATTAAGCTAGAATTTATTTATATTTACCATAAATCACATTGAATTATGGTTAGTTAGATGTAAATGTATTCAATATGTTTCTTGTCCATCACCAAATTTCATCTTTCTTCGTCAGTAAGCCACAGAGTTAAAAGACTATAAAACATAATAGATATAAACAATTTCAATATTTTTCTTCTTCTCCGTCACCAAAATTTTGGTTTCCTAACCTCTAAGAAACTAACTTAAGAGAATACAAATGAATGACCCAGAATTCATACACATGCATAACAGTTAAAATTAAATAATCAAGCTCAATATTATTTATATTCATCGTATTCACATTGACTTATGGTATATGACATCTAAAAATATTAGTTATTTTTCTTCACCATCCCAAGGTTTTAATCTTTTTATCAACATTCAAAAAACATAATAGATTGTATTAGATGTAAAAAATTACTTATATTTTATTTTTCTGCTCCATCACAAACTTTTAGGTTTTTCCCCACTAAAAAACAAAGTTAAAAGACTATATAATCCATGACATATATTTCTTATAAAATAGGTAATAAATAAAATAAATAATTAAGCTAGAATTTTTTGATATTTACCATAATTCACATTGAATGATGGTTAGTTAGATGTAAATGTATTCAATATGTTTCTTGCCCATCACCAAATTTCATCTTTCTTCGTCAGTAAGCCACAGAGTTAAAAGACTATAAATCATAATAGATATAAACAATTTCTATATTTTTCTTCTTCTCCGTCATTAAAATTTTGGTTTACTAACCTCTAAGAAACTAAATTAATAGAATACAAATGAATAACCCATAGTTCATACACATGCATAACAATCAAAATAAAATAATCAAGCTCAAGATTGTTTATATTCATCGTATTCACATTGACTTATGGTATATGACATCTAAAAATATTAGATATTTTTCTTCACCATCCCGAAGGTTTAATCTTTTTATCACCATTCAAAAAACATAATAGACTATAGTACATGTAAAAAATTACTTATATTTTATTTTTCTACTCCATCACAAAATTTTAGGTTTTTCCCCATTAAAAAACAAAGTTAAAAGACTATAATCCATGACATATATTTCTTATAAAATTGGTAATAAATAAAATAAATAACCAAGCTAGAATTTATTTATATTTACCATAATTCAAATTGAATTATGGTAATTAGATGTAAATTTATTCAATTTGTTTCTTCTCCATCACCAAATTTCATCTTTCTTCGTTAGTAAGCCACAGAGTTAAAAGACTATAAATCATATTAGATATAAACAATTTCAATATTTTTCTTCTTCTCTGTCACCAAAATTTTTGTTTCCTAACCTCTAAGAAATTAACTTAAGACAATACAAATGAATGACCCATAATTCATACACATGCATAACAGTTAAAATTAAATAATCAAGCTCAATATTATTTATATTCATCGTATTCACATTGACTTATGGTATATGACATCTAAAAATATTAGATATTTTTCTTCACCATCCCAAAGTTTTAATCTTTTTATCAACATTCAAAAAACATAATAGACAGTATTAGATGTAAAAAATTACTTATATTTTATTTTTCTGCTCCATCACAAAATTTTAGGTTTTTCCACACTAAAAAACAAAGTTAAAAGATTATAATCCATGACATATATTTCTTACAAAATAGGTAATAAATAAAGTAAATAACCAAGCTAGAATTTATTTATATTTACCATAAATCACATTGAATTATGGTTAGTTAGATGTAAATGTATTCAATATGTTTCTTGTCCATCACCAAATTTCATCTTTCTTCGTCAGTAAGCCACAGAGTTAAAAGACTATAAATCATAATAGATATAAACAATTTCTACATTTTTCTTCTTCTCCGTCACCAATATTTTGGTTTCCTAACCTCTAAGAAACTAACTTAAGAGAATACAAATGAATGACCCATAATTCATACACATGCATAACAGTTAAAATAAAATAATCAACCTCAATATTATTTATATTCATCGTATTCACATTGACTTATGGTATATGACATCTAAAAATATTAGTTATTTTTCTTCACCATACCAAAGTTTTAATCTTTTTATCAAAATTCAAAAAACATAATAGAACGTATTAGATGTAAAAAATTACTTATATTTTATTTTTCTGTTCCATCACAAAATTTTAGGTTTTTCCCCACTAAAAAACAAAGTTAAAAGACTATATAATCCATGACATATATTTCTTATAAAATAGGTAATAAATAAAATAAATAATTAAGCTAGAATTTTTTGATATTTACCATAATTCACATTGAATGATGGTTAGTTAGATGTAAATGTATTCAATATGTTTCTCGCCCATCACCAAATTTCATCTTTCTTCGTCAATAAGCCACAGAGTTAAAAGACTATAAAACATAATAGATATAAACAATTTCAATATTTTTCTTCTTCTCCGTCACCAAAATTTTGGTTTCCTAACCTCTAAGAAACTAACTTAAGAGAATACAAATGAATGACCCATAATTCATACACATGCATAACAGTTAAAATTAAATAATCAAGCTCAATATTATTTATATTCATCGTATTCGCATTGACTTATGGTATATGACATCTAAAAATATTAGTTATTTTTCTTCACCATCCCAAGGTTTTAATCTTTTTATCAACATTCAAAAAACATAATAGACTGTATTAGATGTAAAAAATTACTTATATTTTATTTTTCTGCTCCATCACAAAATTTTAGGATTTTCCACACTAAAAAACAAAGTTAAAAGACTATAATCCATGACATATATTTCTTACAAAATAGGTAATAAATAAAATAAATAACCAAGCTAGAATTTATTTATATTTACCATAATTCACATTGAATTATGGTTAGTTAGATGTAAATGTATTCAATATGTTTCTTGCCCATCACCAAATTTCATCTTTCTTCGTCAGTAAGCCACAGAGTTAAAAGACGATAAATCATAATAGATATAAACAATTTCTATATTTTTCTTCTTCTCCGTCATCAAAATTTTGGTTTACTAACCTCTAAGAAACTAAATTAATAGAATACAAATGAATAACCCATAGTTCATACACATGCATAACAATCAAAATAAAATAATCAAGCTCAAGATTGTTTATATTCATCGTATTCACATTGACTTATGGTATATGACATCTAAAAATATTAGATATTTTTCTTCACCATCCCGAAGGTTTAATCTTTTTATCACCATTCAAAAAACATAATAGACTATAGTACATGTAAAAAATTACTTATATTTTATTTTTCTACTCCATCACAAAATTTTAGGTTTTTCCCCACTAAAAAACAAAGTTAAAAGACTATAATCCATGACATATATTTCTTATAAAATTGGTAATAAATAAAATAAATAACCAAGCTAGAATTTATTTATATTTACCATAATTCAAATTGAATTATGGTAATTAGATGTAAATTTATTCAATTTGTTTCTTCTCCATCACCAAATTTCATCTTTCTTCGTTAGTAAGCCACAGAGTTAAAAGACTATAAATCATATTAGATATAAACAATTTCAATATTTTTCTTCTTCTCTGTCACCAAAATTTTGGTTTCCTAACCTCTAAGAAATTAACTTAAGAGAATACAAATGAATGTCCCATAATTCATACACATGCATAACAGTTAAAATTAAATAATCAAGCTCAATATTATTTATATTCATCGTATTCACATTGACTTATGGTATATGACATCTAAAAATATTAGATATTTTTCTTCACCATCTCAAAGTTTTAATCTTTTTATCAACATTCAAAAAACATAATAGACAGTATTAGATGTAAAAATTTACTTATATTTTATTTTTCTGCTCCATCACAAAATTTTAGGTTTTTCCACACTAAAAAACAAAGTTAAAAGACTATAATCCATGACATATATTTCTTACAAAATAGGTAATAAATAAAGTAAATAACCAAGCTAGAATTTATTTATATTTACCATAAATCACATTGAATTATGGTTAGTTAGATGTAAATGTATTCAATATGTTTCTTGTCCATCACCAAATTTCATCTTTCTTCGTCAGTAAGCCACAGAGTTAAAAGACTATAAAACATAATAGATATAAACAATTTCAATATTTTTCTTCTTCTCCGTCACCAAAATTTTGGTTTCCTAACCTCTAAGAAACTAACTTAAGAGAATACAAATGAATGACCCATAATTCATACACATGCATAACAGTTAAAATTAAATAATCAACCTCGATATTATTTATATTCATCGTATTCACATTGACTTATGGTATATGACATCTAAAAATATTAGTTATTTTTCTTCACCATCCCAAGGTTTTAATCTTTTTATCAACATTCAAAAAACATAATAGAATGTATTAGATGTAAAAAAATTACTTATATTTTATTTTTCTGCTCCATCACAAAATTTTAGGATTTTCCACACTAAAAAACAAAGTTAAAAGACTATAATCCATGACATATATTTCTTACAAAATAGGTAATAAATAAAATAAATAACCAAGCTAGAATTTATTTATATTTACCGTAATTCACATTGAATTATGGTTAGTTAGATGTAAATGTATTCAATATGTTTCTTGCCCATCACCAAATTTCATCTTTCTTCGTCAGTAAGCCACAGAGTTAAAAGACGATAAATCATAATAGATATAAACAATTTCTATATTTTTCTTCTTCTCTGTCATCAAAATTTTGGTTTACTAACCTCTAAGAAACTAAATTAATAGAATACAAATGAATAACCCATAGTTAATACACATGCATAACAATCAAAATAAAATAATCAAGCTCAAGATTGTTTATATTCATCGTATTCACATTGACTTATGGTATATGACATCTAAAAATATTAGATATTTTTCTTCACCATCCCGAAGGTTTAATCTTTTTATCACCATTCAAAAAAGATAATAGACTATAGTACATGTAAAAAGTTACTTATATTTTATTTTTCTACTCCATCACAAATTTTTAGGTTTTTCCCCACTAAAAAACAAAGTTAAAAGACTATAATCCATGACATATATTTCTTATAAAATTGGTAATAAATAAAATAAATAACCAAGCTAGAATTTATTTATATTTACCATAATTCACATTGAATTATGGTAATTAGATGTAAATTTATTCAATTTGTTTCTTTTCCATCACCAAATTTCATCTTTCTTCGTTAGTAAGCCACGGAGTTAAAAGACTATAAATCATATTAGATATAAACAATTTCAATATTTTTCTTCTTCTCCGTCACCAAAATTTTGGTTTCCTAACCTCTAAGAAATTAACTTAAGAGAATACAAATGAATGACCCATAATTCATACACATGCATAACAGTTAAAATTAAATAATCAAGCTCAATATTATTTATATTCATCGTATTCACATTGACTTATGGTATATGACATCTAAAAATATTAGATATTTTTCTTCACCATCTCAAAGTTTTAATCTTTTTATCAACATTCAAAAAACATAATAGACAGTATTAGATGTAAAAATTTACTTATATTTTATTTTTCTGCTCCATCACAAAATTTTAGGTTTTTCCACACTAAAAAACAAAGTTAAAAGACTATAATCCATGACATATATTTCTTACAAAATAGGTAATAAATAAAGTAAATAACCAAGCTAGAATTTATTTATATTTACCATAAATCACATTGAATTATGGTTAGTTAGATGTAAATGTATTCAATATGTTTCTTGTCCATCACCAAATTTCATCTTTCTTCGTCAGTAAGCCACAGAGTTAAAAGACTATAAAACATAATAGATATAAACAATTTCAATATTTTTCTTCTTCTCCGTCACCAAAATTTTGGTTTCCTAACCTCTAAGAAACTAACTTAAGAGAATACAAATGAATGACCCATAATTCATACACATGCATAACAGTTAAAATTAAATAATCAACCTCGATATTATTTATATTCATCGTATTCACATTGACTTATGGTATATGACATCTAAAAATATTAGTTATTTTTCTTCACCATCCCAAGGTTTTAATCTTTTTATCAACATTCAAAAAACATAATAGAATGTATTAGATGTAAAAAATTACTTATATTTTATTTTTCTGCTCCATCACAAAATTTTAGGATTTTCCACACTAAAAAACAAAGTTAAAAGACTATAATCCATGACATATATTTCTTACAAAATAGGTAATAAATAAAATAAATAACCAAGCTAGAATTTATTTATATTTACCGTAATTCACATTGAATTATGGTTAGTTAGATGTAAATGTATTCAATATGTTTCTTGCCCATCACCAAATTTCATCTTTCTTCGTCAGTAAGCCACAGAGTTAAAAGACGATAAATCATAATAGATATAAACAATTTCTATATTTTTCTTCTTCTCTGTCATCAAAATTTTGGTTTACTAACCTCTAAGAAACTAAATTAATAGAATACAAATGAATAACCCATAGTTAATACACATGCATAACAATCAAAATAAAATAATCAAGCTCAAGATTGTTTATATTCATCGTATTCACATTGACTTATGGTATATGACATCTAAAAATATTAGATATTTTTCTTCACCATCCCGAAGGTTTAATCTTTTTATCACCATTCAAAAAAGATAATAGACTATAGTACATGTAAAAAATTACTTATATTTTATTTTTCTACTCCATCACAAATTTTTAGGTTTTTCCCCACTAAAAAACAAAGTTAAAAGACTATAATCCATGACATATATTTCTTATAAAATTGGTAATAAATAAAATAAATAACCAAGCTAGAATTTATTTATATTTACCATAATTCACATTGAATTATGGTAATTAGATGTAAATTTATTCAATTTGTTTCTTTTCCATCACCAAATTTCATCTTTCTTCGTTAGTAAGCCACGGAGTTAAAAGACTATAAATCATATTAGATATAAACAATTTCAATATTTTTCTTCTTCTCCGTCACCAAAATTTTGGTTTCCTAACCTCTAAGAAATTAACTTAAGAGAATACAAATGAATGACCCATAATTCATACACATGCATAACAGTTAAAATTAAATAATCAAACTCAATATTATTTATATTCATCGTATTCACATTGACTTATGGTATATGACATCTAAAAATATTAGTTATTTTTCTTCACCATCCCAAAGTTTTAATCTTTTTATCAACATTCAAAAAACATAATAGACAGTATTAGATGTAAAAAATTACTTATATTTTATTTTTCTGCTCCATCACAAAATTTTAGGTTTTTCCACACTAAAAAACAAAGTCAAAAGACTATAATCCATGACATATATTTCTTACAAAATAGGTAATAAATAAAATAAATAACCAAGCTAGAATTTATTTATATTTACCATAATTCACATTGAATTATGGTTAGTTAGATGTAAATGTATTCAATATGTTTCTTGTCCATCACCAAATTTCATCTTTCTTCGTCAGTAAGCCACAGAGTTAAAAGACTATAAATCCTAATAGATATAAACAATTTCTATATTTTTTTTCTTCTCCGTCACCAAAATTTTGGTTTCCTAACCTCTAAGAAACTAAATTAATAGAATACAAATGAATAACTCATAGTTCATACACATGCATAACAATCAAAATTAAATAATCAAGCTCAATATTGTTTATATTCATCATATTCACATTGACTTATGGTATATGACATATAACAATATTAGATATTTTTCATCACCATCCCAAAGTTTTATTCTTTTTATAACCATTCAAAAAATATAATAGACTATAGTAGATGTAAAAAAATAAATTATATTTTATTTTTCTACTCCATCACAAACTTTGAGGTTTTTCCCCACTAAAAAGAAAGTTAAAAGACTATAATCCATGACATATATTTCTTATAAAATATGTAATAAATAAAATAAATAATCAAGCTAGAATTTATTTATATTTACCATATTTCACATTGAATTATGGTTAATTAGATGTAAATTTATTCAATATGTTTCTTAACCATCACCAAATTTCATCTTTCTTCGTCAGTAAGCCACAGAGTTAAAAGACTATAAAACATAATAGATATAAACAATTTCTATATTTTTCTTCTACTCCGTCACCAAAATTTTGGTTTCCTATCCTCTAAGAAACTAACTTAAGAGAATAAAAATGAATGACCCATAATTCATACACATGCAGACTATTAAAATTAAATAATCAAGCTAAATATTATTTATATTCATCGTATTCACATTGACTTATGGTATTTGACATCTAAAAATATTAGATATTTTTCTTCACCATCCCAAAGGTTTAATCTTTTTATCACCATTCAAAAAACATAATAGACTATTGTAGATGTAAAAAATTACTTATATTTTATTTTTCTACTCCATCACAAAATTTTAGGTTTTTCCCCTCTAAAAAACAAAGTTAAAAGACTATAATCCATGACATATATTTCTTATAAAATAGGTAATAAATAAAATAAATAATCAAGCTAGAATTTATTTATATTTACCATAATTCACATTGAATGATGGTGAGTTAAATGTAAATGTATTCAATATGTTTCTTGTCCATCACCAAATTTCATCTTTCTTCGTCAGTAAGCCACGGAGTTAAAAGACTATAAAACATAATAGATATAAACAATTTCAATATTTTTCTTCTTCTCCGTCACCAAAATTTTGGTTTCCTAACCTCTAAGAAACTAACTTAAGAGAATACAAATGAATGACCCATAATTCATACACAAGCATAACAGTTAAAATTAAATAATCAAGCTCAATATTATTTATATTCATCGTATTCACATTGACTTATGGTATATGACATCTAAAAATATTAGTTATTTTTCTTCACCATCCCAAAGTTTTAATCTTTTTATCGACATTCAAAAAACATAATAGACTATATTAGATGTAAAAATTACTTATATTTTATTTTTCTGCTCCATCACAAAATTTTAGGATTTTCCACACTAAAAAACAAAGTTAAAAGACTATAATCCATGACATATATTTCTTACAAAATAGGTAATAAATAAAATAAATAACCAAGCTAGAATTTATTTATATTTACCATAATTCACATTGAATTATGGTTAGTTAGATGTAAATATATTCAACATGTTTCTTGTCCATCACCAAATTTAATCTTTCTTCGTCAGTAAGCCACAGAGTTAAAAGACTATAAATCATAATAGATATAAACAATTTCTATATTTTTCTTCTTCTCCGTCACCAAAATTTTGGTTTCCTAACCTCTAAGAAACTAAATTAATAGAATACAAATGAATAACTCATAGTTCATACGCATGCATAACAATCAAAATTAAATAATCAAGCTCAATATTGTTTATATTCATCGTATTCACATTGACTTATGGTATATGACATCTAAAAATATTAGATATTTTTCTTCATCATCCCATAGTTTTAATCTTTTTATCACCATTCAAAAAACATAATAGACTATAGTAGATGTAAAAAATTAATTATATTTTATTTTTCTGCTCCATCACAAAATTTTAGGTTTTCCCCACTAAAAAACAAAGTCAAAAGACTATAATCCATGACATATATTTTTTATAAAATATGTAATAAATAAAATAAATAATAAAGCTAGAATTTATTTATATTTACCATAATTCACATTGAATTATGGTTAATTAGATGTAAATTTATTCAATATGTTTCTTCTTCATCACCAAATTTCATCTTTCTTCATCAGTAAGCCACAAAGTTAAAAGACTATAAAACATAATAGATATAAACAATTTCTATATTTTTCTTATTCTCCGTCACCAAAATTTTGGTTTCCTAACCTCTAAGAAACTAACTTAAGAGAATACAAATGAATAACCCATCGTTCATACACATGTATAACAATCAAAATTAAATAATCAAGCTCAATATTATTTATATTCATCATATTCACATTGACTTATGGTATATGACATCTAACAATATTAGATATTTTTCTTCACCATCCCAAAGTTTTAATATTTTTATCACCATTCAAAAAACATAATAGACTATAGTAGATGTGAAAAATTAATTAGATTTTATTTTTCTGCTCCTTCAAAATAATTTTGGTTTTTCCCCACTAAAAAACAATGTTAAAAGACTATAACCCATGACATATATTTCTTATAAAATATGTAATAAATAAAATAAATATTCAAGCAAGAATTAATTTATATTTACCATAATTCACATTGAATTATGGTTAATTAAATGTAAATTTATTCAATTTGTTTCTTCTCCATCACCAAATTTCATCTTTCTTCGTCAATAAGCCACAGAGTTAAAAGACTATAAAACATAATAGATATAAACAATTTCAATATTTTTCTTCTTCTTCGTCACCAAAATTTTGGTTTCCTAACATCTAAGAAACTAACTTCAGAGAATACAAATGAATGACCCATAATTCATACATATGCATAACAATCAAATTTAAATAATCAAGCTCAATATTATTAATATTCATCGTATTCACATTGACTTATGGTATATGACATCTAACAATATTTGATATTTTTCTTCACCATCCCAAAGTTTTAATATTTCTATCACCAATCAAAAACCATAATAGACTATAGTAGATGTAAAAAGTTTATTATATTTTAGTTTTCTACTCCATCACAAAATTTTAGGTTTTTCCCCACTAAAAAAAGTTAAAAGACTATAATCCATGACATATATTTCTTTTGAAATATGTAATAAATAAAATAAATAATCAAGCTAGATTTTATTTATATTTACCATAATTTACATTGAATTATGGTTAATTAGATGTAAATTTATTCAATTTGTTTCTTCTCCATCAAAAATTTCATTTTTCTTCGTTAGAACGTCACAGAGTTAAAAGACTTTAAATCATAATAGATATAAATAATTTCTATATTTTTCTTCTTCTCCGTCACCAAAATTTTGGTTTCCTAACCTCTAAGAAACTAATTTAAGAGAATACAAATGAATAACCCATAGTTCATACACATGCATAACAATCAAAATTAAATAACCAAGCTCAATATTGTTTATATTCATCGTATTCAAATTGACTTATGATGACATCTAAAAATATTAGATATTTTTCTTCATCATCCCAAAGTTTTAATCTTTTTATCACCATTCAAAAAACATAATAGACTATAGTAGATGTAACAAATTAATTATATTTTATTTTACTACTCCATCATAAAATTTTAGGTTTTTCCCCACTAAAAAACAAAGTTAAAAGACTATAATCCATGACATATATTTCTTATAAAATAAGTAATAAATAAAATAAGTAATCAAGCTAGAATTTATTTATATTTACCATAATTCACATTGAATTATGGTTAATTAGATGTAAATTTATTCAATATGTTTCTTCTCTATCACCAAATTTCATCTTACTTCGTTAGTAAGCCACAGAGTTAAAAGACTATAAAGCATAATAGATATAAACAATTTCTATATTTTTCTTCTTCTCCGTCACCAAACCTTTGGTTTCCTAGCCTCTAAGAAACTACCTTAAGAGAATACAAATGAATGACCCATAATTCATACACTTGCATAACAATTAAAATTAAATGATCAAGCTCAATATTATTTATATTCATCGTATTCACATTGACTTATGGTATATGACATCTAAAAATATTAGATATTTTTCTTCACCATCCCAAAGATTTAATCTTTTGATCACCATTCAAAAAACATAATAGACTGTAGTAGATGTAAAAAATTACTTATATTTTATTTTTCTACTCCATCACAAAATTTTAGGTTTTTCCCCACTAAAAAACAAAGTTAAAAGACTATAATCCATGACATATTTTTCTTATAAAATAGGTAATAAATAAAATAAATAATCAAGCTAGAATTTATTTATATTTACCATAATTAACACTGAATTATGGTTAATTAGATCTAAATTTATTCAATATGTTTCTTCTCCATCACCAAATTTCATCTTTCTTTGTCAGTAAGCGATAGAGTTAAAAGACTATAAAACATAATAGATATAAACAATTTCTATATTTTTCTTCTTCACCGTCACCAAAATTTTGGTTTTTTAACATCTAAGAAATTAACTTAAGAGAATACAAATGAATGACCCATATTTTATACACATGCATAACAATTAAAATTAAACAATCAACCTCAATATTATTTATATTCATCGTATTCACATTGACTTATAGTATATGACTTTTAAAAATATTAGTTATTTTTCTTCACCATCCCAAAGTTTTAATCTTTTTATCAACATTCAAAAAACATAATAGGTTGTATTAGGTGTAAAAAATTACTTATATTTTATTTTTCTGCTCCATCACAAAATTTTCTGTTTTTCCACACTAAAAAACAATGCTAAAAGACTATAATCCATGACATATATTTCTTATAAAATAGGTAATAAATAAAATAAATAAAAAAACTAGAATTTATTTATATTTACCATAATTCACATTGAATTATTTTTAATTAGATGTAAATTTATTCAATATGTTTCTTCTCCATCACCAAATTTCATCTTTCTTCGTCAGTAAGCCACACAGTTAAAAGACTATAAAACATAATAGATGTAAACAATTTCTATATTTTTCTTCTTCTCCGTCACCAAAATTTTGGTTTCTTAACCTATAAGAAACTAACTTAAGAGAATATAAATGGATTATAGTAGATGTAAAAAAATATTTTATTTTTCTACTCCGTCACAAAATTTTAGTTTTTTCCCCACTAGAAAACAAAGTTAAAAGACTATAATCCATGACATATATTTTTTTATAAAATAGGTATTAATTAAAATAAATAATCAAGCTATAATTTATTTATATTTACCATTTTCACATTGAATTCTGGTTTATTAGATGTAAATATCTTTGATGTGTTTCTTGTCCGTCACCAAATTTCATGTTTCTTCGTCAGTAAGCCACAGAGTTAAAAGATTATAATTGAATGACAAACAAATAATATCTAGTTGGGTAATCTATAAAATTATATATTTAAGCTCGACGTTATATGTGTTCACCATAATCATATTGTATTTTGATAAAATAGATGTAAAACATTTCTATATTTTTCTTCTTCTCCATCATCAAAACTTGGGTTCCTTTACTTCTAAGAAACTACAAATGAATGACACATAATTTACACATATGCATAACAATTAAAATTAAATAATCAAGCTCAATATTATTTATATTCTTTGTATTCACATTGACTAATGGTATATTACATCTAAAAATATTCAGTTTTTTTCTTCACCATCCCAAATTTTTAGATTCTTTTTATCACTAAGAAAAAAACATAATAGACTATAGTAGATGTAAAAAGTATTTTATTTTTCTACTCCATCACAAAATTTTAGATTTTTCCCCACTAAAAAACAAAGTTAAAAGACTATAATCCATGACAGATATTTTTTATAAAATAGGTAATAATTAAAATAAGTAATCAAGCTAGAATTTATTTATATTTACCATTTTCACATTGAATTATCATTCATTAGATGTAAATATATTCGATTTGTTTCTTCTCCATCACCAAATTTCATGTTTCTTCGTCAGTAAGCCACAGAGTTAAAAGATAATAAATGAATGACAAATAAATTATATCGTCATGGGTAATCACTAAGATTAAATATTTAGGCTCAATGTTATTTGTGTTCACCATAATCACATTGTATTATGGTAAAATAGATGTAAAACGTTTCTATATTTTTCTTCTTCTCCATCACCAAAATTTGGGATTCTTGTCCTCTAAGAAACAAAGTTAAGAGACTACAAATGAATGACCCATAACTTAGACATATCATAATTATTAAAATAAAATAACCAAGCTCAATATTATTTATATTCATCGTGTTCACATTGACTTATGGTATATTACATCTAAAAATATTCAATATTTTTCTTCACCATTCCAAATTTTTAGGATATTTTATAACTAAGCAAAAAACATAATAGACTATAGTAGATGTAAAAAATTAATTATGTTTTATTTTTCTACTCCATCATAAAAATTTAGTTTATTCCACAATAAAAAAAAGTTAAAAGACTATAATCCATGACATATATTTTTTATAAAATAGGTATTAATTAAAATAAATAATCAAGCTATAATTTGTTTATATTTACCATTTTCACATTGAATTATGGTTTATTCGATATAAATCTCTTTGATACGTTTCTTGTTTGTCACCAATTTTCATGTTTCTTCGTCAGTAAGCCACAGTTTTAAAAGACTATAATTGAATGACAAACAAATTATATCTAGATGGGTAATCTATAAAGTTAAATATTTAAGCTCGACGTTATTTGTGTTCACCATAATCACATTGTATTTTGGTAAAATAGATGTAAAAAATTTCTATATTTTTCTTCTTCTCCATTATCAAAATTTGGGTTTCTTAACCTCTAAGAATCAAAGTTAAGAGACTAAAAATGAATGACCCATAATTTTTACATATGCATAACAATTAAAATTAAATAATCAAGTTCAATATTATTTATATTCACATTGACTTATTGTATATTACATCTAAAAATATTCAATATTTTTCTTCACCATTCCAAATTTTTAGGTTATTTTATAACTAAGGAAAAAACATAATAGACCATAGTAGATGTAAAAAATTAATTATGTTTTATTTTTCTACTCCATCACAAAAATTTAGGTTTTTACCCACTAAAAAACAAAGGTAAAAGACTATAATCCAGACATATATTTTTATATAAAATAGGTAATAATTAAAATAAATAATCAAGCTAGAATTTTTTTATATTTACCATTTTCACATTGAATAATGGTTTACAAGATGTAAATTTATTCGATATGTTTCTTGTCCGTCGCTAAATTTCATGTATCTTTGTCAGTAAGCAACAGAGTTAAAAGACTACAATTGAATGACAAAGAAATTATATCTATGTGGGTAATAACTAAAATTAAATATTTAAGCTCGATGTTAAATTTGGGTTTCTTAACCTCTAAGAAACTAAGTTAAGAGGCTACAAATGAATGACCCATAATTTACACATATGAATAACAATCAAAATTAAATAATCAAGCTCAATATTATTTATATTCGTCGTATTCACATTGACTTATGGTCTATTACATCTAAAATGATTCAAGATTTTTCTTCACCATCCCAAATATTAAGGTTTTTTTATCACTAAGAAAACAAAATAATTGACTATAGTAGATGTAAAAAAATATTTTATTTTGCTACTCCGTCACAAAAATTTTGTTTTTCCCCACTAAAAAACAAAGTTAAAACACTATAATCCATGACAGATATTTTTTATAAAATAGGTAATAATTAAAATAAATAATCAAGCTAGAATTTATTTATATTTACTATTTTCACATTGAATTATGGTTTATTAGATGTAAATATATTCGAGATGTTTCTTCTCCATCACCAAATTTCATGTTTCTTCGTCAGTAAGCCACAGAGTTAAAAGACTATAAATTAATGACAAATAAATTATATCTACATGGGTAATCACTAAAATTAAATATTTAGGCTCAATGTTATTTGAGTTCACCATAATCAAATTGTATTATGGTAAAACATATGTAAAACGTTTCTATAGTTTTCTTCTTCTCCATCGCCAAAATTTGGGTTTCTTCACCTCTAAGAAGCTAAGTTAAGAGACTACAAATGAATGACCCATAATTTAGACATATCATAACAATTAAAATTAAATAATAAAGGTCAATATTATTTATATTCATCGTATTCACATTGACTTATGGTATATTACATCTTAAAATATTCAATATTTTTCTTCACCATTCCAAATTTTTAGGTTATTTTTAAACTAAGCAAAAAACATAATAGACTATAGTTGATGTAAAAAATTAATTATATTTTTTTTTTCTACTCCATCACAGAAATTTAGGTTTTTACTTACTAAAAAACAAAGTTAAAAGACTATAATCCATGACATTTATTTTTTTATAAAATAGGTAATAATTAAAATAATTAATCAAGCTATAATTTATTCATATTTACAATTTTCACATTGAATTATGGTTTATTAGATGTAAACATCTTTGATACGTTTCTTGTCCAACATCAAATTTCATGTTTCTTCTCAGTAAGACACAGAATTAAAAGACTAAAATTGAATGACAAACAAATTATATCTAGATGGGTAATCACTAAAATTAAATATTTAAGCTCGACGTTATTTGTGTTCACCATAATCACATTGTATTTTGGTAAAATAGATGTAAAAAAATTTCTATATTTTTCTTCTAAGAAACTACAAATGAATGACCCATAATTTACACATATGCATAACAATTAAAATTAAATAATCAAGCTCAATTTTATTTATATTCATCGTATTCACATTGACTTATGGTATATTACATATAAAAATATTCAACATTTTTCTTCACCGTTACAAATTTTTAGGTTTTTTTTATCACTAAGAAAAAAACCATAATAGACTATACTCGATGTAAAAAATATTTTATTTTTCTACTCCATCACAAAATTTTAGTTTTTTCCACACTAAAAAAAAAAGTTAAAAGACTATAATCCATGACATATATTTTTTATAAAATAGGTAATAATTAATATAAATAATCAAACTAGAGTTTATTTATATTTACCATTTTCAAATTGAATTATGGTTTATTAGATGTAAATATATTCGATATGTTTCTTCTCCATCACCAAATTTCATGTTTCTTCATCTATAAGCCACAAAGCTAAAAGACTATAAATGAATGACAAATAAATTATATCTACATGGGTAATCACTAAAATTAAATATTTAAGCTCAATGTTATTTGTTTTCACCATAATCACATTGTATTATGGAAAAATAGATGTAAAATGTTTTCATAGTTTTCTTCTTCTCCATCACCAAAATTTGGGTTTCTTGACCTCTAAGAAACTAAGTTAAGAGACTACAAATTAATGACCCATAATTTAAACATATGCATTACAATTAAAATTAAATAATCAAGCTCAATATTATTTATATTCATCGTATTCAAATTGACTTATGGTATATTACATCTAAAAATATTCAATATTTTTCTTCACCATTCCAATTTTTTAGATTATTTTATAACTAAGCAAAAAACTTAATAGACTATAGTAGAATTAAAAAATTAATTATATTTTATTTTTCTACTCAATCACAAAAGTTTAGGTTTTTACCCACAAAAAAACAAAGTTAAAATACTATAATCCATGACACATATTTTTTTTAAATAGGTAATAATTAAAATAAATAATAAAGCTAGAATTTATTTATATTTACCATTTTCACATTGAATTAGGGTTTATTAGATAAAAATATCTTCGATACGTTTCTTGTCCGTCACCAAATTTCATGTTTCTTCTTCAGTAAGCCACAGAGTTAAAAGGCTATTTTTGAATGACAAACAAATTATATCTAGATAGGTAATCACTAAAATAAAATATTTAAGATCGACGTTATTTGTGTTCACTATAATCACATTGTATTTTCGTAAAAATGATGTAAAAAATTTCTATATTTTTCTTCTTCTCCATCACCAAATTTTGGGTTTCTTAACCTCTAAGAAACTACAAATGAATGACCCATAATTTAAACATATGCATAACAATTAAAATTAAATAATCAAGCTCAATATTATTTATATTCATCTTATTCACATTGACTTATGGTTTATTACATCTAAAAATATGCAATATTTTTCTTCACTGTCCCAAATTTTTAGGTTTTTTTTTATCGAAGAGAAAAAACCATAATAGACTATAGTAGATGTAAAAAATATTTTTATTTTCTACTCCATCACAAAATTTTAGTTTTTTCCCCATTAAAAAACAAAGTTAAAAGACTATAATCCATGACATATATTTTTTATAAAATAGGTAATAATTAAAATAAATAATCAAGCTAGAATTTATTTTTATTTACCATTTTCACATTGAATTATGGTTTATTAGATGTAAATATATTCGATATATTTCTTCTCCATAGCCAAATTTCATGTTTGTTCGTCAGTAAGCCACAGAGCTAAAAGACTATATATGAATGACAAATAAATTTTATCTACATGGGTAATCACTAAAATTAAATATTTAAGCTCAATGTTATTTGTGTCCACCATAATCACATTGTATTATGGTAAAATATATGTAAAACGTTTCTATAGTTTTCTTCTTCTCCATCACAAAAATTTGGGTTTCTTCACCTATAACAAACTAAGTTAAGAGACTACAAATGAATGACCTATAATTTATACATATGCAAAAGAATTAAAATTAAATAACCACGCTCTATATTGTTTATAATCAACGTATTCATATTGACTTATGGTATATTATATCAAAAAAAAAATTCAATATTTTTCTTCACCATTCCAAATTTTTAGGTTATTTTATAACTAAGCAAAAAACAAAATAGACTATAGTAGATGTAACAAAATTAATCATATTTTATTTTTCTACTCAATCACAAAAATTTAGGTTTTTACTTACTTATAAACAAAGTTAAAAGACTATAATCCCTGGCATATATTTTTTTATAAAATAGGTAATAATTAAAATAAATAATCAAGCTATAATTTTTTTATATTTACCATTCTCACGTTGAATTATGATTTATCAAATGTAAATATCTTAGATACGTTTCTTGTCCGTCACCAAATTTCTTGTTTCTTCGTCAGTAAGCCACAAAGTTAAAAGACTAAATTTTTGGTAAAATAGATGTAAAAATTTTCTATATTTTTCTTCTTCTCCACCACCAAAATTTGGGTTTCTTAACCTCTAAGAAACTACATATGAATGAACCATAATTTACACATATCCATAACAATTAAAATTAAATAATCAAGCTTAATATTATTTATATTTATCGTATTCTCGTTGACTTATGGTATATTACATCTAAAAATATTCAATATTTTTCTTCACCATCCCAATTCTTTAGGTTTTTTTTATCACTAAGAAAAAACATAATAGACTATAGCAGATGTAAAAATATTCTATTTTTCTACTCCATCACAAAATTTTAGTTTTTCCACACTAAAAAACAAAGTTAAAAGACCATAATCCATGACATGTATTTTTTATAAAATAGGTATTAATTAAAATAAATAATCAAGCTAGAATTTATTTATATTTTCCATTTTCACATTTAATTATGGTTTATTATATGTAAATATATTCGATATGTTTCTTCTCCATCACCAAATTTCATGTTTCTTCGTCAGTAAGCCACAGAGATAAGAGACTATAAATGATGAAAAATAAATTATATCTACATGGGTAATCAATAAAATAAAATATTTAAGCTCAATGTTATTTGTTTTCACCATAATCACATTGTATTATGGAAAAATAGATGTAAAACATTTTTATAGTTTTCTTCTTCTCCATCACCAAAATTTAGGTTTCTTGTCCTCTAAGAAACTAAGTTAAGAGACTACAAATGAATGACCCATAATTTAGAATTATGCATTACAATTAAAATTAAATAATCAACTTCAATATTATTTATATTCATCGTATTCAAATTGACTTATGGTATGTTACATCTAAAAATATTCAATATTTTTCTTCATCATTCCAAATTTTTAGGTTATTTTAAAACTAAGCAAAAAAACATAATGGACTATGGTAGTTGTAAAAAATTAATTATATTTTATTTGTCTACTCCATCAATAAAATTTAGGTTTTCACTCACTAAAAAACAAAGTTAAAAAACTATAATCCATGACATATATTTTTTTATAAAATAGGTAACAATTAAAATAAATAATCAAGGTAGAATTTATTTATATTTACCATATTCACATGGAACTATGGTTTATTAGATGTAAATATCTTCGATATGTTTCTTGTCCGTCACCAAATTTCATGTTTCTTCGTCAGTAAGCTACAGAGTTAAAAGACTATAATTGAATGACAAACAAATTATATCTAGATGGGTAATCACTAAAATTAAATAATTAAGTTCGGCGTTATTTGTGTTTACCATAATCAAATTGTATTTTGGTAAAATAGATGTAAAAAATTTCTATATTTTTCTTCTTCTCCATTACCAAAATTTGGTTTCTTAACCTCTAAGAAACTAAGTTAAGAAACTATAAATGAATGACCTATAATTTACACATACGCATAACAATTAAAATTGAATAATCAAGCTCAATTTTATTTGTATTCATCCTATTCACATTGACTTATGGTATATTACATCTAAAAATATTCAATATTTTTCTTCACCATCCCAAATTTTTAGGTTTTTTTATCACTAAGCAAAAAAAAATAATAGACTATAGTAGATATATAAAATATTTTATTTTTCTACTCCATCAGAAAATTTTAGTTTTTTCCCCACTAAAAAACAAAGTTAAAAGACTATAACACATGACATATATTTTTTATAAAATAGGTAATAATTAAATTAAATTATCAAGCTAGAATTTTTTTATTTACCATTTTCACATTGAATTATGGTTTGTTAGATGTAAATATATTCGATATATTTCGTCTCCATCACCAAATTTCATGTTTCTTCATAAGTAAGCCACAAAGTTAAAAGACTATAAATGAATGACAAATAAATTTTATCTACATGGGTAATCACTAAAATTAAATACTTAAGCTCAATGTTATATGTGTTGACCATAATCACATTGTATTATGGTAAAATAGATGTAAAACGTTTCTATAGTTTTTTTCTTCTCCATCACCAAAATTTGGGTTTCTTCACCTATAACAAACTAATTTAAGAGACTACAGATGAATGACCTGTAATTTATACATATAGGAAACAATTAAAATTAAATAACCACGCTCTATATTGTTTATAGTCAACCTATTCACATTGACTTATGGTATATTATATCTAAAAATATTCAATATTTTTCTTCACCATTCCAAATTTTTAGGTTATTTTATAACTAAGCAAAAAAAACAAAATAGACTATAGTAGATATAAAAAGTTAATCATATATTATTTTTCTACTAAATCACAAAAATTTAGGTTTTTACTTACTTAAAAACAAAGTTAAAAGACTATAATCCATGACATATGTTTTTTTTAAAAATAGGTAATAATTAAAATAAATAATCAAGCTATAATTTTTTTATATTTACCATTCTCACATTAAATTATGATTTATTAGATGTAAATATCTTAGATACGTTTCTTGTCCGTCACCAAATTTCTTGTTTCTTCGTCAGTAAGCCACAGAGTTTAAAGACTAAAATCGAATGACAAACAAATTATATCTAGATAGGTAATCACTAAAATTATATACTTAAGCTCGACGTTATTTGTGTTCACCATAAACACATTGTATTATGGAAAAATAGATGTAAAATGTTTTTATAGTTTTCTTCTTCTCCATCACCAAAATTTGGGTTTCTTAACCTCTAAGAAACTAAGTTAAGAGATTACAAATGAATGACCCATAATTTAGAATTATGCATAACAATTAAAATTAAATAATCAAGCTCAATATTAATGATATTCGCCGTATTCACATTGACTTATGGTATATTACATCTAAAAATATTTAATATTTTTCTTCACCATCCCAAATTTTTAGGTTTTTTATCACTAAGTAAAAAACATAATAGACTGTAGTAGATGTAAAAAATTAATTATATTTTATTTTTTTACTCCATCACAAAATTTTAGTTTTTTCCCCACTAAAAAACAAAGTTAAAAGACTATAATCCCTAACATATATTTTTTTATAAAATAGGTAATAATTTAAATAAATAATCAAGCTAGAATTTATTTTTATTTACCATTTTCATATTGATTTATAGTTTATTATATGTAAATATCTTCGATATGTTTCTTGTCCGTCCCCAAATTTCATGTTTCTCCGTCAGTAAGCCACATAGTTAAAACACTATAATTGAATGACAAACAAATTATATCTAGATGGATAATCATTAAAATTAAATATTTAAACTCGACGTTATTTGTGTTTACCTTATTCATATTGTATTATGGTAAAATAGATGTAAAAAATTTCTATATTTTTCTTCTTCTCCATCACCAAAATTTGGGTTTCTTAACCTCTAAGAACCTAAGTTAAGAGACTATAAATGCATGACCCATAATTTACACATACGCATAACAATTAAAATTAAATAATCAAGCTCAATATTATTTATATTCGTCGTATTCACATTGACTTCTGGTATATTACATCTAAAAATATTCAATATTTTTCTTCACCATCCCAAATTTTTAGGTTTTTTATCACTAAGTAAAAAACATAATAGACTATAGTAGATGTAAAAAATATTTTATTTTTTTACTCCATCACAAAATTTTAGTTTTTTCCCCACTAAAAAACAAAGTTAAAAGACTATAATCCATGACATATATTTTTTATAAAATAGGTAATAATTAAAATAAATAATCAAGCTAGAATTTATTTGTATTTACCATTTTCACATTGAATTATGGTTTATTAGATTTAAATATATTCAATATGTTTCTTCTCCATCACCAAATTTCATGTTTCTTCGTCAGTAAGCCACAAAGTTAAAAGACTATAAATGAATGACAAATAAATTTTATCTACAAGGGTAATTACTAAAATTAAATATTTAAGCTAAATGTTATTTGTGTTCACCATAATCACATTGTATTATGGTAAAATAGATGTAATACGTTTCTATAGTTTTCTTCTTCATCATCACCAAAATTTGGGTTTCTTCACCTATAACAAACTGAGTTAAGAGACTACAAATGAATGACCTACAACTTATACATATGCAAAACAATTAAAATTAAATAACCACCCTCTATATTGTTTATAGTCAACGTATTCACATTGACTTATGGTATATTATATCTAAAAATATTCAATATTTTTCTTCACCATCCCAAATTTTTAGGTTTTTTTATCACTAAGCAAAAAACATAATATACTATAGTAGATATATAAAATATTTTATTTTTCTACTCCATCACAAAATTTTACTTTTTTCCCCACTAAAAAACAAAGTTAAAAGACTATAATCCATGACATATATTTTTTATAAAATAGGTAATAATTAAAATAAATAATCAAGTAGAATTTATTTATATTTACAGTTTTTCACATTGAATTATGGTTTATTAGATGTAAATATATTCGATATGTCTCTTCTCCATCACCAAATTTCATGTTTCTTCGTCAGTAAGCAACAGAGTTAAAAGACTATAAATGAACGAGAAATAAATTATATCTACATGGGTAACTACTAAACTTAAATATTTAAGCTAAATGTTATTTGTGTTCACCATAATCACATTGTATTATGGTAATATAGATGTAAAACGTTTCTATAGTTTTCTTCTTCACCATCACCAAAATTTATGTTTCTTGACCTCTAAGAAACTAAGTTATGAGACTACAAATTAATGACCCATAATTTAAACATATGTGTAACAATTAAAATTAAATAATCAAGCTCAATATTATTTATATTCTTCGTATTCAGATTGACTTATAGTATATTACATCTAAAAGTATTCAATATTTTTCTTCACCATTCCAAATTTTAGGTTATTTTATAACTAAGCAAAAATTTTAATAGACTATAGTAGATGTAAAAAATTAATTATATTTTATTTTTCTACTCCATCAATAAAATTTTGGTTTTTACTTACTTAAAAACAAAGTTAAAAGACTATAATCAATGACATATAATTTTTAATAAAATATGTAATAATTAAAATAAATAATCAAGCTATAATTTATTTATATTTACCATTCTCACATTGAATTATTATTTATTAGAAGTAAATATCTTAGATACGTTTCTTGTCCGTCACCAAATTTCTTGTTACTTCGCCAGTAAGCCACAGAGTTTAAAGACTATAATTGAATGACAAACAAATTATATCTAGATGGGTAATCACTAAAATTAAATATTTAAGCTCGACGTTATTTGTGTTCACCATAATCACATTGTATTTTGGTAAAATAGATGTAAAAAATTTATATATTTTTCTTATTCTCTATCACCAAAATTTGGGTTTCTTAACCTCTATGAAACTACAAATGAGTGACACATATTTTACACATATGCATAACAATTAAAATTAAATAATCAAGCTCAATATTATTTATATTCGTCGTATTCACATTGACTTAAGGTATATTACATCTGAAAATATTCAATATTTTTCTTCACCGTCCCAAATTTTTAAATTTTTTTTATCACTAAGAAAAAAAACATAATAGACTATAATAGATGTAAGAAATATTTTATTTTTCTACTCCATTACAAAATTTTAGTTTTTTCCCTACTAAAAGACAAAGTTAAAATAATATAATCCATGACATATATATTTTATAAAATAGGTAATAATTAAGTTAAATAATCAAGGTAGAGTTTATTTATATTTATCATTTTAAAATTGAATTATGGTTTATTAGATGTAAATATATTCGATATGTTTCTTGTCCGTTACCAAATTTCATGTTTCTTCGTCAATAAGCCACAGAGGTAAAATACTATAATTGAAATCTAGATGGATAATCACTAAAATTAAATATTTAAGCTCGACGTTATTTGTGTTCACCATAATCACATTGTATTTTGGTAAAATAGATGTAAAAAATTTCTATATTTTTCTTCTTCTCCATCACCAAAATTTGGGTTTCTTAACCTCTAAGAAACTACAAATGAATGACCCATAATTTAGACTTAAGCATAACAATTAAAATTAAATAATCAAGCATAACATTATTTATATTCATCGTATTCACATTGACTTATGGTATATTACATCTAAAAATATTCAATATTTTTCTTCACCATTCCAAATTTTTTGGTTATTTTATAACTAAGCAAAAATAATAATAGACTATAGTAGATGTAAAAAATTAATTATATTTTATTTTTATACTCCATCACAAAAATTTAGGTCATTACCCACTAAAAAACAAAGTTAAAAGACTATAATCCATGACATGTATTATTTTATAAAATAGGTAATAATGTTAAAAAAATAATCAAGCTAGAATTTATTTATATTTACCATTTTCACATTGAATTATGGTTTATTAGATGTAAATATCTTCGATATGTTTCTTGTCCGTCACAAAATTTCATGTTTCTTCGTTAGTAAGCCACAGAGTTAAAAGACTATAATTGAATGACAAACAAATTATATATAGATGGGTAATCACTAAAATTAAATATTTAAGCTCGACGTTATTTGTGTTCACCATAATCACATTGTATTTTGGTAAAATAGATGTAAAAAATTTATATATTTTTCTTATTCTCCATCACCAAAATTTGGGTTTCTTAACCTCTATGAAACTACAAATGAATGACCCATATTTTACACATATGCATAACAATTAAAATTAAATAATCAAGCTCAATATTATTTATATTTGTCGTATTAACATTGACTTAAGGTATATTACATCTAAAAATATTCAATATTTTTCTTCACCGTCCCAAATTTTTAAATTTTTTTTATCACTAAGAAAAAAACATAATAGACTATAGTAGATGTAAGAAATATTTTATTTTTCTACTCCATTACAAAATTTTAGTTTTTTCCCTACTAAAAGACAAAGTTAAAATAATATAATCCATGACATATATATTTTATAAAATAGGTAATAATAAAAATAAATAATAAAACTAGAATTTATTTATATTTACCGTTTTCACATTGAATCATGGTTTATTAGATGTAAATTGATTTGATATGTTTCTTCTCTATCACCAAATTTTATGTTTCTTCATCAGTAAGCCACAAGTTAAAAGACTAAAAATAAATGACAAAAAAATCATATCTACATGGGTAATCACTAAAATTAAATATTTAAGCTCAATGTTATTTTTGTTCACCATAATCACATTGTATTATGGAAAAATAAATGTAAAACGTTTCTATAGTTTTCTTCTTCTCCATCACCAAAATTTGGGACCTCTTAGAAACAAAGTTAAGAGACTACAAATGAATGACCTATAATTTAGACATATCATAACAATTAAAATTAAATAATAAAGCTCAATATTATTTATATTCATCGTATTCACATTGACTTATGATATATTACATCTAAAAATATTCAATATTTTTCTTCCCCATTCCAAATTTTTAGTTTACTTTATAACTAAGTAAAAAACATAATAGACTATAGTAGATGTAAAAAATTAATTATATTTTATTTTTCTACTCCATCACAAAAATTTAGGTTTTCACTCACTAAAAAACAAAGTTAAAAGACTACAATCCATGACATATATTTTATTATAAAATAGGTAATAATTAAAATAAATAATCAAGCTAGAATTTATTTATATTTACCGATTTTGAATGGAATTATGGTTTATTATATGTAAATATCTTCGATATGTTTCTTGTCCGTCACCAAATTTCATGTTTCTCCGTTAGTAAGCCACATAGTTAAAAGACTATAATTGAATGACAAACAAATTATACCTAGATGGGTAATCATTAAAATTAAATATTTAAGCTCGACGTTATTTGTGTTTACCTTATTCACATTGTATTATGGTAAAATAGATGTAAAAAAATTCTATATTTTTCTTCTTCTCCATCACCAAAATTTGGGTTTCTTAACCTCTAAGAAACTAAGTTAAGAAACTATAAATGAATGACCCATAATTTACACATACGCATAACAATTAAAATTAAATAATCAAGCTCAATATTATTTATATTCATCGTATTCACATTGACTTCTGGTATATTACATCTAAAAATATTCACTATTTTTCTTCACCATCCCAAATTTTTAAGTTTTTTTATCACTAAGCAAAAAATATAATAGACTATAGTAGATACATAAAATATTTCATTTTTCTACTCTATCACAAAATTTTAGTTTTTTCCCCACTAAAAAAAAAGTTAAAAGACTATAATCCATGACATATATTTTTTATAAAATAGGTAATAATTAAAATAAATAATCAAGTAGAATATATTTATATTTACCATTTTTCACATTGAATTATGGTTTATTTGATGTAAATATATTCGATATATTTCTTCTCCATCACCAAATTTCATGTTTCTTCGTTAGTAAGCCACACAGTTAAAAGACTATAAATGAATGTGATAGAAATTATATCTACATGGGTAATCACTAAAATTAAATATTTAAGCTCGACGTTATTTGTGTTTACGTTATTCACATTGTATTATGGTAAAATATTTGTAAAAAATTTCTATATTTTTCTTCTTCTCCATTACAAAAATTTGGGTTTCTTAACCTCTAAGAAACTAAGTTAAGAGACTACAAATGAATGACCCATAATTTATACATATGCATAATAATTAAAATTAAATAATCAAGCTCAATATTATTGATATTCGCCGTATTCATATTGACTTATGCTATATTACATCTAAAAATATTCAATATTTTTCTTCACCATCCCAAATTTTTAGGTTTTTTATCACTAAGTAAAAAACATAATAGACTGTAGTAGGTGTAAAAAATATTTTATTTTTTTACTCGATCACAAAATTTTAGTTTTTTCCCCACTAAAAAACAAAGTTAAAAGACTATAATCCATGACATATATTTGTTATAAAATAGGTAATAATTAAAATAAATAATCAAGCTAGAATTTATTTTTATTTACCATTTTCACATTGAATTATGGTTTATTAGATGTAAATATATTTGATATATTTCTTCTCCATCACCAAATTTCATGTTTCTTCGTTAGTAAGCAACAAAGTTAAAAGACTATAAATGAATGACAAATAAATTTTATCTACATGGGTAATCACTAAAATTAAATTATTAGGCTCAATGTTAGTTATGTTCACCATAATCACGTTGTATTATGGTAAAATAGATGTAAACCGTTTCTATTGTTTTCTTCTTCTCCATCACCAAAATTGTGGTTTATTCACCTATAACAAACTAAGTTAAGAGACTACAAATGAATGACCTATAATTTATACATATGCAAAACAATTAAAATAAAATAACCACGCTCTATATTGTTTATAGTCAACGTATTCACATTGACTTATGGTATATTATATCTAAAAATATTCAATATTTTTCTTCACCATTCCAAATTTTTAGGTTATTTTATAACTAAGCAAAAAACAAAATAGACTATACTGAGGTAACCAATTCCTTGAGTTACATGTTTACTTTGAATCAAATTAGGACCTAACCAATTATGAGGTAACCTTTCATTTTACACTAAAATGCGGGAGACCGACAATTTCTGTCAAGTCATTCTTATCATGCTAAATCATACATTAATCTATTTTTTGAGAAAACTTTTTTGAAAAGGATAAAGGCAATTTTTGTTATTGAGAAAAACCACTTGGCCAAAGAAATTAAAAACCTTGTTAGGAGTGATCCGTAGTAAACCCCTTTTGAGCCTATATTAGGATCCATCCGAATTATAAATTTAAATACCATTGATAATATGGTAAATAAATGGATCCTAAATTCTTTTGTTTCAAGTAAATCTACACCCAAGTTGGTCGCAATGTGATTTTTGTGCCTATGTCTAAGTAGAGAGTTTGATTGCATCAACTATAGTCAAAATGATGAAGTTGGGGAGAAAACATAATACATCACCTTGAAAATATTTGAGCTAACAAAAAGAAAAAAAAATGCAAAGAAAAGCTCATGGTGGTGTGTTATCAAAAAAAAATATTTAAAATAAAGATTGTTGAATAAAAGGAAATGCTCTCTTAGAATAGGCAATCTTTAATTGAGTCTTGTGATCATGTCCTTTCTCTTTAACCAGAACCACATTACAACCCTTAAAAGACCTCTTGATTCTCAAAATATTTCATGATTTAGTGTATGTTGTGATGAACGCATGATTCGAGTTGATGTTGATTTAATTGTTCGGATGAGTGTAAGAAAACCCTTATGATTATTCATCATCACTATGATGTGTGTGTAGTTTTGATTCAATTTTGACATGTATTACTTGGAATTTCTTGGTATAATTTTTGTAGCTAACCATTATTTTTATTCATGTTTTGTCTAATTTTGAAAGTAGGTGTATCATAAGAGTGTTGTATGCTTTTGAACCATTTGAATATCATCCTCTAGCACTTGTTCATTCCTTGCTTTCATAAATTGGTTTGCTTTAAGAATAACTTTTGTTTAGGGACAAACAAAATGATAAGTTGGGGAGAGTTGTTAGGGACCAATTGGTATTAATTTATATATATTTTATCGGTCCCTTTTTACCGATTTCTTATTAAATTCACACAAGTTTTTATCACAATTTAGTAAAACATTCAATTTTAGTTATTTTGTTTTGTTCGAATAGATATTTCACTTTTTCTTTAAGTCTTGTAGAATTTTGTCAAGAAAAGAATGATTGCATAAAAAGGTCTCTGGAGCAATACTTGAAGAACAAAGTCGGCAAAAGCAATGCGAAGCAACAAAGCAAGCAATTTTGTTTTTGACAGTTCGCGCCGCGACCACCCTTCGCGCCGCGAACTGAGTGCATTTCAGCCACATGCAAAGTAATGACACATGTCCTGTCTTGGAAGAAAAACCACATTTTTGTAGGGTGGCGCCCCATAGCCTATTTATTGCACTTTTCCCTTGCATGTTGGACATAATCATTCCACCCTTGAATCTTAGTATCTCTTAGGTTTGTAAGAGATTTTAGGAAGATTTGAGAGGAGATTTTCTTGTTTTTGGAGAGAGTTTTTCATGCAAGAGGAGATTATTGAAGAATTTGCTGAGTATTCTATGAAGATGATGAGTAGCTAAATTCCTTCTTGGCAAGGTTGAGGTAGTAGTTATCTTTTGTTGTTTATGTAACATTTGTATCCTTGCATGTAACAAACTTCATCTTTGATAAGGAATAATATTTTTTCTCTTTACATTACAAAATTAGAATTGAATTATTGATGAGAAAGGTAGTTTGATTCTTGAACTAAAATATTTTTCCAAGTAGAGAATAAATTGTAGAGATAGATTTATTCACTACTTTTTCTATTGTGTTAAGCATTCAAGATTATTATATCAATAGTTAGATGGAGAGATCGTCTAAGGATTTATATAGTAACTATCACAATTTTATTTAGACATAAATATTATTGAGAGGACACTTGAATATTATCCATGGAGTTTGAATGCATGCATGTGATATTAAGAATACATAAAGAACAAAGATAATGAAGCTCAATCTTGACAAGGCTTCTAAACTTTATTCTAAAACCATTTTTAGTGTCATATTTTTCTTATAAGTAAAAAGAACAATTTATTCATCAACAAACAATTTGAACACCTTTGAACTTACAACAATCGAAATTATAGAACGGCGGTAATAACACCAATCTCTGTGGATACGATATTAAAAATATTTTCCGAAAATATACTTTTCAACATCCAGCTATAATTTATTTATATTTACCATTCTCACGTCGAATTATGATTTATTATATGTAAATATCTTAGATACGTTTCTTGTCCGTCACCAAATTTCTTGTTTCTTCGTCAGTAAGCTACAGAGTTAAAAGACTAAAATCGAATGATAAACAAATTATATCTAGATAGGTAATCACTAAAATTAAATACTTAAGCTCGACGTTATTTGTGTTCACCATAATCACATTGTATTTTGGTAAAATAGATGTAAAAAATTTCTATATTTTTCTTCTTCTCCATCACCAAAATTTTGGTTTCTTAACCTCTAAGAAACTACATATGAGTGAACCATAATTTACACATATCCATAATAATTAAAATTAAATAATCAAGTCAATATTATTTATATTCATCGTATTCAAATTGACTTATGGTATTCAATATTGTTCTTCATCATTCCAAATTTTTAGGTTATTTTATTACTAAGCAAAAAACATAGGAGTTGTAAAAAAACTAATTATATTTCATTTTTCTACTCCATCACAAAAATTTAGGTTTTCACTCACTAAAAAACAAAGTTAAAAGACTATAATCCATGACATATATTTTTTTATAAAATAGGTAATAATTAAAATAAATAATCAAGCAAGAATTTATTTATATTTACCATATTTACATGGAATTATGGTTTATTAGATGTAAATATCTTCGATATGTTTCTTGTCCGTCACCAAATTTCATGTTTCTTCGTCAGTAAACCACAGAGTTAAAAGACTATAAATGAATGACAAATAAATTATATCTACATGGGTAATCACTAAAATTAAATATTTAAGCTCAATGTTATTTGTGTTCACCATAATCACATTGTATTATGAAAAAATAGATGTAAAACGTTTTTATAGTTTTCTTCTTCTCCATCACCAAAATTTGGGTTTCCTGACCTCTAAGAAACTAAGTTAAGATACTACAAATGAATGACCCATAATTTAGAATTATGCATAACAATTAAAATTAAATAATCAATCTCAATATTATTTATATTCATCGTATTCAAATTGACTTATGGTATGTTACATCTAAAAATATTCAATATTTTTCTTCATCGTTCCAAATTTTTAGGTTATTTCATAACTAAGCAAAAAACATAATAGACTATAGTAGTTGTAAAAAATTAATTATATTTATTTTTCTACTCCATCACAAAAATTTAGGTTTTCACTCACTAAAAAACAAAGTTAAAAGACTATAATCCATGACATATATTTTTTATAAAATACGTGTTCTGGCCTGGGCCCCAGGCTGACCACGCGGGCCCAGCCCAATAATGTTCCACCAGACCCTATCCAGTCCGAGTACCGCGTCGGGCACGAGGTCCCCGACGAGCCAGAAAGGCCTTCCGGCGAGGAAGGCCTACCCCAAACTACGACGGGCTGGAGACTCCCCGCTCAGAGAACTCTACCCTCTGAGGACAAGGCCTGCCCCCCGCGGGCAGGACAACGTGTCCCTCACACATTCTCCGCGTGCTCCCCTCCGCGGGGACACGTCATCCACCAACTGTCCGCCTCGGAAAGAGCTGGTCAGCCCACCTTTTGGAGTTCATATAGCAGTTGAACTAGGGCAAATACCACATCCTGGTCTTCACTACGCCACGTAAGCCCTAGCAGTCACCTGGGTTGGTCCTGGCAATCTAGCCCAACACAAGTGACCGTTGGCCCAGCGCTGGGGTCTATCTATAAATACCCTCTTCCACAAGAGGGTCAGGTAATTCACTTCTTACCCCATTTCTGTATTTGCTCTCACTCTGCCCAATTCCTTACTTTGGCATCGGAGTGTCTTGCAGGTACACCCCCCTTCTCCTCCTCATCGTTGGTGAACAGGTAGCAGTCCAACAGCGTGTGCCCAGCCCGTGATCCCCTTCTGATCAGGTCAGATCAATAGGTAATAATTAAAATAAATAATCAAGCTAGAATTTATTTATATTTACCATTCTCGCGTTGAATTATGATTTATTAGATGTAAATATCTTAGATACGTTTCTTGTCCATCACCAAATTTCATGTTTCTTCGTCAGTAGGCCACGAAGTTAAAAGACTAAAATCAAATGACAACAAATTATATCTGGATAGGTAATCACTAAAATTAAATATTTAAGCTCGACGTTATTTATGTTCACCATAATCACATTGTATTATGGTAAAATAGATGTAAAACATTTATATATTTTTCTTCTTCTCCATTACCAAAATTTGGGTTTCTTAACCTCTAAGAAACTAGTTAAGAGACTACAATTGAATGACCCATAATTTATACATATGCATAACAATTAAAATTAAATAATCAAGCTCAATATTATTTATATTTGTCGTATTCACATTGACTTATGGTATATTACATCTAAAAATATTCAATATTTTTCTTCACCATCCCAAATTTTTAGGTTTTTTTATCACTAAGCAAAAAACATAATAGACTATAGTAGATGTAAAAAAATATTTTATTTTTCTACTCCATCACAAAATTTTAGTTTTTTCCCCACTAAAAAACAAAGTTAAAAGACTATAATCCATGACATATATTTTTTTTATAAAATAGGTAATAATTAAAATAAATAATCAAGCTAGAATTTATTTATATTTACCATTTTCACATTGAATTATGGTTTAATAAATGTAAATATATTCGATATGTTTCTTGTCTGTCACCAAATTTCATGTTTTTTCGTCAGTAAGCCACAGAGTTAAAAGACTATAATGGAATGACAAACAAATTATATCTAGATAAGTAATCACTAAAATTAAATATTTAAGCTTGATGTTATTTGTGTTCACCATAATCACATTGTATTTTGGTAAAATAGATGTAAAAAATTTCTATATTTTTCTTCTTCTCAATCACCAAAATTTGGGTTTCTTAACCTCTAAGAAACTAAATTAAGAGACTACAAATGAATGACTCATAATTTACACATATGCATAACAATTAAAATTAAATAATCAAGCTCAATATTATTTATATTCATTGTATTCACATTAATTTTCCCATCAAAGAGAGAGATCCAAGAATTCTTGTTGGGTCATTCATGGTCTATGATTTGCAAAGTTTTAGATTTCAAAGGAGAATTTTATTTTACGTGACACTAGTTGGTCTGACACCTCCCACATAACTCTTGATTTTGACCATAGTAGCTTTTAATCTGAAGAGTTATCAAATTGTTTGAAATATCTATGAGTAATATCTGTGTGAGGGTATATTGGATTTGTTTAAAAGAATTTGATTTAAAGAAATTATTTTTTTTATTAATATTTTAAGTATTTGATTTTTTTATTTAAGAAATTTGCTGTGAAAAGCTGATTTTTCTATAAATTTTAAATTATATGCATTTTTTTAATCAAATTTATAAATAAAAAAACCTTTAAAAAACACGTTTTTAATTGTAACTACTAGATTTTGAAAGAAGTTAAAAATAAAAGGAATATTTTTGACATTATGTAAGAGTATGATGAACAATTGAGGTGAGGGTGTCACCTAAAATTCTCCTGTAAAAGAGATGCCCTTTGGGTTGGTCCTAACTCTTAAGTCCTATGACAACCAAAAGGCTCATTACCTAACAAACAAAGAGGATACTAGCTAAAATAAGAAATCGAAGAAAAAGAAGCACACAATTGTGCCACATGGAAGATGAAAGCATGACAATGTGGTTGTGACTTTCCAGTAAACCACTGAATGGATGATGTTTAGAGTTCAAATTTGTAATTTTGATTGAAATTTTAGCTTGATTATTTGATTTGTACTTTGTTGATTGAAATTTTTTTTTGAGAGTGTTTGAAAAACTTGAATATTTTTAGAAATGAGGAATGAGAAGGGTTATGACGCGATTTAAACTCCAATATTTTTCGAAGATTTATCTCCGAAATAAGTTTAAAAATACATCTCCGAAATAACGTTAAGTCAGAATTGGGTTCATCCGGAAATATATCTCCTGAATATGAAGACATTTAAGTATTTTCACGTGGTGTCTAACTAAGATATATGATGTATTAAGAAATTTCGTTTTCTCATCTTATTAAACATTCACTAAAGAGAGATCCAAGATGGCATGTTGGATCATTCATTATCCATGATTTGCAAAGTTTTAAGTTTTCAAAAGAGAACTTTACCTGACACCACCTAATTAGTCCTGCCACTCTCACATAATTTTTTATTTGACCATAGCAGTGTTTGATTTGAAGAACCAGATTATTCAAAATATTAGGTAATATATATTGGGTGTAGCTGATTTTTTTATTTATAAAAATTCAAAAAAATATATATTTTTAATAATATTTTAAGTGTTTAATTTTTTACATATGGAATTTGCTGAAGAAATACATTATGTGCGGAATTTTTTTATAGATTTTGAAAAATGTGTTACTACCGAATTTTTAAGAGACCAATACCTAATTTTATACATTTTTATCGAATTTTTTAAAATATCTAATAATATATGTGGGGTATCCGAATTTTTTTAAAATTCGGTAAAGAAAAAACCGTTTTAATAGTATTTAAAGTGTTTGATTTTTTACTTGCAAGCTATCGTTACCGGCAAGTTTTTCTACAAATTTTAGATTATATTCATTTTAAACATTTTTATTGGATTTTAAAAAAAAATCTAATAAAAAAATTTTTCTATCAGATTTTTAGTTATCACTTCTGAATTTCGGGAGAGATAAAAAATGAGAGGGGTGTTTTTTTTATTATAACAACTAGACTTTGAAAGAAGTAAAAAATAAAAAGAATATTTTTGACATTATGTAGAGTACGATAAACAATTGGGGGGTGTTACCCAAAATTCTCCATTAAAAGAGATATCCTTTGGGTTGGTCCTAACTTAGTCCTATGAGAACCAAAAGAAGCATAATTGTGCCACGTGGAAGATGAAAGCATGACAATGTGGTTGTGACATCTCCAGAACACCACTGAATGGATGATGTTTGGAGTTTCATTTCATTTCATTCCCTCATATCCCAACAACATCTCTAACATTCATTCATTCAACTCTTAGTTGAAGTTGAAAGCATTGAAAAATGACTCTATCTTCTTCTCTTTCTCTCCCTCACTTCCGTTCCTCCTTTCTTTCTTCCCCTCTTAAATCTTTCTCTTCCACTCCATCCTCTAGAAATATCATTATTCAACCAAAACATACACTTTATCCACGTATTAGAGCTATTGAACTTGATCAAAATACGGTTTTTCATTCCTTCCTTTTTCTTCTTCATTATCTTTCATTCTTTCTTATAATTATTTATTATTTTCAAGTTGAACTATCAATGTTTTTTCTTCTTCCATTTCAGGTTATAGCTATAACTGTTGGTGTTTTGAGTGTGGCTGTTGGAATCGGCATTCCAGTGTTCTATGAAACTCAAATTGATAATGCAGTCAAGTGTTTTTACCTTTTATTTATTATATTACTGTCACAAGTTAATGTGTTTTTGGATTAATATTAGTATCTTATATATTTATCTATTTGTTGCAGGCTAAGAGAGATAACACACAGCCATGCTTCCCATGCAATGGATCTGGAGCTCGTAAGTATAACATTGTTCATACGTAGTGTTTATGGATGAATGTTTGTTGAATGTTATGTTGTTGCAATTTTGTTTTTATTGAAACTTTTTGTGATGATTATGAATATGTCTGGTTAAACCTTTTTGCTTGGTGCTGATTACTAGTAGACATTAGGTTGTGAATGTATTCTGTTCAATTTGTATTAGGTTGATAATTTTTTTTTTTTTTTTTACCAATCTTAAGTATGAAAATGTTACGTTTTTGCCAGAGAAATGCAGATTTTGTTTGGGAACTGGCAATGTGACAGTTGAACTTGGTGGAGCTGAGACAGAGGTTTCGCGTTGTATAAACTGTGATGGCGCTGGTTCACTGACATGCACAACTTGTCAAGGTTCAGGAATTCAACCTCGTTACCTTGACCGTAGGTATGTATGGGGTTCTGCAGTTCGGTTTTTCTCCTCATTATGCATGCTGTGATGGTTTTTGTCATTCGACGCACGCTTTTCGGAATAGGCCTGAAAATTGTTAACGCTGTTTTGTGTTTAATATTTGATCAGAGAGTTCAAAGACGATGACTGAGACAAGCTAAGATTGAGAGGCGCTGATTTTGGATTTAATCGCGATGTTATTTTACTCATTCAATTTCTTTGATCTCTGTATACACCGGATACAACTGAAAGAATTATGTTGATGTTTTCATTTGGTTTGCATTTTAACCTGTGATATTATATTAGGCCACTCCCTTCCATGAGCTATCTTTGTAAAATTTTGGTAATTGTAAACATTATATATTAAATATCCGTTTGTAAAGAATGGCCTCAAGATAACTATGCCTAAATTAGTTTCATTGTCAGTTCTGTTTTTGTTTCTGTTTATTACTACTTTAGCAATATTAGAAGGATGATAAGCTTCAGTAGTGTGGATAGGGTGAGAGGTTTCACTAAATTGCTCAAGGTTATTGGTTCCAATTTTGTATAGTTATTGTAACAATACTAGAAGCATAATTGGTCTCTTAAGTGAGAAGTAATCTCTATGTTGTAGTATAACCTGATATTGCTAGAAGCCATCCCACTTTTGCATATGATTGCTGCAAAACTGATGGTGAGCACAGACCCTTAGTCTGTGATAAACCTTGCTTCTGTAGTATTGATATGGTTTTCCACTTTTTACTAAATGAGTTTTCTTGTGCATTCGTCCACCAAGAGAAGATGCACTAGCTATCCAAAGCATCTGCATACAACTGCCGAGACTAATCTCTCTAATTTATTGAAATCTTTTTTAACCGAGACTAATCCCTCTAATGTATTGAAATCTTTTTAAAATATTCACTTCTTTTAATACATTTTGTCTATACGTACACATTGGCCTATCTATTTCAAATATTCACCTCTCTTCATACATATTTATCTATACATACACATTGGACAATGATCGAACTTTGGACTAATTGATTGAAAGATCTAAGCATATATCAGTTGTCTCACACCATGTTAGTGAAAAGTGAAAACTAAGCCTTTTATTAGTAAAGAAAAGATACCTTAAAATGCAAGTAACTAAACCATAAGATTCTGGATACCCTTTCCTTTTATCAGAAGAATGAACTAGGCAGAAATCTTTTTTTTTGCTAACATCTTTGTCATTACAGACCAAACATTTTTGAAAGAAAATTCTTTTGCCTTATGTTCAGAAGGCTATAGAATTAAAAAGTATACTTTCGATATAAAATTCAGAGTCATAAATCATAAACATATCATGAAAATTTGCAAGATACCACTTGTTTACATTTAATTAACAGGGGTCAAAGATACATGTAGATAAAATAGATCCTCAACATCATATCTGAAGAAATAACTATAAGAATCATGTTCAGAGAAATGGCTCTTGTAAGGAGTTGACAAAATTTGTAGAAACTAAAACAATATTACTTACAGCAAAACAAAAAGAAGGGTATACTAAGTCTATAGCCTAGGTAAATGAAGCCAACTTCAAAATGGCTTAAATGTAAATTAACGGAAGGAACTTTTACTGCATTTTCCTTGTAACCATGCCAACTGTATCTTGACACTTTTCAATGAAATGAATGTCTCTCTTAAACTAGGATCCTCAAAGAGATCCAATGCAGAAAAGTAAAGATGTTGATCAATGCCTTGTATTTCATCCAGAGCCCTTATGCAATTTGTTATGGAAAATTTATCATCAATTGCACTTGAAACAACCGCCCTTAACCTCGAAACCGAGACCATCTGTAACAAGGCATCTGCCATAGCATTGCATGCGTCTTGATCCAAACTAGTAGTTTGTGTCTCATTAGGACGTTTTCTTTTCCTATCAAGTGAATTCTTTGTCACTTTCTCAACATTTGAGATATTCCCTGGAATGGATTTTGACGATGATGGATTCTTATAATGTGAGACACCATTTTCTGGACATGAAGTCAAGCCAGCAGCATCGATAGCGACGGTTTTATCTAACTCTTCATAATGACTAGATTGAGCGTATTTCCCATCCGCGGGCGAGTCTGTGAATATTGAACAGAGCTGCTCATATATCGGACATTCTTTTCCTTTAACTGTTTCATTCCTCGGCTGTGTCTGCACAGGAAGCTTAACAAACTTGTATTAAAATTGGATTTGACTCTTCTAAAGTAAAGAAATCAATTTTGAGTATAATGTAAGTAATCACAGGTCCATGAGATAATAAACTGCTGACATTACATGCATAAGGAAAACATTATCATAAAGGAACTTACCCCAATATCTTCCCACTGATCAAAGCCAATGTAAAGGGGATCATCTATTACAAAGCCATTCTTTTGATCACTGGTAGGTTTCAAATTATTGAAGCGTGTCCGAAGAACATCTAGATGTTTTCTCAATTGATTATTATTGAAATTAAGGTCTGTTTGCTTATTAAACTCATCACGAATGTGATTCCACGTTTTCTTGTCAAAAACATCGTTTTGTCTGTTCCCGAGTTGAATCTGCTTGACAACCAAGTCTGCAAATATCTTGTCAAGAGATGCTGTCCATCTTGTCCTCGAACGCTCTTGCTTGGGTTGATTACTGGGTTCAAGTTCCATCTACACCACCTGCATGATGCTTAAAATTCAATAATGTGTTCAATAAGATTCTCTTGAAAACACTTTTTGCATTATTACACTAAAAGTTAAGAAAAAATCTTTGCAAAAAAGGTTATACTACCTTACCAAAGTCAAGATCGACAATTTTATTTTCACAGTAGATTCACAATTATCTCACAGGACAAGACAAAAGAGGCATCAAAAGTAACCAAAACAAAAGTTGTCACCAAATTTTATTTAACGAGAAATTGACAAGCTCTATTTTTTTAAGAAAAAAGAGAAATGATAAAGACTGATATAAGCAGTCAGGGAGGATTCAGGAATCCAATCATGTGCAAATATGAATGAGAACTTAACACCCACAAATTAGCATCATAAATAATCTGTTTTCGACAACAATAGTGACACTCAAGTTAACTATGCAGAAGGAGAGGAAAGAACAATAAAGAGATTACAACCTTCAATTCCACATTGTTTTTGTTCTTTATTATTTTTCTTTAACCTCTTTGCTTGTATTTTATTTTCTATCTTTTTCTTCATATCATAAAATTGATATACTATATGAAGAGAAAGAGACGTCTGACAATATAAAAAGATCTCCAACAAATATCAAACCAGGGGGTGTAGGGGAGGGGGAAAATAAAAAACCCTGCTTCAGTACTACATATCTATGAACTAAACTCATGATTATCATCTTTGTTTATAACAAGGAACTCCTTTTATTCTGCATTCCATGGCTCAAACTCAGTAAATAAATAAAAATACACAAGTAAACATGCTCCATTAATACATTAGATGAAGAAGGAAAAAAAGATTGATTGGCACAGTCAGTATACAGAAATCGTTGAATGAAGATTGGATTTTTCAACAAGTATAACTTAAAACACGAACACAAAACGTTAAGTCATCCAATTTCCTGATCAAATTTACTCAATTTACAAGCTTCATTTTTAACTGCAAAACTGCAGTTTGGATACACGGTGCAATCAGATACTCTTCTGATTTCAAAAAAATAGTTAGACATTCATCAATCAGTTACTCAATTCAATGTATATAGGGGAGGCACATCCCTTATTGACAATGAAATTTACATAAACCCTACCAATTGCGAAATTCCGGATTAGATTCCAATTCACAAAATCTCTAACCATTTGTGCCAACTGCAATTGGTAATTCCTACACTAACATTACTAACTAGTATTAACATTTGCAACCAAATGAAACATAAACATTGAAACAAATGCTACTTAATTTTGAACTGGAATTAAATTTTCATCCAAACAATATAATCATGATGGCATTAAACATTAGAAAGCTAAAACCCTAATAATGAAGGTTTTGAAATTGGATACCTCGCTCCAACTGTTTGTACTTGGAGATCGAAATGTCGAATCGTATGAAGAATGTTTTGTGAAAGAAAATCAGCGAAACTCAGGAGAGATGAAGATGAAAGGAGGAGTGAGTGTCGAATTATGATATTATTATTGTTATGCGTTTAGTTTAAATAAATTTTAGTTAAATATTTTATTTGTTTCAAATCAACAACCTATTTATTATTAAAACATGTCATTATTCCTCCTAATTTACCATTTTACCCGCTTTAATTTTTTGGCTTAAATGCATTTTTAGTCTATTTATTTAAAAAATTTTAATATTTTAGTCCTCTTTTTTATTTTTTCAGCCTTTTAGTCTCCCAAATTGCCACTTTTTAGGATTTTTTTATTCTCCCTCCTGTTTTGATTATGTGACGCTCAAAATGATAATTGGACATGGTCAGTCAGAATTGCCAAGTCATTTAAATAGTTGTTAAGTTAATGACGTATTATAAAATTTATAGTTTCGTTATTTTTTAAATCTGTAAACAAATTTGAATCGTGTTTATATATCAAAGAGTCCTAATTTCTTCATAATTCCCCTAATTTCTTTAGTTGGTTTCATAACCTCATCAACAATCTGTGGACGAATTACGAAGACACCATGGAATGTAAAGAGTAAGGAAGAAGTGAAATATTGTATGAGGTAAGTGGATTTTTTAAACTGGAATTAGGGTTTATGGTCTCATCTTCGTTTCTTTATTCATAATATGGTCTCTTCTTCGTTTTCTTTATTCTGAATGTGGGTTTCATAATATGTTGTTTATTCTGAATGTTGGACCAAAAAATGTTGTTTAGACTGAATTAGAGTTTATTATGAATGTAGTCCCCAGTATTGATGTTTATTACGAACCCTTATTTATATTACAGGCCAAGTCAAAAGCAAGACATTATGATACAATTTCATCTTAGGGGAAAGTTAGTGTCTAAACCTGTGAAGTGGTATGTTAACGGGATAATTTCTGAAATGAACTAGGAATGGGATATGGATTATGTGTCGTATATGCAATTGAGAGAGTTAATTCACAATGAGGAATATACCAATATTAAGTGTTTGTGGTATTGGAACCCCAAGTATAGTTTTTCGCGTGGCCTTAGTCCCCTAAGTTCTGATCAAGATGTGGTGAAATTTGTTGTTGATGTTAAGGATTATGATGTTATAGATGTGTATGTAGAACACTTAGTTTGTACTCCAGATATTATAGATGAGGCTGAGCTAGGAAAGGAAGATGTGGATGGAAAGAGAAATGAAGATGTGGAGGGAAAGGAAGATGAAAATTTGGAGGGAAATGAAGATGAGAATGTGGAGGGAAATGAAGATATGGATGGAAAGGAAGATGAGAATGTGGAGGCTAAGAAAGATGAGAATATGGAGGGAAATGAAGACGCTGACTCTAAGGAAGATGAGGATGTGGAGGGAAATGAACATGAGTATGTGGAGGAAAATGAACATGAGAATGTGGAGGCGAGAATAGGAAAGGAATATGATAATGTGAATGGAAAGGAACATGACAATGTGAATGATAATGGCAATGATTCATTAAGTGAAGGTGACAATGAATATGTTGCAAGTGAATGTCAGAATGATTCATCAAATGAAGGTGAGGATGACTATGTTACAAGTGAAGATGACACTCATTGAATCAATATGGATTGGACCACAGTGCTACAAAGTAGTGAAGATGCGTGTCAAGATGCTAAGACAGTGTATCAAGATGGTGATGATGACTCTGATCAGCTATATACACCCCCTGATAGTAAGGAGGATGAAGAAAATGAGAAATTCTGAGCTTATAGAAGTGGTGAAGGATTAAAATTTCAACTAGGTATGGTTTTTAACAACAAAGATTTAGTGAGAGGGGTTGTAAAGGAGTATGCAATGGATATGAAGAAAAATATCTTCATTAAGAAAAATGATGCCAAGAGGATAATAGTTAAGTGTATGGAAGGTTGTAATTTCTACATGAGACTTAGTAAAAGGGTTGGCAATCAATTTTGGCAAGTTGTTAGTCTTATAGATGAACATAGTTATTGTAGAACACCTAAGAATAGGCAAGCAAAAACAGGTTGGTTAGCTAAGAAATTTACAAATATTTTAAGACATAGCCCTAATGTGAAACCTATGGGTTTGACTGCTGAGTCATTTGACATATGGGAAGTGGAATTGTCCCATGATCAAGCATATAGATCCAAAAGGAGGGCAATGGATATGATTCAAGGAGTTGGAATTGATCAATTTTCACATTTGAGAAGTTATACTGAAGAGCTGCTTAAATCAAACCCCAATAGTACAAAGTGTGCTGACTCTAAGAAATGACCTATATTTGAAAGGATATATATTTGTTTAGAAGCCTGCAAGTATGAATTTTCTAAATATTGTAGGCCACTTATAGGGTTAGATGCTTCTTTTTTGAAGGGTGACTTTAGTGGGCAATTGATGGCAGCCATAGGCAGGGATGGAAACAATCAAATTTTTCCTATTGCATATGCTATTGTGGAAGCAGAGACAAGAGCATCTTAGAAGTGGTTCATATACCTTCTACTTGATGACTTATGTGAAATCAAGCACAAGGTTTATGCTTTCATTTTAGATAAGCAAAAGGTATCCCTTACATATTCATTTTGATATTCATTTAATAATATTGTAATGTCATAATATTGTAATGTCATACTTTGTAGGGTTTAATACCAACTGTTCAAAGTGTAAGTGAACATGTGGAGCAAAGACTATGTGTGAAGCATCTCTATGGCAATTGGAAAAAGAAACATCCAGGACTTGAATTGAAAAAGGCAATATGGAGTGTTGTAAGAGCTACAACCATTCCATTATGGGATAAGGCAATGCAACAATTAAAATATTTGAAAGAAGCAGCTCGGAAAGATATGTTCGACATCCATGCTCACTAATGGAACAGATCATATTTCAAAACATACTCTAAGTGTGATCTACAAGTTAATAATATATGTGAGGCCTTCAATAGGAAAATTCTAGAGTGCAGGGATAAACCCATAATCACTTTGTTGAATGGTATTAAACATTACTTGACTAAGAGGATTACTAGTCAAAATGAGCTTATGAATACATACACTGGTGATATTTGCCCTAGAATTCAATTTCTTCTTGAAAAGAACAAAAAACATGCAGAAGGTTGGACACCCACATGGCATGGTGATGATGATTTTTCCATATTTGGTGTCATCAATAGCATAGAGATATACTCTGTAGATTTGAAACAGCAGACATGTGCTTGCAGAAAATGGGATTTGACTGGTATTCCATGTAGTCGTGTCATATCATGTATATGGAAAAACAAGAAAAAACCTGAAGATTATGTCTTTGAGTATTACAGGTTTGTACATTCACCATATAAATCTGTTTATTATGTTTGCTTAGTGTGGCTAAATCTGTTTATTATTGGTTGAGCAAGAAGTCTTTTTTCAATAACAATTATTCACATATAATTAATATATCCTACAAATGGGCCCCAACTATAGCCTTTGTTGGAGGTTCAGGTACCAATCAAACCACCAGTGCTCAGAAGGGCCAATGGTCGACCCAAGAATCTTAGGAACAAAGTGAATGATGAACCAAGAATTCCACGTGTACTTTCTAGGAAACTTACAACTGTGAGTTGTCATAAATGTGGTGCCATGGGACACAACAAAAGGAGTTGCAAAGGAAAAAGGGCTGCTGAGAGATTTATTCCAAAGGTGGTAGCAAGAAGAAGGGCAATGCATCAAAGGATGGAATGAGACAGAAACTTGAAACAAAAGGTGGAAAGAAGACAAAGGCAGCTCTAACAGAAATTGGGAACTCATCACAAGCACCTTAACCTTCTCAATATTAGTTTAAATTAGGTTCTATATGCTTCGTGTCAGTTTGTAATAGTTAGGTTTTATGACATTTTGTGGTTTGTGTCATTTTGTAATCAGTTTGTGGTTTATGTAATGAGTTTGTAGTCATTTTGTAATCAGTTTGTTGTCCATATATTGGAATAAGTTATTGTCTATGTAATGACTTTAATGATATCTCTATGAAGTAATGCTCAATTTTAACTTCCTTGTCAGTTAATTATACAGTATTATAACTGACATGTCCTTTAATTCATCACAACCTTCCTAAGTAATGACTATAATTGGAACATGTACTATGTAATGACTAATTGGAACATGTATAATCTATAAACAAATGGATTACATTATTGGAACATGTACAATCTGTAAACTTTCAGGAAGTCTTTTTTCAATAATAGTTATTCACATATAATGTACAATCTGGAACAATTTTTCAAAAATCATCATTCTCATTCATCAATTCATGGGTTACATTCATACAGTTAAATTCATTACACTTGTTACAACTAAACCATAAACATACAACACCATTTGTAAATACCGGGACTAAAAGTGCATTTAAGCCTGATTTTTTTTAAATGATTTTTATAGCTTTACATATTTTTGTGTAAAAACAATTTTACAAAAGATTTTTTCATAAAAATTTTAAATAAAAATTTGATTTGAATAATTATTTTTAAAATGTTATTTAAGGTATTTCATCATTTTGTCAAATTTTTTTAATGCCAAAATTTCAAAAAAAATCACTTAATATAAAAAGGTGCATGGTATTCCTCAAAATCAGAATTGGAGTCATCGTCAGATTGATGATCTAAAACAAAGTGGAAAAAAGTCGTTAAAATTAGAAAGTAATGAAAAAGTTGAAGATAATTGAAAATAATAGCCATGACGATTGGATTTGTATTAAGAAAGATTAAAATGGCATTAATAAAGTACTGTAGAGTTGCTGTAGGAAATTCGAAATCAGAACTAAGAAATACCGAATCATCTTTAGCATGAAGGGCATTTAAAGTACCGGTTGAACATTAATTTTATATAACTTACTTGCGAAAGGATCTAAGCCAAAGTCACATTCCGCATCGCCATTGAAATATTCATTTGCACATGGTGTAAAAGTAGAACGCAGTTGTTGGGATTTTGGTTTAGAATTGTCGAGTTGCAAGGTAGAATGTTGGTCCATGTCAAGAAATCCATTTGAGCCTTCTATATACCTTTGGCTATTTGGTTAAGACAATATTACATATGCATGCTATTTGGTTAAGACAATATTACATATGCATTGAAGATGTTGTTGTAATTAACTGTTAAAATTTGAAAAGCTACAAAATTTTCAATGTACCTATAATACGATGAGGATCCAGGTTGCATGACAGATGTATCACGAATCGTATCATAATGGACTTCGGCAACACGTCTTGTTAGATTCATTTCTAGATGTGGAACTCCCAAAGATTTTCTTGGACGACCTCGACGGGTTTTAACAGTCGTATCATTGTTGGAAGAGTATCCAATATGAAATGCAGACCATGAATATTTGTTAAACATATATCAATAGAATGTAGGTCGCCATGATATCGTCAATGGCAGCAAAAATAGGTTTCTTGTAATATCTCAGTTTTCAAATCAGAAAGGTCAGTAACATAACATAATTTGTTGATCAACATTGCGTTGTGACTACGTATGCATCATGTGTTTGAAACAGACCACACGATAACTACCTACAACTGCTAAAATGAAGTTATAGGTTGCACACCTCAGTGTGATATTCAAGGCTGGTTCAATGAGATGTGAAGGTATAGTTGGTTCTTGGAAATGATGAATTTGCAAAGCCAAATTGGGTTGAGATTGATGTTGTTGCGTGTTGAATTTGCGCGGTCTTCCACGAGGTCATTTGGTTGATTGTGATGAGCTATGACAAACAAAAAAAAAGTAACAACATGAGTGTTATAGGCCATCTTCTCTAGCATGGTCAATTAATAGCAGCATAAAAACCAAAAGTGAGTTTCTAACCTCGTGCCGATTTGTTTCGGTTTGTCTGAAACATTTAGGCCATCCAACATTATTCCACGACCAATTGAGCATGCACGTGGAGTAGTTCTGATCATAATTAAAATATATTACAAACATTAGGCAGTGTCAAGCATAAAACAATTTTAACAATGCTGATAGTGCATCCAATATCAAATGCATGCCATGAATATTTCTGCAAACCGGATTTTTCAAACATCTTAGTTTACAACTCACAAAGATAACTAACATAACATAACAGTATGGTCGACTCCACATTATGACCATGTGTAAGTAATGTGTTCAAAATAGAGTATATGGTAATTATATTCAGCTAGAAGGATAAAGCTGTAAGTCGGAAACCTCTGTGTGATTTGCAGGAATGGTTCAATGATATGTGAAGTTGTAGTTGGTTCATGTAAATGAAGATTTCGCAAGGCCAATTTGGGTTGAGATTGACGGTGTTGTGTGTTGCTTTTGCATGCTCTTCCATGAGGTTGGTCGGTCAATTGTGATGTGCTACGATAAAACAAAAAAATATGTTATAACATGAGTGATGTTATTCATTTTCCTTGACCAGGTAAATATAAGGATGCACCATAAACAAAAGGCTGTTTCTAACCTCGTGCCGATTTGTTTAGATTTGTCTGAGATATCGAGGCTATCCAATAGTATTCCACGACCAATTGAGCATGCAAGTGGAGTAGTTCTAAACAACATGCAAATACATTACAAAAATTAGGTATCATTAGAAAACCAAAGTGAAGTGTAAAACACGGTTAGATTATTGCATATGATATAATTTATCACCACAAATATGTTTAAAGTAGTCTTGCAATGACGAACGCATACGTTACGTATTTGATACGACATTGTTCATTACATAATATCAGGAATATTATGTACCAAAATGGGCAATATGTAATACAAATTTGGCTAGTATGTTTAAGCAATAGATATAAGTAACAATGAACATAGTATGAATCCATTTGGAAGTATACACCAGAATGTTAACAGGCATAGAATGCATAAGATACAATGGTGAATTTGAAGACTTATCAGTGTGTGGTAAAATTTGCTGGATAGATTTGATACGTCGTATTGCTAGAGTATAAAGAAACCATGAATTGATGGCGTTGTAGTAGTAAGATTGATAGAAAATTAAAAGAATAAAAGTCCATAATGAAATACTTACTGTCTTAGAATAGAAGTCCTGCACGTAACAGGTTCAGTTGTGCACGGTAGGACAACATCACAATGTGAAATATTCTCATTTGCAAAGCGCGTAACAACATTCGTGAACTTGGCCAACAAATTAGTTCCTCTATTGTTAATTTTAGAGAATGTGTTGGTATGATGAAAGGTATGTCTGCTTTGGGAAGGTTCTGATCCTAGAATTCTTGCTTCCAACAACATACCGTCTGCAACAACTCTCGTAACAGAATCTTGATTTAGTTGTGAAGGGGTAATGTTTGATAGTGGCATTCTAGATGTATTGACATTTGGGGTATGTAGCTGTTGAGTAAATGTTTTGTTAGGATGTCGTGTGTCATGTAAGCGTTTCAAACGTTTTTGTTGAACGACATATTTTCTTCGTGCCCTTGCTCTTTTTGCTGGCTCATTTATGGGTGGATAATCCATCAGATTGAAAATAGCAATATATGTCCAAAGACTACATAATAGAATACATAGAATACCATCAAGTTACACGAAAATTTCATCAATAAGAGAGTTGTTAAAGCAAAGTTGGATATTCTGTCATTGGCATAAGTTTTTGTAGGGAACAACAATAGATATTAATTGTTATGTGTGGCATATGATTGATATTAGTGTTGGCCCATTGTTAAGGCAACATATATATATGTATAAATGAGCCACCTAACAAACAGTGGACATTAATATAGACAGAGCAATTTCCATAATTGTGGTGGAAAATTTGTTGGTGAGAATAAATATAGGTTGATACAAACCGTATGTATAAATACCAACTGAAACTCCCACAGACATCATGGCACTAAGGGATTGTAGGAGTAACAATTTTCTCAATTTGAAAAGTAGTAACAACAATGAGATTGGGTTGTTATGTCCAAGGTTTCACAAAGTGTCTCAAGAATTCAAAAAGTAGTGTAAGGTAAGCCAAATTAAGCATTAGCTTTGTCAGTTCTAACCAAGTATATGCATTGAAATAAGTTTGTGGTTGGTTGTATCATGTGAAACTGAATGATAAAATGTGTCATGATTTTGTAATCAATTAAGAAACTAACTGAAAATAAGAAAGAGTATAAACATGGTTGAACAATTTAAGAGTTGATAGTCACCTCATTGAAAGAGTAGTGCAGTTGTTGATAAAAAAAATCGGTCAACCTCCATGTCTATCAGCAAGAGCTTCAAATAACAAAACTGAATATAGATGTAAGAGTTTCATGGCCACTGTTAATATGCTTCATAGTGGGGATCATGTGTGTGATTTACATTTGGTAACAGGGATTAAATGTGACATATTTTGTTGGTTTAATAATAAATAACTCATTGTATTTGATCGCCTAATTAAAAGTACATTAGGAAATAAAATGTTTTGAAGCATAAACATGTTATAGTTAAGTGTTTATTCATGCAGTTGTTTTAGTTGTAGTGTAATGAATATGTAAGTGAAGTATTTGGTTGGTAACTATAATTTGCATGTATAGCACCCTGTGAATATAAGGTATAAAGAAAAAGTCAAAAAAAAAATCTTGAATATGATGCTGAGAAATGTCAAAATCTTGAATATGATGTCCTCGAAATTATGCAGTAGCAGCAATATTGTTTGTTGCTATGTCATTGTGAGTCCGCTTCAACCTTACATTAATATAATTAACAAAATAGAGTTCTACCATAATGTAGCCATGCTGGAGGCTATTGATGTCAGAAAAGAAAACACAGCAAAATTGGTATTGACAGATGCTGGTGTGCATAAAGGTGTCATACCAAGTTTCGTGCAACATGACTCTGCAGAAAGTTAAAGTTGCAGGAGTCTATGTGGTAGCAATTAAATGCTGATTTGACCAGTTGATGAAGGTATTCCCAAAAATAAGGAAGTTTGCTAGCTGTCTTTATGTATCATAAAGTTAACAGGTTGTAAAACAATGTTAATACTATGCACAAGGACCAAGCAAAAAGTACAACAGGACTTGTAAAAAAGTTTGATTTGATTGGGTGTCATCAAGGAAAAACTAAAGGACATGAGTCCATCCAAATACTATGTAATGTAACTTGGTTTGTTTTTCATAACATGTATTGTAGGAAATGGGAAGAAAAGTAACTATTCAAATATGTTGCCATGAGTTGATGGGGGTTGACATTTTAATTAGAATGCATTCAAGGTAATGATGTTGCCATGTTATTGATGCATGATGCATAAACAAATTGTGATGCAAGTAGGAAAAAAAACTTCAGGCAAAGTATTGTGAAATAGACATTGTTAAGCCATAGTAAATGTTGATGTTGCATAAAATAAAGTATTTGTGCTGGAAGACCCTTTAGAACCAGATATAATTAATATATGACAAATCACAGTTGAAAATAGAAGGATTAAGGAAAGTCATATTAAGATGAATTCTTATAAGTTCCACAAGTTCAAATTGGTAATGATATAGAAATACATTTGTTTTGTTGGTGATTAAAATCATGTAGAAACAATGTAATTATCAAGACCTGAAATTCATAAGTCTAAGTAAGATAAGGATCAGTTATTTGGTTTGTCTCCAAAGAAACAAAAACAATTTGTATTGTGTTTCAAATGAACCTGTTCATGTGGTCAAGGCATCAATGTAAGTTTCATACCAAAAATGGAGAGACCAAATTCAACATATCATTGATTGCAAAACAAACATGTCTGAGTCATATTACATAATACATAGGTTTGTGCATAAGGGAGTACATATGATTGAATTCGACAACAGTAGTTAACATAGTTGTGCAAAAGTTTGGAATGAATCCTTACACAAATGATCTTAACAAAATATTTGAATCTAACACAAAATGAGGTACTCACTAAAGAGTCACTCCTTCTTTAGGTGCTTCACCTTGGTTGCTGAATTCTTTGGAGTCAGGACATCATCTTGCAAAAAATCATTAGGAAAAGAAGGAACGTCGACCCTCTTAGCCGGGGTATTGCTAGATCAAGTGGATGGACTGCAAGTTTGGGTGGCAGAAATTTCTGGATGTGTGTTGTAGTGTTGGTCAAAAGATTGGGTTGGCTAGACAAAAGAAAAATAATTGGTCAATATCTTATGCCTCTAGTACAAAATAATATATTAGAAGATTTGCAACATGTTAAGAAATAAGACATACAATTGGTTCAAGTTCCATATCCATAGCATGCTCTGTATCAGTTTCCAAAAAGGCAACCTTAGAGGTATGCTGCCAAAACATAAGACCACAAATTGAAAGCAATCAGTTATGTTCAAAACATGATAAATTCTAAAGTTTACGCATTACGAGTTCATTTCCACAACCAAATTGTACCTCATCCGGTTTAAGGGCTTCAGATAATGTTTTGTAAACACCGGGATCGTTAAGGATAGTAATAATTGATAATTGATCGAAAAAAGATTGATATTTGATTCTAAATGCAAATTGTTGATCCAAAAGTTTGTCTAGGTGTATGGGATAAATTTTTGGGTTATCCTCTCCAGCCTTGATGAATAATCACATCAGAAATTTAAAGTTGGTGAGTAAAACCATGAATAAGAGAAACATAGTAATCAAATGAATAATGTATTTACCTTCTTCATTACTTGTCCAATTTCCTAGCAGTCATAGTAACATATGGAATAACATCTTTATCCCAAAACACAAAGCATCCAACATGATTATCAAACTCGACTTCTACCTCGATAATGTATCTATGCCATGAAAACAACAACGGTTCAAGTATGTAAAATAGATTGCAAAGTTATAATTGAAGGTATAAAAGCGATATAGAAAAATTACTTTGTCACAGGTTTAACACCTTTGACTCCACAAACACATATGAATTTGGTGCCATTGGACTTGTTTGATGTCTTAGAACTGGGGCAAGCCTTGAAATACCAGTCATGCTTTGACGCCTTAAATATCTTGGTAGTGCCAATGGTTGTGGTAAAACAATCCTAGTTTGTCATCACAAAGAGTTGGTAGATATTTGAAGAAATAATTAAGGTTGTAATGATAATTTAAAAGCAGATCTTGCCGATTTCACAAACGTGACGGATACTCTCGACCTCATTAGAGTTTGTCCAGCTTTTGTTGCCATACTGCACAAAGAATTCAGAAGTCTGGGTTATAGAATGAGTTGGTGCAGCAACTGAATGTGTAGATCCTAGCTTGGAATTTTTTTGTAGAAACAAAGATAAAGAATCAAATCAAAGTAAATAGAGTTCAGCAAAACTATAGATAAGTATCTAACTGTTTAATGTAGGAACATACTTGGTTTTAAAATCGAGAACTTGGGGATGCTCCAAGTTGATGTGGAGTCTTGATTCATTCCATGCATTAGATAGGCTAGGCAATCCAGATGCTGCTTGACAAAATTCAGACTTTAAGTTATTGAATTGATAAACATAGCATGCATATTACATAATGATGTTGTTTGTAAAAACTTGAGACTAAATATTACTACTAACCAAACATGCTGCTACAAAAATGGACATGCTGCTATAAATGTTAATTCTAACTGAATTTGTATTACATGGGATCATTTTGAAAGGACATGTTGCATTATAAATTGAGACAAGTTCATTGTCACTTTGTTTTCTAGTTATGTCCTATTAATACATCTAAGCTTGCAAGAGTCATCCATTTCAAAAGAGCACACTGCAATAGATACCAACAAAATGCAGCAGACAAATGTTTCAAGAACACAAAAATCTTTAAAATAATTTGTAAATTACAAAAGTCAGAATGGTAAAGTGGTAATATTGATGATACATCAGTGGAAAAAACAATGGACATGCGACTACATATGTTACTACTAAATGATGGTAGCATTATAATTTGAGACAAGTTCCATCTAAGGTTGCAAGACTAATTAATTTCTAAAGAGCACACTGCAATGCATACCTACAAAATGCAGAGTCAGTTCTTTGAAGAACAAAAATATCAGTTCTTGCATGTGTATCACAATAACTTTGTTACCTTGATTTTGCTTGCACCATGCGTGTGTTAAGACAATGAGTGTTGGTCCGGGAAACTTGTCGGAGCTATTATAGCTCATGAACTGTTTACAGTAATCATCCCATAACGTAACCTCAATAATATTTCCAGCTCCATCTCTTAGAGTGATGTTGGCACATGATTTATTACCACCACCGCCCATTTGCGTCTTTACAACATCTTGTAAAACCCCGATGACATCTGTAATATATGAGAATGAGAAAAAGTGACAATATTTTCATATGTATCATATGTAGTTAGATCAATATGTATTTAGTATGACAAATAGCAATATACACCATATGTATAATATGAATACATCTCACCATATAAGAGATCAGTGATGAAATTTTCAGTGAGAAAGTCGACAACCGGCTTAAACTTGAATTGGTGTGTCGGTATTTCGGGTATTGGCAATTTTGAAACAGTCATTCCTCCATTGAAGACAAATTTCAACTTGTTGGGGCAAACTTTGAAAGTGCCATCATTAGGCATTGGCTCTCCATTGTAAAGGCAATAAATGTCATGTTCAGTTAGCTGTTCAGACAAGTCTTTAAACTCACGGTTCCGAGTTATGACATGGATTTGATCACCCTACAAAATGGGTAAACATTCAAGAAAATGAACAACAATAATATAGAAACAGAGCAGGTAATGATTACCTGTGAATCTTGAATCACCATTTCGAAATGTTGCAGTCCACTTTTCTCCTTCACAATCCAAAGATCAACAACTCTAATGAGCATTTTCCAAACCTGTTTCCCTTTCTCCAAGTCCTTGATGAGTATTGGGGGTCTTGACATGGTTGCTTAGAAATATAGCAGAAAATAAATTGCTCAGGTGAATGGACATTAATCAGTATTCATATACCTTACAACTTCACAACTGCTAAAATAATTTCTGTGTAAGCAAAAACAATATATTAACAAAAACATGTTCTAATGAAAACAACCTCATATTTAATAGTGTAAAACAAAGAACTTACAATGTATGCATATTTGTGAGTTGGTACTTGAATATATGTATGAATATCAACAATATACAACATAAAAATGAGTTGGTACATGTAAAACAACAATGTCAACTTGCAGAACAACACCAGCCGATCCAGAACAACTTACAGGATTTCATTTTGATTATCGGTAACATTAAAACAACAAAAAATGTGAAAAAACGAACCAGAAGAGTTTGATGATAGCAGAAGTTTGATGATGTTTGTGGGGAGGAGGGAGCAAAATCGTGTGAGTATAGATAGTTTTATGGGTAACTCAAGGTTCAAATGTTTGTGGGGAGGAGGGAAAAAGAGTTTTGCTGCACCCAATAGACAGTTGACAGATGACAAGAGAAGAGAGATATCAAAAAGATTAATTTTGTCATTTAGTTGATTACTGTTGTGTCCAATATAAAGGGTAATTTATTTTAAAAGAAAGAGCAATTAAATAATGTTGGACAATGTTTTTTTGAATAGTTGATAGTTGATACATCTTATCAATATAAAAAAATGCAATGATAAAATGTATATGATACCCTTATAAACCCTTATAAACGCACGAATGCAGAGTGTAGCGATTGTTTCCGTGCCTTGATTTCTTGCAAGTTTTCCACACTCACAACTATATTACTAGAAACAAACCCAACTCTAATCATACAACCTTCAAGGAGAGTCTCCGATTTGAAGATGGACATGGACCTCGATCAAACTTCCCACCACAACAAAGGTTTCCTATTCTATCTACAACCTCTCTCTCTCTCTCTCTCTATGTTTATATATCAAAATGAATCATAGAAATTAATTTATTAAACCCTCTCTTTTTTCCTCAACGACAACGCAGATGGAAAACCCGTTTTGGTAATCTTAGTTGGAGCGCCTGGGAGTGGGAAATCCACCTTCTGTGAAGATGTTATGCGTTCCTCTTCTCGCTCTTGGGTTCGCGTTTGTCAGGTTTTTTTTTTTACTTTCCCTTTTACCTGTTTGATTAAATGCTTCAATGGGTTTCAATTTCACAACTCAACTTTTTTCCTTCTTTATTTCAACGGTGGTAACTAATAACCATTAATTGAAAATTATGAGACACAGACACTGACATATAGTAATAATTTGAAGAAAAAAAATAAGAGTGATTGAATTGAATGTAACAGCATGCACCTTCTTTGATTTGAAGTGTCTGTGCTACATAGGTTGAAAACAAGTGAGGAAATAAACTCTTTGGTTTCAGTTTTTCATTGGAATCAAAATGTACTACTTTTTCTTACTTCATGTTCCATTTGTGAAAGTAATGCTTCAGATACAGGAAAAAAACAAGTGTTGCATTATTTTCTGTATCCTTTTTAAGTTTTAACCTGGATATTATTACACTACTTTAGTTTGTTTGATAACCCTGAATTGAATCAGGGTGTGTGTTATACCTGTGCGTTCTGATCTCCATCCTGATCTTGGATATCTTCATGCACACTTATATTTAAAACATCATAAGAAATTGATTGGTGTTTAGTTTTAGTTCTAGTCTGCTTGAGGGCTTCTAGCGGTGGTTTGGATGGAGGATTAAAGAAACCTTCTTCCCTGTGTGGAAGTTTGTATTATGAATAAATGAAAGTGAGAGGTTTTCATTGGAACACCCTAAACTCAATTTTTGTGAGTTTTATTAGGTAGCATAAATAATCCCTAGGAATATCGCTTGATAAGTCTATCAATGCGGAGACTGTTTCTTGTTGGTCTGTGCTTTGAGTCACATGAGGTGATTTTGAATCTTGACTAACATTGGTTGTACTTTTCTTCTTTTGCTTTAGGACACTATTGGAAATGGTAAAGCAGGAAATAAAGCTCAATGTTTAAGTAGTGCAGCCAGGGCATTGAAGGATGGGAAGAGTGTATTCATTGACAGGTGCAATCTTAACAGAGAACAGCGATCAGATTTTGTAAAGCTTCAGGGTGAAATCCAAATAGATATGCATGCAGTTGTACTTGATCTTCCTGCTAAGCTTTGTATTTCTCGATCTGTTAAACGATCTGGGCATGAAGGAAATTTGCAGGGTGGAAAAGCTGCTGCAGTTGTGAATAGAATGCTTCAAAGTAAAGAGCTGCCCAAATTAAGTGAAGGCTTTAACAGAATAACATTTTGTCAGAGCGAGAGTAATGTCAAAGATGCTATTGATACATACCAAAAACTCGGGCCACTGGATAACCTTTCACATGGCTGTTTTGGTCAGAAAAATCCAGATTCCAAAATCCAATCTAGTATAATGAAATTCCTGAAAAAGGTAGATGTCCCAGTTGATACTGCATCTAAAGAAAATGGCATTAGAGACTCTACTTCCAAGACTCCTGGGAAAAGTGATCCCCTCTGCAAAGATATGGAAAAAATTCCATCAGCACTTGACAATTCCAAGTTAGGGTCAGAGGAAATTGAAGGCCAGGCTGATAAATCTTCCAGTTCCTGTTACAATCAAGTTTCTTTAGATGATACTCCAACTCTGGCATTTCCATCTATTTCAACTTCTGATTTCCATTTCAACCATGACAAGGCAGCTGATATTATTGTTGAGAAGGTTGCAGAGTACTTAACTAAGGTGGGGAATGCCAGACTTGTTCTAGTTGACTTGACACACAAGTCAAAGATTTTATCCTTAGTTAAATCCAAAGCGGTAGAAAAGAACATTGACACCCAGAAGTTCTTTACCCATGTTGGTGACATCACTCGCCTTTATTCCAAAGGAGGTTTGCGCTGTAATGTCATAGCTAATGCTGCCAACTGGTAAGATTATATGATTTTGGTGTATGCAAATAATGTAATTCCAAGCTGAAATGGAAATTTTAACACATAAGAAAGTAGACCTCATATAGGTTCATATGTGTGGCAATTATGAGTTTTATATGGTAGGCCTTATTCTATGTGCTGGGGTTTCCGCAGTCTCTAGCGATCTGATACAAAATTTAGAAATTTCTCGCTAACTGTAATTTTATGATCAAGTTCTAGATTAAAGCTCATCACTTTTTCTTCTTTGATGCTTCTGCTTCCACCAATGTATCAACTAAACTACCTTTATTATGGTCACCCCTTTCTAGTTATTTCAGTTGATACGAAAGCATTGTTTATTGATGTAAATCTCATTAGTTTTGACTTATTTCCCATGGATAAAATATGTTTTCAGTCAATTAAATCTGTCATTCATTTTCACATGTTCACTTGGTTTAATGAAAAAACCTTTGCAGGAGGCTAAAACCTGGTGGTGGAGGTGTTAATGCATCAATTTTTGATGCCGCAGGTCCTGAACTGGAGTCTGCAACCAAAGAGAAATTGAAGACTCTTTCACCTGGGAATGCTGTTGTTGTCCCTCTACCTTCATCTTCTCCTTTGTTCACAAGAGAAGGTGTGACCCATGTAATACATGTCCTTGGACCTAATATGAATCCACAAAGACCAAATTGTCTGAACAATGATTATGAAAAAGGCTGCAAAGTTCTCCAAGATGCTTATGCATCCCTATTTGAAGGTTTTGCATCAATTGTTAAGAACCAGGTACAGCAAAACGAAAACCCTGGAAAAAAGTTTCTGGAAGTGCAGGATCAGTCTGAACAGCGTTCGAGAAATCATTCCCCAAACACTGATCAAAAGAGTAAGAGAGATGCTGATCATGGATTGGAAAAAAGCAAGAAATACAAGGGAAGTCAAGATGGTTTTGACACAACCTTTACAGGTTCTAGGGATGAAAAGATAGATTCAGAGCATAAAAGAAGTGACGGTAGCACGAGGAAGGCATGGGGATCATGGGCTCAAGCTCTTCACCAAATAGCTATGCATCCTGAAAAGCACAAGGATGACTTGCTTGAAATTTCAGAAGACATTGTTGTTTTGAATGATATGTATCCTAAGGTGAATTCTTCCTTTTTGATTATTTTTTTCTTCATTATGACATGCTCGACTCTGTAAATGTATCATACTGAATTTCCTTCTGCTTTGCAGGCACAGAAGCATGTTCTGGTCTTGGCACGGACTAGAGGTCTTGATTGCCTGTCAGACGTCCAAAATGAGCACCTCTCGGTATTGAAAAGGTTGCATGCAGTGGGTTTAAAATGGGCTGAGAATTTCTTGCGCGAGAATGCTTCACTGATATTTCGCCTTGGATATCACTCGGTATGCGGAGTTTATATTCAAGATCTATTTTTTTTTTCCACTTCCCCTTCCCAGAAAAAGAAAAGAAAATGAGGATCCATATGTTTTTTGGTAAATGAGTGACTTTGCCATGAGTATAGAACACATTTAGATTAGTTTGTGGCTAAATTGGATTCAAATTTGATTTCTTCTGTGGCTGGGCATTTTTTTGTCATTAACTCAGACTAGTTAAGTGATAATTCACGAGTGAAACAGTTAAAAAGAATATTTTTGAATTTTGTAAAAGAAGTAAGCTGTTATAAAAAGGATTGTCTAGTGTGTGCAAAGTACCTTGCACACATAAGGATCTTTAATTACTCCCTTTTTTCTTTATTATTACCTTCTGTATGTTTTAGAAAAATCAGTATAAAATAAATTAATCACATTATTGTTGCGTTGATAAGGTGTATATACAAGTAAGGATCTTTAAAAAGGATTATTCTGTGTGTGCAGAGGGTTTATAAAAAAGATTATTCTAGTGTGTGCAAAGTACCTCGCATTGCATACATAAGTTTTTTTTTCTTTCTATTTTTGTGTCTGCTTTAAGGTTTCATTTGTAAACTAAATTTTTCAGGGGCTAGTAAACTATCTTATTTTCAGTTTTTCACCCTTTTTTATGATACTTTATATGCATATATGCTGAACTTTCTGGAATGTCTACATTCTGCAGGTTCCATCAATGCGACAACTACATTTACATGTTATTAGCCAGGACTTTGAATCAAAACATTTGAAGAATAAGAAGCATTGGAACTCGTTTAACACCGCTTTCTTTCGTGACTCGGTGGATATAATTGATGAGGTATCTAATCATGGAAAAGCAACATTGAAAGATGATGACAAGCTACTGTCTATGGAGTTGAGGTGCCACAGATGTAAAAGTGCGCATCCAAACATACCCCGCTTAAAATCACATATTAGTAGCTGCCAAGCACCCTTTCCTGCTCACCTACTCGAAAATGGCCGTTTGGTTGGTGCATGAACTTGGTAAGCCCTTTCTCCATAAAATCAAAAGAAAGATAAATATATAAGTAAATTTTGATTTGGTCAAAAAGAGAAATATCTAATGTTACAGTGCTAACCGATTACAAACTTCCCAGTCAATCTCCCAACTTTTCTTTGGGGTCACACCACAGTGCTTGGGGACGTATTCCTGGTAAAATTAGCAAGGCGTTAACAAATGAATAGTTATTATGTATGTATAGAATCTTAATTTGTTTTTTTTTTTCTTTTCTTTTTCTATTCTAAATATCTAGTGTTCATCTGGGAATTTAGACTAATTGTTTGTTTTAGTGGGATTAAACTCTGGTACTAGCAGAACAATTGATTTTAACTTAAGTACATTAACCACTTGCATCTAATCACATGGTTAATTTATCTTATATTTGAATGTATTATGAGTATGTGCATCTTTATGTGAGTTAGAAGTTGTTATTACTATTTCAATGAAATGGTAATAAAAAACTTATACTAGACAGATTAAGTACTAATTTTAGCTAAGAGTAAATGAGATGGTAATTTGTAAATTTGGGAATTGTGCTGTATTATATGACGTGTACCTCAAGCTTGCAGATGAGGTGTTGTGCTACAGCATTGTCCATGAATGACAGCAAAGAGTTATAGTAACCATCTACGTTTAACAAACCCACCTCCAATGCAATCAATCCATTAAGATCTGCATTTAATATACATTTTTAATCTACAGATCCAATTGCATGCACTTTTATTATTATTTATGAGCAATCCTCTTTTGTCGCCCAATTAAAATCATCTCAGTCTACTATTAGTTACAACTAACTTTATACGTGGTTATTAACTGAAAGTTAGTTATTTAATATAATCCTATATAAATGATATACTACGCGTTTGTAAAAACAATCCCACATAATTAAATAAAATCCTCACTTTGATCCTCTCAATTTTCTCTTCTCCTTATTTCTCGAAAAGCAAGAAAGCTCGTACTCTAACGACTTAAAATTAAAATCTTTATGTTTTAAGTTTATAATTGATTTTTACACTCAAATTGATCTTTAAATTCACTTTTCCATAAATATATGTTTATAAACAAATCAACTTACTTTACCTTACTTTTAATTAACATCAATTTTTAGTATTCATTTCATTGTCATCACTCCATAATCAAACACAGAAAATATATTGTGGGGCAGAGTTGATGGATTAGATTCTCATGTAACTACTGACACAAAATATCACTGATTCCCTTCACACATCATAAGATAACCAATTCAAGCAACAAAATTATTAAAATACTCTTCCTTATTTTGGAAATTCATCGTCAACAGCTCGTCAAATTTAGTAGTAGTTTCAAACGTATTTGTGTCTTCTGTGACACCAGCCCTGGCAAAAATCCTAACTACCAACTTGCTGCTATTCAACTCGCCCAACATCACTATATATAAATATATTATTAATTATTCTTCGTATAAAACCAGGTTTCTTATCTCCAATATTCATATTGTTATTATTATTAAAATAATAATTAGAAGTCATAAATCAAAATACAATTAATTAATATTGGAGATAAAAAACCTGGTTTTATATAAAGAATAATTAATAATATATTTATATATTGTTTTAGATATTGGTTTCATAATAGAAACCTGGTTTTAGATATTGCCATTTGATTTCTTTTCTATTGCTTTAATTTTGGTTTCATAATAGGCAGTTTGTTTTAGATATTGAAATCCTTTTTAGTTAGCATTTAAGATTTTTTTTTAATAGTAGAGAGAAAAACATAGTGTATAGTGTTTATACGTTTTTAATCATGTTAATGAAAAATAAGTTTAACATGCCTAGTTTTAATGTGTATGTTTTCTTAAAAGTCACATAAAAATAATCCATAAATTATTTATATTCTCATTCTAATGTGCTTAAGATAGCAATTTAACATTTACTTTAATAAATATGAATTACACGAAGGCAAAAGAATATCAAATTGTGTTGTTATTCATTTTTTAATAACAAAATTAATAATATTAAAAATAACATCTATAGTTCTATGAGACACATGATTGTTATACAAGAGTTTAAATTCTTTGTAAAAGATTTACTTTCTTTAAATGATAGGAATCCAAAAATGTCAAATACAAATCATATAAAAATATATTGATTTTCATAATACGTTTTCTCGAGTTTGATTACCTTACTTGAAGAAACTTTGTAAGTTATTTATCCAAATTAAAACCCCATATTCTCAAGTTAAATTCACTTGCCCATGTTTTAATTATATTCATTTATCAGTCAAAAATGTATTAATTATATTCATTTATCAGTCAAAAATATATAAAATTATTATTGATGTAAGAGTCGATCTTTCTTCCTATTTGTCAGTCAAAAAATCAAAAATATTTCTTTCTTCCTATACTTAGCCACTAAAATATATAAAAAAGGATATCCAAACATTTGTTGGTGAAGTTAAAAATTGTGGCTTCACAATTTCACATCAAATATGCATCAATGAGAATAAATTCTAAAAGAAAATAAACATAACCTTTTATTCAATTGAAGTAAATTATTATGAAAGTTGAATTAATATATTTAATAATCATGAAAATAGAATTAATTATTAAAAGAGATCTTAATAATTTAAGTGTTGTAATCGATTAATACAAAGGTGTAATTAGTTACGACAAGATCAAAAGCATTTCTGAGTTATAGAAAAAGTAAAATTTTTTAAGGTTACCACTGAAAGTGTTATTATTTTCATATTAGTTTTAAACGGTTACAAGTTTGGCGTAACCGGTTATAAGTCTGAATTTTTGTATTTTTAGTTATGTACTTGTATGTTTTATGTCTCAATCATTTTTGAAATACTTGTATAAATGCTTTGGAGACATTCTCATATTTGGTTAATGCAATTATCACTCCCATCCTCAATTCTCTCTCTCTCTCTCTCTCTCTCTCTCTCTCTCTCTCTCTCTCTCTCTCTCTCTCTCTCTCTCTCTCTCTCTCTCTCTCTCTCTCTCTCTCTCTCTCTCTCTCTCTCTCTCTCTCTCTCTCTCTCACACACACACACACACACACACACACACACACACACAATTTTTCTCTATATTCTATTTTTCTCCATCATTGTTCATCAATCTTGTGGCTCAAAGTCCCAACATTTGGCATCAAGAGCCTGGTTCTGATTCACAAACACCTAGTGTGCAACATGAATTATGTCTCCAATGAAAGAATATATGCAAACCTACCTATCCTTGATGTGAAAAATTGTGACAAAAGGTACAAGCAAATGAAAATATTATTTGGCTACCAAGATGTTCTTGAAGTTATCAAGAACGGGGTGACTCCTTTTGGTCAAGGTGCAACGGATGCACTTTTTTTATCCATCAACGTGTGAATGGTGACAACTTTGAGAAAGTTGGTGATTGCAAATCGTCAAAGTAAGCGTGGGAAATCTTAGAGAATGCCTATGCAGGGGTTAACAATGCGAATGTGGTGAGGTTATAAACTCACAAGCGTCAACTTAAGTTGATTCAAATGGAAGAAAAAAGAGACAATCAAGGATTTCACAACAATAATCACTTGATTAGTGAATCAAGTGAAGGCATGTGGAGAAACAATCAGGGAGCAGTATGTTATCGCGAAAATCTTGTGTTATTTAACACCAAAATTTGACAATATGGTTGTAGCGATTGAAGAATCGAAGGATCTTGCACTGATGAGTAAAGTGGATATGTAAAGCTCTCTTGAGACTCATGAACAAAGGATGGAGGAGAGAAATAATGATAAGGCAAAGTCGGAGATTGCTTTGCAAACTCGCTTCAACGAGAATGACAAAAGATCAAAAGGAAAATGGCCAGGTGGAAGAGAGTCCCAAAATTTCAAGAATTTGTCTTGTCATAAGGGTGAGAGCAGTTGCAACAAAATTGGTGGTCAAGGCAACTTTAGAGGTAAAAAGAAGATGTTTGACAAAAGCAATGAGCAGTGCTTTAAGCGTCAAAGGTTCGATCATTTTGCAAAAGAGTGCAATGCAAACACGAAGGAACCTCGAGGAGATAAAACCAAGGTTGCAAGACAAGATTTTGATGAAGAGAATACACTATTGGTCATGATCACAGAAGGAGAATGCAACAGCAAGAGGCTATAGGACAACAACAGCAGTAATTCTGAGAATGCTGTAAAAATAGGTTGTAACTAGTTACATGATATGGTTGACCGGTTACATGCAGAAGAAAATGCCATGATGAGTACGAAAGTAGGTTAGTGTTGCGAGGAACGGTATTTGAAATCAGATTGTTTTATTCATTTGACAGGGAGGAAAGATTGGTTTGTTAAAATCAATCGTGCCATGAAGAACAAAGTGAAGTTCGTAGATGACACCACTCTAGCGACCGATGGGGTTAGTAATGTCTTGATCATGAGAAGGAATGGTGGACATTCCTTAATCAAAAATATATTGTACATTCCAGAAATCAAATGTAACCTTCTATGTATTGGTCAATTGCTTAAGAAGGATTACAAGATTCACTTGGGGTTGCACGTTATGGATGCAAACATAGTTCTAGTCCTTAAAGCTCCTATGGATACCAATAAAACCTTCAAGGTTGAGCTGAAGGTTACGGAGCATAAATCTCTTGCTACAGCGGCAAGTCGAGAATAGTGGATATGACATTATCGTCTTGGGTTGCAAAAGAACGAAATCGTATCGGGGTTGTCATTGATCAACATATCAGCTAAAATTTATGAAGAATCTGTGCATGTAAAGCAACATAAGGGTAAATTCAGCAAGGATGTAGACCGTAGAACCAAGAATCACCTTGAGATGGTGTATTCGAATGTGTGTCGACCGATGCAAGTAGATTCCATTGGTGGCAATAGATATTTCGTCACATTCATCGACAATCATAGTCGAAAGCTATGGACATACCTAATCAAGAGATATGATGGGGTATTTGAAGTGTTTAAGAAGTTAAGTCCATGTTTGATATGCAAAGTGGTCAAAAAATCAAAGTGCTCAAAATGTATAGTGGAGGCGAATGTGTACCAAAAGACTTTGAGAGGTTTTGTGATCAAGAATGAATTGTACATGAGGTTGTTACACTTAGTTGACAATGTTTCCACGATTAGTCTTGCTAAGAAACCAATTGCACATGAGAGAAGTAAGCATATTGAGATGAAGTTTCACTACTTGAGAGAACTTGTTAGTGAAAAAAGGTTAAGATTGGGATAATACAGGTATGAACCTAAGTGATTGATTTGTTAATAAAGGAGTCGCAAATGATGTGTTCAAGAGGTTGCAAATGAACATGAGCATAGAAGACTTGAAGCACTTAAATTAAGGTGATGTGTTAAAAGTGATCTTAGTAATTTAAATGTTCTAACGGATTAACACAGAGGTGTAACCGATTACATCAAGACCAAATGCGTTTGAATACAAATCAAACTCAATACTAATATTATGACGAATCAGATAACAAAGGAGAGTGTGGGCGAACTTCAGGCTAGATTGATGATGCACCAACGAAGGCAGAAATGGCTCGACAAGCTGACATTTTTATTGCCTTGCCAGGTTACTTTTCTCTCTTCATCCTCTTGAAGAAAATAATAGTGAGTGTTTACAATGCCGTTATAAAGCAAGTAAACACAACATTAGATTGAAGTTACAAACTCTGGCTTTCACAATGAAACACATTTGGATGTAGTTCCAAACAAGCTATTAATATTTTACTATGATGAAATGGAATCAATCCAATAAAAAAAGTTAATCTTTGCTCACAAATGTCACTTTGAACCAGTATATATAAATAATTAAAAAATTGGTATGGCTTTAGTGTTAAGTTGCAAATTTAAAGAGTATGTCTTATTTCATTGCAGTTTTTTAAACACTTATTATATTCCCGTTCATATGTATAGGTGGATATGACACCCTGGAAGAACTGGAAGTGGTCACTTGGACTCAACCAGGAATCCATGATAAGCCAGTGAGTATATAAATAATAATAAAAGTGCATGCAATTGGATCTGTAGATTAACATTCGATTGTTCAGTGTCGTCTGCGCCACCCTGCAAAAGGAATTGAATTACGAAAAAAATAAAGGAAGAGAAAAAATAACTAAGAAAAATGAGGTGAGCTTTTATTACCTTAAGACCATTTGTACCAGAGATAGAGTTATCACTCTCGATCCGTTCAGAAGTATCCTTGGCAGTAGGTTCAGAATCAACATTAATCACTATTGGAGTAATAGGCTTCTTGAATTTAATTATGATAACGTTGGGCTTCGGCTGAAAAGTGGCGTCAGAGGTCTTCGACTTCTTCTTTTTAGCAAGTTTACAAGTGTTTGGTGAAAAATCATCATCATCTGACTCAACTATGAGCTTGGAGATCGTTGGTCTTTCGTTTCCTTGAAGTTGGAGGTGGTTTTGACTTATCTGAAAATAACACAAACATTAGCATACGAAGGTAATACATCAAGCAAAATAATAACACACAAAATATATCGTTGTTGTTGTTTTTTAATTCATATTGATCATAATGTTATGTATGTTTTTGTTATTCGCTAATATTGATGATTATCCTCGTTCTTATTTCTTGTTATTCATTAGCTACTTATCCTTGTTATAATGGTTTTGAAATGATATTGAAAGATATTTTTTTTAGTTAGATCGAAAATTTCTATCTATTAGATACTAAACTCTGGACAACATTTAAGTTTAACATTCACGTGTATTGTTGAATCTTAAAGATGTTGTATTTGTTAATCGACTGAAAAATAGTCTATTAGAAAATACGTTTGATTTCACATTGTTGTTTAGACATAAATAACAGACACGGAATAATATGTGATAAAATTAATCAATGGTAAAGAATATACATAATTGATTAAGAAAATACATGAAAATAAAATAATAAAATGTAAATCCTCCAACAAGTTCAATTCTATCTATTAAACTCTTATTTTCATTTATTGTTACTTTTAACTTTGTTATCAAAAATCAAATTTTTTTTAAACAGTTATATTGAACTATAAAAATGATCGAACAGTTTTTAATTATCGCACGAATACAATTACTTATTTTTGTTATTGCATCAGCCTTTTTCACAATCTTTATCATAGTCAAATAAATATACTAAAGGATACACGCAAATAGCAAATAATCATCTTCTTCAGGTTTATCTAAAGTAGTATACATTGATAGTTGATATGCGACAAAATACATGGTTCTCGTACAACAGAAGTAAATATAAGTCAATGACCTCAGGAAGTCAGCAAGAATTAGAGCCTAAATTGATGGTTGAGGCTCGACAAGAAGTTGAATACAATAACGGTTATATGCTCGAGACCGCAAATAGTGTTTGAAACAAACGTCAATCATATTTCAAACTTTTCTGTCTCTAAATAATAGTCCTTTAAATTATTATACATAAATTTAAAAAGAATTACGATTGAATAATTGAATATAACAATTTTATAAAACAGTCCTTAATTATTATTTATTGTTATAGTATGATGTAATATACTAAGGAAAACCGAACTCTATTATTTATTATTTATTGTTATTTTAAAAATTGTGTATTGAATTTACTATAAATATGTAATTAGCACATTTAGACAATAAAAATATGATAAACCGAACTCTGCTTGCAACCTAAGTGACGACATTATGAGAGTTTGATCATATAGATTAAAAAAAACATTTGTTGAAATATTTATAAAATAAATCCCAGTCATAGAATTAATCGGCACTTTAGACAAATGTCTTAATTTTCAAAAACTAGACATCGCCCTGATTAAAATCGTGTAGAGTATATTTTCAAGATAATTAGTTACTTCTTTTTCAGACCTTGGTGTAACTGATTAGTAATTAATAATCCTGCATGTTTTTCTAAATTTTATTAAAACCATGGAAGGGCTAAGAATTGGACCCTTGTGAACTGCAAAATAAACCCATACAGGGGAGCCTCCAGAGAAAAATAACAATTGAAAGGTCTATCAAATTGAATAATGTTATCAAATTTAAGTCCTATGAATATGTCTCTATCCAAATGGTAAATTATTGACTCCATTATCTTATGTTTGGACAGTGAAAAGAAATTAGTCAAACAACTTTCAAACCAAAACTAAATGGCTGAAAAAATATGTTACAACAATGCTAACATTAGGGTAAAATTACTCCTAGAAATGATGATTTATTTGCCACGATTATGACCAGGTGGCGGCATTGGCTTCCTACCTGCTCCTCTATCTAATAGAGAATAATGATTGGCTGACTGTTGACCATAATCTCTATACCCACTAGGGTTACCCCGTGGAGTCCAATGCTGGTCAGAACCTCCTCTATATGGTTGGAAGTTTTGGCTGTGACGCCCAGAATCATGATGACTTTGACGGGGATATGAACCTTGTGTATTTGTAAAGCGAGGATTTTGATAGTTTCCTGTAGAATGCCTTGCATTTCCACCATCAACATGGTAGTTATTTCTATCATAATGATGTGATCTAGGGTTTTGATGGTCACCTCTTGGAAAGGAATTTGATTGATGATGAGGACTATGAATAACTGGTGGAGTGTATGGTTGGTTATAACCATACTGTGCAGTAGGGGCAGTATAAGGTATATACTGCGGAGGAGCTGATAAAGGCGGATGAAGTCCAGCAGCATAGCCAGGGCGTGAATCGTAGTTATAGCCAGGGTGCGATTCATAGTTATTGCGAGGGTGTGAGTGTCTGTGACCCCTTGGGCCATTATAAGGCATCGTTGATCCATTAGGATGATGGTATCTATTTGCATCCGACCTGACCTGTAAGGAATTGGCAACGAGTCTGTGTGCTGCCTCTCCAAGCTCCCGGCCAGAAATGGATCCCGGTGGGTTTTTTCTGAGATAGAAAATCAGAGCACCATCAACAGCTATGATCAGCTGGACGACATGATATTGCATGCTATACAACAGTAAGTAACAATTTTAACTTCAAGTCTTTTAGCCCAATATATTAAACCCAACGCCTTACCTTCCACTTTCGTTATATCTCCTACCATTATCTTCATGCCATGGAACAGGTTCAGGTTGTAGATCCCCAGGCGTCACAATCTGTAGAGAAGTTTTTTTCAGCAATATGAAGTAAACCACTGAAATTGAGCAGGAAACCCGAGAAGGGAACCCAGGGAGTTAGAGGACTACAATAAGCAGCAGGTAGCAATTTTAATACCTTCTTTGGAAATTTTACTCCATGTGGTGGTCGGGTTATATGTTCATGCACATCTGGAAGTCTATAGATTGCACATCTGAGCGCCAGTCCAGCAAATAAGAAACATAACATCACTCTCGTGTTACAAAAATAATATGAAGCAAACATCAAGGGTCTGTTGAAGTGCGACCTCATCAGATCCATGATCATACATAGTGCTTTAATTAGATTATACTCGGCATAGATAAACTTACATGACATGATTATCCATGATGTCTTCCATGCCTGCAATAGGGGACCTGAATATGGGAGGGCAAGGTTCTCCACCACATAAGGATATGTATCCATTCATTCCACCACTGCATGTATCCCTAAATAACATCAGAAAGTAGTCGAGCAAGATCTTAAATTTGCCATAATAAATAGATACATAGAATATATGGTGCAGACTAAATAATTTGATGCATACAACCTGTCACTTTGCTTGTCCTAAAAGTTTGAAAATATAAAATACACCATCAGAGGGACTAAAACAAGTGTTTTTTTATTCATCAAATTGACAAAATTCTCAACAAAAGCTTGCAATACATGCACATCCCATAATGTAGCAAATCTAACTATTTAATGCTTGGCAATGAAGTATATGTTCATCCCATGATGTAGCAAACCTAACTTTTAAATTCCAGTTAAGAACTTACAAATGACACAGATTGCTTAAAAGGGTTAGGGATAGTTCCTATGGCTACTTCAAAATCAGCCAACAGGTGCAAGAGGCTAACCCCCATCCCTGGACTGATGAGTTAAAAACGACCTAAATTTGAAAATGCTTTACTATCAGTATTCACATTGTAGTCTGAGAATCTTACATTGTACACAAGTTATTATTTAGCTTTTTCAATGATCCCTGTTTATGTGGTAACTGAATTTAACTTGATATTATTAGGCACAAATCTAGCAATTATGTGGTAATTGAGCCTTTTATTAAAATAACATAATTTATTCAAATGAAACGATAATCAACACAAAGGCACAACAATAATTTCATAAAGAAAAAATCAATTTAAAATTCCCATAAGAGCATAACATAGCTTTCCGTAAGAGCATAATGTAGCTTGGCGCATAATCCTGGAAATAACTGCACAACTCATTACCTTAAACAATGTTCTATCAATACAACAACGCATTTATTTACCATTATGATTAGAAGCAAATCAATTTAAATATTTTCTCGACCAAAAAGTATGTTCAAAAAATTGCAAGGCTTAGTGAGAACTGACCTTTCATTGGGATCTATTTTTTCCTTGACATCAGCACGTTCAGTGTTGGACATGTTTCTACATTTGTTGTCGAGTGTACTAATGCATGCAGAGAGAGGATGACACAAATTCACAAAAATCATCTCGAACATTATTGCATTCCGTCGCTTTTCCTCTGGCTTTTATTTTTTAAAATAGACATAATATCCAACAAAATATAACTAAAATCAGTATATCATAAAAAGGGTAGGTCTAGAAACATGAGGGGAAGGATCGGAGAAAAATAGAACAATGAACTAAATAAATGTGCATTGATAGAACTTTATGAGGGAAAGAGCAATACAGTTAACAAGTTCTCTACTTTCCTAACTTCCTGAAGAAGGCGCACTTCATCAATAAAAGGCAACTTTGCAATACCCTAAAAAAAGGAAAATTTTATTACAAACCATGCCCTTATGTTAGAAAATCAAAGATAGGTGTAAACATAACGAGGTAAACCTGCCAAGCATAGCGTTTGCCATTCATGTCCACTTCAAAATCTGACACAAGACATCAAATATTACATAGGGGGGCAAAACAGATAGATAATTCAGTGAAACTTCTAAAGCTTCGAGTGTACTTTGATGTTAAAGACATACCTATTGGATAAAAGTCAATAATTGGAGAGTTTGGATCAGTCATAAGTTTCCTATATGGCTCGGGTAGAGCATGAGAGCTGCAGATATATTATATTTTCCACGTTACAAAAACTAAGTTTAGTTTAATTTACAACTTCTATTTAAAATAATGGGATAGCAAGTAAACCTTGCAGCGGGAAAAACTCCAAGAAGCTGATCAAATGGTTTGAATGGGGTACCCAACTCAAAGTTAATATTAAGCCCGCCAAGGTCCTTGAGATCAGACGCAAAAGGGGCATAATGATAGGGATAAAACCTGATTTATAAACAAAAAGAAAATAAGAAAAACAAGAACAATAAAACAAGCAAATTATTGGGTAATGGCTATGCACTATTAGACAATAAAATATTGAATATCAAAGGCAAGTAAAAATGAAAAACCCTCTTCTTATCTCTCTTTTTCCCATTAATTTTGACCGGTTGCAAAAGAAAAGAAGGATAACAATCCTCCTAAACAAACAACAAAATATGAAACAACCAATAAAAAGAGAAAATTGATGGTAGAAACAAAGATTCCAAGTCTCTCAACATATTTGTTAATCAAAAGATGATTGAGAAGGCTAGAATCTTCATACCAATTCTAGTCTTAAATTAAGTGATTGCTAGAGAAACCTCTTTACGAGAATTATGAACTAACCAAACACATCGAATTGTAGCTAAGTGTAGACATTTCTTGATTTTATATATTTTGCACATTCTTCAATTCTTATTCAAATTATCAAAAGGTAAGTTATAAATAGTTTCCATCAATCCATCTAACAGAGATATTTGATTCTTGAATTTAGTCAATATAAAGAAAAGTTATATAATCTTGCTTTTAAAAATTTAAACCTAAATCATAGATTGCGCGTTGCCAAGTGAACACGCTTTGTATACCAAAACAGTGAAAGTAATCATCAATAATTGGTTCAACGACGGTGCTATATCACACACCCAAATTCAATTAGAATATCATTAAGATCTTTATAGAAATATCAGTAGAACAATCAAAAAACAAGTTGGCAATATGTTCTGAGCATATGCACCACTTATCACATGATAAATTTCTATCTAACAAAACCCAAATTCAATTAGAATACCATGGAAGATCTTTATAGAAATATAAGTAGAACAATCAAAAAACAAGTTAGTAATATGTGGTGAGTTTTTTCTGTAGAACAATCAAAAAACAAGTCAGTAATATGTTCTGAGCATGCCCCACTTATCACATGATAAATTTCTATCTAACAAGACAATTTGGTAATCATAAGTTTCTCATCAATGTGAGGAAGTCGGAAATATAGCAAGTACTATATAACGGGAAAAGTAAAGCCAACACAACTTCATACTCATGCAGCATTCCAGAGAAAAAACTCACCATTGCCAAGAACAAACACCTTCATAATAATAATGCATCACCCAACATAGACCTTCTGTGTATTTCAAGACCTATACGATAAATAAATTGCAATAAGAAATCTCATATCTTCACATATGAATCTAAACCAATAAAATTCAATTTCTCAACTTACAACATCTTTCCGTATGGCATCAAGTTCCTCCGGAGTTTGAGCAGAAAATTTTTCCTCATAATACCTCTCCTTCCAGCCAGGTTCTCCCAACTTAATCTGTAAACCAAAATATATTATCTACAAGTCTGCAGTGCCCTAAATTAATTCAACATAAAGGAAACCAGTTTTAAAAAATGAAATATAGATACAAAAGAACAAGTGCAAGCATTACATTATGACACATCATACTTCTCAAATTACCAAGATATTGACATAAACCATAAACACTTCAAAATTAATGTGGTAACCCCAGTGATTGTAGGCTTGTAGCATGTCCTCAAGACAAAGAAAGCTCTGGGTTGTTAACCATAACTCACAATATGCATATACTAAAAACATGCATTAAATAGGAAACCCAACATACACAAAGGGGGTGGTTTGATCCGGTATGCTTCCCAATATGGGAATAGCTAGACCCATTTTGTGGCCAATAGATTGATTGCACTACTTGTACTTTTAGTTTGGGGCTACTACGACTAGGACCGCATTGATTTATAATTGAAAAATTAAAATACATGTATATATTAGATAATCAAAGTACAAATGAATAATCCTTCAAAGCATATGCTTCAAATTCAAAAACTTTGATTGGGCTCAAAAGATTTTGATTTAATGCTTTCTACAATGAATGATCAATACTCACCAGAAAATGTTTTAAATGTTGGTTGAGATTAAAAGAGTTTGATTTAATGTTTTTTTACAATGAATGATTGATACTAACCAGAAAATGTTTAAATAGTAACTATTTATAGCGACTCTATCTAATAAAATCATTCCAAGTTCTTCGAATTTTCTTTTATATGAAGCTTGCGTACTATGAAATTCCAAAATATTATGCATCTAAATATAAAGCTCCTGGGATAATAACAGTGTTATTAATAGCAGATGGCCAAAAAAACCAATATAAGAAATAGTGAATAGAGTAGCTGGCGAATAGCGGAAGCTGCAAAGGGGTTGAAATAAACAATTATATACAAAATAAGGCATGTTGCATACAAAAAAAGCTCTACATAAACAGAAATTAAAGTAAACATGAATAGGGAAATATAATAGAAAGAAAATGTTTTGGGAAAAGACTGAGGAATATTTTCATTTAATACCCAGCTTCAACTATTAATGAAGTTCAAAATCTCAAAACAAAATTATCTGTGTTCTATGCTTTACCTTGTCCTCGTGACCATCTTTTGAGTTGAACACATCATTTTTGTCACGAAGTACCCCCTTTAGCTTTATTTTTAAGTCGTCTTTATTATCTTGAGCCTGAAAAGCAGGAGAATACTTAACTAAAAGAAAAGGTACAGAGAAATCTCTAGCTCAATATAGAACTCTTTGGAAAAAAACTATTAAACAATGTATTAAAATGCTTTTTTAAATCTTACAGGCTCATAACCAGTAAAAGGTTAGCCCATATATTAGTTCTAAAGAATGCTCTCCTGAAGCAGAAAAACATACATCCATTTCAAGACTGGTCTCAGCTTCAACAATTGCAGCAGCAACAGTTGCTCCTGAAGATGACCTAGACACTTTACTAGGCCTCTCAAAGACTTCTTTATTGCCTTTACTAACTGAAGTGGGCCCAGATTGTTGAAACGGTGAAGGCGTTGGAGCTGAAGCAAGACGAGAACCATGGAATTTTGAAATGGCAACTAGAGATTCGGGTTGAACTTGAGGCCCAACATCGTCGCCTCTTCTTGCTTGTGACTTCTGACGCTTTATTCTTTCAACTTGTCGCTAAAGAGAGGTCAAATAACATTTAAAACACAGCAGAAGAATTACTTCAAAGCATGCAATCAAACATATATTACAATGAACATGAAAAACTAAACAGCAATATGAACTCTTTGTTGACCACTCTGTTCCAATATTGTTCCCTTCATTTCATATACAAAATACATGGACAGAGATTGAGAAAAGTTATACAAGTAGCAACCGTTTTCCTGCACATAGGTACGGCATAAATACAGCATAGATATTGGGCATAGACTGATGATTTCTATCTACCTTATTTTCATAGAGGAAAAGATGCAACTAGATACAGTGGTGAAAGGAAATAACAAAATAATAAATTCAATGTTGATCATGATTACAGTTACAATACAAAATGAATTAAAAACATCTGATAATCTGAATAATTTAAAATTCCATAATCACAAATCCAGATAACGTAACAATTGAGTATGCTAGCATACCGAATACTCAGTGTTATTTCCTATAACTATTTCAAGATCAGACACGACATATAATGAACACATTATAAACCATATTTACAGTTATTGGCCGACAACCAAAGCTACAAGCGGGCTAATATAATGATATAGTTATCCAAGATCAACGGACCTGATGCAACCGTGCTCTTTTCTGGAATATGCTATCTTCATATGACCCAACAGCCTGAATAAAATGCTCCACTCTGCTTAAATTTGGCTGAGAAAAGAGGAAAAGGAGACATAAGGCACAAGCTTGATTTAGATGGATAAGACAAAGATATACGTCAATCATCACCCTTGTTATTATCAAGTAAGTACCTTACTACCATTTGTCAAATAACCACCCAATTCCCTAAATTCCTTCTTGTATACGGCCATCAGCAAGTTAATTGCACCCTATAAAAAACACAGAAATTTCAAACAATTGTATAAGTTAAACAACTTTTCTTGTGCACTTCAGATAATAAAGGACCAGTATCATAACTATTAAGTATTATAAACCACCACTCTTGTATACTTAAAAGACCACGCATTATCGGTAAGGACAAAATTTGCACATTAATTCTTATAAATATAACCCTTACCTCGCGAATCTCTAGCGTAGGCATGTGTGGTAGGAAATCATTTCCAACAAAAAAGCATATGAAGATAAAATCATCCAATATGCATTCAAAATCAATCTCAAAAGGAGGATTAGGTATTCTCATTTCATACTCCAGATATTCCCTCAGAGTCCAAATGTTCAGAAACTACAGAAGAAAATGCAAAAGTAAGAATTAAATCGCATTGCATTGACATTATTTCATTGTTAATTTAAAATTTTATCTCAAACCCTGACCTGAAAGGGCTTTTTAGCAACAATAGCATCTCCTTTTTCATCAAATTCTCCTGCCTTCCTTTTAGCCTGTCCTTGACAATCTGCCGCCATATGACCCATCTGACCACACACAAAGCATTTGTCTTGTCCAGGAGTAAATACAACCTACAATAACCCGTGATTTACCAATCTGTCAATCCCTATGAAAATATGACCAAAAGAAGCCAATAATATTGCATATACTATGCACTAACTCAGACTCTGAAAATTGCAGTACACACACCTCTCTAAGAATTGAAAAATGGACTTCATGGGTAGCCAAACCCAACATAATCAAATCAGCATCCTGTCATAAGAAACCAAAATTATATGAACAAGTTCATCAAATCCGGGATAAAAAAGTGCATAGAAGATATTGAGTGACAATCAAAAAGAAGTTGCTTTCCAAGAATAACAAAAAATTGGAGGATATATACCAAACCATACAGGCAATGTCGTGTATTCGGATCATATCCTTCAAGATTTCTTTGAAGGCGGATATAGGACATAATCTTATGCTCCCCTTCACCAGGAACATTTGCATCAGAGAGAATAACCTTCAGATATACACATAAATTAAAGTATTAATAACCAACACTCCACTGAAACACACATGACCATAACAATTTAAATCATAATACAATGAACTTACCTTGATATTTGTCCAACCAGGATCGTTGTTCAGCCTAAGATGAATATAGTACTGAAGTGCAATTGACAAAACAGCCATGAATTCGGTTCCAGGCGTGATTACATTTGAATCAAAAGTCTGTGACTCTTCTTTAGGAGGAAGTTTTCTTCCCTCCCTCTCAAATTCCTCCCTTAACCTTGCTTCTTCAGCAGCCTACCAACAAGATAATTGTGGTAAAAAAATAATGAATCAAATGTACCCTTCTTTTCAAATATTTCATCGCTTTACCGAGAGATTGAAATTGAACATGTATCGGTAATATAAAATGAACAGACAACATACAGAAATCACAAAGGAGTGTATGCATGCGCTGCTATACCAGCTAAATATTACACCACTGGCCTCAAGCAAGAAGACTATTAAATCAACACAAATTTGCAGACAAATACCGAATAACAGAATATTGAATATTACAATAAACTCGCAAGTGATCAGACCAATGTGCAGTTCAAGCTTCCAAATACAAACTAGTAGGGCAAGAAATTCAATTTATTATAAACAACAATCCCAAAGTGTAAGTTTATAATATAGTTCACTGAAAGTGCTCCACAGTCCACATCAATAAGAAGCATGATAAATCAAAATCTGCAATAAATCACAGTCTAAATAAATCTGCAATAAGAAAAAAAACACAACACAACATACCGCATCAGATGAGTCTTTAGCTGACCTAAACCGCCTAGACCGTTGCTGGTTCATTTTAGCCCTCGGCGCAACGCCATCTACACAATTTAATACCCAAAAATCAAAATTAAGCCTCACCAGCAACCAATAAAACCATGTAAACCAAAATACCACAATTTTCATAGCAAAGAAATAGCACAAACCAATAGCCATAAAGAGCAATTTCCTTGGTCGCACCATGTTAAACAGCCTATCAATGTAATCAAACATACACTCAAACACCTCCTCGAAAGAAGTTGGAGATGGCTGCAATCACATAACTCAAAAATATTAGCATTACTCCAAATCCAATAACAACAACAACAATAATAATAATAATATAATCAAATAACTTAAAATCATTCACAATAGTCTGAATTCAACATCAACAACAACAACAATAATAATAATGGATTTCATAATCATAATGAGAAATGTAAAGGTTACTAACCCTATCCTCAGGATGAAAACAAGGATGAATGATACCGTTCATATCAAGATAAAGATTGTCATATTCGATGTTGTTAGGGTTTGGCTTACTCGTATCGACAGGGATTTGAACGCCCTCGATAACAACCGCTTCTTCCTCGACGGAGTCGACAATCACCATCGGATATTTCTCGGCAAGCCACCTATAGAACGCTGGGACTCCCATCGTTCACTCTCAAACTCAGATCGAAGCTATTCGCTCCAAACAACGAAGAATTGTGCGAAGAGAAAGTTGCCGCCGATTAACGGTTAACGTGCAAGATTTCTTGAATTATGGTTGTTGCCTCTTGATAGTGTCTAGGGCGAGATGATGATGTTATTAGACGAGATTACCCTTAACAAATTATTGAGAGTGAGTTGATTTTGTATCAATTACGAGTGTCTTTTAGGTCTTTTGCGTGATTGGAGTCGGTTAGGTTAATACCGGAACCGTAAACTCTGTTTGCGGCGCAGCAGGGAAGCTATATATTTCTACAGCTGATGTGTCATCGGATTATATTATTATTATTATTATTATTATTATTATTATTATTATTATTTTGGTTGAATTTAATACTAACAAGAGATAAAGAGATAATAAATGAAACTTAGGCATATCATATAACATAGTTACTTTTATAGTAGAAGAATTCTCGTATTTTGTTAATCAATTACCATAACAATTGACATCTTGAAATGCATGAAGCAGCACTAAGTATGAGATAAAGTAGATTAGATTAGCAATGATCAAAAGTTGAAAAGAGTTGTTAGAATGAACAATTGTTCTTTGAAGAGAGAGAAGAAGAATGAATAAAAGTGTATAAGATTCTCTTACTTTGGTATTATGATCCATTGAATGTAAAGAGTGATATCTAGTCTCTAATACAAGATAGATTCTACAGGTTAGTTACAACTTACAACCTATAACTTGAAGTTAGTTACATCCACTGCCTAATATAATTAACCTTCTAACCATTTTGAAACGACCTTATGAGCTTATCAACATGCATAAACCATTTATACTTTAATATTCCTCCACAAGCTTATGGTGGCTTGAACAATGCAACCTTGAATTTGCTTTTAAAATTAGTGAACATAGATGTTGGAAAAAGGTTTTATTAACATTTCAGTATTTTGAGCATGAGCAAGAACATATTAGATTTATAGATGATTTGCTACAACTCTCTCCCAAACAAAGTGAATATCAAATTCAATGTATTTCGTCCTAGCATATGATATTGGATTATGTGATAGCATCATCGCACCGAGAGATTGACACATAATAATGTGGCATTAAGTAATCAATGTGTGATTTTGAGAGAAAAGACGTCAACCATAACAACTTCAAGATTGTATGCACCAATGTCTGATATTTTACTTTTGTACTTGACCTTGCAACTAGAGTTTGGTTCTTCGAGATCTGTGATACTAAATTGGGGCAAAAATGCATACATGAACCCGAGGTTGATCTGCGATCATCAGGGTGTTAGATGCCAAACTTTGCTTATTTTCTCTATCAAATATTGGCATCTTTCACTCTTTTGTAGGTAAAAGTGATTAGAATCACTCTAATTTTAGATGATTTGCTTCATTGTTGATATATGCCTTGGTTGCTTTGATTTGTGTGTTATTGTGCAGGAACTAGGCACAAAACAAGTGAATATTAAGATACAATAAATTGGGCAAGGAAACCAAGACAGCAGAAAAACATCATAAAACTCGTTGTGCGAAACTCCTAGCGAAACTAGCCAGAAAACTTCACAAAGCTCGCTAAGCGAAGAAGGCAGCGAAAAACTCGCTATGGGAAGAGGTAGTGAGTAGCCATCAAACACTCCTAGACTTGAGACAAAGGCGAAAGGGTCATAAACTCGCTAGGCAAAGTTCACAACGAAGGTTTCGCTAGGCGAAGAATTTCTCCCCAGCGAATATTTAAAAATGTCTCAGGGGCGGTTTAACTGTTCAGAGGCACCTCAGGTGCCTAATTTGTTGTTCGCTAGGCGAACATGATAGATCCTGAATGTACTATATAAGTATTTTTATTGCTTTTTAGGTCAGAAGGTAATATTTTCTAGATCAGAACTTATCTCTCTTCATTTCAAGTTTATTTTAGAGAGAGAAACACAAAACCCTAAGAGGAAGGAGGTAAGATCTTTGATCTCGTGTTAGGGTTTGGATATAATCTTTTGATACCTTATGTATTTCATCTAATTTATGTTTGTGAACTAGTTTGGATTCTCTATTGATTGATTATCTTTGATTACTTGTTTTATGGGTCTTGACAAAATCTTTTCACATCTTTGATCTCAGATTTTCTTCTATCAATGAACAAACTTTTGACATGGCTTTGTAAGTTGATATTCATTGTATCCTCTTTGGTATTGTGTTGATTAAGTAGCATGGGTAGCATAAGTAGGATCAATATGATATTGTGCGGGTGCATGATAATAGTGATGAAGAACGATGTTCACAACTATTTGGCAGACTAGGTGAATACATGTAAAAAGGGTTAAGCGTGTGTACGTATTTTGATCATTGTGTTTTATGCAAAATAATCGTTTATCCGATATGGGTGTCGTCTTTGTTTACCTGTTTATCTTTGATTTGAACCGTGATAGACATATACTCTTCAGATCTGGATCTAGGATGATTACATGTTAGGTCCTAAATGCTATACATAGGTTTAGGCTTAGCATTTGCGTGAGTATCAGCTCTTAATGCTCTGTGTTGTATTTTTGTTGGGTGAGACATCACCAATGAGACAACACGGTTGTTCTCTCGATGCTGCGTTAGAGATGACCTCGCCGTGGGTGATATATGATATTAGACGAATGATTGCGTTGTGTTTAACTTGATTAGAAGAATGCATGTGTTATCAATTGATGAGATTCAATCCCAACGAGGCTCTGTTTATATTTTAGTCTTTACTTTATGTTTTCCGTCTTTATATTTTCTGCTTTTACTCCTGGTTTCTTGAACCTTTTAAACCAAACCTTTTGATCAAAAAATTTAGAAATGTAGAAACCGTTGAACAGAGTTCTTTCATCGCACCAATTGTAACACCCTTATTCTACCCCACAGATATTACGGCAAAATAACACGGATTTCAGAGTAAAATATTTACTTTCATTAAAAAGCCACAAAGGGCGTACATTTCTCAAAGTCAACAAAATTGGTCAATACTCCGTAACACACGGGTTTTCTTAAAATACATCAAAACATCATATACAACGGAACTCAAAGAACCCAACCTGATGTTACATATCAGAGCAAGACCCTCTAAATTAACCATAAAGGCTAACGACTCTAAAACTTCAAAAATACTTCAACGGCGTCCACGGCTAAACCTGGTCATCTGCACGTTACCCACATGGAGATAACATTCAAACAGGCAGGGCGAGTAAGACAATTCATAATAATCAATGTATAACAATTAATGCATAAACGGCATATTACTCGTAGTTATATTCAACACATTGATATTCTTCAATTATGCCTCAAAGGCCACAATGTCATAATTATACACAAAGGCTCATAAATGCAAATGCAACATAGACTCAATGCATGCGGTACCAATTATCACATCGCGATGGACACTGGGCCATCAATCCTCCATAGATCCCCCATCAATAAGATCGATTCTACTAGAGAACCGGAGCACATCATAATACTTCACATCCACACAGTGGGATTGAAGTCAAATTAATCGAGGTCCTGAACCGAAGTCCGGATGCACATGAATGCATGTTGCACACGTCACAAATCATCCTCATAATAACATCATAGGTGCATCATCATTCATCATATTCATCATATTCGTCATATTCATCATATTCATCATCATCAAACGTCATAGCTCATCAACACAGTCATCATCGTACGTTACATCATCATAACTCGTTATAATAATCATCTTCATACTTCATAGCTCATCATAATAATCACCATCACCACATAAATCATCGTATCTCACATAACTCACCATAATAATCATCGTCATCACATAAATCATCATATTTCTTGTTATCACACAATTCATCATAATAATCACCATCATTACATAAATCATCATCACATAAATCATCATAATTCATCAAACATCATATCATCATAATTCATCTTAATAATTAATCTCACACATCATCTCATCATATAATCACGTACAAATCACATATTAGCTCATAATACTACCCTATATTATCTCATATTAATTTATCAAATTATACTCGTGGTAATCCTCACACTATCACCCATCAATCACATAAACTTCACAGTCCTACTCATGTTAATTCATCATATTATCACAGTTACCCCCATGGTAATTCATCAGGAAAATCGCAGCATCAAAACATCAAGACATCACTGAACCAGAACATGATTCGTTACTAGAACATATACCCAATTGAATTCTCAAACATAATTAGATATAAAAATATTGGAAAAACATTTCCCTTATCTATACTATGTTATATCCGTGTTTATTAGCTTTTCAACGCTTCGAACGGGGGTCAAAACGGACTTACGGATCAAAAGTTACGTCCAAAACAATTTCGACCAAAAACATGAACCGTCGTGACGAACAGCAAAATGCTGTTACGCTCCGGAACCTAAATCAACCCAAAAGTCCACACGATTCACTTCCTTAATGCCCCTAAAACATCCATAAATCATCCCTAAGGTCCTACGGCAATAAAGGCACAAAACCTACGGTTTGTTAGGCCAATCCGGCAACATTTGCACTGCCTAAATCACTATTTTCCTGCAATTGCTCTGAGTGCATCAGAGTTACTCACATTTGAACATTCCTATTACTACAGGGTCAAACATATCACAATCCAAGGTTTTGGCCACGAAGGCAAAAATCAATATTTCTCATCTCTACACTCAAAGGGTCAAGAATACTAACCACTAACCTCCATGGTCTACCGTCAATTTCCTTACAATTGCTCCGAAGGCATCGTAATTTCAAATATCAAATATTCTATCCCATATGGGCAGACATATAACGATATAAGGTTTTGGCCACAAAGGCCTAAGGTTTCCTTTCTCATATCAATATTCAGTGTTACATACCATTAACCATAACCTCAAAGCCTTATCACCAATTTCCCTATTTTCCCACAACCAACCCAAAATACCTTAAATCTTAAATCAACCATAAACACACCGAAAGGCATACATGGAAAATAATGAAATGCAATACTCCCCATACCTTAGTCGATTTGCAGCTTTCACGATTAATCTACGGGATCTTCTGTTTCCAGCATTTTCTTCAAAGCTCAGGCCACCATATTTTCACGATTAACACAAATGAATTCTAATTTCCCTTCAGAACTCAATTTTGTCCCACTTAGTCTTGGGTCTCTCAATTTGGGTTTTTCCCATAATATCCTTACTAACTCCTCCAAATGCCCAATTTACCCTTATTTCACTTATATTCATTTTAATCAATAATAATACTAATATTCTCATATAGTATACTATTAATTAAATGAATAGTCCAACATGCACATTTTCTCAGTAATTCCCAAAACCACCGAAAACACCCAAAACACTAAAATACAAATATTCTCAATTAAATAAATTAATTAAAATATTTCGATTAAATTTAGGGTGTTACACCGATCCCTATGGAGACGACAAAACTGGATACTTAATAATTTTTTGCTTGCTGCTTTACCGCTTCAACACAGGGTCACTTACCCAATCGAAGTCATTATAAACTCGAAGATAAAGCTTCTGTAAAGGGTTGGTTGGTGCAAGCGCCAATCCATGAGTTATTGTGCCACTCAAGTAACATATGATGTGTCTGCCTGCAGTGTAATTCAAGTGGAATTGCCAAGAATCGAAAAGCTTTATTGACAGAAAAGGTTATATTAGGTTGCGTGGGTGTTTCATACTGCAAGGCGCCAACTATGGATGGAAAATGGGTACTCGTGGGCACAAGTACTAATCCAATACTACTTACCCCATTTAGTCAATATGATATATGTACCTGCCTCATATTCGTGTGGATATCCTCCAAACGGGTATTCGTGGATGTTGAGATACTCGCGAGTATTTACGGATACCCATAGGTACTTTTTTTTAATGTAGTTTACTACTTTTTCTTATATGAAGTAAATAGAAAATTATGTGTATAACTTTTCAAGAAGACACAGGGTAAGAAGAAGGTGCGGAAGAAAAACATATGAAGCTAGAGTTTTAAGTGAAAAGGTGATTACCAAGTTAAATTAAGTGGCTATTAATGAAAAATATTTTATCAAGTATAATAATCTTAAAATATATTTAAGTAATTTTCTAATTATTAACGAATACGAATATCCTCGGGTGCGGGTACCATCAAATTTGTATATGTGCCCGTAAAGAAACAAATAATTAAATGTCTATTTATTTTACCCATTAATATAGGTGGAAACAGACTGGGTCGAGTTAGGTTTTGTCAAGCCTGAGTCTGGCATGCTAAAATAATAAAAGCCTAAGTCTGACCTATGGCCTATCAGAGGCTCAGTTTTTGGCCTGAGGCTGACCTTTTCGTAGGCCTGATTAGCCTATTAGTGTACTTAAAAAGTCTATATCATTTGAACATATGTAAATAAGCAATTCAACTAATGCTTAAATATATTAGAGAATCAAAAGTACAATGAAATTAAATATTTATTTACATAAACTTATTTGAGCTTACATAGAAGCATAAATTTTGTGAGATTATTTATTTAGGAGAACTTATGAAAACAACTTATAACATTATTCGTAAAGTTTCTTCAACTTATTTTCACAAGTTATTAAAGATAACTAAACTTTACCGTGTACTTTAATATAAAATACAAAATAAAATATAAAAAATAATATATTTGTTGAGTGCTAAATTGTTTTTATTTTGAGAGGGAATAAGTAGATTTCAATGGCTTACTTCGTTTGTTTTTCGTTAATAATCCTCAGTTTTTGTGTATATTTTGTATAGTTTACATATTGTTGCATATATTATGCTATTGTGTAAATATTATCGAGTATGATAGATTTTCATCTTTTTTATAGGTAATAATGTATGGTTGAAGTATAGACCCATTTGAGCCATGAGGAATGCTTCAAAATGCAGTTTTGACCAACAAAAATTTGTCATTTGCGCTAAGCGGTTAGCACGTTTTATGTCGTTTTGGTAGTATTTTAAGTGAGGTTGCGATTAGTGCGATCTTAGTGCGCTTAGCGAAGCCTGCGAAACTCAGCTTGTATAAATACATTTCATTCATATTTTTAAGGTATTTTTTTAGGGATTTTTACTCTTAACTTCATCACAAACATTCTTTGAGGAAATAAGCTCAGAAACAACAATGGAGGTTGCATCCTGATGATTCGGAGTTGAATATGCATCAATCGTTCTGACACTGTGAGAGATGTTTGTTCTTTTTCCTTCTTCTTTATGTATTTTCTACTTATTGGGGTGTTGTATGTAAGTTTACCGTGATTGTATGTACATTTATTAATTTTGTTAAGTTGTTAGAAAATTTGTGTGTCTGTTCTCAAGTTTTGTTTTTGATTAGCTTGAGAGACATGTTGTGATTGTTCAAGTTTGAATGTTCAACAAGGAAATGTTATGGTAGTGTGAAATGTTTAAAGAGAGTTGTATTGCTAAGGTTTATGTTTATTGCTTTTCTAAAACATAACATGTTTATGAACCTTAGGCTTTGTGCAAATTACATGATATTTATTCTTTTTCAATTTTTGTTCAATTTTAAATCACTTTAGTTCATAACCTAATGTGATGAACTTTTCCATTGTTTACTAAATTGCATGGAGACAAACTTTCTTATTTAACTTGTTTAAATTATGTTTAATCTTGTATTTGTGTTTATTTGTATGATAGCACTAACATGATCAAAACATTTTGTTTGATTTTGAGCACAATCACTTGACCAAAAAGTCAATCCACCTTGTGAGTGAGTGAGTGAGAATTTTTCTTACACCCTTTGAGCCTTTCTTAGAATTCATGTTAGTGTTGAGCTCATTTTTATATGGATTCTAATATTTTTCTTGAACCATAACCATGACTTATTATTTGAGTTTTTATCATTTCCTAATAAGTTTAGGAGCATTCACTTTACATGATTGGTTATGTTCAAGCTGGGGAGAAGAAAGGTGGGTTGCTAAATGGTTGAGAAAAAGAAAAAGATTGAAAAAGAAAGAAAAACGGAGAAAAAAATAGCAAATAAATTGTGATAATAAGTTATGTCGAATGATGTAACAATTTGGAAAAGAGAAAAGGGTGATTGGAATTTGTGAACCCTTTAAATTGTGAGAAATTATCACTCTCATTTGATTAGGCAAAGTTTTTGTTTCTTTTACCTTGAGAAAAATAATTGTTTGTTACCCAAGCCACATTACAACCCTTAAAGCCCTTATGATTTTTGCTTTTATACTTTCAATATGAGTTTTTTTAGATGAATGCATAATTTGAATTGATGTTAGCAAGATTGTTGTGTGTGGGTTTACTTCTCATATTTGTTTTTCATCCCTTGATAAAGTTGCGTGCTAGGTGTGATTCATTCTTGAACATGTATTGCTTTTGGATGTTTTACAAGTGTTTTGTACTTAGAATTTATTTTATAGTCATTGTGTCGTTGTAGTTTTGTGGTAAACATTTCCTTGTGCGCACTTTTGATCTGTGTACCATACATTATTTTTCCATTTGTAAAGACTTATTGAGCATGATTTCTTGATAATTGCTTTTGTTTCTTTGAGTTGAACGATTTTTTGTTTGAGGACAAACAAATTTAAGTTGGCGAGAGTTTGTTGAGTGCTAAATTGTTTTTATTTCGAGAGTGAGTAATTAGCACTCAACGACTTGATTTATTTGTTTTCCGTTAATAATCCCCAGTTTTTGTGTACATTTTATATAGTTTACATATCATTGTATATATTGCGCTATTATGTAAATAATGTTGAGTTTGATAGATTTTCATCTTTTTTTATAAATAATAATGCATGGTTGAAGTATGAACCTATTTTAGCCATGAGGAATGCTTCAAAATGCAATTTTGACCAACAAAAACTTGTCATTCGCGCTAACCGAGATTTGCAGCGCGTTGGGAGCTTCATATGCAGAGGTTGGGACTTTCTATTTTCTAGACCATGCTTAGCGGGATAGGGCCGCGCTTAGCGGCTTTTATGTCGGTTTGGTAGTACTTTAAGTGAGATCGCACTAAGCGCGATCTGAGTATGCTTAGAGTGACCTGTGAAACTCAGCTTGTATAAATACATCTCATTCAAATTTTTAGGGTATGTTTTTTGGGATTTTTACTCCCAACTTCATCACAAACATTCTTTGAGGAAATAATCTCGGAAACAATAATGGAGGTCTGCATCAATCGTTCTGACACCGTGATAGATGTTTGTTTTTCTTCCTTCTTCTCTTTGTATTTTCTATTTGTTTGGGTGTTGTATGTAAGTTTACTTTGATTGTATGTACATTTATTGATCTTTGTATAAAACCTCTTTTACAAATCTTTATCAATGTTAATCTTTGATTTTAATGTTTAACTTAATGGGTTTGGATTGCTATAGACATATACGGTTCGAACTCGACCTAAGATGAACATTTGTTAGATTTATGTCTAATATTTGCAAGGGTATTGGTTCTTAATGCTCTGTGTTGTTGAGTTGTGTAAGACATCATCAATGGGACGATATGGTTGTTCTCTCAACTTTGTGTTAAACATAACCTCTATTGTGGGTGATACGTGATGATATTGATGAGTGATTTAGGTGGCGTACAACTGATTGATAGGTTTTTTAGTACTTGATGTGAAAAATGAAATACAATTCCTGATGAACTATTTCTTGTACTTAATTACATGTTCATATGTTTTACTTTTTGCATTTTACATTTTTAAACCATTAAAACCTAGCTTAGAGACGTGGAGACTATTAAACGACATTTTTTCACTTGCATCGATCCCTATGGAGAGCGATAATAACCCAGAGGAATTTCTTCAAAATCTTTTGCTTCTTACCGTTATACTGCAGTTTGAACAATATTTATTTATATTTATTAAAATATGTCGGCCTAATAGGCTTAAAAGGGTTTTTTATGGCCTGTAGCCATGCATATTAACTAAATAGGCTCATAAAAAGCCTAGGCATTTTCTAGTTTAAAAAAAACGGGTATGGCCTTGGTCTATGTAGTCTATGTCGTATGCCCCTATCAGTTGCCATGACCTATTCCCACCTCTACCCATTAAGTTATTGAACTTGTTCCCGTGGCGTGACGGGTTTTACCCACAGGTACAAGTTTTTTTGCCATCCCTAACTCCAATTGTGGGTTAATATAGCAGGGGATCTGGAATGATGTTTGTGTCATATTTTCTCAACTTACAATGGTTGAACATAGGTGGGTGGGCACCCTTTGCTTCAGACATGTTAACCTTGCAGAGAAAATTCTTAATGTATCTGGTTTGTGTTAGAAGCATGAAACCATTAGCTTAATGACGAACTTTTATAACTAGGAAGTATTGAGGGATTCCTAGATTCTTTAATGCAAACTTAGCATGAAGTTTGTTGATGAGATCTTAAATCAATTTGGAGGATGAGCTAGTTATAAGAATGTCCTTGACATAACTAGAGCATATAAAGTGACATTCTGATGGTTTTAAACAAATAAGGAATGATCACCTCTACTAGAGGTGAAGCCAAAGTGAATTAAGGCTTGATGAAGTTTTTCATACCAAACGTGTAGACCTGATTTGAACCATAAAAGGCTTTTATGAGCTTGAAAATTAAGGTTGGATCTAAGTTAATTAAGTTAGGTGGTTGTTGCATATACACCTATTCTTGAAGATCACCATTAAGAAAAGAATTGTTGATATCAATTTGTTGTATCTCCCATTTATATGTAATAGCCAAAGTCAGTAACACATATTGTTGTTGGATTAACCACAAGTGAGAAAGTTCCATGGAAATCAAACAAGCATTACAAGCTTGCTTCTGACTTTATTGAGGAAAAAGCTCGCAAGGTGGAAGAGTACCAAAGAGATGAAAAGTCTTTGAAAGCTCTTCAGGATGAGGTGGCTGACCTGAAGCGAACACACCATAAGGATTTTCATCAAACTATGTGGGACGTGCTTAGGATGTGTGAGCGAGTAGTAGAGCAGGATAAAAGGTTATGCCCATGTGCAGTAACTTATGTTGAGGTGTAGAAACTAGAAACTATATATACTATAAAAACTATATTAAAAACAAAATGTAATCTCATATTGTATAAACTATATATAATGTAGAAATTATATTAAAAACAAAATGTAATCGCATAGTGGAGAAACTATATATACTGCAGAAACTATATTAAAAAATAATGCAATCGCATACTGGAGAAACTATAATATGCATACTGTAGCTTATAAAATGGCCAATGTTTTCAGTTTCTACACATATATATTGTTGCTTATGTCTACGTCGGTAATGGTAATACATGTTAACGATTCGTGTATGGTAATAGGTAAAAACAATTAAATAAATAATCAACAATATAATAAACACATAAACCTAATTTGGTAGAAAACTTAATTTGGTAAAAAAAAAACTAATCAAATTCAACGATTTAAAAAAAACTAACCTGGTCTTGATGTTTTGAAAAGACAACGGTTTTAACGGCAAATAACAACAATGACAATGAAAAACAAAACAAAGAGTAAGTCAAAAAAGTTTTAATAGAGAAAGAACGAGGAATATGATATATATTAGGAGAAAGAAAGACTGAGTAAAAAAAGAGAAAACCTTTCAAATTCTTAGGAAGAAGAGAAGACACTAAAGACAGAGTGTTAAGTTTCAACTATATTTTTTCTTTTTACTTTTAAAATTTTAAAAATCTAAATAAATACTCTAATATGCTGATTCAGTCAAAACTGTCAACTCACTGATTTAATTGATGACTCGGGTGGTTCACACCAGTTTCAAGCAGTCTAAGTGCATTTTCAGACTTGTACCCTAATTAGCCCATCTAATCCACCGGTTTTCGGTCTGATCGGTCTAACCGGTCGGTCTGGGTCGGGTTTTAAAATTTTGGTTTTGAGTCAAATCTTTTTTCCAGTTGAACTCGGAAATTTTACCCCATACCCCTACAATTATACTCATATCCCTACATAAAATTTTTTGGACCAAAATATCCTCGTATAAAAATTTATAATTTTTTTTCATTTGTACACCGAAAGACTTTTTGCAAGTCTTCCGGTTCATATTTTTTTTTGTTCACCGAAAGACTTTTTGGAAGTCTTCCGGTTCACATTTTTTTTCGTTTGTTCACCGGAAGACTTTTTGCAAGTCTTTCGGTTCATATTTTTTCGTTTGTTTACCGGAAGACTTCCAAAAAGTCTTTCGGTTCATGCTTTTTTTTTTAATTTTAAAATTTTAAAATAAATTATTGACATTATGTGTCATTTTTCTCTCTCTCATTCATCTTTTATTTTATATTAAAAATTTAATATTGAACATCAATTCATTTTTTCTTTCTCAATAAATTCAGATTTTTGCCTTAAATATATAGTTTTCATATACTGATAATTTAAATTAGAATAAAAGTATTATTAATAAAATAGTTGAGACAAATGAGTAAAAAATAAATAGATCATAACCTTTTTCATTATTTGCTTGTTGGGACTATATTATTATTATTATCAATATTATTAAGTTTTTTATTATTGTAATTATTATATATATATATATATATATATATATATATATATATATATAATAGTTATTTTTATGTAATAAAATAAGAATGAATTTGAACTATTAAATTTTAAAATAAATTAATGACATTATGTGTTTGTTTTTTCCTCCATCATTTATTTCATATTAAAAAAATTATTATTGGACATCAATTCAATTTTTGTTTGTTCAATGAATTCAGATTTTTTCCTTAAATATATAGTTTTCAAATACTGATAATTTAAAGAATGATTAACCTATGTTTTAGTCAATGTCTGAATCTAGAAACTTAAAATAATTCTTTGATATTGGATTAAATAAAATTAAATGACTAAGAACTGTAATTGTATATTATATATTCTACTTTTGATTTGAATTCATGAATAGAATTAAAAAACCAACGTTAAGGTGATTAAAAATATTATAATATTATATAAATATTAATTTTAATTTTTAATAAATTATATGATAGGATAGTAAATAAAAAAAATTATAATTGACAATATTAAAAATTAAAAAAAAAACATGAACCGGAACTGAAAGACTTCCAGAAAGTCTTCCGGTGAACAAATGAAAAAAAATATGAACTGAAAGAATTGCAAAAAGTCTTCCGGTGAACAAACGAAAAAAATATGAACCGGAAGAATTATTTTACACGAGGGTATTTTGGTCCAAAAAATATTAATGTAGGGGTATGAGTATAATTATAAGGGTATGGGGTAAAATTTCCGTTGAACTCTCATGCTTTCTTGATGGCAAACAAAATTGTAGACAATGATTCTACGATCTTTTGTTTATCAGCAATGTTATTCATACACCAATACTTACACTGTATATATTGTTCACCGTATTTATACGGTAAACAATATATTTTTTTAATAAAAATATATATTTATGAATAGTGACTCGTGAACAATGTCCATGAATAATTCTTTTAAGTTATGAAATAAGTTGGTTAATGAAGTGACGAAATTGGTTAATAAACGCTCAAATATTAAAAATAGTTTTTAGTAGTAAAATAAAATTGATTAATAAAAAGTAAAAAGTGGTTATTGAAGTTATGAAGGTGGTTAGTAAATTTTTAGATATTAAAAATATTTTTTTAGCAATAAACAAAGTTGGTTAATAAAATGTTGGTTAATAAAATTATAAAATTGATTAATTACATAATTTCATATCAATATTATTTAATTTAAAAATAAAATAAATTACACAATTTCATATTCATATATTTCTGTTTGTTTATTTGTCAATTTATAACACACTTATATTAATCTTTCAATGTCTCTTGTATTTTTTATTGATCATCACTTACTAATTAAATGTTCTACCTTCCATTTCTATTGAATTGAGCGTTACATAAAACTCTCAATTTTCTAAACTTTAATTCATACCATTTTTTAATTCTATTTTCTTCTATTATCATTTTAATGGACGCTAAAATTGCAACTAATAAACACTATAGTGATGATAAGACATAAAATTGAAAACAAAAATTAAATATAGAAAGATTTGTTAATTTATATACTTTATCAGAGTGTGAGAATGATGATATCATGATAATTTTTTTCAGTTGTTTTAATGTTGTTGCAAATGTGTAACAATGGTTTCTTAGAACATTAATTTGTTAATGATTTAAAAATGTATTGCCTAGTCATGAGAGTGTGGGATACATGATTTAAGTATGAAAATTGCATAGAAATATGATTAAAGGACAATTTCTCCCTTTTTTTTCTTTTTCTTCCTTAATAAGTGAATTTTACTAAGCATTGAATAGTTAGGTAAATCTTTTATGATGTAAAAATTAAGAAATGTATGTGAGTTATGTAATAATGATTTCTTTACCTTTCAAACTATTTACACTCATTGTACTTTATATCAGTTAAATAGTCTATTTATAATATTTAAAAAAATAATAATCAACTCATTTATGATAAATACAAAAATCGCTTAAAAAATTAAACAAAAATAAAATAAAACATGTCTTTAATCTCATAATTTTTTTTATCTTTTAAATATTGTTAGATGAGAACAGCGATCTAGAAGGGAATTAAATAAATCGTTAAATAAAATTTTTGTTTTTAAAATTTTTGTTTTTAAAATTAATTTTCTATGCTAAGTGAAAGCGAATTCGAACTGACTTTCGTTTATCTGAACTATTATTGATAGAATTAGATATGCGTAGGGCTGACAATGATAAACAACCAACTCGAAAATAGTTTAAAATTTAGTTCGACAATTAAATAGTTGAACTAGATTTATAAATCAAGTGAGTTGAATATCAGTGAAAAATTAAGTTTGTTAATTAAATAAGTTGAATTTGAATTATACATATATTGTCTTTAAGAGTATCACTCCAAATTTTAACCTTATATTATCCCTCTCACACTAGTTATGACAGTAAAACCGACAATTATATTTTGAGTCATTTTTGTTAGAGGCATAATGACATTTGATAAAATAACATGTGTAATGAAAGATTATAAGTTGTGAAATTTTTTAGACAAATTTAAACTCTAATCAATTGATTTTTGAATTAAACTTTTAAATGTATTTTTTAAAAGTTGTGTAGTTTTTAAATTAATAGATTTTTGAGACAAAGTTAATTTTTAATCAAATAAATTTTATTTTATTTAAATATTTTCTTTAAAAAAATATTAGTTTAAAATGTAAAGGCTTAAATACACTTTTGAGGCATAATGACATTTAAGTAAAAGTTGTGAATTTTATTTTTAATTTTTAGTTCTTCAATTTCAAAAATCAGTTTTTTAATTCCCAACTTTACATCTATTGAGATTTGCATGATCCTTCTCTAATTTTGCTCATGTGGCCTCTTATTACTGATGTGACACTTGTACAGTCAGATTTATTTTTTATTAAAATTATGAATATTTTATTTGACATAACATTTTTAATTGTTATAAATATTTTTAAAAAAAACTAAAATGGATTTAAATGAGAAAACCAGGTACGAAGAAATAAGAACCCAAAATCTTTTATTGATCCACAAATTTTTAATATGCTTTGTATATCAAGGTTGTCAATTTACAACTTTGTTTTTATGCACAGTTTACTGGTAAAGTCATCTGTTTTTTACTTGCATGTGTTCTAGTCTCATATTTTAATTGTTACTTCAAAGAATTAGCCATTAGTTAGGAAAAATCCTTATCTTTCGCAAGTCATTCATAGTTCGATGAGGACAACTCCTCACTAACTATTGCAGATCCTAAAAAAAATGATAATGCATATGATGCAAACAACCATTAGTTAGCTCTCGCCATGCCTCATCAAATTGCTCCTCAACAGCAGCCTGCAAGACCATTGGCCCAAGCACCACCTGCAGCGCCCCAACTTTCCCAGAATTAGTATATGCCTTCTGATCCAAACTTTTTTAATATGTTTTGTATATCAAGGTTATTAATTTAAAACTTTGTTTTTATGTATATTTTACTGGTAGAGTAATCTGTTTTTTACTTGCATGTGTTCTAGTCTCATATTTTAATCGTTTCTTCAAAGAATTAGCCATTAATTAGGACAAATCCTCACCTTTTGCAAGCCATTCACAATGAAAACCAATTTCCACTGAAATGTAAAAATAAACTTGACTCAGGAACTATATCGAACACTTAGTGTGCAATCAATTTATCAAATACTTGGTGTGCAATACACCAAGATTAATTTTCTTTGTGTTGAAGATGTAACAAATCAATTGCAATGGTTTCACAAAACAGTTTAAGACACTTCAACACAATCAAATTTTTTTACCAAATTAAATCACTCACTAAGTGTTATCAAAATGGAGAGAGAGAGAGAGAGAGAGAGAGAGAGAGAGAGAGAGAGAGAGAGAGAGAGAGAGAGAGAGAGCATCAAGATTTATTTAGGTAGTTCCCCAATTAATCTCACTATGGGTACATCTGCCCTCAATTCAAAATGAAATTGAGATATTATAATTAACCTTTTCAATAGTAGTTTACATGAGAAGAGTAGTAATTCAAACTCCCAAACCTTGTATTTGATGTTGATCCTAAATTATTCTCTTCCCTTGATCTTGGCTAGATCAGGTCACACAAGACCTCCAATTTGATCATCCGATTACCGCTATTCCTTTGACCGAACCTTCTTCTTCAGAGCTTTCACTCGACTGAATCCAAAATGCAAAATCTTGCCTCAAGTCTTTCAATTAATACTCCGGTTACCGCCAATCCTTTGCAAAAACCTTCATTCTTTGAAGGTTTCAATAAGTTGAATCCATGTTAAAAAGACTTGTGCAAAAACCTTTAAATCAACCCTTTATCTTTGAGGAAAAAATCTAAATGTTTTATCAATGAAACCCTCAAAGTAAAACTCAACCCAATTTAATTACACCAAGATAAATTGGACCTCGTCAATCTTATATTGATGACAAACAACAAAAATGATTATGCGTATTTGTTGAATGCATGCAAAGAAAGGTTGAAGATGATGAGAAATTTCTAAGTGTGTTATTGGTTTCAATGTTATGAAATGATGCATGCATGCATATTTATATGTGCGTGTGTAGAAAAGAAATAAGCAAAACAACTTTTTATCCAAAAGTTACGAGTTTTGAAAATTTAGAACATAATGTATGGACTCTAAAATCTTATGTATTGATACATGTTGTCTATGTATTGACTCCCATATGTTATGTATTGATACATACTAAATAGAGGTGAAATATGTCCAGATTGCATTGACTTCAAAATCAAATGTATTGATACATTCTGAGCAGAGGCAAAATTTGTCTAGAATGTATTGACTACAAAATCGAATGTATTCATACATCCTGAGAAGAGGCAAAATATGTCCAGAATATAATGACTCAAAAATTAAATGTATTGATACATAAAGGGCATAATGTTTATTTTTGAAAAAATCCTTCAGTTGGAGTCGACTCCTAACACAAATGAGTCATCTCATTCGCATGATGTATTGATCCTTAAGCCTTGTGTATCAATACATTAAGAGCGGAACTTTCCCTTTTAAAACTACTTAGTATGTATCGATGTATACCAAGAACGTATCGACCCATTGACATATTTTTCATGAAAAATCATATTTTGTTTTGCAAGTGATGACCTATTTAATCTAATTTTATATATCTTATTATAATGATGCACATCTAAACTTAGATAATAAGGTCTAATATACACAAAGAACTTAGCTATCTAATTTTAAAATCAATCAAAACATATCTAAGAGTATAATGCACTCACATACTCCATTTTTTTTGATGATGGTAAAACATACTAAGCACTTGGTATCTTTGACAAAGCTCCCCCTGAATATGTGCATCATAAAACCTTATAATTTTCTCCCTTTGACAAAATCAAAAAGAGACAAAGACTGAAAACATAAGTAACATTAACAATACACATAAACATATAACTCACTCAGAGGTGTTGCAAAGATTAAATGAATCAACTATAACGTGTACTCACATAGAATTATGTCAACTTGAAAATGATGCTTAAACATAAATACACAACCAAGTCAAACAAAATATATGAAATCCATTACAAATTTTTCATAAGAAATTCACAATAGAACAACACAATAATAAAACATAAGAATATGCTCAAACATTAATAACATCAAAAATACTTCAAATGTGAAGAAACAATAGCATAAAATATATATGATGACGAAATAAAATGATGGTGTCACCATAAGCATATAGATTGTCACACTCAAGGGTTATCAATGAAATCTTTGGAAGTGAACAACCATGAAATGTATCATTTATCAAATGTAGGACACATTTATGGAACATAAACATGCAATCACATATAAGAGACATATAAGTAACACATGAAATAAAAACTTACGAAGAAAGAGATAAGTCAAATGATAATACCTCATAGAATGAGAGACAGAAAATGCACCCACGTGAAATGAAACTTTCTAATGAAATCTCTCTACCTTTTAATGTCAACATCCTTACCACTCACATATTTGTCTAAGTTCCTGTTATTGGGCATTTTAGTGTCGATCGACTTTACATTTGCCATTTCGAAGCGTTTAAGCAACTCTTGGTAGTACTTAGTTTGACACACAAATGTCTCTTCTTTGAACTATTTGATTTGAAGTCCGAGAAAGTAATTCAACTCCCCTATTAGCCTCATCTCAAATTTTCCCTGCATAAGCTTAGAAAACTCTTTGATCAGTTGCACGTTAGTAGAACCAAATATGACACCATCAACATAAATTTGAACTAGAAGAGAATGTTTTCCTTGACGTTTAATGAAAAATATTGTATCTAACTTCCCTCTAGAGTATCCTTGATCAAGTAAGAACTTACTAATTCATAGTTTGAGACCAAGATTAAGATACTCATAGTTTTCAAAGATGGGAGGTTGAGAAACATACACTTCCTCATTTATGTAACCATTAAAGAAAACACTTTTGACGTCCATTTGAAATAATTTGAAGTTTTTAGAACATGCATACGAGACAATATCATGAAGCCACTATACATTTATAGGTTGAAAAACACAAACTTTTTCAATGAAGTTTTTAGAACTGGGCACACATGAGGTTGATCATATAACACATTTATCACACATTTTAGAGAACAACAAGCAATAACATAAGACATGGCATGAAAGTAGTAAACGTAGTTTAAAATAACTTACGTACAAAGAAAGAAGTGAAACAATATTACCTCACGGACGAAAGATGGAGGAAGTAATACCTGCACTTATTTTACTTATATAGCAAATGATGAAATCCATTATTTTTTATCAATTTGATTTCATCCATTTCGTTTTCACAAATACATTTGGTACCTATATATTGATGATCTCGCTAATGTAGGATAAAGCCCCACACAATGGTTTTAACTCAAATAACATGCCTTTAGGCCAATGCTCATCAAAGAGAATAACACAGTGATATAAGATAAGAGTTGAAACACAATTTAAGAGATAACAAAAAATACTTATCTAAAAGCGTATAGTCACACTTTTGGTCAAGTTTCCAAAATATTGTGAAAGACTCGTCTTCTCTTAACTATATTGTCATATTTTCTCATCCACAAATTCTACCATTTTTGGGTGATCAATCCATCTTTGGCGACTTTGAGCATGTATTCTAAAGAATCATTTGCATCATGAAAAAGAAAAAAATCTTTCCCAACGTTTCTCGGATACAATACATCACAAGTGACTTATTCAACCTTAATAATAGTAATTATTCTCAAGCTAATATAATATCAATGATAGTAGTGAAATGAGGATTTACCTATATTACCTATTTTACAATTTGGCGCTCATATTTGTTAACTTCATAGGTCACAACATCCTTCTTAATGGCCACAAAGTTAATGAATAAGGAGATATTACATTTTATATGCCTTGAGCTTCCCTTGTCAAAATCCCATACTCTCTTCAAAAATTAAAGACATTTCTCTACAAAGTCAATCAATAATTATAGGTACCAAATTTTAATTGGGTCCTAGATGGTGAGTGGAAACATTGTTGCACTTAAGAAATCATTGAAATACACCTTAAGGAATCAAATATCTCCTAAATTTGCATTTAGAAATGGTATGACCCTTCTTACAACAACAATGATAAGTCAAGTGATGATGAGAGTGACTTTTGCTATTAGATTCTCTTACAGCAAAATTATACTTTTTGTACGACACATTTAAAGATCTTTTTAATTTTGTAGGATTAATAGCGAAGATAACCTTTGGTTCTAAAGCCCTATTTAATTTGACTTTTAGAGTTATAACCTTCTTTTGCCAAGTATTAAAAGTTTCACAATGAAACTAAGAAGACTTATCATCCTCATTATCAACTTTTGAAGCCTCTAACATGGTTTGCCTTAGAGCTTCCATTTTCTTTTCCATTTCTAAAACTTTGGCTTCTAAGCGTGAAAAATTCTTTTATTTGAAGCTAACCTTTTAAAAGCTTCTACAACTTCACCATGTAGATTTTCAAAAGCAATTTGTAACTCAGAATAAGACATTTTATCAATAGGTTCATATTTAAAATGAATTACATTCTTCTTCTTATGCTTGGCCATGAGGCAAGGATTTGTCAATTAATCACTTTCACTTGAGCTACCCTCCTCGAAGGATTCATTATCACTATCCCATGTGATGTATGCTCTTCTAGGCTTGCTATACTTCTTTTGTTGGCCTTTTCCTTTATCCTTATTAAGCAATGTACAATATGCCTTATAATGACCGACTCTTCCACAATTATAGCATGAACCTTTAGATTTTTCCTTCTTCTTTTTATATTCCTTATAGGTATTTGAATGTCTTATATAGTTGATGAGATTCTTATCAGAATGCTTCAATCCATTTTTGTTGATGTACTTATAGTACCTTCTAACAAAAAGTATCATTTCTTCATCATCTGAACATTCATCATCACTAGTTCCACTATCATATTGCTCTTGAGTATAGTAATTAGAACTAGAAGTCACAAGAGCAATTGACTTCTTGTCCATATCCTTTTCCTTATTGTTTTATTTCTTAACCTTCTTCTCATGCTTCTTTAAGAAAATGAGCTCTTGCTCATGTCCTTAAAGTTTACTAAACAAAGTAGTAGCGTCCATAGTTAATAGGTTGTTAGCTTCCTTGATGGTGGTGACCTTAGGTTGTCATTCCCTATTAAGGCATCTCAAAATTTTGTTAGTAAAAATATCATAGAAAATCGGCTTACCAAGTGCATTTAAACGGTTGATAAGATGAGTGAAACTTTTTTGCATATCGGTAATGGTTTCACCATGCTTCATATGAAAGAGTTCAAACTCTTGATTCAAAGTGTTGATTCTAGCTTGCTTGACTTCATTTGTACCCTCGTGGACAACTTCTAATGTGTCCCATATAGATTTAGTGGTTTCACAATGAGAAACATGGTAATATTCATAAAATCCTAGAGTAAAGATAACAATATTCATTGCTTTCCAATCACTATACCACTTTTTCTCATCTTCCACATCCCATTTTGCTTCTGATTTAGGCACAACAATACCATCTGCATTGGTCATAGTAGTTTCAAATTAACCATTTTAGATGGCGCTCCATACTTTTCAATCAAAAGAATTGATATGGATACGTACACAATCCTTTCAAAAACCATAATTATCGCCATTGAAAACTAGTGCTTTATTATACGCCTCTTTTGGTTCGGAAGCCATAATCTAATAAGTGAATTAGAAGCACAAGATAAGTCAGTGCTTTGATACTACTTGTTAGACGAGGCAACTATCTAGAAGGGGGGATGAATAGATTGCCAAATAAATTTTTTCTTATTAAAATTTATGTTTTGAAAACTAATTTTCTATGGCAAGTAGAAGCGAATCCGGATTGACTCTCATCTATCCTAACCGTTATTGGTAGAATTAGATATGTGTATAAATTGTAGTAAAAGGTATGCTAAATATGAGAAAGAAAACCAATAAGTTCTATATAATGTAATTGAATATAAACCACAAAATCATAAGCAATTTCCAATGAAATGTTAAAATAATCTTGACTCAAAAAATATATTGAACACTTAGTGTGTAGTCAACTTATCAAACACTTGGTGATCAACATTAAGCTTAATTCTCTTTATGTTGAAGGTGTAACAAAACAATTTCAATTATTTAGATTGCAATGGTTTCACAAAACAATTTAAGATACTTTAACACAACCAAAATTTTCTCCAAATCAAATCACTCATTCAGTGTTATGAAAATGTAGAGAGAGAGGGAGAGAGAATAAAGATTTATTTAGGCAGTTCCCCAATTCTTCTCATTATGGGTAAATTTGCCCTCAATTTAAAATCAAATTGAGATATTATAATTAACCTTTACAATATTAGTTTACAAGAGAAGTAGTAGCAATTCAAACCCTTAAACCCTATATTATATGTTGATACTAGCTTCTTTTCTTCCCTTGATCTTAACTAGATCAAGTCACACAAGACCTCTAGTATGATCCTCTGGTTACCGCTACTTCTTTGACCGAACCTTCGTTCTTCATAGCTTTCACTCAGTTGAATCCAAATTTCAAAATCTTTCCCCATGTCTTTCAATTGATCCTCCGGTTACCACTAATTCTTTGTAAGAATCCTCGTTTTTTAAAGCTTTCACTCTGCTGAATCCAAGTTGCAAAGACTTGTGCAAAACCCCCAAATCAACCCTTGATCTTTGAGGAAAATCCCTAAAGATTTTATCAATGAAACCCCCAAAGAAAAACTCAACCCAATTTGATTAAACCAGCCTAAATTGGACCTTATCAATCTTATCTTGATGAAAAACAACAAAAATGATTATGTGTAATTGTTGAATACATGCAAAGAAAGGTTCAAGATTATGAGAAATTTCTAAGTGTGTTTTTGCTTTCAATGTTATGAAATGATGCATGAATGCATATTTATATGTGTGTAGAAAAGAAATTAGCAAAATAAATTTTAGAAAAAAAATTATAAGTTTTGAAAAATTAGAACATAATGTATCGACTCCATAATCTTATGCATTGATACATACTGTATATGTATTAATACACACTGAACAAAGATAAAATCTGTCTAGAATGTATTAACTCAAAAATTGAATGTATTGATACATTCTGAGGAGAGACAAAATCTGTCCAGAATGTATTGATTCCAAAATTGAATGTATGGATACATATAGGCCAAATTTTTATGTTTGAAAAATCCTTCAGTTCGAGTTGACTCCTTCGCATGATGTATCGATCCATAAGCCTTGTGAATCGATACATTAAGAGCAAAATTGTTCCCTTTTAAAAACTTTTTAGTATGTATCGATACATACCAAGATTGTATCGACCCATTGATAGAATTTTCATAAAAATTTATTTTTTGTGTGCAAGTGATGACCTATTTAATCTAATTTTACATATTCTGTTATAATTATGCACATCTAGACATAAACGGTAAGGTCCAGTACAGAAAAAAAAAACTAAACTACCTAATTTTAACATAAATAAAAACATATTTAAGAGTATAGTGCGCTCGCAAATATAAATTAATGTAAGCATAAAAGTTTGAAAATAATCAACTAATATTTGTCATTGATGCATAAAATAAAATAAAAATATATTTTATATAAAAATAAATATTTATACAGTTATTTTTACAAACCATTATTTTTTAATAAAAATATTTAGAATAATTACAATTATGGATAAATATTCTCACTAATCATTTAGAAAAAAGATAATTGAAATCATAAGCCACTAACTTAAAACCCGCTAATTTTGTTGTGTATGTTTTATTTTTGATTAATTTATGATTTTTTATTACTATTACTATTCCTATCAAATATTAATATTAGATATTCATTCATTTATTAAATTGGAGATTAGCTTCCATAACTAAAAGCACTACAACTTAGTATAGTTCTTTTAATTGGAATTATTATTTGAAAAATATATTTTTCTTTCAAATCACATATTGTACTTTAAATTAATCAGTTATACAATCTATCTATAATATTTTAAAATTAATTAATTTATTTATTTAAGATCATTACCGAAATTCTATTAGAAAAACTAAACAAAACTTTTTTTTAACTAAAAAAAACTAATTTAAACACAGAAAATAGTAAAACTAATATTCTGTTAAATCAATAATTTGTTTTATAATTTCTTCTTATTTCTTTAACCTTTTCATTTTTTCTTCTGTCTTTCCTTTTTAATGTCATTAATTATTAAAACAAATAAAATGTTTGAAGTAACAATTATATATCATTAATTTAGAAATTAATAAACAACATTTGTTTTTGATACATAAAATTATTTTTAAAAATTGTGTCGTTAAGATATAAGTCAATTTAAACACAAAAAATTTAAAACACATTTACGAAACAGAAAAGTTTGAAATAGTAAATTAAAATTTGTTATTGATATATAAAATATTTTTTTTATATAAAAATATATATCAACTAATTTATTTTTGTATTAACCCCCAGTTTTTAATAGAAATGTCTAAAATTATTAAAATTTAAAGATATTATAGTATGTTAGGCGGGACAAAGTCTATACAGACAGATAATATGACTAAAAAAATTTACAATAAGTAATTTAATAATGCATCGTATACCATTTTTTAATGTAGTATATTTTTAAGTATATAATATATCATAGTACAAAAGTCAACCTTACATAATACATCATCTCCATAATTTATAAGCGGAAAAAAATCTATCAACCCTTCCACAAGTTTTTATAACAGTGCGACCTAAGGGTCTTTTATTTTATTTTTAAAAGCCATTGAATTAATAAAAGGAACCTAAGACCAACTTCAATGGGAGTTTTTAGAGTGAGTTTGCCAACATGACACTCATATTTGTTGTTTTTAAGATGGAAAAGTTCTTAAATATGCAACGGTTCTTCAATGGTTCTTATATTAAAATATTAATTTTATAATATAAAAACTATAATTTAATATAAAATTTTATTTATTATTTTAATTATCATTTTAATTAAAATTTAAATATTTAAATTATAATTTTAAATAAAATAAATTTAATATAAATAATATTTTTTAAATAAAGTGGTGGGACCCAATATGGATTCTTTAGAGTTGCATCATTTGAGTGAAAATTGAATGAGTTGTTTTAAAACAGTGGGTCCCACAAAGAACCTAAAAATGGGTTGCACCATTGGAGATGCTCTAAAGGTTGTATTACCAATTCATAAAAACACATAAATATTTGATATAACTCGTCATTCACGCATTGAAATTCAGGCTATTAATGAGTTTCAATGGCTTGTGTGGCTTTAACAATATCACCTATATGATAAATCAGTTTTTTTTTATCGGAGACAATACTATTTTTTTTTTAGCATTAAAAATGTCACTTGTTTGTTGAAAATTCAACCATAATCTATGAAGAATTTCACTCAATCAATCTTGATCTTAAGATTGTTTCAATTCACATAATGACAATGAAAGAAAAATTTAGAAAAAAAGAAAGTAAATGTTGAAGAAGAAAAAGATGAACAATTTTCTGCAGAGAACTCTCTGCCCACAAACTATGGAAATTCTATCATTTCACTTGCAACTGCAAACTGTGAATTACAAAATATGATGAGATGAAATGAAATGAGATATTTACAAAATAAGGGTTTCTCCTTATTTATAGATTTAGGTTAGCTTGCACCAAAGTCAAAGCGCAAACTATAAAAGTCCAAAAATATCTAATATAATCTTTCTAAATCAAATTCAATCTTTCTAAAATAATGAATTACATATTTAACACACTACCTAATTCATTGTGTCTAAACTATCTACATTCATTATAAACCTTAGCTTCTTGAACACTTCGACTGACACTCCCTTCGTCATGATGTCTGCAATCTGATTCTTAGTTCTGCAGTGTTCCAAATTCATCTTCCCTTCTGCTACCTGCTCTCGAAGATAATGGAACCTCATTTCGATGTGCTTGCTTCGACGATGTGCTATTGGATTCTTCACCAAGTTGATAGCTGACATGCTGTCGATCTTCATGGTAATTGCTCCATGACTCTTCGCTGTGATCTCTTCGACCAAGTTCACCATCCAGGTTGCTTGACATGCACAAAGAGAAGCAGCTATATATTCTGCTTCGCATGACGACAATGACACTACTAGCTCCTTTATTGAACTCCAAGCAACTGGTGCACCACCTAGCATAAACACATAGCCAGCTGTGTATTTCCTATCCTCAACATCACTACACCAACTAGAGTCGGTGTATACCACTAACTTGCATTCTTTTCCTTCATCAACTGCAGGAAACAAAATGCCATAGTCGAGAGTCCCTTTCAGATACCTCAGTATCCTCTTCGTCGCTGCTAGGTGTGATACCTATGGCTTCTGCATGAATCTACTTACCATACCCACACTGTATGCTAAGTCAGACCTTGTGTGACAAAGGTATATAAGTGACCCAATAAGTCTTCTATATTGGGTTAGGTCGACATCATCTTCATCTAAATTCTTCGACAGTTACAATCTGATCTCAGCTGCATTGACTGGTTCGACATTTGCATAGAAAGTATAGTGTACCAGCTCACCTTCTTCATCGACCACATCATTTGATGTAATCACACATTCTTGCAACCTTACAGGCATGTGTCTTGTTCGCCGAGGTCTTCTTGGGCCAACTTCATCTCTGACTTGTTCCTGTCGAACTTCACTTTCAACTTCAGTGGCTTGTTCTTCACAAGAGATTCTCACCGAATGCTTCTTTACATTCTCAGTCCAATCCTATTCTTTAACCTCATCTATGATCACGTCCCTACTAATCACTACCTGCTTATTCATTGGGTCGAACAACTTGTAACCTTTAGTCAAGTTATATCCTAGCAAGATCATCTGATTCAACTTATCATCAATTTTCCTTCTCAACTGATCCGGCGCATATCTATGTGTTATAGATCCAAACACCTTCAAGTGACTGAGGCTAGGCTTGACACCAAACCAACATTCTTCTGGTGTGATTCCTTCAAGCTTCTTCGTCAGACATTTGTTTAATATGTATGTTGCTGTTAAAACCGCTTCTCCCTATAATTCTTTGGATAGATGCTTTCAATTCAACATACTTCTCACCATGTTCATGATGGTTTTGTTCTTTCTTTCTGCAATTCCATTTTGCTGTGGAGTGTAGGGTAGCACCACCTCATGCACAATCCCTTCTTTTTCACATAATGCATCGAACCCTTTCGACACATACTTTCCACCACCATCAGTCCTCAGAATTTTCAACTTTCGACCACTTTGTCTTTTGACCATATATTTGAATCTGGAAAATACCTCGATCACATCATTTTTCTTCTTGACGAGGTAAGTCCATAGCTTTCGAATGTAATCATCTATGAACGTGACAAAGTATTTGTTGCCTGCAATCGAATCCACCTAGATTGGACCACATACATCAGAGTATATGACTTTCAGAATTGCCTTCGACTTCCTTCCTGCATCCTTGCTGAAGCTATTCTTTTGTTGTTTCGACTGAAGACGCTCTTCACAACCTTCACTTGGAATGTCGATTTCGGGTAATCCTGAAGCCATATTTCCCCTCTTTAGCTCTCTTATGTCATTGAAGTTGAGATGGCCTAGTCAAAAGTGCCATAACCATTCATCTTTGCTGGCTGCAGTTGCTAGACACTTGTGCTCTATCATATTGAGTTCAATCTTGAAGGTCCTATTATGAGACATTTGAGCCTTTAAGATCAACCCACCACCTGCGTTGAAAACTCTCATCATATTGTCTTCGATCAACACCTTGTAGTTCTTTTCGACTAGTTGTCATATACCGAACAAATTACTCTTCATGTCTTGTATGTACAACACATTGGAAATTGTTGACCTCTTTCTATCTTTCCTCATAATCAAAACAACGTTAATACCTTCAATTGCTAGAGTATTATCATTTACAAATTTCACAATGTTCTTCGACGAGGGCTTTATGTTGATAAACCAATCTTTCCTTCCAATCATGTGTAATGAGCATCCCGAGTCCAAGTACCACTGATTCTGGAATCTCTCTTCGTCTCTTGTTGTGACCATTAATAACATCTCTTCTTCTTCATGCTTCTCCATCTTTGCATCAGTTTCTTGATTTTTCTTCTTTTCTCGACATTCACTAAAATAGTGACCATACTTCTGACAATTGAAACACTGAATGTGACTTTTGTTAGGCTTTCGTCCACCACCTCTTCCTCTACCTGCAGCACCACCTCTTTGATTGCCTTGGTTCTAGGGTTTTCTTTGATTCGACCAATTTCGTTTCAACTTATTTCGACCAGTCGAATTGTTGTAGCCTCCTCTACCTTTGTTGTCATTCCAGCTTCCTTTGCCTTTCCTTTCCTTTTCTGATTGCGCTTGCAAAGCCATATCACTCTTCGACTTTCCTGCAGCTCTCTCAGTCATCCTTTGTTCATGAGACTCAAGCGTCCCTTGAAACTCTTCCTTCGTCAATGTTGACAGGTCTTTCGACTCTTCTATCGCTACTATCACGTGGTCGAACTTTAGAGTCAACGACCTGAAGATCTTTGCAACAACTGATCTTGATTTCAACACTTCTCCACATACCTTGATTTGATTCACCAGCTTTGTAACTCTAGTGAAAAAATCTGCTATACTTTCACTTTCTTCCATCTGAAACAATTCATAGATTCACTTGTGAGTTTGTAACCTCACCTCTTTCACCTTTTTTGCGCTTTCAAATGATTTTTCAAGAATCTCCCACGCTTCCTTCGTTGATTCTACATCACTAACCTTTTCAAAATTATTTAGATCTACACATTGATGGATGATAAAGAGAGCTTTATAATCTTTCTTCTTCAATTCTTTGAATGTAGCATTTTCTTGATCCGTCGCATTTTCTGCAAACGGTGCTACTCCTCCCTTCACAAGATCCCAAGGATCTTGATAACAGAAAATTAACTTAATATGCTTTAACCAATTCTCATAATGATCTTTCTTGAGAATTTGAAGGTTTGTCGAAAAGTGACCGTTTGGATGATTCATCGTCATCACGATTTTCCTTCCTTAAATCGTAACCGGAGCTCTAGATAACAGATGTTAGAAATTCAACCACAACCTATGGAGAATTTCACTCAATCAATCTTGATCTCAAGATTGTTTCAACTCACGTAATAACAATGAAAGAAAAGTTTAGAAAGAAAGACAGAAAGAAAGTAAACGTTGGAGAAGAAGAACATGAACAATTTTCTGCAGAGAACTCTCTGTCCACAAATTGTGAAAATTTTGTTATTTCACTTGCAACTGCAAACTGTGAATTACAAAATATGATGAGATGCAATATTTACAAAATAAAGGTTTCTTCCTATTTATAGATTTAGGTTAGCTTGTACCCCAAGGCAAAGCCCAAACTATAAAAGTCTAAAAATATCTAATCTAATATTTCTAAATCAAATCTGATCTTTATAAATCAAATCTAATATTTCTAAAACAAAGAATTACATATTTAACATTACTTGTCAAATATATTGAGTCTTTTTAAAATATTCAGGTTGGGTTAAATGATTATATGAACAAGTTCCATGCTTTTTGCACTCCGATCTCCAAAATTGTTCGTTTAATATACTTGTTAAACATATCAAGAGACATCAATTCTACCTTTCAATTTTGTATGAATATTATAAAATAGACACTGATAATATTATATATGTAAGATTACACAACAACAACAATAATACTACTACTACTACTACTAATAATTATTATTATAATAATTAGAGACATCAATTTGGTTTTATGTTTGAAAGATCAATCATGAAAGTGATTTATCTATTACAGTATGTGATGGAGTAATATTAGATAGACCGACAAAATCTACATTTAATTTTTACTATTGACTTGGAAAAGACATATGATAGAGTGTGTAACAGCCCAAATTTCATTAAATAATTAATTGTAGTAATTAATTTATTTAGTGGGATTTTATCAATGTTGGAAGTTAATTTTTATTAATTGGGATTAATAGAGAATTAAGAAGGAATTGGAGAGGAAGGAAAATGAAGGAATTATATAAGAGAGAAAGAAAAGAAAAGAAAGATAGAAAACATTTGGAAAGAAAGAGGAAAGAAGAAGAAAGGAGAGAAAGAGAAGAGAAGAAAAGGAAAAGTGGAAATCATCAAGAACCAACATCAAAGCTCCGATTAATCGAGGTAAGGGTGAGAAATGTTTCTATTTGATCATTGTATGATGTTATGTATGTTGGGTTGGGGTTTTGGTAGAGTTTTCATCACTTTCCAATTAGGGCAAAAGTTGGAATAATCGGTAGATTGATGATTTAATCGGTTGAAACTGAGCAATAATGTCGTAGAATAGTTGGGTAACATGTGTTAATGCTGTTTGTACTGATTTTGTTGTGTGAGAAGTTGGATGATGGTGGATGGTGGAGGTGGAACAGAATAGGGTTCTGTTCTGCGCAGGTTCGCTGGCTCTCGCCAGGCGAGCGGAGGCGAAGCTTCGCCAGGCGAAGCCTAGCGAGTGTTGGCGAATAATTATATTTAAGTCCCAGTGGACTTCGCTGGTGGGTTCGCCAGGCGAAGATGAATAGCGAGGGTTCGCCCAGCGAAGGTGCTGGCGAATGGTGGCGAATGAAGTCAGTAGCTACTGACTTGGGCTCGCTGGGAAGTCTCGCCAGGCGAAGCCTAGCGAAGGTTCGCTGCGAGGGTTCGCCAGGCGAATGGAGGCGAATGTGACAGCATTTTTCCTTTGCTGTGTTGTTCATGTGGAGATGGTTTGGTTGCCTCTCAGAGGTCAATACCTCTATGATATGATATAGATATGATCTATTGCGATGATGTGTGTTGTGGGTAGCCTACGGGCGTGAATCCTAGGATTGTGATTTGAATGTTAATTGCATCAAGTATAAATACATGTGAACATAATAGGTGATTATGTGTGTATTATTTAATGAACTTGTGAATGCTTGATGTGTATACAATTATGTGATGAGTATGCATGAGAACATTGTGAATATGTGTGCATCACTTGTACTTGTATGATTGGTATTGTGATGTGAATACCTTGATTGTTGTGATATATGTTGTATGTGCAATCATTGTGTAATTCTTGAAGAGATGAATTATGTAAATGCATGAGATTAAGATGTCGGTCTTAAGTGCATTTGTTGTGGTTGATTGTACATGCATCATTTAGTCAAGAGGCAATGTCTGTTAGTTTCGTGGAAACTAGTGGCTTGTCCCAAACCTAGAAGGGTGGGTTTGAAGGCTTAGAGGACGGGCCTTTGTTGTTATCGGTCTAGAAGAGTGGACCCGGTTTAATGTAAAAACCGAAAAAAGATAACGGGTTATCGGTCTAGAAGAGTGGACCCGGTTTAATGTAAAAACCGAAAAAAAGATAACGAGAGTCGGTACCGTATTGCATGAGTTGCATTGAGTTATTGAGTCACATTGATATATGACATATGCATGAAGAGATGCTTATGTGTGAATGATGAGATTTGTGGAAATTGTAAGTGTATGCATAATGTGGAAATGCTTTGTGAATATCCAGGTTTGTCTATATATGTGTGGTAAATATATATGACTAAGAGAATGAAGTATGGTGAGAAATGTGAATACGTGTTATATGACTACCTATATATATATATAATCTTATGCTTTGATTATTATGGTAATATTTCTCACCCTTCTGCTGTTTTATAATGCTCTATGAGGCATTGCAGATTAGGATGCTGGAGTCCTTTTGTGAAGTTAGTCTTCATTCTTTTGAGTCGGCTGCTCTGATATGTAACACCGGGTAGTTAGACTAGTATAGTCATTCTTTTGTGATACATTGCGATGTATCCGCTGATGTGGTTTTGTAATCTAACTGATATGATGCATTAATCTGGATGACTTATGTGCATTTGAATTAATATTTTGGAACTGATCAAATGATGTTATTTTCCGCTCAAGTTGAATGTTGAAATGTGAATTCTAAAACTACGAAATCGTTACATATTTTATGGAGCAAAATGTTAAAGAGTTTCGTTGGTGAAATTGTGGCATTCTTCTTTTATACCTTATTATAAAACCTTTTTACTCTGATAATTTGTATGTGCTTAATTGTTTTATATGCATTTATTTGGGGTGTAGAAGGGGGTGTTACAATAGTGGTATCAGAGCAGGTCGGTCCGTCCGGCCAAGTTGTTAGAGTGTTTTTCCCTGTGTGTTATTGATAGGCGTGTGTTGCATTATCAATATTGGTTGTTCTTATGTGGTTCTGTTGCTGGAATGAGTAAGATGGTTGCAGGAAGGAACGACGAAGCGATTGCGGAGGCATTGACGAGATTGGCGGGGGCAATTGGGCAGAATCCTCCGGCCAATGTGAATGAGAGGAATCATGCTGATGATGGATTCCGTGCTTTGGGGAAATTCCAAAAGAATAACCCTCCGGTCTTCAAGGGAACTCATGAACCGGACAAGGCACAAATTTGGTTGAAAGTCGTGGAAAAGATTTTTCGAGTTATGAATTGCTCGGATGCACAGAAGGTGCAGTTTGGGACTCATATGCTCGAAGAAGAAGCTGAAGATTGGTGGGGTAATACTCGCCAAAGATTTGAGGAAGATGATATTGTGATTACTTGGGATTTGTTTAGAGAAACCTTTCTGGAGAAGTATTTTCCAGAGGATGTGCGGGGGAAGAAAGAGATCGAATTTCTTGAGTTGAAGCAAGGTAATTCGACGGTTGCTGAGTATGCGGCGAAATTTGAGGAGTTGATCAAATTTTGTCCTCACTATAATACTGGTAATGCTGAGAGGTCTAAGTGCCTCAAGTTTGTAAACGGTTTGAGACCCGAGATTAGACAAGCTATTGGATATCAGGAAATCAGACGGTTTTCTGAGTTGGTTAACAAGAGCAGAATTTATGACGAAGACAGTAGGGCTAGGTCCAGCCACTACAAGAGTCTAAGTGACAAGAAAGGAAAGGGACAATTCAGAGGAAAACCTTACGTGACTCCTGCTGATAAGGGGAAACAAAAGGTTGGTTTTGGCAAGAGGCCAAGTGGGGGAGTTTCTACCCCGGTTAGGTGTTACAATTGTGGTGAAGCGGGGCATCGTGCTCCGGAGTGCAAAAGTGTTGATCTGAAGTGTTTTAAGTGTGGCAAGCCAGGCCACAAGGCTCTAGAGTGTAGAAGCGGTGCGGGTGTTACTTGCTATAACTGTGGTGAGCGAGGGCACATCAGTACCAAGTGCGATAAGCCGAAGAAGAATCAAGGGAGCGGGAAAGTGTTCGCTCTATCTGGATCTGAGACTGCTAGCGACGATCGATTGATCCGAGGTACGTGCTTCATTCATGGTACACCTTTGATCGCTATAATTGATACCGGAGCTACGCATTCTTTTATTTCTTTGGATTGTGTTAGAAGGTTAAATCTTGAGTTGTCTGTGATTGGTGGCGGTATGGTTATTGATACTCCTGCTATGGGTTCGGTAACTACACCGTATGTTTGCTTGAATTGCCCGTTGAGTATTTTCGGTAGAGATTTTGGGATTGATTTAGTGTGTCTTCATTTGGATCAACTGGATGTCATTCTTGGAATGAATTGGTTAAAATTCAATCGTGTGTATATTAACTGTTTTGACAAAACGGTTATTTTTCCCGACCCGGATGTTGAAAGGGAATTGTTTATGACGAGGAAACAAGTGAAAGAATCGGTGCAAGATGGGGCTAAGGTATTTATGCTTATGGCAACTTTGAGGACTGGTGAGAGTGAAGGGATTGATGGTTTGCCCATTGTTAGAGATTTTCCGGAAGTATTCCCTGATGAGATAAAGGATTTACCGCCGGAGCGAGAAGTGGAGTTTTCGATAGATTTGATTCCTGGAACTAGTCCGATATCGATGGCTCCATATCGTATGTCGGCCTCAGAGTTAAAAGAGTTGAAGAGTCAACTTGAGGATTTGCTTGAAAAGAGGTTTATTCGTCCGAGCGTGTCACCGTGGGGTGCACCGGTGTTATTGGTCAAGAAGAAAGAGGGTTCTATGAGGCTCTGCGTGGATTACAGACAGTTGAACAAGGTGACTATCAAGAATAAGTATCCACTTCCAAGGATTGATGATCTGATGGATCAGTTGGTTGGTGCAAGCGTGTTCAGCAAGATTGATTTGAGATCTGGGTATCATCAGATCCGTGTGAAAGCTGAGGATATTCAGAAGACGGCCTTCCGAACGAGGTATGGACACTATGAGTATTCCGTGATGCCATTTGGTGTGACTAATGCACCGGGTGTATTTATGGAGTACATGAATAGAATTTTCCATCCTTATTTGGATAAGTTTGTGGTGGTGTTTATCGACGACATCTTGGTTTATTCGAAGAGCGAAGGAGAGCATGCCGAGCATCTGAAGATTGTGTTATCTGTGCTAAGAGAGAAGCAGTTATTCGCGAAGCTTTCTAAGTGTGAATTTTGGTTGAAGGAAGTTAGTTTCCTTGGTCATGTGATTTCTAGTAGTGGTGTTGCGGTTGATCCGTCGAAGGTTGAAGCGGTGTCGCAATGGGAGACTCCGAAGTCAGTTTTTGAGATCAGAAGTTTTCTTGGTTTAGCCGGTTATTATCGGAAGTTTATTGAAGGATTTGCTAAGTTATCGTTGCCGTTGACGCAGATGACTAGGAAAGGTCAAGCCTTTGTTTGGGACGCCAAGTGTGAAGCGAGTTTTCAAGAACTTAAGCGAAGGTTGACGACAGCTCCTGTTTTGATTCTGCCAAATTCAGAAGAACCATTCGTTGTGTATTGTGATGCTTCTTTGATGGGTTTAGGAGGTGTGTTGATGCAGAATAACCAAGTTGTGGCTTATGCTTCGAGGCAACTCAAAGTGCATGAGAAGGATTATCCGACGCATGACTTAGAGTTGGCCGCCGTTGTGTTCGTGTTGAAGCTTTGGAGGCATTATTTGTTTGGTGCGAGGTTTGAAGTGTTTAGTGACCACAAGAGTTTGAGGTATCTTTTTGATCAAAAGGAATTGAATGCGAGACAAAGAAGATGGCTTGAACTTTTGAAGGATTATGATTTTGGCTTGAATTACCATCCGGGTAAAGCGAATGTTGTAGCGGATGCATTGAGTCGGAAATCATTGCATATGTCGGCGTTGATGGTGAAAGAGTTAGAATTGGTCGAGCAATTTCGAGATTTGAGTTTGGTATGTGAGAGAACTTCTTTTGGATTTAAGTTGGGTATGTTAAAGCTTACGAGTGGTATTTTGGACGAAATTCGAGAAGGACAGAAATCGGATTTGAGCTTAGTTGATCGGTTGACTTTAATCAACCAAGGCCAAGGTGGTGATTTTCGGATTGATGAGAATAGTATTATGAGATGTCGGGATCGAGTTTGTGTTCCGAACATGGTTGAGCTTAAGAAGAGCATCCTTGAGGAAGGACATCGTAGCGGATTGAGTATTCATCCGGGTGCTACTAAGATGTATCAGGATTTGAGGAAAATATTTTGGTGGCCTAGTATGAAGAAGGATATTGCGGAATTTGTGTATTCTTGTTTGACTTGCCAGAAGTCGAAGATTGAGCATCAGAAGCCATCGGGTTTGATGAAGCCGTTGTTTATTCCTGAGTGGAAGTGGGATAGTATCTCCATGGATTTTGTATCGGGTTTGCCGAGGACGCCGAGTAATTTTGAGGCTGTTTGGGTTATCGTGGATAGGTTGACTAAATCTGCTCACTTTATTCCTATGCGTATGGATTACCCTTTGGAGAAGTTGGCTAAGTTGTATATTGAAAGGATTGTGTGCCTGCATGGTATTCCGCTGAGTATTGTTTCGGATAGAGATCCGCGGTTTACTTCGAGATTTTGGGAGAGCCTGCAGAGTGCTTTGGGTACTAAGTTGCGTTTGAGTTCAGCGTATCATCCTCAGACTGATGGTCAGACGGAGAGGACGATTCAGTCGCTTGAAGATCTTTTGAGAGCTTGTGTATTGGAAAAAGGAGGAGCTTGGGATAGCTACTTGCCTTTGATTGAGTTTACCTACAACAACAGTTTCCATTCGAGTATTGGTATGGCACCATTTGAGGCGTTGTATGGTAGGAGGTGTAGGACACCATTGTGTTGGTTCGAGTCCGGAGAGAGTTCTGTTGTTGGACCCGAGTTAGTTCAACAGACTACTGATAAGATCAAGATGATTCAAGAGAAGATGAGAATTACTCAGAGTCGTCAGAAGAGTTATTATGACAAGAGGAGGAAGGCACTTGAATTTCAAGAGGGAGATCATGTGTTTCTTCGAGTCACTCCGATGACAGGTGTTGGTAGGGCACTGAAGTCGCGCAAGTTGTCGCCGCGTTTCATTGGTCCTTATCAGATTTTGCAAAGGATAGGAGAAGTGGCCTATCGTGTGGCTTTACCACCGTCGCTTGCTAATCTTCATGACGTATTCCATGTATCTCAGTTGAGGAAATACATTGCGGATCCGTCTCATGTAGTCCAAATAGATGATGTGCAGGTGAAAGATAACCTGACTGTTGAGGCATCACCTATGCGGATTGAGGATCGGAAATTGAAGCAGCTTCGAGGTAAAGAGATTGCTTTAGTAAAGGTCGCTTGGGGAGGACCGGCTGGTGGAAATGTTACTTGGGAGCTTGAGAGTCGGATGAAGGAGTCTTATCCAGAACTGTTTGAATCAGGTAACATTTTCGAGGACGAAAATTCCTAAAGTGGGGGAGAGTTGTAACAGCCCAAATTTCATTAAATAATTAATTGTAGTAATTAATTTATTTAGTGGGATTTTATCAATGTTGGAAGTTAATTTTTATTAATTGGGATTAATAGAGAATTAAGAAGGAATTGGAGAGGAAGGAAAATGAAGGAATTATATAAGAGAGAAAGAAAAGAAAAGAAAGATAGAAAACATTTGGAAAGAAAGAGGAAAGAAGAAGAAAGGAGAGAAAGAGAAGAGAAGAAGAGGAAAAGTGGAAATCATCAAGAACCAACATCAAAGCTCCGATTAATCGAGGTAAGGGTGAGAAATGTTTCTATTTGATCATTGTATGATGTTATGTATGTTGGGTTGGGGTTTTGGTAGAGTTTTCATCACTTTCCAATTAGGGCAAAAGTTGGAATAATCGGTAGATTGATGATTTAATCGGTTGAAACTGAGCAATAATGCCGTAGAATAGTTGGGTAACATGTGTTAATGCTGTTTGTACTGATTTTGTTGTGTGAGAAGTTGGATGATGGTGGATGGTGGAGGTGGAACAGAATAGGGTTCTGTTCTGCGCAGGTTCGCTGGCTCTCGCCAGGCGAGCGGAGGCGAAGCTTCGCCAGGCGAAGCCTAGCGAGTGTTGGCGAATAATTATATTTAAGTCCCAGTGGACTTCGCTGGTGGGTTCGCCAGGCGAAGATGAATAGCGAGGGTTCGCCCAGCGAAGGTGCTGGCGAATGGTGGCGAATGAAGTCAGTAGCTACTGACTTGGGCTCGCTGGGAAGTCTCGCCAGGCGAAGCCTAGCGAAGGTTCGCTGCGAGGGTTCGCCAGGCGAATGGAGGCGAATGTGACAGCATTTTTCCTTTGCTGTGTTGTTCATGTGGAGATGGTTTGGTTGCCTCTCAGAGGTCAATACCTCTATGATATGATATAGATATGATCTATTGCGATGATGTGTGTTGTGGGTAGCCTACGGGCGTGAATCCTAGGATTGTGATTTGAATGTTAATTGCATCAAGTATAAATACATGTGAACATAATAGGTGATTATGTGTGTATTATTTAATGAACTTGTGAATGCTTGATGTGTATACAATTATGTGATGAGTATGCATGAGAACATTGTGAATATGTGTGCATCACTTGTACTTGTATGATTGGTATTGTGATGTGAATACCTTGATTGTTGTGATATATGTTGTATGTGCAATCATTGTGTAATTCTTGAAGAGATGAATTATGTAAATGCATGAGATTAAGATGTCGGTCTTAAGTGCATTTGTTGTGGTTGATTGTACATGCATCATTTAGTCAAGAGGCAATGTCTGTTAGTTTCGTGGAAACTAGTGGCTTGTCCCAAACCTAGAAGGGTGGGTTTGAAGGCTTAGAGGACGGGCCTTTGTTGTTATCGGTCTAGAAGAGTGGACCCGGTTTAATGTAAAAACCGAAAAAAGATAACGGGTTATCGGTCTAGAAGAGTGGACCCGGTTTAATATAAAAACCGAAAAAAAGATAACGAGAGTCGGTACCGCATTGCATGAGTTGCATTGAGTTATTGAGTCACATTGATATATGACATATGCATGAAGAGATGCTTATGTGTGAATGATGAGATTTGTGGAAATTGTAAGTGTATGCATAATGTGGAAATGCTTTGTGAATATCCAGGTTTGTCTATATATGTGTGGTAAATATATATGACTAAGAGAATGAAGTATGGTGAGAAATGTGAATACGTGTTATATGACTACCTATATATATATATAATCTTATGCTTTGATTATTATGGTAATATTTCTCACCCTTCTGCTGTTTTATAATGCTCTATGAGGCATTGCAGATTAGGATGCTGGAGTCCTTTTGTGAAGTTAGTCTTCATTCTTTTGAGTCGGCTGCTCTGATATGTAACACCGGGTAGTTAGACTAGTATAGTCATTCTTTTGTGATACATTGCGATGTATCCGCTGATGTGGTTTTGTAATCTAACTGATATGATGCATTAATCTGGATGACTTATGTGCATTTGAATTAATATTTTGGAACTGATCAAATGATGTTATTTTCCGCTCAAGTTGAATGTTGAAATGTGAATTCTAAAACTACGAAATCGTTACATATTTTATGGAGCAAAATGTTAAAGAGTTTCGTTGGTGAAATTGTGGCATTCTTCTTTTATACCTTATTATAAAACCTTTTTACTCTGATAATTTGTATGTGCTTAATTGTTTTATATGCATTTATTTGGGGTGTAGAAGGGGGTGTTACAGAGTGCCTAAAGAGATTTTGTGGAAAGCTGTAGAGAAGAAAGTAGTTAGTATTGCATATATTCAAACTCTTCAGAATATGTATGAAGGGGTATCGACTAGTGTACGGATACAAGGTGGAGAGACAAACGATATTCCCTTTACAATTGATTTGCATCAAAGTTCAACCCTAAATCCCTACCTTTTTACCTTAATTTTGAATGTACTCACGAAACACATCCAATAGCTAGCACTAAGATGCATGCTTTTTGCAAATAATATAGTTCTTGGAGAGTCAAAGGAAAATTTAAATGAGAGGTTAAAAACTTTGGTACGAGTTTTAGAAACGCATGGTGTTCGTTAAGTAGAAGTAAGATGTAGTATATGGAATTTAAGTTCAATAAAAGAATAAGCAATTCTAATTTAGAGGTGAAAGTTGAAGACCCCTCAAGGAACAGAGCTTAAATATCTTGGATCTATAATACAAAATGATTGAGAAATAGAAGGGATGTAAATCATTTAATTCAGGTTGGGTGGTTGAAATGGAGAAAGGCAAGGGATGTAAATCATTTAATTCAGGTTGGGTGGTTGAAATGGAGAAAGGATGCAAAAGTACCACTTAAGTTGAAGGTAAAGTTTTATCAGACTGTGGTAAAACCTACGATTTTGCACGGGACAAAATATTAGACGTTCAAAAATCAACACGAGAATAAAGTAATTGTAGCAGAGATGAAGATGTTGCGATAAATGTGTGGTAAGACTCGACATGATAAAATTAAAAATGAAAATATTATAGTGTCGCAACAGTAGCGTCTATAATGGAGAAGATGGTAGAAAATAGAATTAGGTGATTTGGACATATAAAGAAAAGATTAGTAGCTTTTGTAATAAGGAAGGTAGACCAGATGGAAAAAAGACAAACAATTAAAAAGATAGAAGACCTTGAAAGACTATCACATAAATTATTAAGAAAAATCTCGAAATTAATGATTTTAGATAGAAATAGAATCTTTAATAAAACATTATGAGAAAAATTGATCCATACAACATGTGAAATAAGATTTAGTTACCTGTAGTGGTCATTATCCTATCTTTTCAATTTAACATTTTTTATTCGAAATATAACAGTTATTAGAGATAATTTAGTCATGTTCATTCCTCAAATCATCATTTTTATTCTTGTTAAGAAGCCTTACAAAGTATGGGTTCACTATAATATCAATCCAAGAAACACCATACATCTAGTTTTATTGGATGAAATCTGTCACATTTATGACACTGGTTACCACTTTAAAAAAATCCATAATCAGTTGTTGAAGGTAAACATAAATTCTGAAATGCAACATATCCTGTAATATTTCAGAGACTATGTCAATGTTTACAAAACCTGGGGAAACAATAAAAAAGGATAAAGAATAAAACATATAGTTACCATGTACAACCCATTAGATACAAGAATACCATTAACAGGCATTCATGGCATCCTCTCCTTTAACTACGCAAACCTCCCATAAGCTCAATTTCGTTGAATCATGAAGGAGTTTGCAACCTGGCGCTGTCCAAATGTCATTACTATGTAGCTTCAAATCATGAATTCAATGGGTCCTGTATGCTGCAAACGCTTAATGGCTAACTTTTGCTTTTGAGGAAAAGAATCTACTAAAACCCCGCCCATGTTTCTCTGGTGTGGGTGTTGAAGAAGCCGAGGAAGAGGTTGATTTTGTAGGCTTGTGAGTTGGATGCGGTAAAGGAGATATGGCTTGAAAGTTTGAGTCATTATCTGATGGACTATATAAACTGTTAGTAAAATGCAAAGGGGACTCTGCACCCTGTCTTTGCATAAAAGCAAAACTAGCACCATCCATCTCAACTTGATCCAGATCCTGCAAATTTGGGCTCTGAACTTCATGCTCTGCGAAACCTTCAACCTTCGAAAGCCTCTCACCGAAAGGAGATCCCATTGGTTCTGTTTGAGGATGCATGGCTTTTAGCTGCTTGCCAAGAAGATATATTGTTTCTTGACACTCAGCTAGTTTTTCAGCAGCAGACGCCAAGTCTCTCTCCTATGATAAAGAAAATAATTGAATCTTAGATTTTCTAACTATAAAAACAATTCATCTGAGTATGATACAGATTATGATATTTTAACTATGACCAGATCATAAACCGAATTAAATCCAGCATGGCTTATCTATTTGAATGGAATTAGAGCTTTACCTTTTTTGTCTTCAGTTCATTATCAGCAGCCGAGCTCTCATTCCTAAGAGACAAAGTAACAGAATTTAGAAACAGAACCAGCGTAGTAAGTTACTGTTAGCAGGCAATTAAATGCTACATAATGATGCTATTAATCATATAATTTCTTACACAAACCAATATGAATACCACTGCTACGAACAGGTCTGCAAGTAGGAATGGACTAATGCAGAATATGCGTAACTATAGTAGTTACAAACTATATGATATTGAATGGATGTCTAACCTTTGCAATTGTTCTTCTAGCTCCTTGCACTTCGCCAAAGTTGCTTCATGAGATTTCTTTTCATCTTTAAGTTCGTTCTCAAGAGTTTCTATCTTCTTTTTCAGATGGTTGAGCTCAGTCTCAAACTCCTGTGCACGTGTTTCAAGTGATCTGTATGACTCTGCCATGCATTTTAGTTGAGTCTCACCTAAGCTGTTTGACCTTTGAGCAGAAGCCAGTTGTGATTTAGCTTCAGCTAGAAGTTGTTCCGTCTCTTGCAACTGAGACTTAGTCATTTCAAGATTTTCCGAATATTTCGACAGATCCACAATTGCCTTCTCTTTCTCTAATTTCAATTCCTCAAATTCCTCCATGGAGAACTTTTGTGATGTGGCATTTGATTCATAGCTTGAGGTCAAATTTCCATCATCTGGAACCTCGGGATTAGAACAGGGATTAAGAATACGGGAATCACCGTTTTCATATCTCTCTTCCGACGAATTGTCTTGAACTAACTTATTTTCAGGCAGAGCAATCTTATCTATGCAATCAGGACTGTTAGTTTCAGTTTCCATACCTTTATAACCAAGGATATTAAATCTGAATTCACTTGTTTTAGCCAATACATGAGACAGATCAAGAACAAACTGCAGCAAACTTGCTTCATGGCATTTAACTTTATTGTAAGTAACAGAGAACTCCTCCATCTTTTGGCTTATCCCATCTCCACCAGAAGATATATCATGAACTGTCATTGCTTCTCTGTCTAGGAACAATACGAAGTCATGAATTTGAGAAATTGCAGCTTCTATATCAGAAGTTATCTGTATATCTTGAGTAGGTTCTTGGGATGAAATGAGGTCTTTTTCTGCGACTGAACCAGCACCTTCAGAATTATCCTTTTTATCCCATGGAATATCAGAAGGTGGGGCATCGAGGGGAATGACAGCTGCAGAGTCTTGGATGGATGTATCATGCGCTTCTTCAAGAACACGTTTAATATCCTTCAGGATCTGACCCACATCAGCATCCTTAGCCACGGACTCAAAAACTGATTGTATTCTTGATTGAAGTTCTGCTGGTGATAAGCCGTCAATCCCACCGGAACTGGGTGATACTGCAGCAGGGGACACTTGAATTGCCAATGGATTCAAATCATTGTTCTTTTCAGACTCGGATGGATCATCTTTGCTAGTACCAACTTCGGATACCTCATTGGTCATGATTTCATCCGTGTTATTGTTTGAAGTAAATGATGCAGAAGCATCTTCAATAGAATCGTTTGATAATCCAGCAAATTTTTCGACCTCTAGAAAGTCATCCATCAGCTCCAACTTCTCGGTCGATTCAGACTTGCCCAATTCATCAGCACTCCTTTCCTTTGTGAATTGGGATAGCTCAGAGATTAATGCTGTAGACCAAGACTCAGCACAACTTCTTGCATCATCGTTGCCATCTTCCGATATGGAGATCATGCTTGGTGCATAACCTGTATTTTGGCTGTAAATGCTTTCATGGTTCATATGAGTGGTAGATTTTGGAGATCCCTTCTGATGAGTACTTGGCTGAACTTGTGCTTCCAAAATTTGAAGTTTGCTAAGTGTTTTAGCACACATACTCCTTGAAGCCTGCAATTCACTGTTACGTTTTGCCAAAGCTTCTTTCAGCATCTTTGTTTCTTCTTCCATTGTCAATAAGCGCTCTGTAAGAAATTCATTATCTTTCTGGAATTTCTGTATATTCTCCAGGGAGAAATCAGGCACCGGAGAGAAATGAGAACTGGCAGGTTTGACAGGAGACTTCCTTAATCGAGTTTCTCCATAATCTCGGCCAAGACTTTCAACTTCCAGCTTCATTTGTGCAAGCGCAGCAGGACCAGGTAACTTTTTCCGTACTAGACCACGTAACCTTTGGCACTCTGCCTCTAACTTAGCAATTTTTTTTACACCCTCTGCATGCTGCTTGTTAGCAGCTTCTGCAGACCTCATACTCATGTTCTTTTCTTCATTGCGAATTTCAAGCTCTTTGGAAATAACATGAAGCTCATATTTAAGTGAATTGATTTCTCTTTCACATGATTCTACATTGCTCTTATGATGCTCAATTTCAGCCTCAGCATGAGCTTTTTCTTCACTTAGTTTGACTAGCATGTTAGAACGTTCCTGCAAGGACCTTGACAGAGCTGCATTATCAGCAGCAGACCTGAGGAGTTCCTGTTCAAAGTTCCGTATCCTGGCCTCAAACTCACCCTTAATCTTATCCAATTGCTTGGTTTTTGCAAGGGTGACTTCCTGTATTTTCAGTTCATGTTCTTCTTTCAGGTTTCTTATCTGTCGCATACACTCCTTAAGAGCACCATCTAACTGCGATGCCTGATCCTCAGCAGTAAGTTTTGAAAGAGTGACAGATTCTAGATGGTTCTTCAACGCCAAAGCTTCTGCTTCTGCCTTTTCCCAGCCTGCAGAATTTGAACAGAATTTTAGCTCTAAGGAAAAAAGGGAAGCCCTTTATACAGCAAGAAGCTTTTTTTACATTAAAGAACCATACCTGAGACAGCATCTTCAGCTACTTTAGCATGTTGTTTTACCAAACCTTCCTTGGTATTTATCTCTGTGTTTGCTGCTGATAGTTTTTCATTCAACTCCGTGATCTCATCTTCAAGTGTCTCTACCTTTTCTTCATATGTTTTCACTTGATCTTCCAAACCCGTCAGATGTGAATATGACTCTACAGAGATTTGGACATAGTTCGGCTTCTTATAAACATCCTGCTTGCATAAGCAAGAGCAACAGCAAAAAAAAAAAAATTAGAAAAAAAAAAAAAAAAACACAGTCATATTGTTGAATCAACAAAACCAAGACTAAGGAAAATATTAGTCGGGTAATATCTGGCTCCTCTAAAGTGAGAAAATCAATAGTTATCTTAACTACCGATGATTCGTTATGCATGTGTGTATAATAGCAGCATTGATTTGTTTATCAATAGTTGATATTCACTCATTGTATTCTCTAAAGTGAGTTGCGCACTTTAGAGCAGCCTGATCCAATCAAGTAAAGTTTTCAAACCAACTATCCAAGTTAAAATTCTACTCAGACATGTAAAGACAAGGAAGGGAAGGAGAGAATTACGTCCAGTGTGCTTCATAATGTGCTAACCAAAAACAGGCGATTAAGAAAAGGCCATTGCAGAAAAATAAGAAACTTGCATAGGAGAAATGTTAACAAAAACACCAGAAATTGTTCGAAACGTGAAACTTACACATGCATACAATTAAGCTGAACTAAGCAGCCAAATGAAAAACACTTCAATTCAAACCATTCTTATGCTTATGTAAAATGCCAATAAACACATACCTGATTTTCCTGATTAGAGGCACCTGCAGAATCCAACTCAGCAGCTACTTTATCAAGCACAGTCTTATCAGATGATTTTTTCTTCCAAGGCCACCTTCGGTCCATTTCAAATCACAAACACCTTGTAGAACACATCAAACTCACATAAATAAAAAAATAAAAAAAGTCAAAACAAAAAAAACAGCTTATACTTAATTCCTTTTCACCAATTAACTCATCCAAACTCACACACATGCTATATTTATTACTACTACACAACAGAAAATAATTCAAGCATGATAATAATCAATCGTCTTCCATATTTTTTTTCAACAGAAATGATTACACGCACTTACAATATTCCACTCCAATGGTAAGTGTCGGTGGTGGAAGAAAAAGTAAACACTCACACACAAAAAGAAAATAGTGAAAAATGCAACAGAGAAGGCCTAGATTGTGGAATTGCCTATAATTTGGTAACCATATATTATTATTGGGTCCCTTTCTTACTATATTTGTACCAATGCATTCAAAGTGTGACCCATAGTATTAAACATTAAACCAATTAATATTCTACACTAATTGCAATCTTCAAGATCTAACCACTTCAACCTCACCCTGTTTATATCATCCAAAAAACACAACCAAAAATTATAAAACCATAATTAAATTAATTATTCATTAATAAAAAATATTATATCAATTAAAACGCGTAAAATGGAATTTAGATCCAAATTAGATAATATTAACGACGAAATTAGTATTATATTTGTTTAAAAACAAAAACGAAAGAAACGAATAAAAAATATATGAAAGGCAGAAAATAATATATAATGATATATAATAAAAAAATGGTATCGGTTTTTTCAGGAATGAATGAATGAATGAAGTGAAATTGAAGAGTCTATATGAATTCGTTGATTCTAATTTAGGAAAAGAGTGATATAGTGATATAGATAGGTGAAAAAATCGGATTGAAATTGGTGAATGATGAAGAAAATCGAAACGAAAACTTCGGAAGTTGATAACAGCATTCAGCGACGATCGAGTAGAGAAGAGAAAAGAAGAGAAGAGAAGAAGAATGAGAAGAACGGAGAGTGAAATGGACTTACCGGAGAAAAAATAAATAATAAATAAATAAATAATAAATGGCAGAGGTTTATTTGGCGGTGGAAGAACGGAATGAGAGATCTAGATTGAGATTTGACGGTGGTTGGACGGAGAAAAAAGAGTGTTTGGTGGCAGTGGTGTGGTGGTGGTGGTAGTGTGGTGGTTTGGGAGGCTAAGATTTTTGGGAATTAGATGCTTCTTTAAAAAGTAATGGCTTCTATAAAACTCCAAATACCATCAACTTTTCTCACTTTACTTATTGTTTTCTTCTTCTTCTTTAATTATTATGCATATATGTTTATTACTATCTTCAACTCATTTATATTATTGTCTTATTCATTTCTTGTTATAAATATTTATCTATAAAATGAAATTTTAATTCATAAATTATATATATACTTGCAGAGGGAAGATTTCGAATCCGCGTACCGTGAATTTCAGCCATTAAACAATTTTAAAAAAATATATTTTATTTTATTTCTTTTATGCTAAATTATTTATCTGACATGCCTAATTAATTACTACATGGACAAAAAAAACAACTTTGTTGACTAAGGAACTCGATAAATAAACCATGTACTAATTTTTGTAGAAATAAATAAATGTATGGAATGAAATAATTTTCCTTTGGTGAAATCTTGTGGCTGAATTTATGTATGAGCTGTAATCTATAATGAAAAAGAAAACACATCATTTTCCTCCCACTTTGCATTAATAAATAATATTAACTTGAAGTAAAATTGTGTTGTAGAGACTTTTGATTGGACCACCGTCACTCACTACCACTAGCATATTAATATTTAAATTATTATTTTATAATATAGTCTATAGTCTAGAAAATTAAACTAAATACAGCTCATAAGTATTTGTTACCTAGCTTGCATAAACATGGAGACATATATGAGTTGGCAACTTACCACTACATGACATTACATCAATGTCAATTTACATAATTAATTTTATTAAATTTCATCAGGTTACTCTACATATACACTACATTCCTTTTCTTGTAATACTTCCAAAGTTAAACTATAGAGTTACGTATTTATATTTATGGGTTTTTTAGGGTTCCAATTATCATCATTTGATGTGTATAAAGTTTAATAATATGATTTTATTGGTTAAGATAAAAGTGCATATGTTTTTAGAAAGGTGTACTATATAAAAGTATTTTGTGTGAGTTCAGGAAAGAGACGCAGAAGGTTCATAACAATTCTACCAATAGTTAAAGTGTAAACTAACACATAAAAAGACGTGTATTATGTTTTATAAACACGGATTAAATATTAAAAAATCGATTAAATATTTGATATGTTTTAAGGCATATATTCAGATTTTTAAATTTTTGCAGTTAATATTTTTTAATTTTGTTGATAAATTTTAACCTAAAACGTACATTATTCATCAAAGTTAATGTTTGCTAAAGATCAAATAACAATTTTTAATAGCTTTTATTCTTGTTTATAAGAGTTATTCCAGCAGTGTTTGAGGTTGAACAGACGAAAAACGGTTGTAACACTTGAAATTGAAGAGGGCAGAAAATAGTCACTTGAATTCACATTAGAATTAGAGAATTTTAAAGATGTGCAGATATAAGATTGCATAGTTGAAAAGATTAATTGTTAGAGAATTATAAAGATTGATTGTTATTATCTACACCAACAAAAATATCTTCTTTTTGATAGCCTAACAAATAAAAATCCCACAAATAAGCGTATTTGACTTGAAGTAATATTGAATGAGTGACCTTCTGAGAAGTTTTTCGAAAAGTGTTTGATTGAGAATAAAGGATACTGAAAAGATCCGTGTTAATTTATAGGGTCAATCAGTAATTTTAAAAATAGTCTGAGGCATTATAATTAGGGATGACAAACGGGTATGCTCGCTCCGTTTAGGCGCACCCCATAAAAGCTTGCATAAAATAAGGCGGAGCGAGGTGGGTATAGTGTATGATAGAGCCTTAAAACCTACGTCTATCCCACAAAAAAGTGAGAACTGAGTTAGAAAGTCTGCGGGTCCTACATTTTTTAAGTTTAAAAATACAAAAATTTAGATGAATTTTCACGCTCGCAATAGTTCGAAGAAAAATGAGACGGAACGGAATAGTCACATTAAAGAATAAAGACCTAAACCTTTTATTTGCACCGCACAAGTCATGCCTAACAAACGAACCTGTTTTATTATCCTTAATTACAAATTAAATCATTAGGTAATTTTAATTATTTATGACAACTTAATCGTAACTATCCAACCATAAACCTTTAAAAATTCAAGAAGAACCTATACTTGAGTCTGAATTACCCAACCTAAATTCAAGATTGTCACTGAAAATGAGGTTGTTATTTACTCTTTGTTAGCATGCCATGAATGTCCTTAAGATCGATACTCTTGTGAGTAACATTTGTTTTGTGTTTCATTTTGAGTGACTAGGGTAGGGGGTCCAAACTAGAACTTGAAGGGTATGGGAAACAGGACCACACCAGCATTCATTTTCAAGTCTTGCAGGGTGTACACATGTGTGTAATATACATGTGTCTATTTATTCATCAACCAAAGAATAAATACATAAATTTTTTGTCACGTATTTTAAAATTATCATAAATATATATAGGTTGAAGCTACCACAAAATTTAAATTTATACTAACATACAAACCCAATGCTAGATGCGCATTCAACATTGTTCGGTAAGACAAATGATCCACAAACTCCAACAGATAATTTAAAAATTAAATTAAAAATTATAAAAAGGTTTGTACCTACTTGACTTGGCCCAGTTTTACGCTAATATTATTTTGCAATTATCCATGAAAACGAGAGTTTATCAAATCACAAAAAATTATCCACGAGTATATAATAATGTTATATACGCAAATAATAAAACTGTAGGGTCATTCAATGGCCATTGTATTAGCTTAGATGTCAATGTATCAAATTGTTTTCTCTAATTACATCTTATTAATCATATTGTTGCAATATTCAATCAATTAATGTTACGCAAATCATTAGACATTATGTTTATCCAGTTGTGATTTGGATTCTAGTTCATAATGAGATTAATAGTTCACTAAAAAAAATGAAATTCAGTTCATTTTTGTCATCAAAATAAATGTTAAATATTTTTTTATTTTAAATATTATATATATATATATATATATATATATATATATATATATATATATATATATATATATATATATATATATATATATATATATATATATATATATATATATATATATATATATATATATATATATATATATATATATATATATATATATATATATATATAGTATTAAGAACAACTTTAGCGCATGGTTGTTAAACTAAAATTTTGTATAGCTTACGTTAGTAATAAAGAATTTGTATTATAGTAGAGCTGACATGACGTTTAGTGAACTAAAGTTTAATTTTCATTAGAGCAACTTTAACGCATAGTTGTTAAATCAAAATTTTGTATATCTTACGTTAGTAATAAGAAATTTGCATTATAGTAGAGCTGACATAGCATATGAGATGCTCTAAAACTAATTTACGTGCTCTACACAAGCAACGTACTCTAACTCATTATTTAACACAAATAATAGATTTTTATTAATTATTTAACATAAATAATAGATTTTTATTAACCATTTAATACCAAGTTTGAATTCCTTATAAACAATCACTATTAAAGTAAAAATTTCTTAATTCAATTTTGGATTGTTTAAATCCTCCGTGTCAATTTGAACCCACGTAAAATAACTTAGTTCATCCAATTTAGTTATTCTCATTAAAGATATTCTTATCTATATAGTTAACGTTAACTATTCAATATAAAATATATTATAATATTATTTAATATTAATAAAATATTTCAACGGTATTAAATTGATGGTAATTTGAATAAAAAATATAAAATGTGGGGTCAAGTTTTAGTTTCTTATAGACAACCATCATTAAAATAAAAACTACTCAAATCAACTATAAATTTTTTAAATCCTACAAAATACTTTGGGCCCACAAAAAATATCTTAATTTATCCATTTAGTTTGCTTCCATTAAAGATGTTATATATATATATATATATATATATATATATATATATATATATATATATATATATATATATATATATATATATATATATATATATTTGTGTATGAAAAAAAATCATATTGTTATTTTAGAAAAATGGTCCGATAAATAAATATATATATATATATATATATATATATATATATATATATATATATATATATATATATTTGTGTATGAAAAAAAATCATATTGTTATTTTAGAAAAATGGTCCGATAAATATAGATATTCTAGTTGTACCTATAAAATATACTAATATTCGGTTAGTATCTATTTTGTAGTTAAGCATTGTAGGGATATTTTAATTGATTAAATTTTAAAGCATGCTACGTTACAAATATTTTTTATTTAATATTCCAAAACGTCAAATACTTAATCCAAAAAAAGGAATAGGTCAAACAAATATAGAAAACCAGGAAACTATGAGTTGTATTTTACATATTCCCACTGTATTACATTATTTAATTTTATTTCTTTCAAATTATGTCAGATTTTAGTAACGTATGTTTCAAGTTTCTTTTTACAAGTAATACATAATCGCTTTCTCAAAAAAACAATTTAACAAGTATCCAAAAAATATATATTAGATAATGACTATAGAGAAAAGAAATGAGTTATTTTGCAAGGTGGTGGTGGTGATGGAGTAAAGTACAAGAGTATCCCTGTCTGTCCATACGAGAGTTTCCATGAGTAGCCAAACAGTCCACATTGAGAACTCTGCTTTTTTTCTTCTTCTTTGGATTCTACATTTGTGTGGACTGAATAATAAAGATGCCTACCTTGGTAACTGAAAAGTAAAGGTTCTGCCTACAAACATGAGAAGGTTTGTTTTGTATGACTGTGTCTCAGTCTTGAATCGTAATTAGTGTAATCAAAATGTAAAAAAATTGTCGGTCAAAGTAAACAATCGAATCTATGGTTAGTCAAATTTTCATTACTGGTATAAGGGTTACTCGAATAAAAACTTGTCAAGTATGAAGTATATCTGACTTTTTCTAAAATTTAATGAGTCCATGCAGGTTTAAGGATTTAGCTTCAATCAAAAAGACAATCAAATTATTCTAAATTAGATCATCATCAACCTAACCATGTGCTCTCTAACCTTAGGATTTTTCCACACATATAAACCAATACGACTATAATTTTATCCCTTATCTTTGTATTCTTTACATTGCTTCCCTAACTTTTATCATTTCTATATTTTCACGTCTTCTGCACTGTTTCAGCTACAACAAGTTTGAGCATTTGGGTTTTCCAACCTTTACCTTTACTATTCTTTGTAATTCACTTCAGTTATTCCTTCCATTCTTTTGGGGCATGTTTGACTTGCAACCAATCTAGGATCTATTTTCAAATTTGATTCAACTCTGCACATCCAAAAAAATAGATGTTGGATCGTTTCTACATATGGATAAAAGAAACATCTATCGTTGCCAATCATATTGAACCTATGCAACCTTTCTTTAGAAGCTAATATATCATGACAAGCTAACCAAAGCACAAACAAAGCTCTTGGTCGTGCCATGTTGCTGTAGAAAATCTTCCTCCAATTCATAATCTAGTACACTTCTTTCAGGGACATGTAGATTTTCTTTGTATTAAATTTCTCATTTAGCTGCACATTATTCCATACCTACACTTGTTAGACCACATTCCTTTGATTCAGAATGGCTATAAGGATCTATGATAAGTTTTTTTTTTACTTGCACTGTCATCATTTGCTCATTCTTGATGTAGTAGTTATGTATCCATTTAATCCATACATTAACAGCCTTGCCACTTAAAATCTAAAGCAATCTCACCATGTTTGCTTTGCTCCACTTTTCTAACGGGATTAGGTTCATTCCTCATTGGGAAGGAGCAAAAACTTGTTTCCAAGTGATAGGGGATTTTCTGGTTATTTCACTTCCACCTGTCCACAAGAAAGACCTACAGATAACATCATTTTTTTTAATTACCAGCTTAGGAAGAGGGAAACAATGCATCCATTAATTTGTGATAACAAATGTCATACTTCTGATGAGTTGGATCCTTCTAGCATAACTAAGCAGTTTTGCACTCTAGTGTTTGATCCTCGCCATAATTTTGTTTATCAAGCTCATATAATGGGGAATATACAGTTTTTTTACTAGTTAGAGGCACACCTAGATACCTTAAAGGTAGAGAGCCTTCTATGAAAAATGGTAGCTTATTTATCTCTTCTTTTGTGTGGCCTACCACCCCTTCAAAATAGGTTTTACACTTGAAAGGATTCACTCTAATGCATGTGGATCTTGAGAACTTATTCAAGGTATCCATCACTAACTAAATAGATCATGTATCTCATCTAACAAAAATAAGGAGGTCATGTGTAAAACTGAGATTGATGATGTGCAATATGTTTCTCACGCTTTGAATGGAAGTTGAAATCAAGATTCTTTCTCATCTTCTATAAAGATCTATGCAAATACTCTACAACAATCATAAAAAACAACGGAGAGATGTGATATCACTGTCTCAGTCCTTTTCTTACCTTCATAAGCTTGGTGTAATCTCCATTAATAATGAACTTGTAAGACATGTAATAGTTAACAGAATTCATCTAATAAATTGATCAATGAATTCAATTTCTTTTAATATTTTTTTCAAATCTTTCCAATTAACAATATCATAAGCTTTTTGAAGATCCAGTTGTAACATACATCCTGGTGTGCCTCATTTCCTGGTATATCCTCTAATTAGTTCATAAGCAAGGAGAATGTGTTGTCTTGGAAAAAAAGTTGTGTGGCTTTGATTGACAATGTTGGTGATCACTTTACCTAGCCTAGTGGTAAGGATATTGGAAATGACTTTGTAAATAGTAGTACAATAAGATATGAGTGTGTAGTCTTTGATAACTATGACATCTTAGCTTGTTAGAATGAGAGTCACCAAAATGTTGTTGATTTTACTATATATCTTCTCATTCACAAAGAAGTCCATCACAACTGTTATAAGATCTTGCTTCACTATGTTCTATGTTGTAACACCCCGAATTTTAATCGGAATATTTTAAATTAATTATTTAATTGAGAATATTCATGTTTCGGTGAATTTCCGATGGTTTTGTGAAGTATTTGAAAAATGTGCATTTTTGGGTATTTATTTGATTAATAGCATATAATATTAATCTATTAGTATTATTATTAATTAAAATGAATATAAGTGAAATAAGGGTAAATTGGGCATTTGAAGGAGTTAGTAAGGGTAATGAGTGAAAAGCCCAAATTGTGAGGCCCGGGTTTGACAAAATAGAGTTCTGAATGGAAATTAGAATTCATTTGTGTTAACCGTGAAAAGTTTGGTGGCCAGAGCTCTGAAGGAAAGGTTGGAGGCAGAAGATTCCCAGAGTTAATCGTGAAAGCTTTGAATCGGCTAAGGTATGAGGAGTATAGCTTTTCATGATTTTCCATGTATGTCTTTCGATGTGTTTATGGTTAATTTAAGATTTAAGGTATTTTGGGTTGATTGTGGGAAAATTAGGGAAATTGATGATAAGACTCTGAGAGGTTATGGCTAGTGGTATGTATCACTGAATATTTGATATGAGGATTAGGAAACCTTAGGCCTTCGTGGCCAAAACCTTAGATTATTATATGCCTGACCATAAGGGATAGGAATATGTGATATGAGAAATTATGATGCCTTCAGGGCAATTGTAGGGAAATTGTGATTTAGAACATGAATAGGTTCCGGTATTGGCCTACTAAACCGTAGGTTTTATGCCTTTATCGCCGTATGACCTTAGGGATGATTTAGGGATGTGTTGGGGGCATTGGGTAAGTGAATCGTATGGGTAATTGGGTAGAAATTAGTTCTGGTGCGTAGCAGTTTTTGCTGTTATCGCACTGTTCGCCTAGCGAACCATGTTTTCCCAGACTCGCCTAGCGAACATGCCAGCGAACGTAGTAGAGTTTCGCGAATATTGATCGTGTGCAGCGATGTCGTGATGTTTGAATCTGTGATTTCTGTGATGGATTACCATGAGTGTGAAGTGAGTTTTGGGCTATATGTACACGATGACATGATGGTTTCTATGATGCATTGATTGAATTAACATGACGAAATTACCATGATTTGATAAATTATGTGATAACATGAGATATGATGATTTATGTGATGATGATGAATATGATGAATGATGATGCACCATATGCTGTATTATGAGGATTATTATTGTGACGCGGACATCATGCATTCATGTGCATCCGGACTTCGGTTCAGGACCTCGATTACTTTGGCTTCAATCCCATTGTGTGGATGTGAAGTGTTTTGATGTGCTCCGGTTCTCTAGCAGAATCGATCCTATTGATGGGGATCTATGGAGGGTTGATGGCCCAGTGTCCATCGCGCTGTGATGATTGGTACCACATGCATTGAGTCTATGTTGCATTTGCATTTATGAGCCTTTTTGTATAAATTATGACGTTGTGTCCTTCGAGGCATATTTGAGGAATATGAATGTGTGAATATAATTATGATGCCGTTTATGCTTTAATTGTTATACATTGATTATTATGAATTGATTTACTCACCCTTCCTGTTTGAATGTTATCTCCACGTGGGTAACGTGCAGATGACCAAGTTTAGTTGTGGATGTCGTCGAGGAATTTTAGAGTCGTTAGCCTTTATGGTTAACTTAGAGGGTCTTGCTCTGATATGTAACATCGGGTTGGGTTTTTTGAGTTAAACTTTATACCGTTGAGTTATTTTGCTAACTTTCCCTTATGAGGAAAAACCTTAATTTATGCTTTGAGTTCCGCTGTTTTATGTTGTTTGATGTATTTTGGAGAAAACCCGTAGTTACGAGTATTGACCTATTTTGATGATATTGAGAAATGTACGCCCTTTTGGTGACTTTTTATTGAGATTTATTTATTTATTTACTCTGAAATCCATGTAATTTTACCTTATTAATCGTGGGGTAGAAAAGGGTGTTACACATATGCCTTTAAAGAACCTAGCACCATATCCCTCCATCCTTAGGGCCTTTAAGTCTTCAATTTCTTTTAGAACTTTCAAAATCTCCAGCTCTGACACAAGTTCAACTAAAAATTCTCTCTACTCATTAGTTAGTTGTGCTCCCTCTCTCATCGCTATAATATCAATACCTTTTATATCGTTCTCTACCTTTCTCATTAGTATACATTAAAACTCGAAAACCTCTTACTTAATATCTTATTGAATAGTCACAAGAGTACAATCCTCTTTGCAGATATTTTTCATGATATTCTACTTATGTTTTGATTTTAGAAAGGCATGAAATTATAAATTATTTGTATCCCTAAATTTGAGCAAATTTATCTTTGCTCTGTCACATACACTAATTATTCAATTTCACTCTCCATGAAGACCTCGTCTGTACGCTCCTTAATTTTTTCAATATTATAAATATTCGTATTGTTTTGTATGAGGACTTGTTGTGCTTTCAAAATATATGCTCTAGCCTTCTCCAATTTGAGTTTAATACCATATAGAAGTTTGGTCATGCTTTTCAAGATAAGGTTGCAGTCTTTGTAATTTTTCCCCTAGCACATACTTTACACATGAATTTTTACAATTATCTATTTTACATTCATTTATTGAATCTACGACAAAAAGAAAAAAAATCACATAATTAGTGGATAGAAATTAATCTCGACGTCTAATATATTTAAGTTATATACACTATTTTCATTCTAAAAATAAAGTCCTAAAAGGTAGATTAAGTGGGTGAGAGAAAAGTTAGATTGAGCGATGAGAGTGACATTGAGATAGGTAAGAAAGAAAGGATCCAATGAGAAAAAGGCAAAAGAATAGGCACCCACACGCACCGTATTGATTTTTTGGATAAGCGCTTTCAGAATGTGGGGACTATGCTAATAAAGACACTATGCCACACGCGTTCTTCAAAACATCACCAAATTTGCTTCTCATTATACGATTTTGTTTTCTATAATTAATTTTATAAAAAAGAAAATTCAATATAAATTATTTAAATATAAATCACTTCTACATTCATTTTTATTTTGACATAATTAATTTTATAAAAATAATTTATTCAAAATTATTATTTATTATCATAGAACCAAACACATACATAATTTATCGTTTAAGTTTAGTAACTCAGAACATCCAAAAATATTACTTAATATTTTTTTAAGGAGTTAAGAAATTCATCGTTGAAAGACAAAGTTTTCTTCATAACATAATTGTTTGAAGAAGGAAAATCACACTTGTGAACTCTTACCTAATACATCGGCTAATTTTCAAGTTTGATAACAAATTTGACATGCCTAGTAAGACTCTAAAGTAAAAATCATTGAAAAGTTCAATTATCCAAGTCACTACAATGTTTGAGATATGCACTTATGTTTAAGAAAGAGTTTCATCAGTATGGGCTAACCATCACCATCAATATCCTAGAGGTTGGACTAACATATAACTAATAATTCTACACTAACGATAGAAATATATATATATATATAGAATATATATATATATATATATATATATATATATATATATATATATATATATATATATATATATATATATATATATATATATATATATATATATATATATAATTCTCTTTCATTCTTTTGAAGACCCATCAGTTTATTCATATGAAACCCTAATCGTCATGACTACTTCTTTCATCAGACAACAAATTGACACGAGGATAAAAAAAATCATGTATTAAGTTTTTCAATAACTCTTTCATATTATTAAACTTGTGATGTATGATAAAGTTTAACAAGCTAGAGAATTAGTGAATAAACAAGTCAATGGTTCTAACAAACCAACCACTTCAACAATCAAGATGATGAGTTAGGAGAAAAGCTAGCGAAATAGTATGTTTTCTTGGAGGTGTTAGAGTGTGTGGAAATTCAAGAATTAGAAATGTATTTGTGGATCAATGTGCTTGCAAGTATGAAGTCAATGATCCTGATGTTATTGACTATCTTAATGTTTTGATGATCTTAACACTGATTCCATTTAAAGTCGGTGTTGATATCTTTCTAACTTCTCGATGATGGTGATTAACTAGAAGATATCTCAAGCATCATCAAGAATAAGATTCAAGGTTCTAGTGGAATGCTTATATGATCGATATATTTGACAAAGAAACTTGAAAGTTTCAAAGTTGTGAAGGAGATGAAGTGTGAAAGTTTGTTTGGTATTGTTTGTCTGAGTGACCAGAGTCTTGTGAAAGTAGGAGAGTAACTCCTAACATATACACACGCACATGCACGCGCATACGCGCGCGCACACACACACGCACCTAAAATAGTTTAAGGCATATATTTGTTTTATATAATCACCTAAAAATCTATGTAAGGCCTAGCTAACTGTTAGGGGAATGTTTGATTGATCATAAGACTTTTCTCATTTAAATAATTGATTATACCTATTCACCTAACCGGTTATTTTCTTTTGGTTAAGTCCAAAATTGATTGGGATAATCCCTTAATGATTGATAACAACTAAATATCAAAACCTTCTATTTATGGCTTGAACAATTGATTATTAAAGGTCAATAATCGGTTAGCCTAATTGATTATTCAATTAATTCAGCTCATGGATTGTTTCCTTTTTTAGCCTCATTAGGCCTCTCCTCATTCGAAAATACACCGTAATTTAGAGTTTTCCTATTTCTTACTATTTTATCACTCTCCTCTTCTCTCTTAAATATGTTTCTTTCACCAAAGTTGCCTTAGTGTCTTATGAGTGAAAACTACTTATGAGGAACCGGTAACGTGCCATTGTCTATTCCAAGAGTGTGATTCTCTTGAAGGATTGTATTTTGTTATTGAGATAAACTAGTCAGAATCTCGGTTTGGTTCTAGAACTCGTCCTGGTAAAAGTTATGTTTGGTTATTGAGATTAGCTGGTAAAATATCTACTTAGATCATGAGCTCAACCAATGTAAAAGCTCTTTTTTGTTGGGGGGAATAAGACAATGTAAAATATTAAAATTCACTTGTATCAAAGGTTTGTGGAAATAACTTGTAATAGTTAAAGGTATTAGTCAAACTCTCAAGAAGATCTCTTGGGGACATGAGTAGACCAACATTCGACCGAATCTTTATAAATTTCGGTGTCATCTCTCTAACCATATCTCTTTAATTTTTGTTATTTACTTTATCATTTATTTTTTTCCGCTGCTTTTCTCTCTTCTTTTTCAATACTAATACAAATTTATATTTGAAGTAAAAAAAATTATTCAATTAATCACGATTTTTAAATACCACAATTCAACCACTCTTGTACTTGGAGTCACTTGTTCAATTGTATTGACCTAAAAAGATACACATGTAGTTGCATGCTCTTACTATCCGGTTATTTTGTTGTCTGTCTTATTACTTTCATCTTTGTCTTATTTTGATTTGTTAAGCCTCCTTCATTATTGCATTTCTTGGAATCGAGTTTGATTTGATTCATTTTTAGCATACATAAAACTTTGGTTATATTTGATCCTGATCTAAATATTATTTGATCAATAGCATATATTAGTGAAATGAAATGATTTTGTTTTTTGTTCAACTTTGATTCAAAAGTGAAATCTCAAAACTGCTTTTGAAAATTCAAAATTTTAAAATTTTGAAAATTTGAGATTTTACAAGAATGATTCAAACCATTCCGTTTTACAGTGGATTTTTTTTATCCTGATCAAATTGGACAGAAGCTAAACTTAGTGATTTGATTCTAATCAAATTTTACACTTGATCTGCTCATTTTTCTAGGAATGAATTTTGTTTGATTTGATTCGAATCAATATTTGCACACGCCTCAAATCAATTTCATTTTTCAAAATTCATGTTTGATTTGATTCAAATCAAATATTGAACACCATTCAAATCAAACCCTTTTTCCATAATTCCTTATCAGTTATGTGTCATTTGATATGAATAAAATGTTGAACATGATGAATCACGTGGCATTTGATTCAAATCACGAATTGTTTGATCTGAATCAACTTGCAATGTTTTCAAAAAAACTATTATTTCTTTCATTCCACCTTATTTTGCTCATTTGATTCAAATCATATTTTTCTTGATTCAAATCTAACCACCTTTTAAAACTATTTTATTGGCTTTATATCAAACTCATATAAAACCTTTTTGTGATCATTATTCACATAACACAATCATTCTGTTACGATTTTTTAGTATGATTTTTAGTGAAAATCAATTTCCTCTCTTTTGAGTGTTCAAAGTCTTGTAGCGAAATTCTTACATCTTTAACTTATATTGGGTTCAAATCTTGATAACGAGAGTTCTGAGATTGATTGAAGAAAGTAGGGATGGCAACGGGGCGGGTCGGGGGCGGGTTTAACTATACCCGCACCCGCACCCGCCTCCATGTAACAGACCCGCCCCCGCCCCCAAATCCAATCGGGGGTGAAAATTTACCACCCAGACCCGCCCCCAGTAGAAAACGGGTGCACCCGCACCCGCCCCGCCCCCACCCGCAAAAAATTATTATTTTTTTAATTATAATAAAAATTAGTAATTTAATTAAAAAATTGATTATTTTAATAAATTAATTAATTATTTAATTAAAATTTTAATTAATAAATGAATATTAACTTGATTAATTTTATTATTTTAATTGCAATAAGAATATTAATAACTTAATTAAAAGTATAATTAATAAATAAATATTAAAATAAATAAAATAAGGAAATCAAAATAAAATATATTATTTGGGGCGGGGCGGGGGCGGGGGCGGGCGGGTCTTAGTGTCTACCCGCACCCGCACCCGCACCCGTAGTTAAGAACCGGGTTTCACCCGCACCCGCACCCGCACCCAATTAAATTGGATTTCCCCCGTTAATTTCGGGGCGGGCCCGGGCGGGTGTGGGCGGGTCCGGGTTTGTTTGCCATCCCTAGAAGAAAGCGTATACTTAAAACTAACCATTCTTGGAGATCTTGTTTTGTTTTTTAGGTTGTGAAACGAACTGTGTTAGCTTGATGTTATCCAATTGTATAACTTTTATTTTTGCATCAAACCTTCTGCTCACAAGTATTTTTGGAAACATTCTGATTTTGGAAAATGACAGTTGTATTTCTTAATTTAGGTTTATTCACCCCCTCTAGACCATATTTCTACTTTCATATTTACACCCAACAACACTACATACAAAAAGTTAACAATTATTAGTCGATCATTGCGTAGAAGATCCACACCAGTTATTTACCTTAGTGAAATGTTTTAATGAGATTTAGGTCATTTGAGGGCACAGGGTAACCACTATCTCCATTTATTTTTCATTGTAATGTCTTTACCTATAAGAAAGCAAGTGGGTAAGATAATATAAAAAAAAGAAAGTTTAAAGACACAAATCATATCCAAATTTAAAGGTACCTTAGATGCATTCTTGTTTTTCATTTGCTTGGTTGATGTTAATGATGATTCAATTATCTATCTTTTGTTGATTTTTGGCATCATTAGATATGAAGCTTCATTAATCTAAAGATTACTCTGATTTTTCTTTTGAATATTAATAGCCTTTTTTCGTGGTTGTCTTCTAGATTTACAATAATTTGATGTTTTTTTAAATAAAAGGATGAAGACAATAGTTAAGAAAAGTATAAAGTAAAGAAATGAGAATGTCAAAATAAAAACTACAAGATTATCTTTCTTTGTATCCAATGGCATTCAACTTCTAATGGTTGATTTACGTGTATCACTGCAAAACACTTTAAAAAGCTCAACATTTTGAGCCGATTCTTTGCTAAATTATTCGTGTGTTAGGTTAATAAAGCACGAGTTGAAAATAACCTTCTTGAAGATATTGTCCTTCAATGAAATTCACCAACTGACGAAGTAATTGGTCTCCTTGGGAAAATGAGGAAGTTCCTCCATACAAAACATTTTATCTTCTTCAAGTAGAGGTAAGTAACTTTGTCTTGCTTAGCAACATCAAGGGGACTCATTTTGTCGATGTCTTATTGTTTCTACTTCCTAATTTTAAGTCATAAGTAAATCCTTTGTAGTCAAAATCTTTGAATAGTTTTCATTGATAGTCTCTTGTGATTATTGTGTCAAGACACCCTTATCTTCATTAAAAATTTAAGCTCAGCCATATTCTTTTTAGGCTTAGTACCGTTTTTAGTCTTATATCTTAACCTCGGGGTTCATTTTGTTTCTCTAATTTTAAAAAGTCCATATTGGTCCTTTAACTCTTCAAAACATTTTATATTAGTCATTTTCGTCTTATTAATGACGGAAAAACTAAAAAATCGATCGCTAAATTCGGTGCTAATTAGACGAAAAGGACTAACATGTACTTTTTGAAGAGTTAACGGATCAATATGGAACTTTTTAAAGTTAAGGGACCAAAAGAAACTCCGAGGTTAAGATACAGGACTAAAAAGGGTATCAAAACTTCTTTTTACAGGATTAATATCCAATCAGTTAATACTTGAGTCAAAGATAAGAATTTATCTACCTCTGAGAAGACGAAGTAATTGTTACTTGGATAATGGGTTAATTTCTTCCACAATATTCGTCTCTTATTATGAATTGAGTTGAGATCAAAGTCTTTAGGTAAACATTCAGAAAAATATAGATGAAACCAAAGTCGGAGGAACCAAATGGGTCCACTCATACTCTTTATATGTATACCTTCCTTCAGTCGTTCTAAATTAGCGTGCATGGAATGATATTAGGAAGAAAGAAACAATGAATCACATGTTATGTTCTTATTGACTCGGAATAAGGCATCTTACAAATAAGCATTTTGATCAACCACCACATAATTGATATAAACAAAAATTTTGATGAACTAATACAACGATAAAATATTATGTTATACATCCATGACACTGCCTGAAGTTTGAACATTATGCTATGGAAAATTCAATATAACTATAAATTGCATTAATGAAGTTAAAACCCAACGGTGAAATGATGGCATAACGAGGAGCATGAGATTTAGACCCTACGATTAAAAAGCCAAGTATGACAACCACATTAAATTGAAAAAAATTTATCATACTCCAAAAAAAGATGAATGCATTAAAATTTATTGACCAATAGATAGGATGTCATTTTAAAAAATAATGCTTTGTAAGAGGAAAAAAGTGTTCAAGAATAGTAAGATCAAGAAGAAAGAATTTAGTAAGGATGAGAGTAAATGAATAAAGAAAAATTAAGAAGTAGATAGTCATTGTGAATAACATAGAAATTTGACTAAAGTTATATATAAAACATCACCCAATAATTAGGGAGAGTTATTACTCAATTAGGTGAAAGGATCAAGATTATAATTGGAATTATCATATCAACAAAAGTTAATTAACTTCTTTTCATTCTAAGCTAGGATGAAGTTTATAATGGTCACCTTGTATTTGTATTTTAGATGGTGCAATGAAAATATTGTTTACACACAATAATTAATAATTAATGTTTACACTACGTCATCTCACAATTCAAGGCCAACCGAAAATACTACATAAGGAAGATTTGTTTACACTTAAACATAAATAACTTGTTAGCCAAAATTGAAAGACATTAGAATTTAAGATAAAAAAGCTTTACCTTCAATTAAAAGAATGTTAGATAATTACAAATGCAATTAATTACGAGACAGTCGAATCTTTTTAAAGTTTAACGAGATCTGTAAGGATTTGAGAGACATTAGACACAACCAACACATTAAAAAAGAATAATTTAACATTTTGCATTTATTCCTTATTATGCGAATTAAAAAAACAAACAAAAAATATAATAAAAAATGGAATAATAAACCAAAATGGGGGCATTGCATATCCTTAATTATCCTTAATTATGAGAAGAATTAGCAAGAAAAAGAAATACAGTTTATAAATTTACAAACATACCTAAATTTCAAGAAAATTACAAGAACTCTCTTATTCCTATGAACAAAGCTGAAAGCCATAAATTAGGGCTTAATTCTAGAAACAAACACACTTCTCCTTCACTCTGTCGGCAAGAAACATTTGAATAAAACAAAAGTTGTTAAAACCAAAAACAGTAAATAAACGAATTGTAAACCAGAAGTGATAGTGTCTGTCACTCTCTCCTATGAAGGTGTCATCACACTGTCATACTTTTCTCACCACAACTACTCACTTCAAAATGAAAACAATATCTGACAAATAACCCTACCAACTACAAATCAACGTTTAATATTTTTTTTATACTATTATTTTATACCTACACAACCTAGGATCCAACACTTTGACAAATTTCACATTCTATTCTAACCCTATTTGAGTGTCTTTGAATTTAGTATAAACAAGTAAACATATTTTGATTCCTTAAAAAATGGTTCATTATTTTCATGTACGTGTCTTATTATTAACATTGAATAGGAAGCTAGAAATGGTATCACCATACATTTATAAACAAGTGATAAGGTGAAGCAAACAAGCTAACAACCGGATTAGAAGTGTATTATTAATTTAATGTTCCATTAATTAACCTAACAAAAATCCTAATCAAGTGACATTGTCTTGTTCAAAATGAGAAGACTTTTGTGCATTATGATAGTATCAATCTTATCATGGTCGTACACTTGTCTCCAAATATTAAATCATAGACCCACATATTCTATGGATTGGTCCCAAATTTAGGCATAGCATGGCCACAATGAGACAAATTTGATGTTCTTGGTCAATATTTTTACTATTTCTCTTCATGTTACTTTAGAATTTTATTAACCTCTAATGATTATGATTATTATTCAGTTAGACATGCAAATTAACAATAGAGGACAAAGCATCAGGTATTTCCAAGATATCAAGATCATGTATTCATCACAATCATTATGATTCTGACTGATAATAATAAGATAGTGATTGTTCAATTAGCAATTTCAACTTGTACATATGTATTCTAAATCTAATACTCCTTTGGATTTCTATTCTAATAAAAAATCAACTAATAGACCAAATATACTAAATATTTAATGAATTTAAAAAAAAACTTTTTGTTAATAAAAAATGTAGAAAGTAATATTAAGTTATTATATATATATATATATATATATATATATATATATATATATATATATATATATATATATATATATATATATATATATAATCTATTATTTTTGTTTTATTAAAATTTTAACCTATTTAAAAAAAAAGTAAACTACAATAACTAAATTGTGATGTATCTATTAAAAAAATTCAGAAGAGAAGAGAAGTAAATTCATATTTTTCATGTCATTGTTGGAAAAGGAAAAGCTAAAAGAAAAAGTTCATGGCAAGATGAGAAAAGGCTAAAGAAGAAAAGAAAGACAAACAAAAGAAAAAAAAGACAAGGAAGAAGAAGAGAAAGAAACATTTTAATAAAAACATGACAAGATGAGAAAGCTCATGAACATTCACTATGTCAAAAATGATTTTTGGCAGTACAACAAAGACAACTTTTTTTATAAAAGCGCTGCTAAAGATTTTAAAAAAAGGGAGAAAAAAGCGCAGACTTTAGAAAGCGCTGCTAAATGGCGGGGATTACGAAAGCGCTTTCTAGAAGCGCTGCTATAGGGGGAATACGAAAACGCTTTCATAAAGCGCTGCTGTAGGTCCTGCCTTAGGCGGACTTTAGAAAGCACTTTCTTAAAGCGCTGCTAAAGCTGGGGGTTACGAAAACACTTTTAAGGAGAAAGCGCTGCTATAGGGAGGTTTACAAAAGCGCTGCTATATGTCTTTACTTTTTTATAAAACAATATTTTCATTTCAGACACAATACTTCTTTTTTTCTCTCTCTCGTGCATGTACATATTCTTTCCCTCTCTCAACACAAAACCTTACTCCCTTCGTCTGTCTCTCTGACCGTCATACTACCTCCGTCGTACTCCCTCCATCCGTTTGTCCGACTGCGTCTTCCTCCGTCTAACCGCCATATCCCTCCGTCTGACCGCGTATTCCTCCGTTAACCAGTTATCAAGGTAACAAATATTATTTTTTTGGATATATTTTTGTTATTCTGCTGTATGTTTTTTTAGAACTTTGATTCAAAGAAATTTTATTGGAGAAAATTAGGATTATTCTGCTGCTGTATTTTTGCTTCATTTTTGTTATTCTGCTGCTGCTGTATTTTTGCATTGTTGCTGTATTATTCAAAGAACTTTGTTATTCTGTTGCTGTATTTTTGTTATTCTGCTGTATGTTTTTTTGAAATTCATAAAACAAATTTCTGCGTATAATATTGCATAAATTATTAACCATTGTCTGAGAATTCTACTGAGCTCATAAATTTGAAATGTAAATTTAGAGTTTTTTTAATCAAATAGTAAAAAAAACAACCATCCCCCCCCCCCCTCTTTTTGCTATATCAAAGTTTTTGCACAACATTTAGGTGATAAATTAAATTTGCAATTATATGTTTGACATGCAGTAGTTGTAGTAGCTTTCATGGTGTACTATCATCCAACTATATTAATTGTTAAATGCTTAAAAAAGTTCCATTATCACAACAAGATTAAAAAATTAATTATTACTATGAAAGGCTGTGATTTATATATTTAAACTTAAAGCAGAAATATGAGAAGTGATAAAATGAAGTGTGAAAAACTAAAATGAAAAACAAAACCAGATTCTTTTTTGTTTTATGAATTTCAATATAATTTTAGAGATGATCATTGTCTTTTGGATATTTTGCAATAACAATATGTTCTTAATGTGTGTTTCTCTGCTTATAAATAGCTATACAAAACTACATGCTTTAATATTTGTTTGAAACTCATTTTTTTAAAATTTTTAAACCATTTGATTGTTCTATTGTTCTATATTTATGTTTAAAAATTTCTTAGTATTTTTAGTTGGCCGTAGTATCATCAATTTTTATTTTATCTTTATTTTGTATTTCTTTATTATTGTCATTCTTAATCAATCAATGTAATATTCGTAATTATACAAGTAACGAGAATGTTGTTGTTGATGTTGTTGATGTTGATGTTGTTGATGAAAACATGAATTAATTTTGTATGTTAATTTTTTTAGAAGACTTGTGTCTATGAAAGACCTCAAGTTAAAGAGTTTAAAGACACATGATTGTCATGTTATAATGGAACACTTTCTACCAATAGGTATACGTTCTATTTTGCCAGAAAAAGTAAGAAGCGCAATAACTAAATTGTGTTTTTTCTTCAGGTCAATTTGTAGTAAGGTGATCGATCCTGCGATCTTACCAACATTGCAAAAAGAAATAGTTATTACTTTGTGTGAACTTGAAATGTATTTTTCTCCATTATTTTTTGACATAATGGTACATCTAGTTGTTGATCTTGTGAAAGAGACACAATTGTGTGGACCAACTTATATGAGATGGATGTACCCTGTTGAACGTTATATGAAAGTATCGAAAGGGTATGTGAAAAACCAAAGTCGACCAGAGGGATGTATTGTTGAACGATATATTGTTGAAGAAGCGATTGAGTTTTGTACTGAATATTTGTCCAATGTTTAATCCATTGGCCTCCCAAAATCTCATGTTGTTGAAAAAAAAGTAGGAAAATAGTTAATTGAAAATAAAGTTGTGACAGTTTCAAGGGCTGAACGGAAGCAAGTGCATTTGTATGTTATGTACAATGACATTGAGGTTAGCCGTATGTTGAAATGCAAAAGGACGTTCTCCGAGGTTTAAATCTGAATAAAAATGAAAATTGGATAGTACGAGAGCACAATCGAAGTTTTATAACATGATTCAAGGATCATATATTTTCAAAGTTTTATTCTGGTCCCGCATCAATTGACATAGAGATTCGCATTCTTATCTTCTAGCTGTATCAACGCACGGTTAATCGATCACACTCCAGATGTAGTCAGAGATTACTTTGTCCAAGCATTTATGGCCACAGATACAGAGAAGTTGTATTTTTTTCCATATAATACTGGCCATGGGTTAGATTTCATTCTAATTTCATTTATTATAATTATTCATTTTTTGACATTCTATATAACATTTTCGTCTAAACTTTTGTCTTATTTTACAGTGGACACTGGTTGTTGGTTGCGATTAATCCGATAAAAGAAATAGTGTATTATCTGGATTCATTGGATGATGATCAAACAAAATATCCTGATATGAAGAATATGGTTGATACGTAAGTGATGAGATATATTGTTCTTAATAATTATCTTTTTTTAATATGTGAGATTGTTCTAAATATTAGTATATATTATATTAGACCTATACAAATATTCTGATCAAAAAGACAAGCAAGAGTACCAAAGAGTAAGGCTAACAACAATAGATGGATCAGAGTGCAGGTTTATTTTCACAATTTTGATTGTTATAGTGATTCTACTTGATAAAACTAGTTAAACTATATATCATGATATATATTCGGTTTTTTTCCATGTGCAGTGTCCTCGTCAGCGCAATGGGAATGATTGAGGTTATTTTGTATTGAGGTTTATGAAGGAAATTATTCATTCGAGTCAAATAGAGATTCCAAACATGGTATGGATTTATAAGTTATATGATTTATTTTAATATTTAACCGATATTTCATCTGAGTAATTAGTTTTAACTAAATCATGCATATTATGTTATATTATATAGTACTTTGATGAATTCGAGTGTGGTACTTACTCAAAAGATAAATTGTAAGAAATTAAGGAGGAATGGTGTGAATACATTCTTGAGACGATAAGGTATATATATTATCTTTATGTCTTTTGATAGGAGTTTATGATCTTTAGAGATTTGTGTTATTGTGATGTTATGTACATACGACTGGATAATTATAGTTCTGAAAGTCGTATATAGTTTTGGAATTTGTTGATATACTTCTAGAAGCTAGTTGTTGTGAGGATCCGAGAATATGGAATTTATAATTATATGTATAGTGAATATATTTGTGAAGTTATCGGTTTTGGAATATATTTTAGAATTATGGATCGTTTCTGTTGAATTATTATATATATATATATATATATATATATATATATATATATATATATATATATATATATATATATATATATATATATATATATATATATATATATATATATATATATATATATATATATATATATATATATATATATATATATATATATATATATATATATATATATATATATATATATATATATATATATATATATATATATATATATAAGGTCTATGTGTTGAAATAAAGGCTTGTGTTGAATTACAATGATTATAAGTCGGTTTATGTGTTCAATTATTATGGTATATATAAGGCATAAGTGTTGAAATAAAGGCTCGTGTTGAATATAATTGTTATAAGCAGGTTTATGTGATAAATTATAAAGAGTTGTGCAATATCATTCAACAAAAAACTCTTCATAAAAATATGCACAATAGACAGCGCTTTTACCAAAAAACACTAAAAAAAAGTGATTTTTAAAAGAAAAAAAAATTCAATTATGTGAAGAAAATGTAGCGTTTTTCTTGAAAAAGCGCTGCTAAAGGGGGGGGGGGGGGGGAGAGAGAGCGCTGCTATAGGGGGAAAAGTGAGCGCTGCTAAAAGGGGGGGAGGGGGGAAGAAAGAGCTTTTCTTAAGAAAAGCGATACTATATCACTTCATCAAATATACTTTAGAGAGTGCTTTTAAAAGCGCTGCTAAAAGGGGGTAAAAGAGAGCTCTTTTAATGAAAAAGCGTTGCTAAAGGTCTTAAGAAAATATACTTTAAAGAGCGCTGCTAAAAGGGGGGGGGGGGGGGGGGGGGAAGAGAACGCTTTTCTGCTAAAAGGGGGCCTATAGCAGCGCTTTTTACTTTAAAAAAACATTGCCTTTGTCTACAGCAGCGCCACTTTAGGCAGCACTTTTAAGCGTTGCTAAAGGTCTTTTTTGGTATACTGATTTTGAATATGAGAGAGAATGTTTATGGGTAAGAAGCTTGTTGAGTATACTTGTACAAAAAATAAAAGGAATAACAATAACAACTAAATTAAATAATCATGTGAATGAAGATTCAACAAAACAAATTATAATTTATGTGCAAACAAAAATCTAAATAAGAAAATCAAAGACAAAGATAAAGAAAGTAAGGAACAATGTCGTTGTTTGTTGACATTGTATGACCCAAAAAGATGCATATATTTGCGGGAGAAAATAATTCTTCATCTTACTATCAACGAGTCTTTACAATGAATTTCCTTATAGGATTAAGTAGAGAAATATTGAATCTTCTCCATAATAATTCCTAACTACCGAATGTGTTTCTCAAACCTAAAATGCTCTCATACCCAAAAACCCTTAACTTTTGTTTTCACCATGTTACAAAATAATTTTGAAAATTTTGTTTTTAAATCAACTGAAAAAACAAACATGATTCAAATAACCATTAAGTTTGCTTCTAATCAACCCACTCAAACAATCTGGACCATATCATTCTCGAAATATTGTTTTGAGTCCACCCATCAAGAAAAAAATAGGAATGATGTTGAGAAACATAATTCTAACTACCCTTCACGCTGATTCTAATCACTAACACTTGAAAGTCAATGAAACTAGATATGGCATATTCATTGTAAGTATCTACCTTGAATTCATACTAACAGTGATGTTAAACTTTTACCCATCAACCAGGTACTTCTCTCTCTAACCTAAAGTTACTCTTCAACAAATTGACCAAGTCAAAACAGTGTTTTAACTTTGATCTAGGTAATGGATAGGTGACCGTATTCATTGAGTTGTGTTTCAAATCATGTTTCTCAACTATAATTGTTTACATTCTATAACATTTCTAATGAAAAATAAACGGATGTCTATGAGCTTTGTTCTTTCAAGACACACTTGGTGAATTTCCATATGAATTCTAAATTTTATATCCCAATGTACCTTCACACATCTTTGAGTTATCAACTCATCAATCATACCCTTCAAACATTTGGCTTACTTCATCCATTCCACAAGGGTAATGTACTCCGCTTGAGTAGTAGATAACGCCACAACAAAATGTTGAGTTTTCTTCTAACTAATAAAAATTCCAAAGAAAAGTAAACAAAAAATCTGATATAGATTTGTGAGTGTCTACATTTCCAACATAATATGCATCTATAAAACCCTTCAAAGAGTCTCCATCATAAGTTGTTCTTGAGTACTCAAAATTAATTTTCACTAACCAATTCAAGCATCTCAAAATATACTTTAAAGCTTCTTAATGCACTTGACCTTATTTGCCACAATACGACTCATTATTCTAATTGTATATTCTAAACCCGGCCGCATGCCATATTTGATGCATCATAACCTAATAACATGTGAAATAAGCTCAATTTTCCTTCTTTATTCTCCGAATAAAAAAACTTGCATAATTGAAAGCTTTGTGTGATGACCTAAAAAAGTACTAATCAATATAATTTCATACATCATAACCGCGCAACACCACTTTCTCCAAGTCACAAGAATGAGATAAGAACATTTTCCATTGTCCTAAATATGTAAGATATCCATTCCAAGTATCATCTTCTCACCCTAAATATCCTTCATCTCAAATTCTGAATTTATCTCTCCTGTGAGCTCACTAATGTCCTCCTTTCTAAAACTTGTAATTAAGATGTTGTCCATGATGAGTCATTATGAGGGTGCAACATACACATTGCGTCAAACACTCACTTAAAGGTAAAATACTCATCCAAACAAGTGATAGAGACACCATATATTCACCAAAGTCCTTAAGTTGATAGGCGTATGAGTCATCTTACTTATAAAGTGCTCAAACTCCACTTTTCTAAGCAATGTGCGACTTAGAAATCACATTTCTTTCTCAACGCAACTCACATTTATTTCTCAACAATCTCCCTCTCAAGTGTGAGTCCATCCACTATGCTCCCACTCAAGTGGAAGCTCTTTCATCCATAAGCTTGTACCACTGTTGACATACACCCTTATTCGTCATGGGCACTACAATGGGACACATCATCTGACCACCACTATGTCAGTCGGTTCCGTACTTGAACTAGAATCTGATACCACTGATGTGTCATCATGAGGGTGAAGCATACACATTAGGTCAAACAATCACCCAAAGGTCAAAGACTCGTCTAAACAAGTGAGAGAGACATCACATATTCACCAAAAAAATTAAGGTAATAGGTGTGTGGGTCATCTTACTTATAAAGTGGTCAACTTCGACTTTTATAAATAATGTGAGACTTAGAACTCACACTTTTTTCTCAACACAACTCACACTTATTTTTAAATAATCTCTCTCTCAAGTGTGAGTTCATCCACTATGCCCCCCTCAAGCGGAAGCTCTTTCATCCACATGCTTGTATCACTGTTGACAAACACCCTTACTCATCATGGACACTACAACGAGACATACCATCTGACCACCACTACGTCAGAAAAAGTTTTAATACAAGGAGTCGATCCCTTACTTGAACCAGACTCTAATACCAGTGATGGATCATCATGAGGGTGAAGCATACACATTGGGTAAAACACTCACCTAAAGGTCAATGACTGGCCCAAACAATTGGCAGAGACACCACATATTCACCCAAAATCTTAAGGTGATAGGTGAGGGGTCATCGTACTTATAAAGTGATCAACCTCCACTTTTCTAAGCAATGTGGGACTTAAAATTCACACTGGTTTCTCAATACAACTCACACTAGTTTCTCAATACAACTCACACTTGTTTTTAAACAGGAAGTAGGTAAAAAATGACATTCTTATCTCTAATATGTAAAACAACTATCATACCCACTTCATAATTACTATTATTCATGAGAAATTTATCAAACCATAAATACCATTACATTGAGATCCATTTCAACTCGTACAAATACTTATAGAAAACCCACATCTCAGATGTGTCTTCTACAAAGCCTTTAAAGTTTTTACATGTAGATTGTCTTTTAAAAGTTCCCATGTGAGAATGTAGTCTTCATGCCTATTTGCTCTAATTCAGGATTAAACTCATTAATAACTGTTGTAGGTACCCTTATATAACCAAAATTTACTAGCAATAAGAAAATATCATTGTAATCATATCCCTTAACTTGAGTAAAACCCTTGGACACGAGTCTTTCTTTATAAATTTAAATTCTCGAAATTTCTTCCAACCACCAATTGCTTCCATTTCCATCCAACTATGATTTTATTCCTAAGTAGCTCCATAAGTTTCCATGAATGGCTTAATCTACAGTAAACTAATATCTCCAATTATGAGTTTTTCATATCTTGAGACACACTTAGATAAAAAATTAAGATAAATATAGGCGTACAACTTTGGTGCTAATGTCCCATTCATTTTCATAACTCTTTCTAGTTGACAGTGAGATGCCAATGTAGTTTGTTTTCTATTAAAACTTGATGATGGATGAATATTCTCCTCTTCATCCCGTGATTCACTTGTTTAAAGTTCCATCTCAAATTGAGTTCTCTCAACTCTTGTATCTGAGTTTCTATCATCTAAGTCCATTGATGACATTCTGACATCGTGTAAGTTCTTATAAGCATTTGCACATGTTTTAGATAATTTTTGGTTAATTATGTTTAAGTTTTATGAAGAAATAGGAAAAAAATGAAGAAGTAAAAAAAACAAAAAAATGAAAAAGTAGAGAAATTGTGAAGAAAAAAAAAGAGCATTTTCAGCATAATTTACAGTATGGTGTATGTCCAGTAACTTGATCACATATAGAGTTTTGTAACTCTGGTTGAGGTGAAACTTTTTGAAAATAAAATTGTTGCTTGAAATGTGTCACATGCAAGTATACATGTATGTTTAAAAGTAGCAAGTGATAAAAAGTAAGGATATTGTACCCACAGAGAGTGAATGTTACTGAAGATGATTTTGCATTAATTTATCTTTTAATAGTTAAGCATGAGCAAGGATAAAAATAATATATGGATGTCACAAGTTCAATACTTCCTCTTACAGGCCAGACTAGTGAGTATTGCAAGGTGTGAATAAGATCAAGATAGTGCATGTTGAGCTAAGGTCCATTAATGAATACGATGCAACTATGTGTTCATGAAGTCTAGTGTCATGCCAGGAAAAGTCAGAGTGATCTAAAGGTGTATTTCTACAATATCAAAACATGTATTGTTAAGGCAAGAGAACATATTTCTAAGTCACACTTGTAACCCTAAAATATGTCTATTATATTCTAAAATCATGTATACTTGTAGTTCCTTATCTCTAAGTGAATTAATTAAGTGAATATCTCTATCCTATAATTTTCAACTACTTTTATCATGAGATTCACTTGTTGTTGGATCTCTCGCAACAACAAGTTGTTATCTTTTTCTAAGTTGACCACACCTAGAATCAGATTTGTAAGCATATTAACACATAATAAACCAAGACACTAAATAACACTCCATTTAACACAAAAACAACATACAAAGGGTTTAACTCATAATGAGCTGAGTACAAACTACCAACATGGTTCTCAAAAGCTACATTCTTAAACAAATGTTGAAAAAAGAAATATAAACCTAAGAGTAACTTGAAGACTCCTTGAGTGAGAGATACTTAGCCAGGGATGACTTCAGTTACGCCAAGTCTCAGCAGTTGGAACCAAATGTGGTGAGAAGAAGAACTCTCTTTTTCTCCACTAACCTCACACTATTACGCTTTGTCTGGTATTTTTGGAATGATGAACTCTCTTTTCTAATCTTCAACATGGTCTATTTATAACCTTCATTTAGGGTTGCTTGAGGAACCTTGGATCATGGGCCAAAGTTAAGAAAATCACATTAAGCCCGATAAATCAAATCGGTGATGTCCTCAATATTCTTCTACTTAGCCAGCAAAAAATCAGGTATAAGGGAACATTTGTGGAAGACAAAGTGTCTTGGTGCATACTGCGCAGAGTGGAAGCGACATTGTCCATTCTAGAAGACTGTGCAGAGTGTTGGTTGTACAATTGTACTACTTTCGTCTTCTAATGCCTCCTTGATCTTATTTATGAATTCAAATGGAATTCCTTCAGTCCAAACACATTTCCCTTTAGAACTCTGCTCTTATTATGCTTTCCCTAAAACTCAACAGCTTTCTTCATTTCAAACTCTTGGTTAGAATTTCATCTTTTTGCTTCAGCTAGCACTCTCAGGTGTTGTCTGGTACAATCTTGCCTTAACTCATCAGAAACAACCTTAATTCAAACAACAAAAATATTAAACCAACAAAAGAGAGCACTGATTATGCTCCACGCTAAACACTACAAAACATCTAAAATGGTCTAAAATAATATAATAACAAGTTAAATAAATTAAGAAAATAAAATAAATAGGGTTAATGATAACTCCTAAAAGGTGAGGTTATCAGAAATCTAACAAAAAGATATAGATATTAAAATTTTTGTGCACGACAACAAGCATCGCAGGCTTTATTTGTACCTTTTTATGTTGCATTTTGACTTCTATGAAAGGGCAAAAGGTATAGGAAAAAGAGGTGGACATTCTTGGCATAGAATTTTAACGGTTGAAAAATTTCTGGAGCTCTTGAGTGAAGGTTTTCATCAACGAAAGCCAACTTTTAACCGGATATTCATGTATTGTTATATGCACTTCACACCGAATGTCTTTAGTTATTATAAATCATGATCCTCAAAGGTTAACTTTTTATAACTTATATCCCTTTACACTTTTCGGGGAGAACTATGCATTCATATCAAGTTTATAATCTAGACCAAATTTCTTATGAGTACCTCTTGAATTTGATAGAATCACGTCAAAATTATCTTTACTATTGATAAATTTACCAAAAGTTTCATAGAAATCTTCAATTTTGAGTTTCAAAGAATCACAAGTTTTACGTTTCATGTTAAAAATGTATAAATTGTTTTATAAATATTTTGCAAGTGTACTAAATTTTACCAAAATAATAAATTAAATTTGTATCCGTAGTGATTATTTTATTTTAATAAAATAATTATCATGTTATGATAATAAAATTGAGGGTCTTCAAAGTTTGGATTTGATATAAAAATAAACAAAAGTTAGAAAATTATTAGATTAAATGCGACCAAGTCTTTTATGAATATCTTGTATGTCACTGTTGATGTAGTTGTATATTTATCTTAAATTGAGTTCTTCGAAATTACGACGATTTAACAAAGTCATTATCTTCGATTCTTAGGTGTATAACTCACTATTTTACACAACAACACCCTAATTAATTAGGCCAGTTCAAAGTTAAACATGCAAATTCAGTTCATTAAACCTTTAGTCATAACTTATAATTGTTTATTCCTAAATCAATTACTAAGTTGAACATTTAATCAGGTTCAGGTTCACAAAGTTAGGGTCAATAATCCCTACAAACCTATGTTTAATCTTTCAGTTGTTTTATAAATATTTTGCAACTGTACTAAATCTTATCAAAATAATAAATTAAATCCGTATCAGCAGTGATTGTTTTATTTTAATAAAATAATTATCATGTTATGGTAATAAAATTGAGGGTTTTCAAAGTTTGGATTTGATATAAAAATAAACAAAAGTTAGAAAATTATTAGATTAAATGCGACCAAGTCTTTTATGAATATCTTGTATGTCACTGTTGATGTAGTTGTATATTTATCTAAAATTGAGTTCTTCGAAATTATGACGATTTAACAAAGTCATTATCCCCGATTCTTAGGTGTATAACTCACTATTTTATATAACAACACCCTAATCAATTAGGTCAGTTCAAAGTTAAACATGCAAATTCAGTTTATTAAACCTTTAGTCACAACTTATAATTGTTTATTCCTAAATCAATTACTAAGTCGAACATTTAATCTGGTTCAAGTTCACAAAGTTAGGATCAATAATCCCTACAAACCTATGTTTAATCTTTCAATTGGTTCACACATACAAAGCTTTAAAGATAGATCAACTGAATAAGAATATTGAAATATTAATTTATATAAATAATGCAAAACTCAAACATATGTCTCAATTGATCCATATATGTTCATATCTAACAAGACCTAATCTAAAAGAAACCTAGCTACTCATAATACAATTAACCATACCTATGAGTTTAGAGTAATAATACAAGAAACTTGAGGTAAACTTTTGTCTTCAATGATAAAAACTCCATTCCTAAACTCCTTGTACTCTCTTGTCGTCAAAATGCTCTTCAAAAAGTCCAACCGTTGCAAAATCTCAAAATGTTCCTTTTAAATATGTCATACCAAATGTGTCATATTGTATCAGGTTGGATTTTAATCATATCGTGATTTATTTCAGTAGCTAGCTCTTTTTGTGTTGGATTTTATTTTCCACTTGTCTCACCTCAATTGGTGTTATGAAGCTAAAGATATGATCGAATTACTAGACAATTGTCATGATGTAATATGTGTTGAAAATATGGATTTAAACACGTCTAAATCAAACCACCATTTTTCAGCAACTTCTTTTGACATATTTAGCCCTTCTCTCATATTTTGTTGATTTTTCCTCTAAAAATCATAATTTATTCACTGATAACCAGTGGCGGAACATCATAGTGACAGAGGGTGGCCATGGCCCCCACAAAATTCACAATTTTTTGTTTTAAATTTTAAATTAAAATATATAATTTGTTATAAGTATTTTATAATAATAACATGTAGTTAATTAACAACTTATTCGGATTGGTAGGATGATCAGGTGTTAATTTTGCAGTCGAAGATATTAAATTATGATGTGGTATTTTTTTATAATTTATAAAACGCGAGAGTTTAACTTATTTTTAACCGTTTATTAATCTTTTTAATGATAATTTTTTAAACAAAAATGTGAAATTCACGTGTTGAACTGTTTTATAATTAAAAAATACAACTATTTTAGCATAAATTTTTTATATAATATAGATAGAATAGTTAAAATTTACTCTATTTGTTTATTATTATCATAAATAAAATTTATTTAAATTTATTAAACAATAATATATATTTTATATCGGCCCCCTTATGATTTTCGATTTGGTTCCGCCACTGCTGATAACTACTAAAAACAATGGAAATTTCTTTTAAAATTATATGATGACTGACTGTCATCAGTGTTTCTTTTAAGCTGATTCATTTTTTATAAGATTTTATCATTTTCATTTTCTAGAGACGTAACATGATTTTCATATGTGACAATGATATTTTCTAACTTATCACTTTCTTTACTTATATGTATACTTAGATCATACAACTGTTGAAAGGAAAATTTTCCCTTAGTTATATTTACCTAATTATCTTAGTAGCTTGTCATAAGAAAAAGACTTTTTTTCTTCTTTTGATTCATCACATGATCTGGATCATTGTTTTCCCTTGTGACACCCTTTTCATTCCCTTCGTTCTCATCTTGAAATTTTTGCTCTAAGTCCTTTTCTTTCAGTTTCTTGATGATTTTTAACTCATTTAATGTTTCATGTAAATTATCAATAACATTTGTATCTTTAGATTTTAATACTGGATTAGGTTTCCAACATCACTCTTGATATCTTACGTACTTGTTAGAAACACAATTCTTGAAAAGGTTGCCAAGAGTTTTAACATTCAAGAACCAATTTTGAAGATTTTATTCATATTAGTTTGATAGCTCTTATTCTTGAACTAATATGTTCATCCTTCCCTTTTTGGTCTCTGTAGAATCTTTATAAATCATTTCAAGGGTGTCTCATACTTCCTTAATATTGTTACAATTAGAAACATATATGTATTATTTGATGCTTAATGCATTAATCATCAAGTACTTGAATTTAAACCTTGATGCACTTATTCCCTTTCTTATATGGTCCATAAATCTTTTGGTTCACTCACCACTTCATTATTTATGAAATGAGTCGGAATAAATGGACTATTTATAATATAATCTAGAAACCAAGATCAAACGACGAGGGTTTGTTCAAAGGAAGACTCATTAAAATAAGTGTTTGAAATAATCATTCTTCCTCATGAGATGATTAGTCATATAATAGGAGTTAGACTCTGATGTCACTTGTTGAACAAGCAATTCCAAACACAATAAGTGTTATTTTGTTTTTAATGACTTTTTGCAAAAGATTTATTTTAAGTTGATTGACTTTAAGAAGTAAGTAGAAGTAGAAACTAATCAATGTAAAAATAAACAACAAAAAGTAAAGAGATAGAGTTAGAGAGATCACACCAAAAATAATACTAGTTCGAATTTAAACCACATAACCTATTCCAGTCGCCAAGAGTTTCCTCTTTAGTTTTTCACTATCAACAACTCGAGCTTTTACACAAGGATTATTTAACACATTAAATATTTCAAATGACATCACTGAAGATCAACACCTTGAAGATTAGAGATATGAAAAGAAAGATGTGCCCAACTATTCTTTATATAAGATACCTAATTTGACTCAAAAGCACGTCTTCGCCTATCTCGATTTACAAATTAACTAGTGTCCAACGTTCATTCCAACTTAGCCACAATGATGCAAGGAGAAGTAACAACAATAAGGAACGTACTCGAGCTTGAGTGCATTACAAATAAGAGTTCACCTTATGTTGATTTACTTCACATCTCCATTTAACAAGTCTACATGATACCTTACTATGCCATTAGAATTATTTACTAGTTCTTTTAAAAAAATGTAACTCCATGAAGCTCAAAAGCTTAGGTAATAAGAGCCTGAGCCTTATGGTTTTTATCTTTCTTTCCTCATAATATTTTGGAGCTTACTGAGGAGAGATATAAGGATTATGTTTGACGAGTTTCATCAATTTGCATCGCTTCCCTAATACTTTTCCTTCTACTTTGTGACTCTTATCCCTAAGGTTAAGAACCTGTCCTTAGTGAGTGATTTTCGACCTATTTCCCTTGTCATCTCTCTTTATAAGTTGGTAGCCAAAGTCTTGGGCAAGAGATTGGGGATGGTGATGGATAATCTTATCTCTCATTCCCATTCAACTTTTCTAAAAGGTAAAATGTTGGTTGATAGAGTGATAGCAATTAATGAGTTAGTTGATTCGTCCAAATGCTCCAAAAAGGCTTGTCTTATCGTTAGAGTTAATTTTGAGAAAGCACACGACCCAATTAGTTAGAGTATCGTGAATTATATGCTTATCAGATTTGACTTTAGTAGTATGTGAAGGTCCTGGATTAGAGTGTGTGTCTTCTCTAGTAATCTAGTTGTGCTGGTTAATGGCTCGCCAACCCAAGAAATTAAGATCTAAATAGGATTGAAGTAAGGGAACCCCTATCCCCGTTCCTCTTCCTCCTTGTGGCTGAAGGCCTTTGTGGGTTGATCATGAGGGTTTTAAACTTAAGACTTTATATGGTTTTATAGTTGGTTTGTCTAGTATAGATATTTACCATCTCTAGTATGCTAATGATACTATAATCCTGGCTGACTCTTCAGTCAAGAATATTCAGACCATTAAAGTTATTCTTAGAGGATTCGAGCTAACTTCAGGTCTTGGAGTTAAATTTCATAATAATATTTTGATTGAGACAAATGTTGATTCCTACTTTTTAGAGCTAGATGAGGACTTTCTTCATTATAGGATTGAGTCTCTTACATTTTGGTATATGGGGTTTCCACTGTAAGAAAACCCTCAACAGAAATTCAACTCAGAACCTCTTGCCAATCTGTTTCATAAAAGGCTTGATTCTTGGCACCATACATATGTTATCCTAAAGCGGTAGGGGGTTGATGGGTCCTTTTGAATTCTGTTCTCGAGGCTATATCTATTCTCTTTCTATATTTCCTTAAGATGCATTTTAAAGTGTGGAATACCTCAATCATGATTCAAAAGTGGTGCCATTGTAGGGTGTGAAAGAAGATTCTAATATCTCTTGGGTGAAGTGGATAAATGTGTGTAAACCTAAGAAGAAATGGGGTTTAGAAGTTAGAGATTTTCGTCTGGTTAACTTATCCTCCTATCCAAACGAAGATGGATACTTATCTTTGGGTGCTTCTGGTCTCTGGTGTGATATTTTTTCTGTCTGTTACAATGTCAATAATGTTTCTTCCTTAAATGGGGGTAAGGTTTATATGTTGTGATATATGTCTGCATGGTGAAGAGGCGTGTCTCTTCTTGGGTGAAATAAAGATAATCATCCAAATTGGTTTGAAAAAGGTCTTGCTAACGCAGGGATTAGGCCTTCAGACCTCCTTTTGGGGTGATCATTGGATTAGCAGTATACCTTCTAAGATTAGGTTCCACGTGTTTTTTTACCATTTCTCAAGTTCATAATGGGTCAGTGAGAAAGATGGGTAGGGGTGGAGGGGAGTTTTTCTTGGGATCTTAGCTGGCGTATACCCCCTTTTTGTCCACGAGGAACCTCTGGTCATTGACTTCGTTTTTGTTCTCTAAGATGTCCAGTTAGTTTAGTGAGAAGAGCTTGGAGGCATAATAAGGAAGGCATATTTTATGTGGCATCTGCCTATCATCTCCAACTGCATGGCGTGCCTCCCTTTGTGACCAATATTGGATGGGAGATTCTAACCCTTCCTCTTATCTAGGATAGTTGGGGCTCCTCTAATGTGAATGTCTTCTCTTGCTAGATTTTGCAAGATAGGTTCTCGTCTAGAGAAAACCTTTTTAAGAGGAAGGTCTTAGTTGATCTGCATGCCACCTCATTTATTTTGCGTGGAGTTTTACTTGAGTCAACTTCTCACCTATTTTATCTGTAGCTTAGATTTTAGTGTTTAATATATGATTTTTAGATGGTTGGGCTTCTTGTTAGTTCTTCCTAGGAATCCTAGTTCTCTTTTAGAGCTCATTCATTCTATAGGGTACAAGGCTAATGTTAGGGGATTTTCCATGACTTGACATGTAGTGGTTTAGACCATTTCATATATGCGTAATGATAAGTTATTCTACGATGTTTCAATAAATATGAAAAAGGTGGATGATAAGAGTATTTTTTTTTTAGCTTGGAATTTGTTTACTTACAAGTTACCGGTGAACAAATATTTTTTTTCCAAATTAGCTTAAGAATCTTATCTCATGTCTAAATCAATAGTGGTTAGTCCCTCTTTTAATGTGTGCACTGATTTCAGTCTTTGCCTGCTGATCTTTGTTTTGTTAATAATAAAACTATTGATCTCAGTTTTAGTCTGATTAGCTGGTGGATCGAGTTATAGTACTTGTATGTTTTAAAGTGTCTCCTTTTGATGGCATTGAGTATTTTCTTTATCTTGGCTGTTTTTTTTGCTTTGTTTTTTAAATTGTTGTTCTATATATTAAAAAGAGTACACTTTGAAAAAACTTGATGAAGTTTGGTGGGGTACAGTGATTACCAAACGAAGAGCCTACTTTTAATAATTGTATAACGATGCGTTTTCATGCTTTGGTGTGTCAATTTTCAACCTTATGCTTTCTTGGTACGAAATATATTTTGATAATGCAGGGCTCAATGTAGTAAAGAAATGAGTGTAGTATCATGCTACACAACATTGCCATTATCCCCCTTTTCCTCGTGCAAAACATTTCCCTACAACAATATTCTCTAATTTATTTATTTTTAGATAATAGAAAAATGCGTAATGTTTTTTTCAATTGATTATTAGAAAAATTAATACAAAAAGATCATGTTTTTTTAGCTATTGCCTTATTAGCCAATATATACTTAAACACTTTCGAGAAGAAAAAATATAAATATAATGACTCGGATTAGATTTTAAAATTTCACATTAAAATACACTTGCAACTAAATTTCAGTAATAACGAAAATAGTCTAAAATATTTCGTTGAATTAATTAATAATTTAAATTTTAACTTTTTCAATTAGAAACATTTAATAGCTTTTAAGTTTATCATAAACTTTTTAATTCTGAACTTAGTCAAACATTAATCCATTAGAATGACTCTATCAAGATTAATGGAAACAAAGACGATACATGAACGAAAATCTTGATACTGTTAATACTCTTTTAGTTTTCGATCATAAAAATTAGTCTCCACGTAAATACCTCTTGAATTAAAAGGAAAAATGTACCATTTTAATTCCACATTCCTTTAACTTTACACATATTTATTAACTTAAACATTAAAGTGTTAGCATATACAACTATGACAACAAACACAAAGTTGTTTGTCTTCTTCAAAGTTATCTTTTCAATTCCGTTCAAATAAATTATATCGATAACTTTAAAAAAAATTAATCAATCAATGTATATAAGTAGAAAAACAAGCTATGCCACTATTTTTTTAATGCTAAAATGAATATTTTAAAAAATTACGATTACTTTAGACTTTATATTTTATGTACAAGATCTATTATATTTGACGTTATGAAATCAAAAGTATCAAAGATAAATGGTAAGAAAATATATTAATTGTCAAAATATGTTTTTATTTTTATGTTTAACTATTTTACTTGAAATAATTTTAAGGGTTGACTACTCATAGTTAAACCTCAATTCCACAAATGGAGAAATTGTAGTCAAGTCAACACATGCAAATTTCTCTCATACCTAATCGTACATTAGAATATTTGCTAGTCTAATTGTCGATCTTTTCTCTTATAGGTCAGTCAAAAACTCTATAACATTAACACCTCTGGAAAAAATGGGCTCTGTGTTTATGTCAATGTCAAACATCGACACCAGCACCAACACCAACACAACACCAACACAACGCCAACATCTGTGATTACATTTAATTAATTTTAAAAAACTATTACGAGTGTGTGCTCTTTGAAGGAGAAAAGTGAGTGAACTTTGAATTTGAAATTGTGTACCTGAAATTGGCGCATGTGCTCTTTATATAGTCGGGTAGCTATAACAAACTATTATTCTCTATGTGTGAAATGTGGAGAGCCATTAGATGTATCTTGGACCTGGTTCTCCTATGGTCATCCTCAGGATAACCCCCATGTGTTATATGTGTTATGAGTACTTTAAGTGAATAAATGCTTCTTTTAAGCAGCACCCGATGGCCCTTCTGGTCGGTCAAGAATATTTTTCCCACAAGCCCTCATCTCTGCTTTACAGTGCGAGAGGTTTTCGTATTTGCCTCGTTCATGTCAACCATATCTTAGTGTAAATGGAAAGTTGAGGGTGACATTAGCGTTCTTTGGAATTTGCACCTTTAAAGCACCTCATGCTTCAAACTTGCTTTCGTAGGTTCATTCATGATGATTTTTGAGAACTGAAACGCTTAAGTTCCTTGTGTAGGTGATTTGAAATGTAGATAATACTTATTGTTTTTAGCAAGTTATCACACCATTCTTGAATAGTCAATTTTGCATTTTCTTGGTGTGCCATCTTTGTTTCTTCGTCACCTGCATTTGTTAAAACACTTTTCCTTTATGTAGTTTAAGAAAGTGGTGCCCATCATGAGTCAAAAATCAAAAGAAGATACTTTTTCCTCTTGGGGTAACCTTGTCTCTTTGTCAACTGTCTCTATCTTCGTTCGAGGATGAGGTCTTGACGAAGCCTTTCTGGACGTAGGTCCATCTTCGGGTTGGGGCATATTGACCCCTAATGAAGATAAGAGAATTTATAGCAAGTATGGAGAATGCTCAATCCCTTTCAATGAATGTACCTTTGTTAGACTATGGCACGGATCTAGAAGGGGGGGGGGGGGGAGGGGGGTTGAATAGATCCCAATTAAAATTTTAGTCGGCGCTACCAATCTAAAAATTGGTTTTTAAAAATTATTTTAAGTGCGGAAGCGGCTGAGGAAAATATAGTCTAAAATGAACGGTTATTGGAAAACCGGATATGCGATAAGCCTTTGGATTAATGACAATATGGAAAAGAGAATCACAACACTAATCACACTTATCAATGATCTAATTCACTTGTTAGGATTCCTAGTTCCAATGATTTAAAGAGCAAACCAAAACTAGATACACAAATAAGATAATTTTGGTTTAGGCAATTTGTCGAACACTTGGTGTGCAAAAACACTCCAAGTGATATTTATGTTGAGTAAGTGATTCCAACTAGCCTAGTACAATGTCTTATTGTACTTTGGATTCAAAAACAGAGTTTCAACCTCTTACTCAAATGATATCACAGTTTGACAATAGTGCTTATACAAAAATCACTTATTTTTAAGCTAAAACGAAAATGCTGAAAAAATAGATAAGACAAATATTTGGTGAGGCAGTTCTCCCGTCGTCCTCGCTTCGGGGTACGTCTGCCCTTAATTCTAAAACTAGAATTGAGATAGATTTAATAGATATCACCTGTTGAATGTAACAGTTTATACAAGGATTGAACAACAAATTTACAACAAAATTCTCAAGACGTTGAAAGTTGCTTCCACTCCTTGCCCCTTGATTCAAGATGAATCAAGTCCTCCGATCGTTGTTGATAGACCTCTGATTCCAGCCACCTTATTGAATAACCCTCAGTTCTTCAAACCTTCGGCCCGACTGATCTCAACTACAACGAATCGAACCCAAGATCTTCCCCTCAATATCACTGAATCCGCTACTAGACTGTTGAAAAATACCTCTTCACAATCACCTTCGCTCAGCTGACCCTTGATGAAGAATCTCGTTCAAAAACCCCCAAAAATCGAACCAATCTTGGAGGATAAAACCCTAAAGGTTTTATTCAAGAAAGAACTTGTCACAAGCTTCAACCCGAACCAGATTACCCAATCTAGGCTTCGAACCTTATCACCTTTAATCACTCACAAGGCACTTCAAAAATGGTTATGTGTAATTGATGTGTTGTGAGATATTGAAGATGAAGATGATGAATCTTGGACACCTATTTCACTCTTTCTTATTCTTTGAACACATGAATCAATTTTTATCAAATGTTGCATGACATAAGTAGTTCGACTTGTATATATAGTACCAGACCAACCAAAGACATAACAGCTTTTCAAATAATAGTGGGAATCATTTAAAAACAACATTTTCGCGTAACGGTCGACCACAGCAGGTCTGTGCGTCGACGCATAGCCTGCATCTTTGGAAATCTGCAAAATGTATTAGTATGCGTCGACCATACAGTCGGCGTGCGCTGACCCTTTGAAGAGTAATTTCTTCATGCGCCGACCATGCGGTTGACTCAAACCTTCATGCGTTGACCAGTGGAAAAACACACTGATGTATGCGCCGACCTTATGGTCGACTCATACCCTGCAAACCTGCAAAAACTGAGATTCTTGTGGTTTTTCATGCATTTTGTCACGACCATATTTTATCCACACATATTGTATTAACTATAACAGTTTTTAGATAAATGTGAAAGGATATGGTAGGTGATATGTTGCATTTGTTTGGTAGAGGTGGAATTTACAGTTTCCAATTCATCCATGGTTGTAATTCGTCATCATCGAAACCTATATCAAGTGATGTCTTGCAAACTCGTGTGGTGTGTGAAGGTTTGCCCTCACAACCTTCTTAATCATAGGTTTCTGGTTGCCCATTACAACTTTGAAATAGAAGTTTTGAATCACTTGATTCTTGGCCCTTCACAACTGCACCTTGCAAATTGGGCGTATATCAAAGTTTTCCAACACTGGTGCGAATATCAAAAGGGAAAACCCTTTTTGTCCCTTTTATTCCACCTCTTCAAAGTACAACGTAGTTCTACAATCCAGGCGCAAAGTGATGGTTTATTTAATCTAGTGTTGGTTGTTTACAATTTTAGGACATTTTCTGAGAGCCTGAAGCATTTCAAAATTCGATTCTTTCTAGTTCTCCCTCTCCATTAAGAAGCTCATACAATGATATGTACCATAGAGAATGGGTTCGAAACTAGGTTTACTGACATTTTCACTAAGTACTAAAACAAAGATCATTTTTATGATGAGGAATGGATTGTATGTCTATAAGGAGAACGATATATGTCCCAGGGGGTCTTTATCTGAAGAGACAACAAGTTGATTTTGTCAAATAGTCAAGTCATATCGGGGGCGTCACTCCTCAGGGTGAGGCGTCACAAAAACATTCAAAATGACTTATAGAAACTCGTTTGATGATGGATTTTCACATCAAGGTTGAGACAAATGTCATATTTTGGTGAGTTTCAGATGTCTTCCCCCCCCCCCCCCCCCCCATTATCGTTAATTATGTTATATGTAATGTACTTACTTTGGTACTTACTACGTGCAGATTTGATGAATGTCATGGAAGCAATCCGCCTAATAAGACGGAGAATCTGACCAACCGTGGTCGCCATAGGCCTTTCAAACACTTCTAAGCTGATCAATGTTCCTTCCCCCTCAGAGATGGCTTAAGGTGTTCTAAATGATCCCCGATGAGCGTTGTGCGCCTCAGGTCCTCCCATTCTTATACATTTGGCGAGGTCGGGTCCACGTACTCCATAATAACATCATGAGTCTAACTAGAAAGAAGATTTCTCTTATTTGACCAACCTGTCTAGAAATGCCCTTGAGAAGAAGATGTCAAACCATATGTATTATGCCTGACATGCTTCTGCTGTTCTTGCCATTGACAGTGCCAGTCTTTGGGATACCTTCCTATCTAAACAGAGATAGAAGAAGAAGCGGCAGCTGGAAGAAAGTATTCATAACCAAATGTTCCAGTAGGATACATACCTGCAAGAAATATAGAAAGCATATGTTTCTCTCACTGTGGTAAGTGATGCCTTGAGTTCCCTCAATTTCCCTGACTAGTTAGTCGATTAGGTGACCCTTTTGGTGAGGGGTGTATCAAGGAAGGATAAAGCTCAAGCTTATGTATGGGTTAATTTATTGGCTTCACAGGCGTCCCTTTCTAATGTTCAAGGAGATCTAAAAAACACGCGCCTTGCGAATGCATTCCCGACTCATAACTTAAATGAATAATCTATTGCTAGTATCACACTTGTTTTGGACTCCTTTAAGAATGCCTTGCATCAAGTAGAGCATTTCATTATCGTATACGTATTTCTAGGGAACAAGTATGGGGGCTAGATGCTCAAAGATGGGAAGATCGTATCCCTTAGAGATTTACAACCATTATTTTCGTGACATCCTACAATGTAAAACCTGAGTGAAATGAAATAGATACGGTGTCGCTATTTTCACCTATTTAGGGCATATAAATTTGATCCTGAGCAAATTGCTCCAGGATTTATGTGAAATTATGAGGTTTTTCCTCGACATTTATTGGAATTTTCTAGGGCCATGTCTGGCCAAAAGTTGGTAGCTTCCACCCCCTACCCTCTGCGCAAAAGGTTAAAACCTGGTCTGAGGTTGACGTGTGGCAACCCCACCACATTCTTTTGAGTGGCTATCTGCTTAGGTGGGGGGAGGGGGTGGAGCGTTATTTTTGTTTTCTTGGTTTTGCCACTTTCTTTGGGTATGCACTTTGCATTGTGGGATTTTGATTATTGTAGTCTTACACTCGTGGTGTTTATAATAGAACCCCCGAGTCTTTGTGTTGGGGCCTAGATTTCTCTAGTCGTACCCCAAACTCGTTGTTACCTTACACAATCACAATGAAAAGAGATATTTTAAAATTTGCAATTACTTCATTAATAATTAAGAGTTCATGGTACATTTATGAGGGAATTAGTCGTACGAGAAATAACATCAAATATATAATTTAAAACATAACTAGGTGGGTTGGACACCAATTACTCTCCTTGTTTTAAACTTCATCGAGTTAGCCATTTCTAAGAGGTCGGGTATTCATGATCCTTAGGTGGCCGACTAGGGAGGTCTCATTGATCTCTATGGCATTGTCCTTCCCCTGATCTTGCTAGAGTATTTGATATATCATTTTGTCTCCCTCGAGTTTAGTATTAACTGTGACCGGTTACCATCAAAGTTGTAAAATTTGAGCTTGAGGTGGATCAGTGAGGCCACGACGTCTAGGGCAACTGCGAAATGTCTGTTAAGAATGCAGTTGTAAGCATTCTTGTAACGAATAACAACGAATTAAAACTTCACAACCCGAACGTCTCTTTCTCCTACTATAGATACCATCAATTTGACATACCCACACAAATAGGTTGTGATACTGTTAAACACCTTAAAGTTTGTCTTTTAGTACGACCACAAATTTCTTTTTTTAGGCTAATCTTCTCAAAAAAATTCTGAATACATTATATCGCATAAGTTTCCATCGTCGATCAGGATTCGGGAGACACAAAGTGGTCGACTGTAGCATTTGTAACTGAAAGGAATATCTCATTCGGGTTCCCCTAACTTTCTTGTTATCCAGGAACCCAAGCACCAACCTATCAGAGGCTTTGGTTGACGAGCTTTCCATTTTTTTGCGGACGGCTATTAATTCTGCAATTTTTCTATTCATTGTTCCCTAAGATATTCTCCCAAGGTGCGCCTATAGTGATCCCGCTCCATTATCCCTGTTTTTGGTTCCCTTTCATTTGGTCACAACTTCCACAACTTAAAAGGGAGACCTACTCTTATGTGATTCTTATCTGCCTCTTTTTTTTCTTAGACATACTCAAACAAACGACCTTTCTTTATCAAACCCTCTATGGCATCCTTTAACTGGATGCAGTCATTGATATTGTGACAGTGGCCCTTATGGAAATGATAACATATCATCTTATCAATTCTATACGACTCTCTAATGGGGAAAGGGTTTCTAACTCAGCCCTTCTAAAACTTCATGTTAGCACATTATTGATAAATCTTCTCCCGAAAAAAATTCATAGGAATGTACTTATCGTATTGACCACAAGTTCCTCGGTCGAATTCATCTTTCCGCCTATGGGAGTCTTTCGTAGATGATCAACTAGAACCCATTTTTATTGCGGTCAGGTTGTCGAATTGGGAGCTATGTTTCTCCTCCAAGTTAATGAAAGGTTGTGCCCTCTCAACAATTCTTTCACACTGCGGGACTCTATAAGCCCTACCTTCTTCCTGAAGGAACTATCCTATAATAAGCCATTTTCAAATATTTAACATTTAAGTTCCTCTTCAGCTTCTTCTACTCCCACTTCTACCTGCATGAAATAGTTGATATACCACTACAACATCTCTTTCTTTCCCTGTGTTATCCCACTTAGGGAAGTTATCGTCTTTGGCTACCTTTTCTGGAATGTGAAAGAAGCGGTAAAGCTCTTGCACATGTCAATCCACGACTCACTACTCCCATTCGATAGAGGTTTAAACCAGAGTCTGGCAGATCCCGTTAAAGTAAATGTAAATAGTTTGCACTTGGAAGTGTCATGAGCGTGGATAGTTAAAACGGTCATCAATGATATGTACACATTTGTCAGGTTTTTGTTTCCTATCTTACACATTCAACTTAGGAGGTTTCTCTAGTGACTTCGATATTTGATTGTTCAAGAAGCGGGGGTAGAAAGGATGCTTCTGTGAATTCTATGGTGGTGGTGTCTCTACATGCTATTGATGAGTAACTTAGTTTCCTCGGTCTCCCCTGGGGATTTCATGAGGAGTTGAGCGCCTCTTGCTTTTTTGGTGAACTGGAGGTTCTGGAGCATCGTTACTTTATAATGCGGTCGGCTCACGAACGATAGTCCGACTTCTCTTTGAAACAACTTCTTGCACGATGTTCCCATTTATAAACGCATTGTGCAAGCTTTCTTCTAGACGAAGCAATCTTTCCTCTATCTCCTGTGAGTTCAGTTGTTGATAGATGTTATACATATTATTCAACAACTCATTAGTGCATTGTATTAAGAGGTTAACTTGCAACAAGTGGAAACCAGACAGTGTTTCTGACATTTAGGCTGATGGTGGTACTAGAGGTCAAAGTAAAGGTTTACCTTATCGGAGTTGATCCTTTGATCTCAGGTGTATGGACTAGATTTGGACACAATAGAGTGTTCACAACAGTTTGATCTACATTAGCTTGAGGAGGAGGAATTTGATTTCTTGCGGTAGCGGATCAAAAATTCTGAAACTCTGAGAATCAAAGTTGATTTTCTACCTAGGGATGACAATTTGACTCATACCCTATGAATCTTTGCAAAAAATCCATAACGAATATGGTAAATACCCGCAAAATGGGTACATGCATGTGCATAGATAATTATCCGCCAAAATAAGCAAGCATGAGTACGGGTATGAACACCATAGTACCCACTCCGCTCCATACCTGCATAATATATATTTATATATTATAATATATATTATTATATAAACACGTATGTCTATCGATTTTAGAAAATATTTAATTATTAAAGTATTAAGCATTTTAATATAAGTGTTTATTTATTTCATAATTTAACAATCAATCTTTGAAAACTTTTTTAATATTGTCAAAAACTTAAAATGATATGATATTTTCTCTTTAATAGATTTATTTTTACTAAAATTCAGATAACATTTAGAGTATGGGTATATGGACAAATAATGGCACCCATGCGAGTATGATCTCGGGTACTAAGATTGTTTACAAATGCGGGTATGGGGTTGTGTACTATAATACCCTACCCAAACCCTACTTGTTGTCATTCCCTCTGCTACCATACCAGATTGAAGGTAATGGATCTGATGTTTGGCCTTAATAACTCTCATCTGATAGGTTAAAAGAGCTTTGAATTGATGAATAGGAGCGAGAAGATGGAATCGTGAAAAATGCAAAAATTAAAAGTTGATTCTCACAAACGGTGCATCTATTTTGTCGTGGACCTAAAATTCATCATAGAATGGTGGTTGTGATGAGTAACAATGTACTTAAGCCTCAAATGCGGTAAAGAACAAGTTAACCTGCAAGGTTAGCACTTCAATACTCAAATCAGTATGTGAAATATAATAGTGAATGAAATTTGAATTTAAAATTTTGTACTTGAAATCGGCGCTTGTGCTCTTTATAATTGACATAGTTATAACAAACCGTCATATATTCCTTAGGCGTGAAATGCTGAAAATTATTAGATGTATCTTGTATCTAGATCTCCTATGTTATTTCTCAAGATAATCCCCACACACTGCATGTACTTTGAGTAAATACCCACTTTTTCTAAATTGCGATCGATGACCCTTCTGATCAGTCCAGAACAATGTTATTGTCCATGTTTAATATGTCAAAAAATTTACATAATATGACATCAAAATATGTCAAATATGTTGGAATTAAACCCAAGACTTTGAGTAATTCCGAATCAATTTCGATGAACAAGATTCAATCACACTGGTTGAATTCTCTCTCTTGCACTCTTCACTCGAGTGCATCAACAAATCTTGGTTGCAAGATTGTATTGCTGCACAATGGTAAGAAAATTGAATTGAGGAAGAAGAAATTTAAGGTTTTCACATAATAAAAAGAAGATGAATTTCTGCATAGTAACTCCCTGCTCTAAAAACTGCAATTTTATTCAAGGGAATCACACTTTACAATAATAGGGTTACTCCCTATTTATATATTTAGATTGCTTGTTCCCTAAGCAAAGTCCAAAAAAAAAGCCAAAAATATTTAATTTTGTTAACACTGCAAAATTAGACCTAAATCGAAATTCCTGTTGAAATACACTCTTTTGACGTTTCGACACTCACACAATTTCGACACTAAATATTTCGACGGTAATAGGTTGTATCAAAAATACTGTTTTGACACAGAATTGCAATTCAACAAAATAAGACATTCCTATTTGATATCGAATTTTAATTTTTTTTAGAAAGAGTGAGTATGATTAAGATGTTGAGTTCTAATTTTCATGTATAAATAATTCTCCATTCTTGTTTTTTTTACTTCAAAAATAACATAGTAACGAAACTTACACACTATATAGGAAGAAAAGAGATATTCTGACTTCGAGCCAACGCGCTTATAATAATGACACGTATAACAAAACCACCACATTTTACCTGGATGATTAATAGTGATGGGGACGCATATGACTCATACATATAACTTAAGGTTTTAATGGTGTCGTGCCTTCCTTGGTCTCAACGATCCTTTATGACACCATCAGTTACCTCAACAACCCAATCCCTCACTCAACCTAATCCTATATACATGCATGCATGTTAAGGGACGTGGGGACTGTTCCATCCAATACACATGTTCCAAACCATTGCAATTGCTTGCATATATGTCCTTTCCCTATCCTAACAATTCTTTCACGGTTTAATTCTTGAGATAACCAAGTTTTCCTCATCATCAATGTTAATTGTTGGCATCTGAGTGTTATGGTAATGTTAGTACAGTGAATGATTGAGATCATGCTCACTTGCTTGCCACAGTCCAGCAAAATTTTGGACATGACACTGTAAACATACATTTTCTAGGTGGTCATATGGTACTCCTATGTAAATATCTCACATCGCATGCATACATATGCCTTGTTGTTTTAACCTAGATCATCATTCTGCGATAATTTATCTTGTCGCCTCAAAATTTGATCAGTCATCCCTACATTTTTCTATAATATTTATATTATTCTTGTCAAAGTTTTGTCAAAAAGTCTTGACAAAAAATTCGGCAGTGCAAGTGAAATGAAGAGTTGTATTATTTTAATAATAAAATTGAAGATTTTAGTGTAAAAAGATCAAATAAATACCAAAAAGAGAGAAGAATATATATGGCTTTTCCATAACATCTCTCTTTCTTATATGATAGAAATTTTTTTAGCACTATATAAGTGAGAAGAATCATATACCTAAAATTTTAAGTTTTTTGGTGAAGATTTAGTATCCAATCTATACTATGGTGATTGCTTTTATCCAATATGATTTTTTCTCAAGCTTACCTTAATATTTTCTTTTTTGTGGCCGTAAACCATTGACTTGTTATTACTCCATGATGGTCCCCTAAACTTTTCACTGAAAAATTATTGATATATTAAACTTGATTTTTCTAATACACCCTCTTGCGCTTAATATTTCTTAGGTTTGATGTACATATATAAATGATGAGTGACATGAATCGAGAAACTCATGATACTATAATATAATTAGAGTTTAGTTTAACTATTTTCTACAAAACTAAATTGTAAAATGAAAAATGTCATTTAATATAAATTCTTTGTGAATTCAACCTTTAATTAACGTGTGACCTTGAATATTTTTCAATAACAAATTTTAGTGTATGATTAGGGGAGTGAGATTCTAGCCTTGTATGGAAAGTATATTGGACTTGTCCTTGTCCATGTCCATGTGTGAAAGTGATTTTGATAACGGTATGAATTGAAATTGATTAAACGTGTGGGAAATGGTAGACAATGAATATTGATGAAGTGCCATAGAAAAGTGTGCCTAACCATCAATGTTAATTGTTGGCATATGAGTGAGTGGGTTGCCAAAGTTAGTATAATGAAAATATGAAAATCACGCCCACTTATTTGTCAGGCCTCCAGCTGCAAAATATGGAGCGTGACTCTGTAAAGGCACATTTTCAAGGTGGTCACATATTATGTTGTCTGTCTCACTCACATCACATGCATACTATACCTTGTTATAACCTAGATCGTCAATCTCATTCTGGCCACTTTGTCTAGCCACTTTAATAGCATTTTACATGCCACAGCTATGGTTTGGTTTACCTACTAGCTTGTTTTACATTTTTATGATAAATATTTGGAACCATAGTAACCTAACATGTAATGTCAGGATGGAATTGACTTTATGTCTAGCTAACCCTTCGGTATCTCCGGTTAAAAGTTAGGTATATAGTAATCATTTACTTGGCTCAAGTGCACAAATGTTAATATAAATCTCATGCATTTTATTATCATTGAAACAAAATTCACTATTTTCTTTGACACTCATACAACTTGTCATTGAAAATCATTGTAGATAGAAGTTTACAAAACTTTGAGTGACGCCTTTTCTTTTTGGGAAATTTTATCTCATACCCCTACAATTATATCCATACTCCTATATTAAATTTTTTTGGATCAAAATAACTTCGTATAAAAAATTATAATTTTTTTGTTTTTTATCGGAAAATTTTTTAGAAGTCTTCCGGTTCACATTTTTTTTTGGTTTGTTTACCGGAAGACTTTTTAGAATTTCTTCCGGTTCACATTTTTTTGGTTTGTTTACCAGAAGACTTTAAAAAAGTCTTCCGATTCATGTTTTTTTTTTAATATTCCAATTACAAATATATTTATTCTATTTACTATATTTATTCTATTTTAATTAATATATTTATTCTATAATTTGTTATATTTATTCTATTTATTTATTTAATAATAATTATTTTATTAATTTGATTTTTTATTAATTTACTATATTTATTTATTTAATAATAATTACTCCACTAATTTGATATTATTTTTTTTAATCAATAAAAATAAAAGTTGTTAACTAATTTATATATTAATTGTGTTCTTTAAAGAAAGAAAATTAACAATTTAATAATATGTTTATATGAAAAATCAAAATAAATATCATATTTAAATTATAATCCTATCATTTCTTCTATCAAAAAATTTCACCAAAAAATTATAATATATAACATTTATAATTATTTAAACAATAATTATTAACTTTTAAAATATTAATAACTAATTAAATCATAAATAATAACATTTAAAACCTCCACCTCCACCTTTATGATTGCTTAATTAAATAAAAAAACTTATAAAATAAAATAAAAAACACGGTCAATATTTATGATTTAATTAGTTTTTAATATTTTAAAAGTTAATATTTTACCCCTACAAATTTTAAAAGTTAATATTTTATGGTGAAAATTTTTAAAAGTATATTTTACCCCATAAAATATATTTTTAAAAGTTAATATTTTACCCCATAAAATATTGTTTAAATAATTATAAATATTATATATTATAATTTTTTGTAAAAATTTTTTATAGAAGAAATGATAGGATTATAATTTATATATAATATTTATTTTTATTTTTCATATAAACGTATTATTAAATTGTTAATTTTCTTTCTTTAAAGAATACAATCAATATATAAATTAGTTAACAACTTTTATTTTTATTGATTAAAAAAAACAATACCAAATTAGTGGAGTAATTATTATTAAGTAAATAAATATAGTAAATTAATAAAAAAATCAAATTAGTGAAATAATTATTATTAAATAAATAAATAGAATAAATATAACAAATTACAGAATAAATAGAGTAAATAGAATAAATATATTAATTAACTAAAATAAAGTAAATAGAATAAATATATTTATAATTTGAATATTAAAAAAAATTAAAAATTAAAAATTAAAAATAAAAAACATAAACCGGAAGACTTCCAAAAAGTCTTCCGGTAAACAAACTAAAAAATGTGAACCGTAAGACTTTCAAAAAGTCTTCCGATAAACAAACAAAAAAAAATATGAAACGGAAGACTTCCAAAAAGTCTTCCGGTAAACAAATTAAAAAAATGTGAACCGGAAGACTTCCAAAAAGTCTTCCGGTAAATAAACGAAAAAATTATCACTTTTTATACGAGGGTATTTTGGTCCAAAAATTTTAGTCTAGGGGTATGGGTATAAATATAGGGGTATGGGGTAAAATTTCCCTTTCTTTAATGTCAACTATAAGGGATGCGATGCTACACTAAATTGAATGTCATTATAACTTCTAACTACACACAAAATTTTACCTTATAAAAAAAATTTATCTACAAATTTTCTTCTTCTTGTTTTTGTCATTAAAACTTTAATATATATATATATATATATATATATATATATATATATATATATATATATATATATATATATATATATATATATATATATATATATATATATATATATATATATATATATATATATATATATATATATATATATATATATATATATATATATATATATATATATATATATATATATATATTACAAATATACAATCAATTTAAAATTTTATTTTTTAATATTATTAATATTAAAATAAAATTATTTATTAAAATATTTTACAATACATTTTTAACTATAACAAAGCTAAATAACTAAAATTAAACATTTATGTCAACTTCTTTTAAATTTAAACATTACGTTTCATTTCATATTTGAGAAACTACACTCACCTCCCATGAAGTTTATCAAAACAGCACTAACGTCTCCTCTAGTTTTAAATTATACACTAACTTTCATTAAAATTTATTAAAACAACACTATAAATGATAGGTATAAATTAGACCCCTCTAATTTTTAGCGACAATAAAAAATCATAATTATAAATGATATTTATCTACGGTTTTTTTTGTCTGTCACTAAAATATTTTGTTGGTATTTCACAAATGAAAATAATTTTTTTTATAGCAATGCATTTACAATTTTGAATATTCTGGTATCTTCACCTTCCTGTATCTCCATCTAAACTATTCCTAAAACCATAGATAAATATTTATCAAAATATATAATTTAAAATAACCCCAATGTAATAGTAGATATGTTTTTATAGAGACGGAAGTTGTATTTATTCTCCTACACAAAAACACACACGCTGGAGAACTAAATAACTTTATTGAAAGCCAAATCAATTCAAAATGTATCTAGTAATATAAATCAATTATGTAACTATTTTAAAAAACAACTCAATAAGTTAAAATTATTCATTAACCATGCTTCAACGAAGTCACTATATCTGCGTTGTTAGTTATCTAGTTGTTATTCTTTGACCTTGTCTGTTGAAAACTTGTAGGTTTTTTTTATAAAACACAAACAATGGATCATCAACTACAGTTGATGAAAATTGAAACCAATTCATGATCACCCAAAAGAGTTTAATGCACTACAACCTCTATTTACTTCCGAACTAAGGATATTCCAACAAATCACATCATTCACAGTGTTTTTTCCAACAAAAGCTATAGTCTTAGAAAAGTTTTATTCTGAGTCTTTATCACTTTGATTTTCATTCTCTTAAGTGTTAGATACAAAGGTCACACATTTGTTCTTCTCTTTCTGATCTTCCATTTAAAGAAACTTCAAAAGTTTAAAGAGAGACAATGAGTTCATCCACCTTCAAGGTGCTTAAATCTTGAGTTTCTTCAATGATTCTTACCTTCATGTCAAACTTTTGAGGTAAAGATCTGAGGATCTTTCTGACCAACCTCTCTTCTGACATCTTTTCTTCCAAGGCAAAGGAATTATTGGCAATATCATGAAGTCTATCGTTGAAATCAAATATCGATTCATCTTTCATTATTCTTATCTTTTCAGACTCAATTGTAAAAAGTTGCATCCTAGACATCCACGCTTTAAATGTGTCTTCATGAGCAGTCTTGAAAATCTCTCAAGCTTTCATAGCTCCAATACAAGTGTTGGTGAAACTGAACATATTTTTGTCTACACCATTGAATATAGCGTTCAATGCTTTATCATTTGCAAACGCTTCATTATCATCATTCTTGGACCAATTAACTCTAGGCTTCAAGCTTGTTTTACCATCTTCAACCATACTCATAAGATATTTTCAACTTTTAATCACAACTTTCTAAGTTTTGTTGTCTATGGACTTGAGAAAAACCCCTCGTTTTGCCTTTCCAATAATCATAATTAGAGTCATCCAAAATAGTTGGTCTATTGATAGACCCTTCATAATTTGTGTTGTCCATCTGAACATGAAATTTCTTCCTAGAGCTCACCCTAACAGAGTATGTTGTCTGTTGTATACTGTCATACCCTAAATTTGTCATACCCTTTTTGTATATATTATTTCATGCCGTTTAGACACGTATCCACCCGTAATTGAGTTTTCTTTTAAATTTATTCTTTTTTTGCCCAATGGGAGCGTGACACGTGGCCTGAGGGGCATTTTGGTAAATTTTGTTTCCATTTTTATTTTTCTATTTTTTTGCAAATATTTCCTTTTTTGTTTATATTTTTATTTTATCATTTATTTAATTTAATTATGTGTAGAATTGTTTATTTGAATAATTTTATTTTTAATTTTTTATTAGAAGTTAGATAGATACTGTTTTTAGATTTAACATTAGAATTAAATTTCTTTTGTTTAATATTTATCTTAATTAAAGTAGAATTTTATTTGTATTTTTTTTTTAAAAAATAGTTCATTAAGTTTTTTAGTTTTTTAGTAGACTTCTTTTATATGATTATTGGAGCGTTTTATTTATTTATTATTTTATTAGATTATTAGTAGTTAATTATCTTTTCTTTTTTATTATTATTTATTTATTTAGATTAATATTAACTTTGTTAGATTTTTTTTTTTAAATTAATTAAAGTGTTTAGAGTCATCTTTTTTCAGTTATTTATTATTTTATTAGATTGTTAGTAATTAATTATCATCTTTTTGTTCATTTATTTATTCAGATTTAGTTTAATTTAATTAGGTTTTTTAGATTTTTATTAGTTAATATTAGTTAGGTTTTGTTTTAACTTTTAAGTGTTAACATTTTAATAGTCAGTTTTTAACTCATTCTCTTCTATTAATCCATAATTAATTAATTGGCAGTTTCAATGAGATTATTTGGTCCACTAGCCAGATACATGCAGGCCCATTAGGTCATGATTTCGCCACTTGTCAGCAGGCTATAAAGCCTATTCTCTCCCTTCATTAAAGACAGACACGTTTCCCAAAACACTGATGCCCTCCCCTACAGCCGCCACCTAACCCTAATTCTGATCCCAACCCTAAACCCTAACGGCGCCATGCAAACACTAATTCACTCATACCGGAAAAATTAAATGAATCAAATTCCGCCGGAAAATCTCGCCGGAAACTTCATAGAATGGCCGAAAAATCCATTGTTCATCATTTTTGTCATCATGTTCATATGTTCATTCATCCGTTTTTTCATCATTTTTCCAAAAACACTCAAAACTAATTGTTCATATTTTTTCCAGAAGTCCAATACTCATCCTGTGTTCATCAATATTCATCGCCTCCGCCCATAGATCTCCAAATCTTCATGAACGTAATAACGAAAACATAAACTAAATCAAGATCTGAGCTCGTTTTCTTTTCACCCACCATGACCGACAAATCAAAATCGCCATCTTCAAATCACACGAAATCATTCTTCGTCAACCACTTCAGATCTAGTTCCTCTCTTCCATAACCTTCGAAAAACCTTTTTCCAAATCAAACTTCATTTTTTTCCAGATTTATAACACAACCTTCATAAGTTTGTACAAATTTTCGCAAACTTCAGCAAACAAGAAATCAGATTCGTTCGAAAATCTTCGAGGAACCTTCATTCATTGACGAATTGACCACCATATACCAACAACTGTCCGTCTTCAGCAACCTACAACACCAACGCCTCCTGGAGCTTCGATTTTCTCCGTTAACTACAACATGCAGCTCAGATCTACGAAAACGAACCTCAATCAAACCTTTAATCTGACGTCGGTGGAACCGTGAGCATTCGCCATGGTTTCAGCTCCGTAAAATGGATACCAACGAAATCTTCCATCAATTTCAATTGATTGCAACGCTAAATGGAAACCGGAGTTGTTTTGATTTATTCATTATGGTTTGATTCTATTTGAAGAAGATGAAGTTGATTTAGGATATAAAAAGTTTGGTTTTGGTTTTAAGGGAAGGAAGTATGAAAAAAAAAGGGAGTTTGAGATCGGAGAAGGGTGAATGGAAAACAGAGAGAGATGAGTGGTGGAGCACGGTGGCGGCTAGGGTTTGTCCTTTTGCCAAAACGAATGAAGAAGAGGGAGTTAGCAGACTTTTGGGTTAGTGGGCCTTTCAGCCCAAATATGTGTCTGTTTGATCATACCCCCTTACTGTCGTACACACCCCTTCTGGCTGCCCATTGTGTTGAGTTGGGCCCTAAAACCAGGCCCAACCAAAATCCCCTTTAAACCCCTGTTCTTCAGCATTATACCCCATTTGCTGGTTGTATGTAGTATTGAGCTTTAAACCAAGCCCAAGTGGATTTGCTAACCACACACCTGCCTGGCTGCTACTGCATCCCTTTTGGTTTTTTTTTTTTGTTTTTTTTATAATTATGTTGTAATTTATTTTTGAACATAGTTTGTTACTAATATATTTTCAAACTTCTTTTTTTTTTTTTAAAAAAAGAACTAATATCTTCCTAGTTTTACTTAAACTTATTTTAATAAAATATTTTCCTTCCAAATTTATTTTCAAAATTAATAGTTTTTTCTAATATTTATTTAAATTTATTTTTAATTGCTAAAGTAGTTTCTTAAATCAAATCATGAGAAACTAAATCCTTGAAGTCTAACACTTCTTGGATTTTTGGACAATCATTATTGAGGTGCACACCTTAAATAATGTATTATTCAACTTCTCATTTTTAAAATACTCTCTTTTTGAACAAAGAAATATCATAAGAATCTAGCATTCCGTGTGATATTTCCTTTTTTTATCCAAACATTTTCGAATGAAAAAGGTGTTGTCGAGATCTAGCATCACGATAATTCTCCGATTAATTGGTTGTGAGGTCGACGTCTCATTTATCGAATAATCGTCATTTCTCCTATACTTTTCAAATCCAATTCGTATTCTCATCTCACACATTCACAAATTATTTTCATACCCCATTTCGCTTCAAATCATTTTCAAAACATCTTCTCGATCAAACTTCGAAAGAAGGAGGTTCTTGGAATCTAGCATCCCTTGAATTTTCAAATGAGTAGTTCTTGAGGCACGCTCTTGAGTTGTTATTCACTCAACCTTTCGACTCTTTCAGATTCAATCATTTTCAAACATTCTCCTAAGTCGAATGCTCGTCCGCATTCGCAACCCACATTTCATTCACAACTCCTCGTGGTTTCGATATTAGGGGCACCCTCAGGGACTAATATCGTTTCTCACAATCCTAACCCTTGACACGTCGTCAAGTCGGTTTCATCTTCAATCAAATCCTCGACACGTCGTCGAGCTACTCCAAAACAACTTCCCTTTGGCCTCGCATGCCACATTTTTCGATTCGACCCTTTCAAAAACACTTTTTTAAACTTACGAAAGAGAGATGTTCTTAGAATCTAGCATTCTTTGAATATTCGAATGAGTAACTCTCGAGGCGCGCCCTTGAGTTATTATTAGTTCATTCTTTCGATTTCAAAACATCCAACTCTCTATCTTCAACTTATTCAGTCAATTCCCGAAAGAATTGAGTTCCTGGAATCTCACATTCCTTGAATTCTTGAGTGACAAGCTCTTGAGGCACGCTTTTGGGTTGCTTGTCAGTCACTCTTTCGTCTCTTTCTCAAACTTACAACTTTTTCAACCTCATCTTTCGTGGTCATTACCACGAACTACGACTGCTCTGATTCTTCATTCTCGTCCGAATGTAAGATACGTAGGCACAAGATTGCGATGATCTTGACGAGCTACCTCCCATCCATTTCCCCGTATCCTTTTCGTGGTTGTTACCACGAACTACGAACGCTCTGATTCTTTATTCATTCTTGAATATAAGATACGTAGGCACAAGATTGCAATGATCTTGGCGAGCACACTTCTATCCATCTTCCGTTTTCCCCATCCTTTCCCGTAGTCGAACTACGACGCTCTGATTTCTCATTCTCGTCCGAATGAGCATACGTAGGCACAAGGGCCCCAATCCTTGGCGAGCACCCTATCCTCTAACCACCCATCTCTTCTTTGCGTCTTTAACCTTTTAACCTACCAATTCTACCTTTAACAACAAGAAGAAAAACAAGTAAACCTAAACAACACTCCCCACAATTACCTAAAGAGGTTCACGTCGAGTACGACGGACGTGAGGGGTGCTAATACCTTCCCCTCACGTAACCGACTCCCGAACCCGGAACCTGGTTGCGACAGCCTTGTTCCTATCCTTTCGTCTTAAGAGGTTTTCTCGATATTTTCCTCTCCCGTCTATTTGGGAAAAATAAAGTTCGGTGGCGACTCTGTCGAACCGCACTTCCGCGCCTTTCGCGCGAGGGTCGTTTCTCTGAAATGTCTCCGTGATTTTTTCGAGGTGCGACATATACCAATTGGAATTCTGTTGCTCAGGGGACATATGTTGGACCAGATGTTAGGACAACTTGTCCAACTTCTTAAACCAGTTTAAAAGACAGTTTAACAACAATAATAAATCAATGCAGAAAGTTATAAAATCATAAGAGATTGACAACCCAATTCAGTGAAACCACACCTACGTATGAGGGGTGCACTACCTAATAAAGAAAATCTACTATTTTGAATTAGAACAATTAGTATTATAAGAATCTTCAACCCCTTTGAATTTCTATGTCTCTCCCTAATCCTAATGAATTTCTATTTAGGTCTTCCCCTAAATATGAGAATCCACCCACTTTCTTCTATCACAATACCCTCATGATCAACCTTAATAACAAGTTTATTGATTGTTGAAATTATAACTCAACTAAGATAAACCAACTGTGCCAAGTTACTAAAATATAGTGGTGTACAATAGTAGATTCAACAATAATCTAGTTATGACATTAATATGAAATACAAGAAACCAAGACCTTAACCCTGGTACAAAGAACCTAGTTCTTACACACCAAAACTCTTAACAAAACATGATAATTAAGTCTTCTTATATAGAAAATGATTATGGACTTTTCTTCTTTGTATAAAGACTTGATTTCGTCCATAAATAATGGAGATTTTGTTTAGATTTGTTGCTCCAAATCAGCTCTACAAAATATGATTTGATTTGTTTTGAACTCAGATTTAAATCACATTGATTTAAAATGTAACAAATTAAAACAATCAAAGAAATCCAATTGCTAAAATAAAACAACAATATTTGTTGCACACATCATCAAAATGCATTCCATGTAATTGAAAAATGTGCGCACAAAACAACATCCTTATTTTGCAAATAATATGTTGCACACATGTTGGGACATTGGTTCCCACGTGTGTCATTCTTCTACAAAACCGCATGAAACACCGTTGTCATTTTGCATAATGCAGCCAACCAAAAAGGAACAATAATATAGGTTCTTAGGACATACGATATTTAGGTCAATGAAGTCCATGAACATGCGTTACTTGTTCACTTGTTTCATCACCAACACCATGTTAGCTAACCATGTAGGATCTTTCATTTTTGTGATTAACCTGGCGTTGGATAGCTTTCCTACTTCCTCGTTAATGGCAACTCTCTTCTCCTTGCCAACTTCCACTTTGTATGTGCCATTAGCTTGGCAGAGTGGTCTATTCCTAGCATGTTAGAGGGAGCTCAAATGAACAAGTTGCCGTTTCTAATGAGTTGGTTGACCAGTTTGTATTCTTCTTCCTCAGTAACCAAAATTCCTATCTTGTTCACTTGATGAGATGATCGACTTATTCTGACTTCTTTCAAGTGCTTCGCGGACATGAGTCTCTTGTTGTCACCACTCAACCTAAGATCCCAACAATTACTATCTAGAGCTTCTGGGAAGGGGAACCCACAAGGGCAAACTTCTCTCTTTCTGCATCCAAACTGCTCTGTTAACACTCTTAAGTGCTTCGTTCTCCTTAAATTTCTCCTTGAATTATCCTGATTCGCCTACCAGGCAACAGGTACTTCAAGACCAGATGGCGGGTCAGCCTAGGATGATGTTATAAGGCGACGAATTCGTCTAATACGAGATAGCTGACTTTGACCGCCTTGTAATTCGTTCCTTCACCGCATGTTATTTTTAGGGTTATGTGGACCTTCACTTGTATCCGTTCCCCTAAAATTCCTATTATCGAACCCTAGAAGGATTTGATATATTGTTTCTCCGAACGTTGTTTCTCTGAATGTTCAAGGAATTATTGTGAAAGGCGGTAGATGTTGGCAACGACTTTAATAATAAGCAAGACTTTGAGTCTCGTGATAAAATGCTTAAATGGATTTGTATGGAGGCATCTAAACTTTGATTTGGTGTGGTTATTGGAAGGTTAAACAATGATTCAAATAAAAGAAACACCTTTGTGAAAATGGTGTGCGAAAGAAGCGGGAGATATCGAACTCCTATCCAAAATTTTAAAAAAGACGACACGGGTTAGTAGAAAATGTGAGTGCCTGTTTAAGGTTCATGGTTATATGTTTGCAAAAAAAAAAATAATATTTAATGTGATGTGTGGTTTGCATAACCATGATCTGTGTTTAAAATTAGCCGGTCATCCTAGTGTATGTGGGCTTAAGCCGGAAGAGAAGGAATGTATTAGTGACATGACCTTGAATCTTGTTCAACTAAAAAAATACTTACAACATTGAAACATAAGTGACTCTATAATATATCAAATATCAAGCAAGCGTATAACATTCAGTACCTCACTAATAAGACGATTAGATGGGATAGAACTGAGATGCAACAACTCTTGAAACTATTGGGCGATAACAGTTATGTGTCTCGGTACCGAACGTGTGATGATGGAGTTATGATTAGAGATATCTTTTGGACTCATCCTGATTCGATAAAGCTGTTCAACACATTTTCGGCGGTGCTCATACTTGATTCAACCTACAAGACCAACAAGTATAGACTTCAATTATTTGAGATGATTTGTTTACCTCAACTGAGAAGACATATTCTGTTGGTTTTGCATTTCTTGAGTGTGAAAAGGAGGACAACTTTACTTGGACATTAGAGGTGTGTCGGTCACTTTTGAAGGTCCGAGGTGAGAATCCTAAAGCGAGTCTTATCGAACGCGATACTACATTTACGAATTTGGTTGCAAAAGTATTTCCTTCTTCTAATGCATTACTTTGTAAGTATCACATAACAAAGAATGTGAGAAGTCGTGTTAAACCTACGGTATGAGCGAAACATATAGAGTCTGAAGGTGGAAAATTAGTGAAGGCGGTTGTGATTGTGGAAATATTTATGGATGCATGGAATCGTATAATAAATTTTTCCTCAAAAGAACTATACGTCGATTCCGTTATTCATTTTCTGAAAAGTGTGTGAAAAGTATCCAGATTTGTTGAAATATGTTAAAAACACTATTCTTAATCAGGTGAAGGAGAAGATAGTTTATGCTTGGAATGATAATGTTTGACACCTTGGAAATTCAACTACTAACACAGTTGAGTCGACCCATGCTACTTTGAAAAATTAGTCGGGAAATAGCAAATGAGATTTATGTAGAGACTGAGACTCCGTGAACCACATGATTCAAAACTAGCATAATAAGATACAAACAACATTTGGTCAGAGCATCACAGTTTTGGAACACCGATTTAAAGACAACACTTTATATTCTCAGTTGGTCGGTAACATTTCTCGGGCGGGTTTGAACCATATTTTTCATGAGGCTAAACGAGTTGATAATGTAGGATCTGATAGCGCAAAGTATGGTTGCACTATTGTAAAAACATATGGTCTCTCCTGTGCTTATACTATTGCTAAAAAGGTGAAACTTGGCGAACCAATAAGAATATATGAGGTTTGCTCTCATTGTAAGAGACTTAGCTTCGATGATGATGGATGGATGGCGGGAAATCAAATATCTTCATTTTTACCGAATGGGAAGAGATACAAGAGATATTTTTGAAGACCGATAACAACATGAAACTCCACATCAAAGAAAAATTGAGGAAGATTTCATATCCCGAAACTAGTGACATGAAACCGCCTTCTTAACCAGTAAAAACAAAAGGTGCTCTGAAGAAAATGAATCTTACACCGAATGACAATTCGACTACACGGTCTCCTTCATATTTTGAACATGTTGACAAAGTTTTTCTCGATTCATTGACTCCAAAATCTGGAAAAAAAAGTCTTGTGAAAGGAGCCCGCATTAGAAAACACATATGATGTCGCTTCCGATGAACATTCCATTCATCGAGGAGATGCCGGTTTTTATGTACAAATATATCGAGCATATCATCAATGTTATGAGGGACAATAATTGTGGTTACTAATCCGTTTCGGCTTTACTCGGTAAAGGAGAAGACAATCATGCACTTGTTCGACATCAACTTATCCAAGAGTTGAAGACGAATAAAAAATCGTACACGCGGTTGTACAAAAATAAAGAAAAATTCAATACGGTTTATGAGTCTCTTGTTCCTTGCTTGAGCGGTCTGGCACCGTAGTTAAAATGGACGAGCTTCCCAGAAATGTGTCACCTAAGAGCATTTGCATATGATATGGTCTGCATTGACCTAACACGCTACAGTTTTTCGGAAACCTTTTTCCCACTGTGCACCGCATCACCCCAAAATCCAAATGATCGTATCATGTATATTGAATGACTTTTGAAATCAAGCCATTTTGTTCAAGTTGGCTTGAAACCGAGTTGCGTCATACCACTTACATCACCGGAGTGGACGACCCATTCAACCGCAAAAGCTGAGACGTGGCCACATCATTTTATGAAAAGGATGCAAGAATTCAAGAATTTGAACAACATTGAAAAAGATTCGAATGCACAAAAGTCCAAGTGGGTACCACCTATAGATTTAGCCGACGACAAATGTTTTGATTCGTTTTAATTTCTCGTTTAACTGGATAAATAATTGTATATATTTGTATCTTAATATAAACGAAGTGTTACATTTTCAAATTTTATTCATATTTGGTCTTTATGCATATTTGGTTCATATTTGGCCTTTATGAAGTTTCTGTTATATGGTTTTGTTTTGAAAATGTTTTAGGAAAAGTTTCGGAGATACATCTTCGGAAGGTTCTGTTATATGGTTCTTTTTTGAAATGGTTCAGAAGAAGTTTCAAAGGTACATCTTTGGAACAAGATAATAAGGTGCGATTCTGGAGATATATATTCGGAATCAACATGAAAGTTAATAAGTGGTCCATATTGAACTAGGTTTTATATAAATCTAGGTGTTCTTGTGTTATATATCACACACACTCAAAATGTCTCAAAATTTCACAAATAAACATCCATTGGTATGTCGCAAATGTCTCCTACTCTAGAGGCTCTACACCCGGGAGGACGTTTAAGCTCACCGATCTCACCCCCTCAAATATATCATATACGAAATCCACTATCTTCTACCTCACGGAGACAAACGAAAGGTTGTGAAGCTCGAGTACCGTTCACCTTCTGTTGACAATGAAGAGAACATTGTGTTTAGCAAATTTGAGCTCAAGACTCAAGTGAATGTTAGGACTATGTGAGATACATATCTCATTTTCGAAGAGAAAGTTCTGCTCGAGTTGGAAGCGACGCTACAAAGATCGGTCGAAGATATTCGAAAGATGTGCAAGCGTCCACTTGAATATTGAAATGTAATATTTAATTTTCTGTTGAAATCATCATCGTAATGATCACTTTATGTTATGAATGTAAAATGCATTTTGCAAAGTTCATTTTCTATTGAAACTGTTTATGGTGTTTTTCCGAAGATGTAACTACGAACTTGTTTCAAAAATGTATTTTCAGAACAAATTAAACCTAATATATAGGGCGAATTTCAGAATTTCCTTTACTAAGTGTACAAAAGATACGTCCGAAAATTTATCTTTAAAATCTAAAATTATATATAAAAATTCACACGGTGCGCTAAAAGTATATAGAGTGTCATAAAAAATTCTTAAAAAAAATAACCAAAGAAAGCCCAAATAATTATAGATATGGGTCGGCCCATTTGGTAAAACAGTCTGCAGCTGTAACATTTGGGAACGCTTTTGCCTTCTTCTAACTCTGTTTCTCAAATGCTGTAAAACCCCCTAGACCCTACTATTTCCGACCACCGCGATGGCTTCGTCGCTAATCATCTACCGCCGCAGCTTCAGAGTACTCTCCGCTCTCCACCATTCCTTTTCATCTACTCTGACACTTCCAATCAGCAGCGACCACATTTCACCATCATCGTCGTCATCATCATCATCATGTTCACGTTCGCCGAATATCGTTGGCGTTCAATCCCGTACATTCATGTCGACGTCAATGTCTCTTTTGTCTTCTCGTTATTCAGAGACTCCTGACGCGATTGGTCCTGATACTATCCTCTTTGAGGGTTGCGACTACAACCACTGGCTCTTCGTCATGGATTTTCCCAAAGACAACAAACCTTCGCCCCAAGAAATGATTCGTACCTATGAAGAGACTTGTGCCAAGGGTCTCAACATCAGGTTTTTCATTATTATCAATACTTACCAAACATAGTTAAGATTTTGGGAAAATTGTTTAACTTCGAATGTTTGATTTTAGTGTGGAAGAGGCAAAGAAGAAAATTTACGCTTGCAGCACAACCACTTACACAGGCTTTCAAGCTGTCGTCACTGAAGAAGAGTCCAAGAAATTTGAAGGTATTTCTTCTTCTTATTTTGAACACTCACCTTTCTTTCAATGACCTACGGTTACTTGAATTCATACACTTTTATGCTTTTCAACAACAGGTCTTCCCGGAGTCATCTTTGTGCTACCAGATTCCTATATTGACCCTGTCAACAAGCAATATGGAGGTAACATTTTGTTTATCCATCATCTTAATTCTAGTTTCTAGACATGCTTACTTGATTCGAGGACCTATTCATTGCTTACTAGTTCAATTTCATTGTAAGCTATTTTATTCTAAGTTGCCTGAGAACCACTTTTAATGTACGATACAGGAGACCAGTATATTGATGGAACAATCATCCCTCGACCTCCACCCATACAATACGGGAGAAATCAAGGAGGAAGACGAGACTTTAATCGACAAGGACAAGGGAATCCCTCTTACAATAATCAGGCTGGAAGAAACTTCGGACCTTCACAAAATTATACACCCCAACAAGGATCACAAGGATATTCTCCCCAACAGAGCCATGGTCAAACATCGCAAGGATATCAGCCCCAACAAAACTATTCACCCCCACGTAACATTGGTCAAGTACCACAGAGTTACTCCCAACAGCAAACCTTTGGTTCTGTTCCACCACAACAGAGCTTTGGGTCACCAGGACAAGGTTATGTGCCACAACAGAACTTTGGACCACCAGGGCAAGGAGAAAGAAGAAATTATGCGCCACAGCAAAACTTCGGACCACCAGGGCAAGAAGAAAGAGGAAATTTTGCGCCACAACAGAACTTCGGACCACCAAGACAAGGAGAAACAGGAAAATTTGCGCCACAACAGACCTTTGGACCACCAAGACAAGGAGAAAGAAGAGACTCCGTGCCTAGTGAAGGTGGATGGGATTTCAAACCGTCATATACGGAGGAATTTGAACAGGCTGATAAAGGGAATCATAACACCAGAGAACAGTCAGGTTCCCGACAAAGATTTCCACCTCCTGGCCTGGGCAATTTTACCGGAGAGGTATGATAGAATAGAATTTAGCAATATTTATGTTTATTTAAGAATAACAATTTTCATTTGTAGAAAAGTAATGCGCTTGCCTTGTTTTAGGAATTATGCGAAACTGTAAATGACGAACCTATATCTCTGTAAAATGTGCTATCGGAAAAAATGTAATTTCTTTGTTTCAATTAAATCTAAAATGTGATTTGTTTTTGTTATCTTATGCAGGGAAGATATTGATCATAATCTGAGTCCGGTTGGGGGCTTGTACTGAAGTTACCAATATTTTTTTCTAAGTTGATTGAATGTCCTTTCCAATGGGGTCAAAAATTGAATCTATTGAGTTGTCATTGTATAATATTTCCATGTTCTGTTGTCATTACAAAGATGAATGTTGTATGTAAGGCTTTTACTAGCCACCTCCTGGTATGTTTAAACATGTTTGAACTGGTTTATGTCAAATACTTCTTTCTTTCCTTGATGATGAACAGATTGAACATGGTTTTGTTCTCACTTGTGTTGCTTACCCTAAGTCTGGTGTTATTGAGACTCACAATTCAATTTTCAATTTCTACTTTTAAGTTCCTCTCATTTTATTATTACGTCTTTTTGTTGCCATTTAAATTGTATTTCTACTGTCTACAATGAGTTGTAGTAACTCTATTAACTCCTTCATATGTTTGCAGTATTAAGTGAACTTAATTATGTTGTTCTGTCTCTATTATATATGTTGTCTTCTTACTCATAAATCTTCATTTCCCCTCTTTTCTTGGGTTGGATATTATATGAAATTTGATTTTCCTATATGTTGTTTTCTGTGTTTGAGCATATGGGTATTCTTCTTTCGAATCAGAAGAGTGCTTCTTTTCCTTTTTTCTTTTTGAAAGATTTCAACTTTTTGTATTAGAACCGAAGGCTGTGTAGTGTTGAGGTAGGAATAAATAATGGAGCACGTTGTGCAGCAAGGCTGTTTTCTGGCCGAGACTACTACATGTTCGGTTGCCTCTGTTGTTACTGGCACGGTCTTCGTCTGCTTCTTGGGTGAGTATTCTATCCACTGTCTTTGTCTGCTTCTTGGTTGAGCGTTCTATCCACTGCTTTGGAAAGGTAAACACATTCAATCACAGATTTCTTTAAAATGATCTTCTCAATGAATCAACCATTCTCCGCTGTTTGTCTGCCATTTTGTTAGATAGTATTGAATTTGCATTTTATTTAGTATTCTTAAGAGAGAGTCCCACATCGGACAATATATGGCCTAAATATGTCTTTATAAGTGGGGGCAATCCTCACTCTACAAGTCGTTTTGTAGGGTTCAGTTAGGTGTAAGCACATTTCTTAACATGGTATCAGAGTCTGGTTCAAGATCCGATGGGGCACATGCTATCAGATTTTTTCTATTGGGCCATCCACCATTTATTTCCATGCTCAAGATGTCCAATCTTGGGCGTGAGGAGGTGTGTTAAGAGTCCCACATCAGACAATATATGACCTAAACACGTCTTTATAAGTGGGGGCTATTCTCACTCTACAAGTCGGTTTTGTAGGGTTGAGTTAGGTCCAACCACATTTCTTAACAAGTAATATCTTAGGAAATTACGTGCAAGTGACATAAACAACTTAAGAAGCAATAATGTATAATAACGACATGAAGTACTTAGTAAGTCTAATAACATGTTTCTATGTTCTCAATCTATCTGCTGGAAATTTGTGATTTTCCAAGTAAAATATGTAATGTATTTGTAATCCGGTCATTCCTCATAGTTGTATTCTTTTTTGCTCTTATTTTCTCTGCTGTTGCTTATGTAGAATGCCTTTGAAATAAATGGCTTCATTTATTTGGACATATGTAAGGTTTAGATATTTTAAGATTCAAAGCTATCATAAAACTACCGAACCAACCCTGTGTTATTCTCCTGAAAAATGCAAGGCTCTTCTATTGCACTAAATACCAGATCACACTCACCTTGTTTGCTCCAGAAAGACTCATCCTTGTTTGCTCCGGAGCAACTCATAGTAGTACTCTCGTGGCATCTCGAATATTTTCTCAATTTTGCTACTCTTTTTTCTTTTTATGCGTAGCTGATGTATGAAAGAAACGAGAGTTGATATTTCCTCCTTTGCGAGCTTCTTCTCCTTGTACTTCACATATTTTGGAATGATGACAGTTTCCATTACGCCAAATCATCAAGTAGCATCAATCTTTGGAGCAGCATTTTATGGACTCTTATATCTCTTTTATGGTTTCTTTATCCCAGGACCGGTAAGTACTATATTTTTTATTGCAATAATTATCTTTTGCTGTTTTTTTTGACATGATTGCTCTACAAAGTTTTTGAATTTCAGAAAATTCCTAAATGGTGGATTTGGTATTATTGGATATGTCCAGTAGCATGGACAGTATGGATTGATTGTGTCACAATATAGAGATGTCACAATAGGCATAACTGTGGCTGGAGAGAGTGGAGAAACTTCAACCAATAAGTTTATTGCAGATCATTATGGGTTCAAATCAGATTTCACGGGACCAGTTGCTGCTGTTTTTGGTTGCTTTCACTGTTTTTTTTTGTCTTTGTATTTGCCTTCTGCATCAAGGCACTGAACTTCCAAACCAGATATGTATTTGTATACTATACTGCTATAATCAAAACATGTTATTAGGAGGTAAAGATTAGTCTAATCTTTTTATGTTTTAGTATATATTTTCTATATAATTCTTGTATTTGTAACATTTGTCATTCCTATTGAAACTCTAATTTTTTTCCTTCTCATTCTCATCATCTATTTTTTCTATTTTAATTTCCATTGTTAACAAGGTATCATAGCATGGTTCGATTTTAGGATTTGTTAAAGAGGTCCATAGTTTTTGCGGGTTAGGGGCAGTTTTGCTTTTAGTTTTCAACTTGTATGTGCTTGTGGGTTTTAGTGCAATTATCTTAGTTTTCTGTTATCTGTCCACTCCGCCTCATTATTTTGATTGCTTAAATCTTCTCCTAGCTATTTCTATGTTAAGGTTTTTAATTCAATTGTTTCGTTAGTATGTTTTTCCTGAAAAAAATCTGTCCACTTCGCCTCATTATATTTAATGTTTACACCTACAAACATATTTGACGGGTCGACTCTCTTTTACCACCCATATCCAAAACTCATGAAAATGGCACAAACAAAAATAATAGTCAAGGTAAAAAATAATGTTAGAGGATGCATAAAAATGGAAATCAAACAAAATGGCAAAATCTTTAATAAGGATATGTGAAAATTAATTGTGATGTTAACCTTTCGTTTAAGGATTAATGGGGCACTTATCAGTTGGAGAAAAGTGATAGTGTCGTTACGACTTAGATGACCTGCGAGTTTGATGAAGCTATGGTGGTAGAAGCGTACATGGCGCATCAAGAGATAACCTTTGCTAAAGTGTGTTGTTTTTGCAAGTTTGTTATTGAATGATACAAACTTAGAAAATGTTTAAACTTGATGAGGATGATATAAGGGAAGAACATGACAATAATAAAAGGATACAATGAGAGGATCATTTACAACATTAGAAACCTTAAATTTTTTGGTGTATTTCTATTAGTCCTTATCAATTTATATTTGTGCTATCTATTTTGTTGGTTGTGTTTTTCTTTCTTTACCTCTTTGGTCTTCTTCTCTTTAATTATTTCCTTGTCTATTTTTTTTTTTACAAAATCAATTTAAACATTTTTATAAATCAAAGATTTTTTAATTAAACATCATTTTTAAACCTCCAAAATTTTCTCTCTCGCGTTTAGAGTAATTTGTCCAACATTTAACACATACAAATAAAACAAACTCAACGACGAATCTTTTGTTTAAACTCACTAGCTCAAAGGGAAAAAGATTGCAACAAGACATTGATATATAAAATATTTACCTGTCTAATACCATTATTGAAGTAAACACAATTGGACATGATAATAGAGATCTATAGTCGGTCACTTAGATGGCAACAATAAATAAATACACCTTCATCGGGAAGCTGATAGAGGATAATAATAAGGCTTTCAAAACTCATGCAGATTCGCTCATACTCCTTATGAAAGGTTACTCATATCATTGAGGCTTCTCAATCACACTATTAAAGTTCTAAACCAAGAAAAGATAATTACGCTCTTGAAGAAATTTATGAAGGGGGTAACCATCCTACATCTAAGGGATCTTTAGAAAAGAAAACGTTGAGGGCAATGTACTGTTATAAACGAAGAACAATGACGAATAATAACACATTAAAAGATGTTATGAATGCTAAAGTCGTGGCGATGTACATCTAGCACCAACTGCAAATATGAGCACAATTTCCTCATCATGTTTTTGCACCTGATGGGAAATGGATATCCATGGACCTTTCCCAATGGCATAGAGGAAATTGAAATATTTGATTGTTGCCATCGAATACTTCACAAAATGGATAAAAATTAATAGTACAATTAACATAACCGACCGTAGCATCCTTTTTCTCTTTGAGAGGAATATCCTCACAAGGTTCGGCCTTCCATAAGCCGTTTTAACGAACAACCATATACAATTCATTAACATGAGGTTTTGCATTATGCTAGAAGAACTATGTGTTATACAAAACTTCACTTTGGTAGAACATCTTCACATTAACATCTTACGTAAGTAAATATAGTTATAGTATACGACCTCAAAAGGAGACTTGATAACGTAAAAGGTAGTTGGGTGAAAAACTCATTCACGTTTTATTGAAATGCAGGACAACTCCTTATTTACACTGCAGAAATACATTTAATCTCTCTTCTGGATTCCATGCGGTGATTTCAACCGAAATAGGAAAGTTAAGTTGAAGGATCATGCATCTCTAACTAGGAAGCAAACTGAAAAAAGATGTAGAGAATAATTATACTTCCTTGAGCAATGCTACAATTATACCATAATGAGTAAGAAAATTATCAAACAAGAAATGACATTGAAGTACAAGAAGAAGTTGTTCTAACAAGAGTTTGGCCTTGAAGACTTAGTCTTAAGAAGGACTGATGTAGGAAAGAAGAGTGCAACATCCAGAAAGTTGGCTCCTAATTGAGAGGGATCAACCAAGTTGTGACCAACATTGGGCGAAGGGCGTACATGCTAGACATGCTAACTAGAGATGTAATACTAAGAACTTGGAACACATCTAAATTGAAAATATTCTATAGTAAAATGTAACGATATGAGCTCATGGATGACTTATTGTTAAGCAATAATGAAAACATTATTTT
>OZ012740.1:10583809-10957843 GCA_963859935.3 Lathyrus sativus
CTCTGTGGCTTACTGACGAAGAAAGATGAAATTTTGGTGATGGAGAAGAAACATATTGAATAAATTTATATCTAATTAACCATAATTCAATGTAAATTTTGGTAATAATAAATAAATTCTAGCTTGATTATTTATTTTATTTATTACCTATTTTATAAGAAATATATGTCATGGATTATAGTCTTTTAACTTTGTTTTTTAGTGGGGAAAAACCTAAAATTTTGTGATGGTATAGAAAAATAAAATAGAAGTAATTTTTTACCTATACTATAGTCTATTATGTTTTTTGAATTTTGATAAAAAGATTAAATCTTCACGATGGTGAATAAAAATATCTAATATTGTTAGATGTCATGTACCATAAGTCAATGTGAATACGATGAATATAAATAATACTGAGCATGATCATTTAATTTTAATTGTTAAGCATGTGTATAAATCATGGGTCATTCATTTGTATTCTCTTAAGTTAGTTTCTTAGAGGTTAAGAAACAAAAATTTTGGTGATGGAGAAGAAGAAAAATTTAGAAATTGTTTACATCTATTATGTTTTATAGTCTTTTAACTCTGCGGCTTACTGACGAAGAAAGATGAAATTTTGGTGATGGAGAAGAAGCATATTGAATAAATTTACATCTATATAATCATAATTCAGTGTTAATTATGGTAAATATAAATAAATTCTAGCTTGATTATTTATTTTATTTATTACCTATTTTATAAGAAATATATGTCATGGATTATAGTCTTTTAACTTTGTTTTTTAGTGGTGAAAAACCTAAAATTTTGTGATGGTATAGAAAAATAAAATATAAGTAATTTTTTACATATACTATATTCTATTATGTTTTTTGAATGTTGAAAAAAAGATTAAAACTTTGGTATGGTGAATAAAAATATCTAATATTGTTAGATGGCATGTACCATAAGTCAATGTGAATACGATGAATATAAATAATACTGAGCATGATTATTTAATTTTAATTGTTAAGCATGTGTATAAATCATGGGTCATTCATTTGTATTCTCTTAAGTTAGTTTCTTAGAGGTTAAGAAACAAAAATTTTGGTGACGGAGAAGAAGAAAAATTTAGAAATTGTTTACATATATTATGTTTTATAGTCTTTTAACTCTGTGGCTTACTGACGAAGAAAGATGAAATTTGGTTATGGAGAAGAAATATATTGAATAAGTTTACATCTAATTAACCATAATTCAGTGTTAATTATGGTAAATATTAATAAATTCTAGCTTGATTATTTATTTTATTTATTACCTATTTTATAAGAAATATATGTCATGGATTATAGTCTTTTAACTTTGTTTTTTAGTGGGGAAAAACCTAAAATTTTGTGATGGTATAGAAAAATAAAATATAAGTAATTTTTTACGTATACTATAGTCTATTATGTTTTTTGAATGTTGAAAAAAAGATTAAAACTTTGGTATGGTGAATAAAAATATCTAATATTGTTAGATGGCATGTACCATAAGTCAATGTGAATACGATGAATATAAATAATACTGAGCATGATTATTTAATTTTAATTGCTAAGCATGTGTATAAATCATGGGTCATTCATTTGTATTCTCTTAAGTTAGTTTCTTAGAGGTTAACAAACAAAAAATTTGGTGACGGAGAAGAAGAGAAATATAGAAATTATTTACAGCTATTATGTTTTATAGTCTTTTAACTCTATTGCTTACTGACGAAGAAAGATGAAATTTTGGTGATGGAGAAGAAACATATTGAATAAATTTACATCTTATTAACCATAATTCAGTGTTAATTATGGTAAATATAAATAAATTCTAGCTTGATTATTTATTTTATTTATTACCTATTTTATAAGAAATATATGTCATGGATTATAGTCTTTTAACTTTGTTTTTTAATGGGGAAAAACCTAAAATTTTGTGATGGTGTAGAAAAATAAAATATAAGTAATTTTTTACATATACTATAGTCTATTATGTTTTTTGAATGTTGAAAAAAAGATTAAAACTTTGGTATGGTGAATAAAAATATCTAATATTGTTAGATGGCATGTACCATAAGTCAATGTGAATACGATGAATATAAATAATACTGAGCATGACTATTTAATTTTAATTGTTAAGCATGTGTATAAATCATCGGTCATTCATTTGTATTCTCTTAAGTTAGTTTCTTAGAGGTTAAGAAACAAAAATTTTGGTGACGGAGAAGAAGAAAAATTTAGAAATTGTTTACATCTATTATGTTTTATAGTCTTTTAACTCTGTGGCTTACTGACGAAGAAAGATGAAATTTTGATGATGGAGAAGAAACATATTGAATAAATTTATATCTAATTAACCATAATTCAATGTAAATTTTGGTAATAATAAATAAATTCTAGCTTGATTATTTATTTTATTTATTACCTATTTTATAAGAAATATATGTCATGGATTATAGTCTTTTAACTTTGTTTTTTAGTGGGGAAAAACCTAAAATTTTGTGATGGTGTAGAAAAATAAAATATAAGTAATTTTTTACCTATACTATAGTCTATTATGTTTTTTGAATTTTGATAAAAAGATTAAATCTTCACGATGGTGAATAAAAATATCTAATTTTGTTAGATGTCATGTACCATAAGTCAATGTGAATACGATGAATATAAATAATACTGAGCATGATCATTTAATTTTAATTGTTAAGCATGTGTATAAATCATGGGTCATTCATTTGTATTCTCTTAAGTTAGTTTCTTAGAGGTTAAGAAACAAAAATTTTGGTGATGGAGAAGAAGAAAAATTTAGAAATTGTTTACATCTATTATGTTTTATAGTCTTTTAACTCTGCGGCTTACTGACTAAGAAAGATGAAATTTTGGTGATGGAGAAGAAGCATATTGAATAAATTTACATCTATATAATCATAATTCAGTGTTAATTATGGTAAATATAAATAAATTCTAGCTTGATTATTTATTTTATTTATTACCTATTTTATAAGAAATATATGTCATGGATTATACTCTTTTAACTTTGTTTTTTAGTGGTGAAAAACCTAAAATTTTGTGATGGTATAGAAAAATAAAATATAAGTAATTTTTTACATATACTATATTCTATTATGTTTTTTGAATGTTGAAAAAAAGATTAAAACTTTGGTATGGTGAATAAAAATATCTAATATTGTTAGATGGCATGTACCATAAGTCAATGTGAATACGATGAATATAAATAATACTGAGCATGATTATTTAATTTTAATTGTTAAGCATGTGTATAAATCATGGGTCATTCATTTGTATTCTCTTAAGTTAGTTTCTTAGAGGTTAAGAAACAAAAATTTTGGTGACGGAGAAGAAGAAAAATTTAGAAATTGTTTACATATATTATGTTTTATAGTCTTTTAACTCTGTGGCTTACTGACGAAGAAAGATGAAATTTGGTGATGGAGAAGAAACATATTGAATAAGTTTACATCTAATTAACCATAATTCAGTGTTAATTATGGTAAATTTTAATAAATTCTAGCTTGATTATTTATTTTATTTATTACCTATTTTATAAGAAATATATGTCATGGATTATAGTCTTTTAACTTTGTTTTTTAGTGGGGAAAAACCTAAAATTTTGTGATGGTATAGAAAAATAAAATATAAGTAATTTTTTACGTATACTATAGTCTATTATGTTTTTTGAATGTTGAAAAAAAGATTAAAACTTTGGTATGGTGAATAAAAATATCTAATATTGTTAGATGGCATGTACCATAAGTCAATGTGAATACGATGAATATAAATAATACTGAGCATGATTATTTAATTTTAATTGCTAAGCATGTGTATAAATCATGGGTCATTCATTTGTATTCTCTTAAGTTAGTTTCTTAGAGGTTAACAAACAAAAAATTTGGTGACGGAGAAGAAGAAAAATATAGAAATTATTTACAGCTATTATGTTTTATAGTCTTTTAACTCTATGGCTTACTGACGAAGAAAGATGAAATTTTGGTGATGGAGAAGAAACATATTGAATAAATTTACATCTAATTAACCATAATTCAGTGTTAATTATGGTAAATATAAATAAATTCTAGCTTGATTATTTATTTTATTTATTACCTATTTTATAAGAAATATATGTCATGGATTATAGTCTTTTAACTTTGTTTTTTAATGGGGAAAAACCTAAAATTTTGTGATGGTGTAGAAAAATAAAATATAAGTAATTTTTTACATATACTATAGTCTATTATGTTTTTTGAATGTTGAAAAAAAGATTAAAACTTTGGTATGGTGAATAAAAATATCTAATATTGTTAGATGGCATGTACCATAAGTCAATGTGAATACGATGAATATAAATAATACTGAGCATGACTATTTAATTTTAATTGTTAAGCATGTGTATAAATCATCGGTCATTCATTTGTATTCTCTTAAGTTAGTTTCTTAGAGGTTAAGAAACAAAAATTTTGGTGACGGAGAAGAAGAAAAATTCAGAAATTGTTTACATCTATTATGTTTTATAGTCTTTTAACTCTGTGGCTTACTGACGAAGAAAGATGAAATTTTGGTGATGGGGAAGAAACATATTGAATAAATTTATATCTAATTAACCATAATTCAATGTAAATTTTGGTAATAATAAATAAATGCTAGCTTGATTATTTATTTTATTTATTACCTATTTTATAAGAAATATATGTCATGGATTATAGTCTTTTAACTTTGTTTTTTAGTGGGGAAAAACCTAAAATTTTGTGATGGTGTAGAAAAATAAAATATAAGTAATTTTTTACCTATACTATAGTCTATTATGTTTTTTGAATTTTGATAAAAAGATTAAATCTTTACGATGGTGAATAAAAATATCTAATATTGTTAGATGTCATGTACCATAAGTCAATGTGAATACGATGAATATAAATAATACTGAGCATGATCATTTAATTTTAATTGTTAAGCATGTGTATAAATCATGGGTCATTCATTTGTATTCTCTTAAGTTAGTTTCTTAGAGGTTAAGAAACAAAAATTTTGGTGATGGAGAAGAAGAAAAATTTAGAAATTGTTTACATCTATTATGTTTTATAGTCTTTTAACTCTGCGGCTTACTGACGAAGAAAGATGAAATTTTGGTGATGGAGAAGAAGCATATTGAATAAATTTACATCTATATAATCATAATTCAGTGTTAATTATGGTAAATATAAATAAATTCTAGCTTGATTATTTATTTTATTTATTACCTATTTTATAAGAAATATATGTCATGGATTATAGTCTTTTAACTTTGTTTTTTAGTGGTGAAAAACCTAAAATTTTGTGATGGTATAGAAAAATAAAATATAAGTAATTTTTTACATATACTATTTTCTATTATGTTTTTTGAATGTTGAAAAAAAGATTAAAACTTTGGTATGGTGAATAAAAATATCTAATATTGTTAGATGGCATGTACCATAAGTCAATGTGAATACGATGAATATAAATAATACTGAGCATGATTATTTAATTTTAATTGTTAAGCATGTGTATAAATCATGGGTCATTCATTTGTATTTTCTTAAGTTAGTTTCTTAGAGGTTAAGAAACAAAAATTTTGGTGACGGAGAAGAAGAAAAATTTAGAAATTGTTTACATATATTATGTTTTATAGTCTTTTAACTCTGTGGCTTACTGACGAAGAAAGATGAAATTTGGTGATGGAGAAGAAACATATTGAATAAGTTTACATCTAATTAACCATAATTCAGTTTTAATTATGGTAAATATTAATAAATTCTAGCTTGATTATTTATTTTATTTATTACCTATTTTATAAGAAATATATGTCATGGATTATAGTCTTTTAACTTTGTTTTTTAGTGGGGAAAAACCTAAAATTTTGTGATGGTATAGAAAAATAAAATATAAGTAATTTTTTACATATACTATAGTCTATTATGTTTTTTGAATATTGAAAAAAAGATTAAAACTTTGGTATGGTGAATAAAAATATCTAATATTGTTAGATGGCATGTACGATAAGTCAATGTGAATACGATGAATATAAATAATACTGAGCATGATTATTTAATTTTAATTGTTATGCATGAGTATAAATCATGGGTCATTCATTTGTATTCTCTTAAGTTAGTTTCTTAGAGGTTAAGAAACAAAAAATTTGGTGACGGAGAAGAAGAAAAATATAGAAATTATTTACATCTATTATGTTTTATAGTCTTTTAACTCTATGGCTTACTGACGAAGAAAGATGAAATTTGGTGATGGAGAAGAAACATATTGAATAAATATACATCTAATTAACCATAATTCAATGTGAATTATGGTAATTATAAATAAATTCTAGCTTGATTATTTATTTTATTTATTGCCTATTTTATAAGAAATATATTTCATGGATTATAGTCTTTTAACTTTGTTTTTTAGTGGGGAAAAACCTAAAATTTTGTGATGGTGTAGAAAAATAAAATATAAGTAATTTTTTTACATATACTATAGTCTATTAAGTTTTTTGAATGTTGATAAAAAGATTTAAATTTGGGATGGTGAATAAAAATATTGTTAGATGTCATATACCATAAGTCAATGTGAATACCATGAATATAAACTATATTGAGCCTGATTATTTAATTTAAATTGTTATGCATGTGTATAAATCATGGGTCATTCATTTGTATTATCTTAAGTTAGTTTCTTAGAGGTTAAGAAACAAAAATTTTGGTGACGGAGAAGAAGAAAAATTTAGAAATTGTTTACATCTATTATGTTTTATAGTCTTTTAACTCTGCGGCTTACTGACGAAGAAAGATGAAATTTGGTGATGGAGAAGAAACATATTGAATAAGTTTACATCTAATTAACCATAATTCAGTGTTAATTATGGTAAATATAAATAAATTCTAGCTTGATTATTTATTTTATTTATTACCTATTTTATAAGAAATATATGTCATGGATTATAGTCTTTTAACTTTGTTTTTTAGTGGGGAAAAACCTAAAATTTTGTGATGGTGTAGAAAAATAAAATATAAGTAATTTTTTACATATACTATAGTCTATTATGTCTTTTGAATGTTGAAAAAAAGATTAAAACTTTGGTATGGTGAATAAAAATATCTAGTATTGTTAGATGTCATGTACCATAAGTCAATGTGAATACGATGAATATAAATAATACTGAGCATGATTATTTAATTTTAATTGTTAAGCATGTGTATAAATCGTGGGTCATTCATTTGTATTCTCTTAAGTTAGTTTCTAAGAGGTTAAGAAACAAAAAATTTGGTGACGGAGAAGAAGAAAAATATAGAAATTATTTACAGCTATTATGTTTTATAGTCTTTTAACTCTGTGGCTTACTGACGAAGAAAGATGAAATTTTGGTGATGGAGAAGAAACATATTGAATAAATTTATATCTAATTAACCATAATTAAATGTAAATTTTGGTAATAATAAATAAATTCTAACTTGATTATTTATTTTATTTATTACCTATTTTATAAGAAATATATGTCATGGATTATAGTCTTTTAACTTTGTTTTTTAGTGGGGAAAAACCTAAAATTTTGTGATGGTGTAGAAAAATAAAATATAAGTAATTTTTTACCTATACTATAGTCTATTATGTTTTTTGAATTTTGATAAAAAGATTAAATCTTTACGATGGTGAATAAAAATATCTAATATTGTTAGATGTCATGTACCATAAGTCAATGTGAATACGATGAATATAAATAATACTGAGCATGATCATTTAATTTTAATTGTTAAGCATGTGTATAAATCATGGGTCATTCATTTGTATTCTCTTAAGTTAGTTTCTTAGAGGTTAAGAAACAAAAATTTTGGTGATGGAGAAGAAGAAAATTTAGAAATTGTTTACATCTATTATGTTTTATAGTCTTTTAACTCTGCGGCTTACTGACGAAGAAAGATGAAATTTTGGTGATGGAGAAGAAGCATATTGAATAAATTTACATCTATATAATCATAATTCAGTGTTAATTATGGTAAATATAAATAAATTCTAGCTTGATTATTTATTTTATTTATTACCTATTTTATAAGAAATATATGTCATGGATTCTAGTCTTTTAACTTTGTTTTTTAGTGGTGAAAAACCTAAAATTTTGTGATGGTATAGAAAAATAAAATATATGTAATTTTTTACATATACTATATTCTATTATGTTTTTTGAATGTTGAAAAAAAGATTAAAACTTTGGTATGGTGAATAAAAATATCTAATATTGTTAGATGGCATGTACCATAAGTCAATGTGAATACGATGAATATAAATAATACTGAGCATGATTATTTAATTTTAATTGTTAAGCATGTGTATAAATCATGGGTCATTCATTTGCATTCTCTTAAGTTAGTTTCTTAGAGGTTAAGAAACAAAAATTTTGGTGACGGAGAAGAAGAAAAATTTAGAAATTGTTTACATATATTATGTTTTATAGTCTTTTAACTCTGTGGCTTACTGACGAAGAAAGATGAAATTTGGTGATGGAGAAGAAACATATTGAATAAGTTTACATCTAATTAACCATAATTCAGTGTTAATTATGGTAAATATTAATAAATTCTAGCTTGATTATTTATTTTATTTATTACCTATTTTATAAGAAATATATGTCATGGATTATAGTCTTTTAACTTTGTTTTTTAGTGGGGAAAAACCTAAAATTTTGTGATGGTATAGAAAAATAAAATATAAGTAATTTTTTACGTATACTATAGTCTATTATGTTTTTTGAATGTTGAAAAAAAGATTAAAACTTTGGTATGGTGAATAAAAATATCTAATATTGTTAGATGGCATGTACCATAAGTCAATGTGAATACGATGAATATAAATAATACTGAGCATGATTATTTAATTTTAATTGCTAAGCATGTGTATAAATCATGGGTCATTCATTTGTATTCTCTTAAGTTAGTTTCTTAGAGGTTAACAAACAAAAAATTTGCTGACGGAGAAGAAGAAAAATATAGAAATTATTTACAGCTATTATGTTTTATAGTCTTTTAACTCTATGGCTTACTGACGAAGAAAGATGAAATTTTGGTGATGGAGAAGAAACATATTGAATAAATTTACATCTAATTAACCATAATTCAGTGTTAATTATGGTAAATATTAATAAATTCTAGCTTGATTATTTATTTTATTTATTACCTATTTTATAAGAAATATATGTCATGGATTATAGTCTTTTAACTTTGTTTTTTAATGGGGAAAAACCTAAAATTTTGTGATGGTGTAGAAAAATAAAATATAAGTAATTTTTTACATATACTATAGTCTATTATGTTTTTTGAATGTTGAAAAAAAGATTAAAACTTTGGTATGGTGAATAAAAATATCTAATATTGTTATATGGCATGTACCATAAGTCAATGTGAATACGATGAATATAAATAATACTGAGCATGACTATTTAATTTTAATTGTTAAGCATGTGTATAAATCATCGGTCATTCATTTGTATTCTCTTAAGTTAGTTTCTTAGAAGTTAAGAAACAAAAATTTTGGTGACGGAGAAGAAGAAAAATTTAGAAATTGTTTACATCTATTATGTTTTATAGTCTTTTAACTCTGTGGCTTACTGACGAAGAAAGATGAAATTTTGGTGATGGAGAAGAAACATATTGAATAAATTTATATCTAATTAACCATAATTCAATGTAAATTTTGGTAATAATAAATAAATTCTAGCTTGATTATTTATTTTATTTATTACATATTTTATAAGAAATATATGTCATGGATTATAGTCTTTTAACTTTGTTTTTTAGTGGGGAAAAACCTAAAATTTTGTGATGGTGTAGAAAAATAAAATATAAGTAATTTTTTACCTATACTATAGTCTATTATGTTTTTTGAATTTTGATAAAAAGATTAAATCTTCACGATGGTGAATAAAAATATCTAATATTGTTAGATGTCATGTACCATAAGTCAATGTGAATACGATGAATATAAATAATACTGAGCATGATCATTTAATTTTAATTGTTAAGCATGTGTATAAATCATGGGTCATTCATTTGTATTCTCTTAAGTTAGTTTCTTAGAGGTTAAGAAACAAAAATTTTGGTGATGGAGAAGAAGAAAAATTTAGAAATTGTTTACATCTATTATGTTTTATAGTCTTTTAACTCTGCGGCTTACTGACGAAGAAAGATGAAATTTTGGTGATGGAGAAGAAGCATATTGAATAAATTTACATCTATATAATCATAATTCAGTGTTAATTATGGTAAATATAAATAAATTCTAGCTTGATTATTTATTTTATTTATTACCTATTTTATAAGAAATATATGTCATGGATTATAGTCTTTTAACTTTGTTTTTTAGTGGGGAAAAACCTAAAATTTTGTGATGGTGTAGACAAATAAAATATAAGTAATTTTTTACATATACTATAGTCTATTATGTCTTTTCAATGTTGAAAAAAAGATTAAAACTTTGGTATGGTGAATAAAAATATCTAATATTGTTAGATGGCATGTACCATAAGTCAATGTGAATACGATGAATATAAATAATACTGAGCATGATTATTTAATTTTAATTGTTAAGCATGTGTATAAATCATCGGTCATTCATTTGTATTCTCTTAAGTTAGTTTCTTAGAGGTTAAGAAACAAAAATTTTGGTGACGGAGAAGAAGAAAAATTTAGAAATTGTTTACATCTATTATGTTTTATAGTCTTTTAACTCTGTGGCTTACTGACGAAGAAAGATGAAATTTTGGTGATGGAGAAGAAACATATTGAGTAAATTTATATCTAATTAACCATAATTCAATGTAAATTTTGGTAATAATAAATAAATTCTAGCTTGATTATTTATTTTATTTATTACCTATTTTATAAGAAATATATGTCATGGATTATAGTCTTTTAACTTTGTTTTTTAGTGGGGAAAAACCTAAAATTTTGTGATGGTGTAGAAAAATAAAATATAAGTAATTTTTTACCTATACTATAGTCTATTATGTTTTTTGAATTTTGATAAAAAAGATTAAATCTTTACGATGGTGAATAAAATATCTAATATTGTTAGATGTCATGTACCATAAGTCAATGTGAATACGATGAATATAAATAATACTGAACATGATCATTTAATTTTAATTGTTAAGCATGTGTATAAATCATGGGTCATTCATTTGTATTCTCTTAAGTTAGTTTCTAAGAGGTTAAGAAACAAAAATTTTGGTGATGGAGAAGAAGAAAAATTTAGAAATTGTTTACATCTATTATGTTTTATAGTCTTTTAACTCTGCGGCTTACTGACGAAGAAAGATGAAATTTTGGTGATGGAGAAGAAGCATATTGAATAAATTTACATCTATATAATCATAATTCAGTGTTAATTATGGTTAATATAAATAAATTCTAGCTTGATTATTTATTTTATTTATTACCTATTTTATAAGAAATATATGTCATGGATTATAGTCTTTTAACTTTGTTTTTTAGTGGTGAAAAACCTAAAAAAATTTGATGGTATAGAAAAATAAAATATAAGTAATTTTTTACATATACTATATTCTATTATGTTTTTTGAATGTTGAAAAAAAGATTAAAACTTTGGTATGGTGAATAAAAATATCTAATATTGTTAGATGGCATGTACCATAAGTCAATGTGAATACGATGAATATAAATAATACTGAGCATGATTATTTAATTTTAATTGTTAAGCATGTGTATAAATCATGGGTCATTCATTTGTATTCTCTTAAGTTAGTTTCTTAGAGGTTAAGAAACAAAAATTTTGGTGACGGAGAAGAAGAAAAATTTAGAAATTGTTTACATATATTATGTTTTATAGTCTTTTAACTCTGTGGCTTACTGACGAAGAAAGATGAAATTTGGTGATGGAGAAGAAACATATTGAATAAGTTTACATCTAATTAACCATAATTCAGTGTTAATTATGGTAAATATTAATAAATTCTAGCTTGATTATTTATTTTATTTATTACCTATTTTATAAAAAATATATGTCATGGATTATAGTCTTTTAACTTTGTTTTTTAGTGGGGAAAAACCTAAAATTTTGTGATGGTATAGAAAAATAAAATATAAGTAATTTTTTACATATACTATAGTCTATTATGTTTTTTGAATGTTGAAAAAAAGATTAAAACTTTGGTATGGTGAATAAAAATATCTAATATTGTTAGATGGCATGTACGATAAGTCAATGTGAATACGATGAATATAAATAATACTGAGCATGATTATTAATTTTAATTGTTATGCATGAGTATAAATCATGGGTCATTCATTTGTATTCTCTTAAGTTAGTTTCTTAGAGGTTAAGAAACAAAAAATTTGGTGACGGAGAAGAAGAAAAATATAGAAATTATTTACATCTATTATGTTTTATAGTCTTTTAACTCTATGGCTTACTGACGAAGAAAGATGAAATTTGGTGATGGAGAAGAAACATATTGAATAAATATACATCTAATTAACCATAATTCAATGTGAATTATGGTAATTATAAATAAATTCTAGCTTGATTATTTATTTTATTTATTACCTATTTTATAAGAAATATATTTCATGGATTATAGTCTTTTAACTTTGTTTTTTAGTGGGGAAAAACCTAAAATTTTGTGATGGTGTAGAAAAATAAAATATAAGTAATTTTTTTACATATACTATAGTCTATTAAGTTTTTTGAATGTTGATAAAAAGATTTAAATTTGGGATGGTGAATAAAAATATTGTTAGATGTCATATACCATAAGTCAATGTGAATACCATGAATATAAACTATATTGAGCCTGATTATTTAATTTTAATTGTTATGCATGTGTATAAATCATGGGTCATTCATTTGTATTATCTTAAGTTAGTTTCTTAGAGGTTAAGAAACAAAAATTTTGGTGACGGAGAAGAAGAAAAATATAGAAATTATTTACAGCTATTATGTTTTATAGTCTTTTAACTCTGCGGCTTACTGACGAAGAAAGATGAAATTTTGGTGATGGAGAAGAAACATATTGAATAAATTTACATCTATATAACCATAATTCAGTGTGATCTATGGTAATTATAAATAAATTCTTGCTTGATTATTTATTTTATTTATTACCTATTTTATAAGAAATATATGTCATGGATTATAGTCTTTTAACTTTGTTTTTTAGTGGGGAAAAACCTAAAATTTTGTGATGGTGTAGAAAAATAAAATATAAGTAATTTTTTACATATACTATAGTCTATTATGTTTTTTGAATGTTGAAAAAAAGACTAAAACTTTGGTATGGTGAATAAAAATATCTAATATTGTTAGATGGCATGTACCATAAGTCAATGTGAATACGATGAATATAAATAATACTGAGCATGACTATTTAATTTTAATTGTTAAGCATGTGTATAAATCATCGGTCATTCATTTGTATTCTCTTAAGTTAGTTTCTAAGAGGTTAAGAAACAAAAAATTTGGTGACGGAGAAGAAGAAAAATATAGAAATTATTTACAGCTATTATGTTTTATAGTCTTTTAACTCTGCGGCTTACTGACGAAGAAAGATGAAATTTTGGTGATGGAGAAGAAACAAATTGAATAAATTTACATCTATATAATCATAATTCAGTGTAATCTATGGTAATTATAAATAAATTCTTGCTTGATTATTTATTTTATTTATTACCTATTTTATAAGAAATATATGTCATGGATTATAGTCTTTTAACTTTGTTTTTTAGTGGGGAAAAACCTAAAATTTTGTGATGGTGTAGAAAAATAAAATATAAGTAATTTTTTACATATACTATAGTCTATTATGTTTTTTGAATGTTGAAAAAAAGATTAAAACTTTGGTATGGTGAATAAAAATATCTAATATTGTTAGATGGCATGTACCATAAGTCAATGTGAATACGATGAATATAAATAATACTGAGCATGATTATTTAATTTTAATTGTTAAGCATGTGTATAAATCATGGGTCATTCATTTGTATTCTCTTAAGTTAGTTTCTTAGAGGTTAAGAAACAAAAATTTTGGTGACGGAGAAGAAGAAAAATATAGAAATTATTTACAGCTATTATGTTTTATAGTCTTTTAACTCTGTGGCTTACTGACGAAGAAAGATGAAATTTTGGTGATGGAGAAGAAACATATTGAATAAATTTATATCTAATTAACCATAATTCAATGTAAATTTTGGTAATAATAAATAAATTCTAACTTGATTATTTATTTTATTTATTACCTATTTTATAAGAAATATATGTCATGGATTATAGTCTTTTAACTTTGTTTTTTAGTGGGGAAAAACCTAAAATTTTGTGATGGTGTAGAAAAATAAAATATAAGTAATTTTTTACCTATACTATAGTCTATTATGTTTTTTGAATTTTGATAAGAAGATTAAATCTTTACGATGGTGAATAAAAATATCTAATATTGTTAGATGTCATGTACCATAAGTCAATGTGAATACGATGAATATAAATAATACTGAGCATGATCATTTAATTTTAATTGTTAAGCATGTGTATAAATCATAGGTCATTCATTTGTATTCTCTTAAGTTAGTTTCTTAGAGGTTAAGAAACAAAAATTTTGGTGATGGAGAAGAAGAAAAATTTAGAAATTGTTTACATCTATTATGTTTTATAGTCTTTTAACTCTGCGGCTTACTGACGAAGAAAGATGAAATTTTGGTGATGGAGAAGAAGCATATTGAATAAATTTACATCTATATAATCATAATTCAGTGTTAATTATGGTAAATATAAATAAATTCTAGCTTGATTATTTATTTTATTTATTACCTATTTTATAAGAAATATATGTCATGGATTATAGTCTTTTAACTTTGTTTTTTAGTGGTGAAAAACCTAAAATTTTGTGATGGTATAGAAAAATAAAATATAAGTAATTTTTTACATATACTATATTCTATTATGTTTTTTGAATGTTGAAAAAAAGATTAAAACTTTGGTATGGTGAATAAAAATATCTAATATTGTTAGATGGCATGTACCATAAGTCAATGTGAATACGATGAATATAAATAATACTGAGCATGATTATTTAATTTTAATTGTTAAGCATGTGTATAAATCATGGGTCATTCATTTGTATTCTCTTAAGTTAGTTTCTTATAGGTTAAGAAACAAAAATTTTGGTGACGGAGTAGAAGAAAAATTTAGAAATTGTTTACATATATTATGTTTTATAGTCTTTTAACTCTGTGGCTTACTGACGAAGAAAGATGAAATTTGGTGATGGAGAAGAAACATATTGAATAAGTTTACATCTAATTAACCATAATTCAGTGTTAATTATGGTAAATATTAATAAATTCTAGCTTGATTATTTATTTTATTTATTACCTATTTTATAAGAAATATATGTCATGGATTATAGTCTTTTAACTTTGTTTTTTAGTGGGGAAAAACCTAAAATTTTGTGGTGGTATAGAAAAATAAAATATAAGTAATTTTTTACGTATACTATAGTCTATTATGTTTTTTGAATGTTGAAAAAAAGATTAAAACTTTGGTATGGTGAATAAAAATATCTAATATTGTTAGATGGCATGTACCATAAGTCAATGTGAATACGATGAATATAAATAATACTGAGCATGATTATTTAATTTTAATTGCTAAGCATGTGTATAAATCATGGGTCATTCATTTGTATTCTCTTAAGTTAGTTTCTTAGAGGTTAACAAACAAAAAATTTGGTGACGGAGAAGAAGAAAAATATAGAAATTATTTACAGCTATTATGTTTTATAGTCTTTTAACTCTGTGGCTTACTGACGAAGAAAGATGAAATTTTGGTGATGGAGAAGAAACATATTGAATAAATTTATATCTAATTAACCATAATTCAATGTAAATTTTGGTAATAATAAATAAATTCTAACTTGATTATTTATTTTATTTATTACCTATTTTATAAGAAATATATGTCATGGATTATAGTCTTTTAACTTTGTTTTTTAGTGGGGAAAAACCTAAAATTTTGTGATGGTGTAGAAAAATAAAATATAAGTAATTTTTTACCTATACTATAGTCTATTATGTTTTTTGAATTTTGATAAAAAGATTAAATCTTTACGATGGTGAATAAAAATATCTAATATTGTTAGATGTCATGTACCATAAGTCAATGTGAATACGATGAATATAAATAATACTGAGCATGATCATTTAATTTTAATTGTTAAGCATGTGTATAAATCATAGGTCATTCATTTGTATTCTCTTAAGTTAGTTTCTTAGAGGTTAAGAAACAAAAATTTTGGTGATGGAGAAGAAGAAAAATTTAGAAATTGTTTACATCTATTATGTTTTATAGTCTTTTAACTCTGCGGCTTACTGACGAAGAAAGATGAAATTTTGGTGATGGAGAAGAAGCATATTGAATAAATTTACATCTATATAATCATAATTCAGTGTTAATTATGGTAAATATAAATAAATTCTAGCTTGATTATTTATTTTATTTATTACCTATTTTATAAGAAATATATGTCAAGGATTATAGTCTTTTAACTTTGTTTTTTAGTGGTGAAAAACCTAAAATTTTGTGATGGTATAGAAAAATAAAATATAAGTAATTTTTTACATATACTATATTCTATTATGTTTTTTGAATGTTGAAAAAAAGATTAAAACTTTGGTATGGTGAATAAAAATATCTAATATTGTTAGATGGCATGTACCATAAGTCAATGTGAATACGATGAATATAAATAATACTGAGCATGATTATTTAATTTTAATTGTTAAGCATGTGTATAAATCATGGGTCATTCATTTGTATTCTCTTAAGTTAGTTTCTTATAGGTTAAGAAACAAAAATTTTGGTGACGGAGTAGAAGAAAAATTTAGAAATTGTTTACATATATTATGTTTTATAGTCTTTTAACTCTGTGGCTTACTGACGAAGAAAGATGAAATTTGGTGATGGAGAAGAAACATATTGAATAAGTTTACATCTAATTAACCATAATTCAGTGTTAATTATGGTAAATATTAATAAATTCTAGCTTGATTATTTATTTTATTTATTACCTATTTTATAAGAAATATATGTCATGGATTATAGTCTTTTAACTTTGTATTTTAGTGGGGAAAAACCTAAAATTTTGTGGTGGTATAGAAAAATAAAATATAAGTAATTTTTTACGTATACTATAGTCTATTATGTTTTTTGAATGTTGAAAAAAAGATTAAAACTTTGGTATGGTGAATAAAAATATCTAATATTGTTAGATGGCATGTACCATAAGTCAATGTGAATACGATGAATATAAATAATACTGAGCATGATTATTTAATTTTAATTGCTAAGCATGTGTATAAATCATGGGTCATTCATTTGTATTCTCTTAAGTTAGTTTCTTAGAGGTTAACAAACAAAAAATTTGGAGACGGAGAAGAAGAAAAATATAGAAATTATTTACAGCTATTATGTTTTATAGTCTTTTAACTCTATGGCTTACTGACGAAGAAAGATGAAATTTTGGTGATGGAGAAGAAACATATTGAATAAATTTACATCTAATTAACCATAATTCAGTGTTAGTTATGCTAAATATAAATAAATTCTAGCTTGATTATTTATTTTATTTATTACCTATTTTATAAGAAATATATGTCATGGATTATAGTCTTTTAACTTTGTTTTTTAATGGGGAAAAACCTAAAAATTTGTGATGGTGTAGAAAAATAAAATATAAGTAATTTTTTACATATACTATAGTCTATTATGTTTTTTGAATGTTGAAAAAAAGATTAAAACTTTGGTATGGTGAATAAAAATTTCTAATATTGTTAGATGGCATGTACCATAAGTCAATGTGAATACGATGAATATAAATAATACTGAGCATGATTATTTAATTTTAATTGTTAAGCATGTGTATAAATCATCGGTCATTCATTTGTATTCTCTTAAGTTAGTTTCTTAGAGGTTAAGAAACAAAAATTTTGGTGACGGAGAAGAAGAAAAATTTAGAAATTGTTTACATCTATTATGTTTTATAGTCTTTTAACTCTGTGGCTTACTGACGAAGAAAGATGAAATTTTGGTGATGGAGAAGAAACATATTGAATAAATTTATATCTAATTAACCATAATTCAATGTAAATTTTGGTAATAATAAATAAATTCTAGCTTGATTATTTATTTTATTTATTACCTATTTTATAAGAAATATATGTCATGGATTATAGTCTTTTAACTTTGTTTTTTAGTGGGGAAAAACCTAAAATTTTGTGATGGTGTAGAAAAATAAAATATAAGTAATTTTTTACCTATACTATAGTCTATTATGTTTTTTGAATTTTGATAAAAAGATTAAATCTTTACGATGGTGAATAAAATATCTAATATTGTTAGATGTCATGTACCATAAGTCAATGTGAATACGATGAATATAAATAATACTGAACATGATCATTTAATTTTAATTGTTAAGCATGTGTATAAATCATGGGTCATTCATTTGTATTCTCTTAAGTTAGTTTCTAAGAGGTTAAGAAACAAAAAATTTGGTGATGGAGAAGAAGAAAAATTTAGAAATTGTTTACATCTATTATGTTTTATAGTCTTTTAACTCTATGGCTTACTGACGAAGAAAGATGAAATTTGGTGATGGAGAAGAAACATATTGAATAAATATACATCTAATTAACCATAATTCAATGTGAATTATGGTAATTATAAATAAATTCTAGCTTGATTATTTATTTTATTTATTACCTATTTTATAAGAAATATATTTCATGGATTATAGTCTTTTAACTTTGTTTTTTAGTGGGGAAAAACCTAAAATTTTGTGATGGTGTAGAAAAATAAAATATAAGTAATTTTTTTACATATACTATAGTCTATTAAGTTTTTTGAATGTTGATAAAAAGATTTAAATTTGGGATGGTGAATAAAAATATTGTTAGATGTCATATACCATAAGTCAATGTGAATACCATGAATATAAACTATATTGAGCCTGATTATTTAATTTTAATTGTTATGCATGTGTATAAATCATGGGTCATTCATTTGTATTATCTTAAGTTAGTTTCTTAGAGGTTAAGAAACAAAAATTTTGGTGACGGAGAAGAAGAAAAATATAGAAATTATTTACAGCTATTATGTTTTATAGTCTTTTAACTCTGCGGCTTACTGACGAAGAAAGATGAAATTTTGGTGATGGAGAAGAAACATATTGAATAAATTTACATCTATATAACCATAATTCAGTGTGATCTATGGTAATTATAAATAAATTCTTGCTTGATTATTTATTTTATTTATTACCTATTTTATAAGAAATATATGTCATGGATTATAGTCTTTTAACTTTGTTTTTTAGTGGGGAAAAACCTAAAATTTTGTGATGGTGTAGAAAAATAAAATATAAGTAATTTTTTACATATACTATAGTCTATTATGTTTTTTGAATGTTGAAAAAAAGACTAAAACTTTGGTATGGTGAATAAAAATATCTAATATTGTTAGATGGCATGTACCATAAGTCAATGTGAATACGATGAATATAAATAATACTTAGCATGACTATTTAATTTTAATTGTTAAGCATGTGTATAAATCATCGGTCATTCATTTGTATTCTCTTAAGTTAGTTTCTAAGAGGTTAAGAAACAAAAAATTTGGTGACGGAGAAGAAGAAAAATATAGAAATTATTTACAGCTATTATGTTTTATAGTCTTTTAACTCTGCGGCTTACTGACGAAGAAAGATGAAATTTTGGTGATGGAGAAAAAACAAATTGAATAAATTTACATCTATATAATCATAATTCAGTGTTAATTATGGTAAATATAAATAAATTCTAGCTTGATTATTTATTTTATTTATTACCTATTTTATAAGAAATATATGTCATGGATTATAGTCTTTTAACTTTGTTTTTTAGTGGTGAAAAACCTAAAATTTTGTGATGGTATAGAAAAATAAAATATAAGTAATTTTTTACATATACTATATTCTATTATGTTTTTTGAATGTTGAAAAAAAGATTAAAACTTTGGTATGGTGAATAAAAATATCTAATATTGTTAGATGGCATGTACCATAAGTCAATGTGAATACGATGAATATAAATAATACTGAGCATGATTATTTAATTTTAATTGTTAAGCATGTGTATAAATCATGGGTCATTCATTTGTATTCTCTTAAGTTAGTTTCTTATAGGTTAAGAAACAAAAATTTTGGTGACGGAGTAGAAGAAAAATTTAGAAATTGTTTACATATATTATGTTTTATAGTCTTTTAACTCTGTGGCTTACTGACGAAGAAAGATGAAATTTGGTGATGGAGAAGAAACATATTGAATAAGTTTACATCTAATTAACCATAATTCAGTGTTAATTATGGTAAATATTAATAAATTCTAGCTTGATTATTTATTTTATTTATTACCTATTTTATAAGAAATATATGTCATGGATTATAGTCTTTTAACTTTGTATTTTAGTGGGGAAAAACCTAAAATTTTGTGGTGGTATAGAAAAATAAAATATAAGTAATTTTTTACGTATACTATAGTCTATTATGTTTTTTGAATGTTGAAAAAAAGATTAAAACTTTGGTATGGTGAATAAAAATATCTAATATTGTTAGATGGCATGTACCATAAGTCAATGTGAATACGATGAATATAAATAATACTGAGCATGATTATTTAATTTTAATTGCTAAGCATGTGTATAAATCATGGGTCATTCATTTGTATTCTCTTAAGTTAGTTTCTTAGAGGTTAACAAACAAAAAATTTGGTGACGGAGAAGAAGAAAAATATAGAAATTATTTACAGCTATTATGTTTTATAGTCTTTTAACTCTATGGCTTACTGACGAAGAAAGATGAAATTTTGGTGATGGAGAAGAAACATATTGAATAAATTTACATCTAATTAACCATAATTCAGTGTTAGTTATGCTAAATATAAATAAATTCTAGCTTGATTATTTATTTTATTTATTACCTATTTTATAAGAAATATATGTCATGGATTATAGTCTTTTAACTTTGTTTTTTAATGGGGAAAAACCTAAAAATTTGTGATGGTGTAGAAAAATAAAATATAAGTAATTTTTTACATATACTATAGTCTATTATGTTTTTTGAATGTTGAAAAAAAGATTAAAACTTTGGTATGGTGAATAAAAATATCTAATATTGTTAGATGGCATGTACCATAAGTCAATGTGAATACGATGAATATAAATAATACTGAGCATGATTATTTAATTTTAATTGTTAAGCATGTGTATAAATCATCGGTCATTCATTTGTATTCTCTTAAGTTAGTTTCTTAGAGGTTAAGAAACAAAAATTTTGGTGACGGAGAAGAAGAAAAATTTAGAAATTGTTTACATCTATTATGTTTTATAGTCTTTTAACTCTGTGGCTTACTGACGAAGAAAGATGAAATTTTGGTGATGGAGAAGAAACATATTGAATAAATTTATATCTAATTAACCATAATTCAATGTAAATTTTGGTAATAATAAATAAATTCTAGCTTGATTATTTATTTTATTTATTACCTATTTTATAAGAAATATATGTCATGGATTATAGTCTTTTAACTTTGTTTTTTAGTGGGGAAAAACCTAAAATTTTGTGATGGTGTAGAAAAATAAAATATAAGTAATTTTTTACCTATACTATAGTCTATTATGTTTTTTGAATTTTGATAAAAAGATTAAATCTTTACGATGGTGAATAAAATATCTAATATTGTTAGATGTCATGTACCATAAGTCAATGTGAATACGATGAATATAAATAATACTGAACATGATCATTTAATTTTAATTGTTAAGCATGTGTATAAATCATGGGTCATTCATTTGTATTCTCTTAAGTTAGTTTCTAAGAGGTTAAGAAACAAAAATTTTGGTGATGGAGAAGAAGAAAAATTTAGAAATTGTTTACATCTATTATGTTTTATAGTCTTTTAACTCTGCGGCTTACTGACGAAGAAAGATGAAATTTTGGTGATGGAGAAGAAGCATATTGAATAAATTTACATCTATATAATCATAATTCAGTGTTAATTATGGTTAATATAAATAAATTCTAGCTTGATTATTTATTTTATTTATTACCTATTTTATAAGAAATATATGTCATGGATTATAGTCTTTTAACTTTGTTTTTTAGTGGTGAAAAACCTAAAATTTTTTGATGGTATAGAAAAATAAAATATAAGTAATTTTTTACATATACTATATTCTATTATGTTTTTTGAATGTTGAAAAAAATATTAAAACTTTGGTATGGTGAATAAAAATATCTAATATTGTTAGATGGCATGTACCATAAGTCAATGTGAATACGATGAATATAAATAATACTGAGCATGATTATTTAATTTTAATTGTTAAGCATGTGTATAAATCATGGGTCATTCATTTGTATTCTCTTAAGTTAGTTTCTTAGAGGTTAAGAAACAAAAATTTTGGTGACGGAGAAGAAGAAAAATTTAGAAATTGTTTACATATATTATGTTTTATAGTCTTTTAACTCTGTGGCTTACTGACGAAGAAAGATGAAATTTGGTGATGGAGAAGAAACATATTGAATAAGTTTACATCTAATTAACCATAATTCAGTGTTAATTATGGTAAATATTAATAAATTCTAGCTAGACTATTTATTTTATTTATTACCTATTTTATAAAAAATATATGTCATGGATTATAGTCTTTTAACTTTGTTTTTTAGTGGGGAAAAACCTAAAATTTTGTGATGGTATAGAAAAATAAAATATAAGTAATTTTTTACATATACTATAGTCTATTATGTTTTTTGAATGTTGAAAAAAAGATTAAAACTTTGGTATGGTGAATAAAAATATCTAATATTGTTAGATGGCATGTACGATAAGTCAATGTGAATACGATGAATATAAATAATACTGAGCATGATTATTAATTTTAATTGTTATGCATGAGTATAAATCATGGGTCATTCATTTGTATTCTCTTAAGTTAGTTTCTTAGAGGTTAAGAAACAAAAAATTTGGTGACGGAGAAGAAGAAAAATATAGAAATTATTTACATCTATTATGTTTTATAGTCTTTTAACTCTATGGCTTACTGACGAAGAAAGATGAAATTTGGTGATGGAGAAGAAACATATTGAATAAATATACATCTAATTAACCATAATTCAATGTGAATTATGGTAATTATAAATAAATTCTAGCTTGATTATTTATTTTATTTATTACCTATTTTATAAGAAATATATTTCATGGATTATAGTCTTTTAACTTTGTTTTTTAGTGGGGAAAAACCTAAAATTTTGTGATGGTGTAGAAAAATAAAATATAAGTAATTTTTTTACATATACTATAGTCTATTAAGTTTTTTGAATGTTGATAAAAAGATTTAAATTTGGGATGGTGAATAAAAATATTGTTAGATGTCATATACCATAAGTCAATGTGAATACCATGAATATAAACTATATTGAGCCTGATTATTTAATTTTAATTGTTATGCATGTGTATAAATCATGGGTCATTCATTTGTATTATCTTAAGTTAGTTTCTTAGAGGTTAAGAAACAAAAATTTTGGTGACGGAGAAGAAGAAAAATATAGAAATTATTTACAGCTATTATGTTTTATAGTCTTTTAACTCTGCGGCTTACTGACGAAGAAAGATGAAATTTTGGTGATGGAGAAGAAACATATTGAATAAATTTACATCTATATAACCATAATTCAGTGTGATCTATGGTAATTATAAATAAATTCTTGCTTGATTATTTATTTTATTTATTACCTATTTTATAAGAAATATATGTCATGGATTATAATCTTTTAACTTTGTTTTTTAGTGGGGAAAAACCTAAAATTTTGTGATGGTGTAGAAAAATAAAATATAAGTAATTTTTTACATATACTATAGTCTATTATGTTTTTTGAATGTTGAAAAAAAGACTAAAACTTTGGTATGGTGAATAAAAATATCTAATATTGTTAGATGGCATGTACCATAAGTCAATGTGAATACGATGAATATAAATAATACTTAGCATGACTATTTAATTTTAATTGTTAAGCATGTGTATAAATCATCGGTCATTCATTTGTATTCTCTTAAGTTAGTTTCTAAGAGGTTAAGAAACAAAAAATTTGGTGACGGAGAAGAAGAAAAATATAGAAATTATTTACAGCTATTATGTTTTATAGTCTTTTAACTCTGCGGCTTACTGACGAAGAAAGATGAAATTTTGGTGATGGAGAAAAAACAAATTGAATAAATTTACATCTATATAATCATAATTCAGTGTAATCTATGGTAATTATAAATAAATTCTTGCTTGATTATTTATTTTATTTATTACCTATTTTATAAGAAATATATGTCATGGATTATAGTCTTTTAACTTTGTTTTTTAGTGGGGAAAAACCTAAAATTTTGTGATGGTGTAGAAAAATAAAATATAAGTAATTTTTTACATATACTATAGTCTATTATGTTTTTTGAATGTTGAAAAAAAGATTAAAACTTTGGTATGGTGAATAAAAATATCTAATATTGTTAGATGTCATGTACCTTAAGTCAATGTGAATATGATGAATATAAATAATACTGAGCATGATTATTTAATTTTAATTGTTAAGCATGTGTATAAATCATGGGTCATTCATTTGTATTCTCTTAAGTTAGTTTCTTAGAGGTTAAGAAACAAAAAATTTGGTGACGGAGAAGAAGAAAAATATAGAAATTATTTACAGCTATTATGTTTTATAGTCTTCTAACTCTGTGGCTTACTGACGAAGAAAGATGAAACTTTGGTGATGAAGAAGAAACATATTGAATAAATTTAGATCTAATTAACCATAATTCAATTGTGAATTATGGTAATTATAAATAAATTCTAGCTTGATTATTTATTTTATTTATTACCTATTTTATAAGAAATATATGTCATGGATTATAGTCTTTTAACTTTGTTTTTTAGTGGGGAAAAACCTAAAATTTTGTGATGGTGTAGAAAACTAAAATATAAGTAATTTTTTACATATACTATAGTCTATTATGTTTTTTGAATGTTAAAAAAAAGATTAAAACTTTGGGATGGTGAATAAAAATATCTAATATTGTTAGATGTCATGTACCATAAGTCAATGTGAATACGATGAATATAAACAATATTGAGCTTGATTATTTAATTTTCATTGTTATGCATGAGTATAATTCATGGGTCATTCATTTGTATTCTCTTAAGTTAGTTTCTTAGAGGTTAAGAAACAAAAAATTTGGTGACGGAGAAGAAGAAAAATTTAGAAATTGTTTACATCTATTATATTTTATAGTCTTTTAACTCTGTGGCTTACTGACGAAGAAAGATGAAATTTGGTGATGGAGAAGAAACATATTGAATAAGTTTACATCTAATTAACCATAATTCAGTGTTAATTATGGTAAATATAAATTAATTCTAGCTTGATTATTTATTTTATTTATTACCTATTTTATAAGAAATATATGTCATGGATTATAGTCTTTTAACTATGTTTTTTAGTGGGGAAAAACCTAAAATTTTGTGATGGTGTAGAAAAATAAAATATAAGTAATTTTTTACATATACTATAGTCTATTATGTTTTTTGAATGTTGATAAAAAGATTAAAACTTTGGGATGGTGAATAAAAATATCTAATATTGCTAGATGTCATATACCATAAGTCAATGTGAATACGATGACTATAAACAATATTGAGCTTGATTATTTAATTTTAATTGTTATGCATGTGTATAAATCATGGGTCATTCATTTGTATTCTCTTAAGTTAGTTTCTTAGAGGTTAAGAAACAAAAATTTTGGTGACGGAGAAGAAGAAAAATATAGAAATTGTTTACATCTGTTATGTTTTATAGTCTTTTAACTCTATGGCTTACTGACGAAGAAAGATGAAATTTGGTGATGGAGAAGAAACATATTGAATAAGTTTACATCTAATTAACCATAATTCAGTGTTAATTAGGGTAAATGTAAATAAATTCTAGCTTGATTATTTATTTTATTTATTACCTATTTTATAAGAAATATATGTCATGGATTATAGTCTTTTAACTTTGTTTTTTAGTTGGGGAAAACCTAAAATTTTGTGATGGTGTTGAAAAATAAAATATAAGTAATTTTTTACATATACTATAGTCTATTATGTTTTTTGAATGTTGAAAAAAAGATTAAAACTTTGGTATGGTGAATAAAAATATCTAATATTGTTAGATGTCATGTACCATAAGTCAATGTGAATACGCTGAATATAAATAATACTGAGCATGATTATTTAATTTTAATTGTTAAGCATGTGTATAAATCATGGGTCATTCATTTGTATTCTCTTAAGTTAGTTTCTTAGAGGTTAAGAAACAAAAATTTTGGTGACGGAGAAGAAGAAAAATATAGAAATTGATTACAGCTATTATGGTTTATAGTCTTTTAATTATGTGGCTTACTGACGATGAATGATGAAATTTTGGTCATGGAGAAGAAACATATTGAATAAATTTACATCTATATAACCATAATTCAGTGTGAATTATGGTAATTATAAATAAATTCTAGCTTGATTATTTATTTTATTTATTACCTATTTTATAAGAAATATATGTCATGGATTATAGTCTTTTAACTTTGTTTTTTAGTGGGGAAAAACCTAAAATATTGTGATGTTGTAGAAAGATAAAATATAAGTAATTTTTTACATATACTATAGTCTATTTTGTTTATTGAATGTTGATAAAAAGATTAAAATTTGGGATGGTGAATAAAAATATTGTTAAATGTCATATACCATAAGTCAATGTGAATACGATGAATATAAACAATATTGAGCCTGATTATTTAATTTTAATTGTTATGCATGTGTATAAATCATAGGTCATTCATTTGTATTGTCTTAAGTTAGTTTCTTAGAGGTTAAGAAACAAAAATTTTGGTGACGGAGAAGAAGAAAAATATAGAAATTATTTACAGCTATTATGTTTTATAGTCTTTTAACTCTGCGGCTTACTGACGAAGAAAGATGAAATTTTGGTGATGGAGAAGAAACATATTGAATAAATTTACATCTATATAACCATAATTCAGTGTGATCTATGGTAATTATAAATAAATTCTTGCTTGATTATTTATTTTATTTATTACCTATTTTATAAGAAATATATGTCATGGATTATAGTCTTTTAACTTTGTTTTTTAGTGGGGAAAAACCTAAAATTTGTGATGGTGTAGAAAAATAAAATATAAGTAATTTTTTACATATACTATAGTCTATTATGTTTTTTGAATGTTGATAAAAAGATTAAAACTTTGGGATGGTGATTAAAAATATCTAATATTGCTAGATGTCATATACCATAAGTCAATGTGAATACGATGACTATAAACAATATTGAGCTTGATTATTTAATTTTAATTGTTATGCATGTGTATAAATCATGGGTCATTCATTTGTATTCTCTTAAGTTAGTTTCTTAGAGGTTAAGAAACAAAAATTTTGGTGATGGAGAAGAAGAAAAATATAGAAATTGTTTACATCTATTATTTTTTATAGTCTTTTAACTCTATGGCTTACTGATGAAGAAAGATGAAATTTGGTGATGGAGAAGAAACATATTGAATAAGTTTACATATAATTAACCATAATTCAATGTGAATTATGGTAATTATAAATAAATTCTAGCTTGATTATTTGTTACCTATTTTATAAGAAATATATGTCATGGATTATAGTGTTTTAACTTTGTTTTATAGTGGGGAAAAACCTAAAATTTTGTGATGGTGTAAAAAAATAAAATATAAGTAATTTGTTACATATACTATGGTCTATTATGTTTTTTGAATGTTGATAAAAAGATTAAAATTTGGGATGGTGAATAAAAATATCTAATATTGTTATATGTCATATACCATAGGTCAATGTGAATACGATGAATATAAACAATATTGAGCTTGATTGTTTAATTTTAATTGTTATGCATGTGTATAAATCATGGGTCATTCATTTGTATTTTCTTAAGTTAGTTTCTTAGAGGTTAAGAAATAAAAAATTTGGTGACGGAGAAGAAGAAAAATTTTGAAATTGTTTACATCTATTATGTTTTATAGTCTTTTAACTCTGTGGCTTACTGACGAAGAAAGATGAAATTTGGTGATGGAAAAGAAACATATTGAATAAATTTACATCTAATTAACCATAAATCAGTGTTAATTATGGTAAATATAAATAAATTCTAGCTTGATTATTTATTTTATTTATTACCTATTTTATAAGAAATATATGTCATGGGTTATAGTCTTTTAACTTTGTTTTTTAGTGGGGAAAAACCTAAAATTTTGTGATGTTGTAGAAAAATAAAATACAAGTAATTTTTTACATATACTGTAGTCTATTATATTTTTTGAATGTTGATAAAAAGATTAAAACTTTGGGATGGTGAATGATAATATCTAATATTGTTAGATGTCATATACCATAAGTCAATGTGAATACAATGAATATAAACAATATTGAGCTTGATTATTTGATTTTAATTGTTAAGCATGTGTATAAATCATGGGACATTCATTTGTATTCTCTTCAGTTAGTTTCTTAGAGGTTAAGAAACAAAAAATTAGGTGACGGAGAAGAAGAAAAATATAGAAATTATTTACATCTATTATGTTTTATAGTCTTTTAACTTTGTGGCTTACTGACGAAGAAATATGAAATTTTGGTGATGTAGAAGAAAGATATTGAATAAATTTACATCTAATTAACCATAATTCAATGTGAATTATGGTAATTATAAATAAATTCTAGCTTGATTATTTATTTTATTTATTACCTATTTTATAAGAAATATATGTCATGGATTATAGTCTTTTAACTTTATTTTATAGTGGGGAAAAACCTAAAATTTTGTGATGGTGTAGAAAAATAAAATATAAGTAATTTTTTACATATACTATAGTCGATTATGTTTTTTGAATGTTGATAAAAAGATTAAAACTTGGGATGGTGAATAAAAATATCTAATATTGTTAGATGTCATATACCATAAGTCAATGTGAATACGATGAATATAACAAATATTGAGTTTGATTATTTAATTTTAATTGTTATGCATGTGTATAAATCATGGGTCATTCATTTGTATTCTCTTAAGTTAGTTTCTTAGAGGTTAAGAAACAAAAATTTTGGTGACGGAGAAGAAGAAAAATTTACAAATTCTTTACATCTATTATGTTTTATAGTCTTTTTACTCTATGGCTTACTGACGAAGAAAGATGAAATTTGGTGATGGAGAAGAAACATATTGAATAAATTTAAATCTAATTAACCATAATTCAATGTGAATTATGGTAAATATAAATAAATTCTAGCTTGATTATTTATTTTATTTATTACCTATTTTATAAGAAATATATGTCATGGATTATTAGTCTTTTAACTTTGTTTTTTAGTGAGGAAAAACCTAAAATTTTGTGATGGTGTAGAAAAATAAAATATAAGTAATTTTTCTACATATACTATAGTCTATTATGTTTTTTGAGTGTTGATAAAAAGATTAAAATTTGGGATGGTGAATAAAAATATCTGATATTGCTAGATGTCATATACCATAAGTTAATGTAAATACGATGAATATAAATAATATTGAGCTTGATTATTTAAGTTTTATTGTTATGCATGTGTATAAATCTTGGGTCATTCATTTGTATTTTCTTAAGTTAGTTTCTTAGAGGTTAAGAAACAAAAAATTTGGTGACAGAGAAGAAGAAAAATTTAGAAATTGTTTACATCTATTATGTTTTATAGTCTTTTAACTCTGTGGCTTACTGACGAAGAAAGATGAAATTTGGTGATGGAGAAGAAACATATTGAATAAATTTAGATCTAATTAACCATAATTCAGTGTTAATTATGGTAAATATAAATAAATTCTAGCTTGATTATTTATTTTATTTATTACCTATTTTATAAGAAATATATGTCATGGATTATAGTCTTTTAACTTTGTTTTATAGTGGGGAAAAACCTAAAATTTTGTGATGATGTAGAAAAATAAAATATAAGTAATTTTTTACATATACTATAGTCGATTATGTTTTTTGAATGTTGATAAAAAGATTAAAACTTTGGGATGGTGAATAAAAATATCTAATATTGTTATATGTCATATACCATAAGTCAATGTGAATACGATGAATATAAACAATATTGAGCTTGATTATTTAATTTTAATTGTTATGCATGTGTATAAATCATGGGTCATTCATTTGTATTCTCTTAAGTTAGTTTCTTAGAGGTTAAGAAACAAAAATTTTGGTGACGGAGAAGAAGAAAAATTTAGAAATTGTTTACATCTATTATGTTTTATAGTCTTTTAACTCTGTGGCTTACTGACGAAGAAAGATGAAATTTGGTGATGGAAAAGAAACATATTGAATAAATTTACATCTAATTATCCATAATTCAGTGTGAATTATGGTAAATATAAATAAATTCTAGCTTGATTATTTATTTTATTTATTACCTATTTTATAAGAAATATATGTCATGGATTATAGTCTTTTAACTTTGTTTTATAGTTGGGAAAAACCTAAAATTTTGTGATGATGTAGAAAAATAAAATATAAGTAATTTTTTACATATACTATAGTCGATTATGTTTTTTGAATGTTGATAAAAAGATTAAAACTTTGGGATGGTGAATAAAAATATCTAATATTGTTAGATGTCATATACCATAAGTCAATGTGAATACGATGAATATAAATAATATTGAGCTTGATTATTTAATTTTAATTGTTATGAATGTGTATAAATCTTGGGTCATTCATTTGTATTTTCATAGGTTAGTTTCTTAGAGGTTAAGAAACAAAAAATTTGGTGACAGAGAAGAAGAAAAATTTAGAAAGTTTACATCTATTATGTTTTATAGTCTTTTAACTCTGTGGCTTACTGACGAAGAAAGATGAAATTTGGTGATGGAGAAGAAATATATTGAATAAATTTACATCTAATTAACCATAATTCAGTGTTAATTATGGTAAATATAAATAAATTCTAGCTTGATTATTTATTTTATTTATTACCTATTTTATAAGAAATATATGTCATGGGTTATAGTCTTTTAACTTTGTTTTTTAGTGGGAAAAAACCTAAAATTTTGTGATGGTGTAGAAAAATAAAATATAAGTAATTTTTTACATATACTATAGTCTATTATATTTTTGAATGTTGATAAAAAGATTAAAACTTCTGGATGGTGAATAATAATATCTAATATTGTTAGATGTCATATACCATAAGTCAATGTGAATACGATGAATATAAAAAATATTGAGCTTGATTATTTGATTTTAATTGTTATGCATGTGTATAAATCATGGTTTATTCATTTGTATTCTCTTAAGTTAGTTTCTTAGAGGTTAAGAAACAAAAATTTTGGTGACGGAGAAGAAGAAAAATATAGAAATTATTTACAGCTATTATGTTGTATAGTCTTTTAACTTTGTGGCTTACTGACGAAGAAAGATGAAATTTTGGTGAAGTAGAAGAAAGATATTGAATAAATTTACATCTAATTAACCATAATTCAATGTGAATTATGGTAATTATAAATAAATTCTAGCTTGATTATTTATTTTATTTATTACCTATTTTATAAGAAATATATGTCATGGATTATAGTCTTTTAACTTTGTTTTTTAGTGGGAAAAAACCTAAAATTTTGTGATGGTGTAGAAAAATAAAATATAAGTAATTTTTTACATATACTATAGTCTATTATGTTTTTTGAATGTTGATAAAAAGATTAAAACTTTGGGATGGTGAATAAAAATATCTAATATTGCTAGATGTCATATACCATAAGTCAATGTGAATACGATGACTATAAACAATATTAAGCTTGTTTATTTAATTTTAATTGTTATGCATGTGTATAAATCATGGGTCATTCATTTGTATTCTCTTAAGTTAGTTTCTTAGAGGTTAAGAAACAAAAATTTTGGTGACGGAGAAGCAGAAAAATTTAGAAATTGTTTACATCTATTATGTTTTATAGTCTTTTAACTCTATGGCTTACTGACGAAGAAAGATGAAATTTGGTGATGGAGAAGAAACATATTGAATAAGTTTACATATAATTAACCATAATTCAATGTGAATTATGGTAATTATAAATAAATTCTAGCTTGATTATTTGTTACCTATTTTATAAGAAATATATGTCATGGATTATAGTCTTTTAACTTTGTTTTATAGTGGGGAAAAACCTAAAATTTTGTGATGGTGTAGAAAAATAAAATATAAGTAATTTGTTACATATACTATGATCTATTATGTTTTTTGAATGTTGATAAAAAGATTAAAATTTAGGATGGTGAATAAAAATATCTAATATTGTTATATGTCATATACCATAGGTCAATGTGAATACGATGAATATAAACAATATTGAGCTTGATTATTTAATTTTAATTGTTATGCATGTGTATAAATCATGGGTCATTCATTTGTATTTTCTTAAGTTAGTTTCTTAGAGGTTAAGAAACAAATAATTTGGTGACGGAGAAGAAGAAAAATTTTGAAATTGTTTACATCTATTATGTTTTATAGTCTTTTAACTCTGTGGCTTACTGACGAAGAAAGATGAAATTTGGTGATGGAAAAGAAACATATTGAATAAATTTACATCTAATTAACCATAATTCAGTGTTAATTATGGTAAATATAAATAAATTCTAGCTTGATTATTTATTTTATTTATTACCTATTTTATAAGAAATATATGTCATGGGTTATAGTCTTTTAACTTTGTTTCTTAGTGGGGAAAAACCTAAAATTTTGTGATGTTGTAGAAAAATAAAATACAAGTAATTTTTTACATATACTGTAGTCTATTATATTTTTTGAATGTTGATAAAAAGATTAAAACTTTGGGATGGTGAATAATAATATCTAATATTATTAGATGTCATATACCATAAGTCAATGTGAATACGATGAATATTAACAATATTGAGCTTGATTATTTGATTTTAATTGTTATGCATGTGTATAAATCATGGGTCATTCATTTGTATTCTCTTCAGTTAGTTTCTTAGAGGTTAAGAAACAAAAAATTAGGTGACGGAGAAGAAGAAAAATATAGAAATTATTTACACCTATTATGTTTTATAGTCTTTTAACTCTGTGGCTTACTGACGAAGAAAGATGAAATTTTGGTGATGTAGAAGAAAGATATTGAATAAATTTACATCTAATTAACCATAATTCAATGTGAATTATGGTAATTATAAATAAATTCTAGCTTGATTATTTATTTTATTTATTACCTATTTTATAAGAAATATATGTCATGGATTATAGTCTTTTAACTTTGTTTTATAGTGGGGAAAAACCTAAAATTTTGTGATGGTGTAGAAAAATAAAATATAAGTAATTTTTTACATATACTATAGTCTATTATATTTTTTGAATGTTGATAAAAAGATTAAAACTTTGGGATGGTGAATAATAATATCTAATATTGTTAGATGTCATATACCATAAGTTAATGTGAATACGATGAATATAAACAATATTGAGCTTGATTATTTGATTTTAGTTGTTATGCATGTGTATAAATCATGGTTTATTCATTTGTATTCTCTTAAGTTAGTTTCTTAGAGGTTAAGAAACAAAAATTTTGGTGACGGAGAAGAAGAAAAATATAGAAATTATTTACAGCTATTATGTTGAATAGTCTTTTAACTCTGTGGCTTACTAACGAAGAAAGATGAAATTTTGGTGATGTAGAAGAAAGATATTGAATAAATTTACATCTAATTAACCATAATTCAATGTGAATTATGGTAATTATAAATAAATTCTAGCTTGATTATTTATTTTATTTATTACCTATTTTATAAGAAATATATGTCATGAATTATAGTCTTTTAACTTATTTTTTTAGTGGGGAAAAACCTAAAATTTTGTGATGGTGTAGAAAAATAAAATATAAGTAATTTTTTACATATACTATAGTCTATTATGTTTTTTGAATGTTGATAAAAAGATTAAAACTTTGGGATGGTGAATAAAAATATCTAATATTGTTAGATGTCATATACCATATGTCAATGTGAATACGATGAATATAAATAATATTGAGCTTGATTATTTAATTTCAATTGTTATGCATGTGTATAAATCTTGGGTCCTTCATTTTATTCTCTTAAGTTAGTTTCTTAGTGGTTAAGAAACAAAAATTTTGGTGACGGAGAAGAAGAAAAATATAGAAATTATTTACAGCTATTATGTTTTATAGTCTTTTAACTCTGTGGCTTACTGACGAAGAAAGATGAAATTTTGGTGATGTAGAAGAAACATATTGAATAAATTTGCATCTAATTAACCATATTTAAATGTGAATTATGATAAATACAAATAAATTCTAGCTTGATTATTTATTTGATTTATTACCTATTTTATAAGAAATATATGTCATGGATTTTAGTCTTTTAACTTTGTTTTATAGTGAGGAAAAACCTAAAATTTTGTGATGGTGTAGAAAAATAAAATATAAGTAATTTTTTACATATACTATAGTAGATTATGTTTTTTGAATGTTGATAAAAAGATTAAAACTTTGGGATGGTGAATAAAAATATCTAATATTGTTAGATGTCATATACCATAAGTCAATGTGAATACGATGAATATAACAAATATTGAGTTTGATTATTTATTTTTAATTGTTTCGCATGTGTATAAATCATGGGTCATTCATTTGTATTCTCTTAAGTTAGTTTCTTAGAGGTTAAGAAACAAAAATTTTGGTGACGGAGAAGAAGAAAAATTTACACATTATTTACATCTATTATCTTTTATAGTCTTTTTACTCTGTGGCTTACTGACGAAGAAAGATGAAATTTGGTGATGGAGAAGAAACATATTGAATAAATTTACATCTAATTAACCATATTTCAATGTGAATTATGGTCAATACAAATAAATTCTAGCTTGATTATTTATTTTCTTTATTACCTATTTTATAAGAAATATATGTCATGGATTATAGTCTTTTAACTTTGTTTTTTAGTGGGGAAAAACCTAAAATTTTGTGATGGTGTAGAAAAATAAAATATAAGTAATTTTTTACATATACTATAGTCTATTATGTTTTTTGAATGTTGATAAAAAGATTAAAACTTTGGGATGGTGAATAAAAATATCTAATATTGTTAGATGTCATATACCATAAGTCAATGTGAATACGATGATTAATAACAATATTGAGCTTGATTATTTAATTTTAATTGTTATGCATGTGTATAAATCATGGGTCATTCATTTGTATTCTCTTAAGTTAGTGTCTTAGAGGTTAAGAAACAAAAAATTTGGTGACGGAGAAGAAGAAAAATTTAGAAATTGTTTACATCTATTATGTTTTATAGTCTTTTAACTATGTGGCTTACTGACGAAGAAAGATGAAATTTGGTGATGGAGAAGAAACATATTGAATAATATAACATCTAATTAACCATAATTCAATGTTAATTATGGTAAATATAAATAAATTCTAGCTTGTTTATTTATTTTATTTATTACCTATTTTATAAGAAATATATGTCATGGATTATAGTCTTTTAACTTTGTTTTTTAGTGGGGAAAAACCTAAAATTTTGTGATGGTGTAGAAAAATAAAATATAAGTAATTTTTTACATATACTATAGTCTATTATGTTTTTTGAATGTTTATAAAAAGATTAAAACTTTGGGATGGTGGATAAAAATATCTAATATTGTTAGATGTCATATACCATAAGTCAATGTGAATACGATGAATATAAACAATATTGAGCTTGATTATTTAAATTTAATTGTTATGCATGTGTATAAATCATGGGTCATTCATTTGTATTCTCTTAAGTTAGTTTCTTAGAGGTTAAGAAACAAAAATTTTGGTGACGGATAAGAAGAAAAATTTACAAATTGTTTACATCTATTATGTTTTATAGTCTTTTTACTCTGTGGCTTACTGACGAAGAAAGATGAAATTTGGTGATGGAGAAGAAACATATTGAATAAATTTACATCTAATTAACCATATTTAAATGTGAATTATGGTAAATACAAATAAATTCTAGCTTGATTATTTATTTTATTTATTACCTATTTTATAAGAAATATATGTCATGGATTATAGTCTTTTAACTTTGTTTTTTAGTGAGGAAAAACCTAAAATTTTGTGATGGTGTAGAAAAATAAAATATAAGTAATTTTTTTTACATATACTATAGTCTATTATGTTTTTTGAGTGTTGATAAAAAGATTAAAATTTGGGATGGTGAATAAAAATATCTAATATTGTTAGATGTCATATACCATAAGTCAATGTGAATACGATGAATATAAACAATATTGAGCTTGATTATTTGATTTTAATTGTTATGCATGTGTATAAATCATGGTTTATTCATTTGTATTCTCTTAAGTTAGTTTGTTAGAGGTTAAGAAACAAAAATTTTGGTGACGGAGAAGAAGAAAAATATAGGAATTATTTACAGCTTATATGATGTATAGTCTTTTAACTCTTTGGCTTACTGACGAAGAAAGATGAAATTTTGGTGATGTAGAAGAAATATATTGAATAAATTTACATCTAATTAACCATAATTCAATGTGAATTATGGTAATTATAAAATAAATTCTAGCTTGATTATTTATTTTATTTATTACCTATTTTAGAAGAAATATATGTCATGGATTATAGTCTTTTAACTTTGTTTTATACTGGGGAAAAACCTAAAATTTTGTGATGGTTTAGAAAAGTAAAATATAAGTAATTTTTCACATATACTATAGTCGATTATGTTTTTTGAATGTTGATAAAAAGATTAAAACTTTGGGATGGTGAATAAAAATATCTAACATTGTTAGATGTCATATACCATAAGTCAATGTGAATACGATGAATATAAACAATATTGAGCTTGATTATTTAAATTTAATTGTTATGCATGTGTATAAATCATGGGTCATTCATTTGTATTCTCTTAAGTTAGTGTCTTAGAGGTTAAGAAACAAAAATTTTGGTGACGGAGAAGAAGAAAAATATAGAAATTATTTACATCTATTATGTTTTATAGTCTTTTTACTCTGTGGCTTACTGACGAAGAAAGATGAAATTTGGTGATGGAGAAGAAACATATTGAATAAATTTACATCTAATTAACCATATTTAAATGTGAATTATGGTAAATACAAATAAATTCTAGCTTGATTATTTATTTTATTTATTACCTATTTTATAAGAAATATATGTCATGGGTTGTAGTCTTTAAACTTTGTTTTTTTAGCGAGGAAAATCTAAAATTTTGTGATGGTGTAGAAAAATAAAATATAAGTATTTTTTTTACATATACTATAGTCTATTATGTTTTTTGAGTGTTGATAAAAAGATTAAAACTTTGGGATGGTGAATAAAAATATCTAATATTGTTAGATGTCATATACCATAAGTCAATGTGAATACGATGAATATAACAAATATTGAGTTTGATTATTTATTTTTAATTGTTATGCATGTGTATAAATCATGGGTAATTCATTTGTATTCTCTTAAGTTAGTTTCTTAGAGGTTAAGAAACAAAAATTTTGGTGACGGAGAAGAAGAAAAATTTACAAATTGTTTACATCTATTATGTTTTATAGTCTTTTTACTCTGTGGCTTACTGACGAAGAAATTTGAAATTTGGTGATGGAGAAGAAACATATTGAATAAATTTACATCTAATTAACCATATTTCAATGTGAATTATGGTAAATACAAATAAATTCTAGCTTGATTATTTATTTTATTTATTACCTATTTTATAAGAAATATATGTCATGGATTATAGTCTTTTAACTTTGTTTTTTAGTGAGGAAAAACCTAAAATTTTGTGATGGTGTAGAAAAATAAAATATAAGTAATTTTTTTACATATACTATAGTCTATTATGTTTTTTGAGTGTTGATAAAAAGATTAAAATTTGGGATGGTGAATAAAAATATCTAATATTGTTAGATGTCATATACCATAAGTCAATGTGAATACGATGAATATAAATAATATTGAGCTTGATTATTTAATTTTAATTAATATGCATGTGTATAAATCTTGGGTCATTCATTTTTATTTTCTTAAGTTAGTTTCTTAGAGGTTAAGAAACAAAAAATTTGGTGACAGAGAAGAAGAAAAATTTAGAAATTGTTTACATCTATTATGTTTTATAGTCTTTTAACTCTGTGGCTTACTGACGAAGAAAGATGAAATTTGGTTATGGTGAAGAAACATATTGAATAAATTTACATCTAATTAACCATAATTCAGTATTAATTATGGTAAATATAAATAAATTATAGCTTGATTATTTATTTTATTTATTACCTATTTTATAAGAAATATATGTCATGGGTTATAGTCTTTTAACTTTGTTTTTTAGTGGGGAAAAACCTAAAATTTCGTGATGTTGTATAAAAATAAAATATAAGTAACTTTTTACATATACTATAGTCTATTATATTTTTTGAATGTTGATAAAAAGATTAAAACTTTGGGATGGTGAATAATAATATCTAATATTGTTAGATGTCATATACCATAAGTCAATGTGAATACGATGAATATAAACAATACTGAGCTTGATTATTTGATTTTAATTGTTATGCATGTGTATAAATCATGGGTCATTCATTTGTATTCTCTTAAGTTGGTTTCTTAGAGGTTAAGAAACAAAAAATTTGGTGACGGAGAAGAAGAAAAATATAGAAATTATTTACAGCTAATATGTTTTATAGTCTTTTAACTCTGTGGCTTACTGACGAAGAAAGATGAAATTTGGTGATGGAGAAGAAACATATTGAATAAATTTACATCTAATTAACCATAATTCAATGTGAATTATGGTAAATATAAATAAATTCTAGCTTGATTATTTATTTTATTTATTACCTATTTTATAAGAAATATATGTAATGGATTATAGTCTTTTAACTTTGTTTTTTAATGGGGAAAAACCTAAAATTTTGTGATGGTGTAGAAAAATAAAATATAAGGAATTTTTTACATATACTATAGTCTATTATGTTTTTTGAATGTTGATAAAAAGATTAAAACTTTGGGATGGTGAATAAAAATATCTAACATTGTTAGATGTCATATACCATAAGTCAATGTGAATACGATGAATATAAACAATATTGAGCTTGATTATTTAAATTTAATTGTTATGCATGTGTATAAATCATGGGTCATTCATTTGTATTCTCTTAAGTTAGTTTCTTAGAGGTTAAGAAACAAAAATTTTGGTGACGGATAAGAAGAAAAATTTACAAATTGTTTACATCTATTATGTTTTATAGTCTTTTTACTCTGTGGCTTACTGACGAAGAAAGATGAAATTTGGTGATGGAGAAGAAACATATTGAATAAATTTACATCTAATTAACCATATTTAAATGTGAATTATGGTAAATACAAATAAATTCTAGCTTGATTATTTATTTTATTTATTACCTATTTTATAAGAAATATATGTCATGGATTATAGTCTTTTAACTTTGTTTTTTAGTGAGGAAAAACCTAAAATTTTGTGATGGTGTAGAAAAATAAAATATAAGTAATTTTTTTACATATACTATAGTCTATTATGTTTTTTGAGTGTTGATAAAAAGATTAAAATTTGGGATGGTGAATAAAAATATCTAATATTGTTAGATGTCATATACCATAAGTCAATGTGAATACGATGAATATAAATAATATTGAGCTTGATTATTTAATTTCAATTGTTATGCATGTGTATAAATCTTGGGTCCTTCATTTTTATTCTCTTAAGTTAGTTTCTTAGTGGTTAAGAAACAAAAATTTTGGTGACGGAGAAGAAGAAAAATATAGAAATTATTTACAGCTATTATGTTTTATAGTCTTTTAACTTTGTGGCTTACTGACGAAGAAAGATGAAATTTTGGTGATGTAGAAGAAACATATTGAATAAATTTACATCTAATTAACCATATTTAAATGTGAATTATGGTAAATACAAATAAATTCTAGCTTGATTATTTATTTGATCTATTACCTATTTTATAAGAAATATATGTCATGGATTTTAGTCTTTTAACTTTGTTTTATAGTGAGGAAAAACCTAAAATTTTGTGATGGTGTAGAAAAATAAAATATAAGTAATTCTTTACATATACTATAGTAGATTATGTTTTTTGAATGTTGATAAAAAGATTAAAACTTTGGGATGGTGAATAAAAATATCTAATATTGTTAAATGTCATATACCATAAGTCAATGTGAATACGATGAATATAACAAATATTGAGTTTGATTATTTAATTTTAATTGTTTCGCATGTGTATAAATCATGGGTCATTCATTTGTATTCTCTTAAGTTAGTTTCTTAGAGGTTAAGAAACAAAAATTTTGGTGACGGAGAAGAAGAAAAATTTATACATTGTTTACATCTATTATCTTTTATAGTCTTTTTACTCTGTGGCTTACTGACGAAGTAAGATGAAATTTGGTGATGAAGAAGAGACATATTGAATAAATTTACATCTAATTAACCATATTTCAATGTGAATTATGGTAAATAAAAATAAATTCTAGCTTGATTATTTATTTTATTTATTACCTATTTTATTAGAAATATATGTCATGGATTATAGTCTTTTAACTTTGTTTTATAGTGGGGGAAAACCTAAAATTTTGTGATGGTGTAGAAAAGTAAAATATAAGTAATTTTTTTACATATACTATAGTCTATTATGTTTTTTGAGTGTTGATAAAAAGATTAAAATTTGGGATGGTGAATAAAAATATCTAATATTGTTAGATGTCATATACCATAAGTCAATGTGAATACGATGAATATAAATAATATTGAGCTTGATTGTTTAATTTTAATTGTTATGCATTTGTATAAATCTTGGGTCATTCATTTTTATTCTCTTAAGTTAGTTTCTTAGAAGTTAAGATACAAAAATTTTGGTGACGGAGAAGAAGAAAAATATAGAAATTATTTACAGCTATTATGTTTTGTAGTCTTTTAACTTTGTGGCTTACTGACGAAGAAAGATGAAATTTTGGTGAAGGAGAAGAAACATATTTAATAAACTTACATCTAATTAACCATAATTCAATGTGAATTATGGTAATTATATATAAATTCTAGCTTGATTATTTATTTTATTTATTACCTATTTTATAAGAAATATATGTCATGGATTATAGTCTTTTAACTTTGTTTTATAGTGGAGAAAAACCTAAAATTTTGTGATGGTGTAGAAAAATAAAATATAAGTAATTTTTTACATATACTATAGTCGATTATGTTTTTTGAATGTTGATAAAAAGATTAAAACTTTGGGATGGTGAATAAAAATATCTAATATTGTTTGATGTCATATACCATAAGTCAATGTGAATACGATGAATATAAATAATATTGAGCTTGATTATTTAATTTTAATTGTTATGCATGTGTATAAATCTTCGGTCATTCATTTTTATTCTCTTAAGTTAGTTTCTCAGAGGTTAAGAAACAAATATTTTGGTGACGGAGAAGAAGAAAAATATAGAAATTATTTACAACTATTATGTTTTATAGTCTTTTAACTCTGTGGCTTACTGACGAAGAAAGATGAAATTTTGGTGAAGGAGAAGAAACATATTTAATAAATTTACATCTAATTAATCATAATTCAATGTGAATTATGGTAATTATAAATAAATTCTAGCTTGATTATTTATTTTATTTATTACCTATTTTATAAGAAATATATGTCATGGATTATAGTCTTTTAACTTTGTTTTATAGTGGAGAAAAACCTAAAATTTTGTGATGGTGTAGAAAAATAAAATATAAGTAATTTTTTACATATACTATAGTCGATTATGTTTTTTGAATGTTGATAAAAAGATTAAAACTTTGGGATGGTGAATAAAAATATCTAATATTGTTAGATGTCATATACCATAAGTCAATGTGAATACGATGAATATAACAAATATTGAGTTTGATTATTTAATTTTAATTATTATGCATGTGTATAAATCATGGGTCATTCATTTGTATTCTCTTAAGTTAGTTTCTTAGAGGTTAAGAAACAAAGATTTTGGTGACAGAGAAGAAGAAAAATTTAGAAATTGTTTACATCTATTATGTTTTATAGTCTTTTAACTCTGTGGCTTACTGACGAAGAAAGATGAAATTTGGTGATGGTGAAGAAACATATTGAATAAATTTACATCTAATTAACCATAGTTCAACGTGAATTATGGTAAATATAAATAAATTCTAGCTTGATTATTTATTTTATTTATTATCTATTTTATAAGAAATATATGTCATGGAATATAATCTTTTAACTTTGTGTTTTAGTTGGGAAAAACCTAAAATTTTGTGATGGTGTAGAAAAATAAAATATAGTTAATTTTTTACATAAAGTATAGTCTATTATGTTTTTTGAATGTTGATAAAAAGATTAAAACTTTGGGATGGTGAATAAAAATATCTAATATTGTTAGATGTCATATACCATAAGTCAATGTGAATACGATGAATATAAACAATATTGAGCTTGATTATTTAATTTTAATTGTTATGCATGTGTATAAATCATGGGTCATTCATTTGTATTCTCTTAAGTTAGTGTCTTAGAGGTTAAGAAACAAAAAATTTGGTGACGGAGAAGAAGAAAAATTTACAAATTGTTTACATCTATTATGTTTTATAGTCTTTTAACTCTGTGGCTTACTGACGAAGAAAGATGAAATTTGGTGATGGAGAAGAAACATATTGAATAAATTTACATCTAGTTAACCATAATTCAGTGTGACTTATGGTAAATATAAATAAATTCTAGCTTGATTTATTTATTTTATTTATTACCTATTTTATAAGAAATATATGTCATAGATTATAGTCTTTTAACTTTGTTTTTTAGTGGGAAAAAACCTAAAATTTTGTGATGGTGTAGAAAAATAAAATATAAGTAATTTTTTACATATACTATAGTCTATTATGTTTTTTGAATGTTGATAAAAAGATTAAAACTTTGGGATGGTGAATAAAAATATCTAACATTGTTAGATGTCATATACCATAAGTCAATGTGAATACGATGAATATAAACAATATTGAGCTTGATTATTTAAATTTAATTGTTATGCATGTGTATAATTCATGGGTCATTCATTTGTATTCTCTTAAGTTAGTTTCTTAGAGGTTAAGAAACAAAAATTTTGGTGACGGAGAAGAAGAAAAATTTACAAATTGTTTACATCTATTATGTTTTATAGTCTTTTTACTCTGTGGCTTAGTGACGAAGAAAGATGAAATTTGGTGATGGAGAAGAAACATATTGAATAAACTTACATCTAATTAACCATAATTCAGTGTGAATTATGGTAAATATAAATAAATTCTAGCTTGATTGTTTATTTTATTTATTACCTATTTTATAAGAAATATATGTCATGGATTATAGTCTTTTAACTTTGTTTTTTAGTGAGGAAAAACCTAAAATTTTGTGATGGTGTAGAAAAATAAAATATAAGTAATTTTTTTTTACATATACTATAGTCTATTATGTTTTTTTGAGTGTTGATAAAAAGATTATAATTTGGGATGGTGAATAAAAATATCTAATATTGTTAGATGTCATATACCATAAGTCAATGTGAATATGATGAATATAAACAATATTGAGCTTGATTATTTGATTTTAATTGTTATGCATGTGTATAAATGCATGGTTTATTCATTTGTATTCTCTTAAGTTAGTTTCTTAGAGGTTAAGAAACAAAAATTTTGGTGACGGAGAAGAAGAAAAATTTACAAATTGTTTACATCTATTATGTTTTATAGTCTTTTTACTCTCTGGCTTACTGACGAAGAAAGATGAAATTTGGTGATGGAGAAGAAACATATTGAATAAACTTACATCTAATTAACCATATTTAAATGTGAATTATGGTAAATACAAATAAATTCTAGCTTGATTATTTATTTTATTTATTACCTATTTTATAAGAAATATATGTCATGGGTTATAGTCTTTTAACTTTGTTTTTTAGTGAGGAAAAACCTAAAATTTTGTGATGGTGTAGAAAAGTAAAATATAAGTAATTCTTTTACATATACTATAGTCTATTATGTTTTTTGAGTGTTGATAAAAAGATTAAAATTTGGGATGGTGAATAAAAATATCTAATATTGTTAGATGTCATATACCATAAGTCAATGTGAATACGATGAATATAAATAATATTGAGCTTGATTGTTTAATTTTAATTGTTATGCATGTGTATAAATCTTGGGTCATTCATTTGTATTCTCTTAAGTTAGTTTCTTAGAAGTTAAGAAACAAAAAATTTGGTGACGGAGAAGAAGAAAAATATAGAAATTATTTACAGCTATTATGTTTTATAGTCTTTTAACTCTGTGGCTTACTGACGAAGAAAGATGAAATTTTGGTGAAGGAGAAGAAACATATTTAATAAATTTACATTTAATTAACCATAATTCAATGTGAATTATGGTAATTATAAATAAATTCTAGCTTGATTATTTATTTTACTTATTACCTATTTTATAAGAAATATATGTCATGGATTATAGTCTTTTAACTTTGTTTTATAGTGGGGAAAAACCTAAAATTTTGTGATGGTGTAGAAAAATAAAATATAAGTAATTTTTTACATATACTATTGTCGATTATGTTTTTTGAATGTTGATAAAAAGATTAAAACTTTGGGATGGTGAATAAAAATATCTAATATTGTTAGATGTCATATACCATAAGTCAATGTGAATATGATGAATATAAACAATATTGAGCTTGATTATTTGATTTTAATTGTTATGCATGTGTATAAATGCATGGTTTATTCATTTGTATTCTCTTAAATTAGTTTCTTAGAGGTTACGAAACCCAATATTTTGGTGACGGAGAAGAAGAAAAATATAGAAATTGTTTACATCTATTATGTTTTATAGTCTTTTAACTCTGTTGCTTACTGACGAAGAAAGATGAAATTTGGTGATGGAGAAGAAACATATTGAATAAATTTACATCTAATCAACCATAATTCAATGTGAATTATGGTAAATATAAATAAATTCTAGCTTGATTATTTATTTTACTTATTACGTATTTTATAAGAAATATATTTCATGGATTATAGACTTTTAACTTTGTTTTTTAAAGAGGAAATACATAAAAAAAATTGATAGAGTAGAAAAATAAAATATAAGTAATTTTTTACATCTACTATAGTCTATTATGTTTTTTGAATGGTGATAAAAAGATTAAAACTTTGGGATGGTAAAGAAAAATATCTATTATTTTTAAATGTAAAATACCATAGGTCAATGTGAATACGATGAATATAAATAATATTGAGCTTGATTATTTAATTTTAATTGTTAAGCATGTGTATCAGTTATGGGTCATTCATTTGTATTCTCTTAAGTTAGTTTCTTAGAGGTTAAGAAACCAAAATTTTAGTGACGGAGAAGAAGAAAAATATAGAAATTATTTACATCTATTATGTTTTATAGTCTTTTAACTCTGTAGCTTACTGACGAAGAAAGATGAAATTTTGTGATGGGGAAGAAACATATTGAATAAATTTACATCTAATTAACCATAATTCAATGTGAATTATGGTAAATATAATAAAATTCTAGCTTGATTATTTATTTTATTTATTACCTATTTTATAAGAAATATATGTCATGGGTTATAGTCTTTTAACTTTGTTTTTTAGTGGGGAAAAACTTAAAATTTGTGATGGAGTAAAAAATAATATATAAGTAATTTTTTACATCTACTATAGAGAATTATGTTTTTTGAATGGTGATAAAAAGATTAAAACTTTGGGATGGTGAAGAAAAATATCTACTATTTTTAGATGTCAAATACCATAAGTCAATGTGAATACGATGAATATAAATAATATTAAGATTGATTATTAATTATAATTGTTATGCATGTTTATAAATTATGGGTCATTCATTTGTATTCTCTTAAGTTAGTTTCTTAGAGGTTAAGAAACCAAAAAATTTGTGATGGAGAAGAAGAAAAATATAGAAATTCTTTACATCTATTATGTTTTATAGTTTTCTATCTCTGTGGCTTACTGACGAAGAAAGATGAAATTTGTTGATGCAGAAGAAACATATTGAATAAATTTACATCTAATTAACCATAATTCAATGTGAATTATGGTAAATATAAATAAATTCTAGCTTGATTATTTATTTTATTTATTACCTATTTTATAAGAAATATTTGTCTTGGATTATAGTCTTTTAACTTTGTTTTTTAGTGGGAAAAAACCTAAAATTTTGTGATGGAGTAGAAATATAAAATATAATTAATTTTTTACATCTACTATAGTCTATTATGTTTTTTGATTGGTGATAAAAAGATTAAAACTTTGGGATGGTGAAGAAAAATATGTAATAATTTTAGATGTCATATACCATAAGTCAACGTGAATACGATGAATATAAATAATATTGAGCTTGATTATTTAATTTTTATTGTTATGCATGTGTATGAATTATGGGTCTTTCATTTGTTTTCTCTTAAGTTAGTTTATTAGAGGTTAGGAAACCCAAATTTTTGTGACGGAGAAGAAGAAAAATATAGAAATTGTTTACATCTATTATGTTTTATAGTTTTTAACTCTGTGGCTTACTGACGAAGAAAGATGAAATTTGGTGATGGAGAAGAAACATATTGAATAAATTTACATCTAATTAACCATAATTCAATGTGAATCATGGTAAATATAAATAAATTCTAGCTTGATTATTTATTTTATTTATTACATATTTTATAAGAAATATATGTCATGGATTATAGTCTTTTAACTTTGTTTTTTAGTGGGGAAAAACCTAAAACTTTGTAATGTAGTAGAAAAATAAATTATAATTTATTTTTTACATCTACTATAGTCTATTATGTGTTTTAAATGGTGATAAAAAGATTAAAACTTTGGGATGGTGAAGAAAAATATGTAATATTTTTATATGTCATATACCATAAGTCAACGTGAATACGATGAATATAAATAATATTGAGCTTGATTATTTAATTTTGATTGTTATGCATGTGTATGAATTATAGGTCTTTCATTTATTTTCTCTTAAGTTAGTTTCTTAGAGGTTAGGAAACCCAAATCTTGGTGACGGAGAAGAAGAAAAATATAGAAATTGTTTACATCTGTTATGTTTTATAGTCTTGTAACTCTGTGGCTTACTGACGAAGAAAGATGAAATTTGGTGATGGAGAAGAAACATATTGAATAAATTTACATCTAATTAACCATAATTCAATGTGAATTATGGTAAATATAATTAAATTCTAGCTTGATTATTTATTTTATTTATTACCTATTTTATAAGAAATATATGTCATGGGTTATAGTCTTTTAACTTTGTTTTTTAGTGGGGAAAAACCTAAAATTTGTGATGGAGTAGAAGAATAAAATATAAGTAATTTTTTACATTTACTATAGTCTATTATGTTTTTTGATTGGTGATAAAAAGATTAAAACTTTGGGATGGTGAAGAAAAATATCTACTATTTTTAGATGTCAAATACCATAAGTCAATGTGAATAAGATGAATATAAATAATATTGAGCTTTATTATTTAATTTTAATTGTTATGCATGTGTATAAATTTTGGGTCATTCATTTGTATTCTCTTAAGTTAGTTTCGTAGAGGTTAAGAAACCAAAACTTTGGTGACGGAGAAGAAGCAAAATATAAAAATTATTTATATCTATTATATATTTATAGTCTTTTAACTTTGTGGCTTACGAAATAAGAAAGATGAAATTTGGTGATGGAGAAGAAACATATTGAATAAATTTACATCTAATTAACCATAATTCAATGTGAATCATGGTAAATATAAATAAATTATAGCTTGATTATTTATTTTATTTATTACATATTTTATAAGAAATATATGTCATGGATTATAGTCTTTTAACTTTGTTTTTTAGTGGGGAAAAACCTAAAATTTTGTAATGGAGTAGGGAAATAAATTATAATTTATTTTTTGCATCTACTATAGTCTATTATGTTTTTTGAATGGTGATAAAAAGATTAAAACTTTGGGATGGTGAAGAAAAATATGTAATATTTTTATATGTCATATACCATAAGTCAACGTGAATACGATGAATATAAATAATATTGAGCTTGATTATTTAATTTTGATTGTTATGCATGTGTATGAATTATAGGTCTTTCATTTATTTTCTCTTAAGTTAGTTTCTTAGAGGTTAGGAAACCCAAATCTTGGTGACGGAGAAGAAGAAAAATATAGAAATTGTTTACATCTGTTATGTTTTATAGTCTTGTAACTCTGTGGCTTACTGACGAAGAAAGATGAAATTTGGTGATGGAGAAGAAACATATTGAATAAATTTACATCTAATTAACCATAATTCAATGTGAATCATGGTAAATATAAATAAATTCTAGCTTGATTATTTATTTTATTTATTACATATTTTATAAGAAATATATGTCATGGATTATAGTCTTTTAACTTTGTTTTTTAATGGGGAAAAACCTAAAATTTTGTAATGGAGTATAAAAATAAATTATAATTTATTTTTTACATCTACTACAGTCTATTATGTTTTTTGAATGGTGATAAAAAGATTAAAACTTTGGGATGGTGAAGAAAAATATGTAATATTTTTAGATGTCAAATACCATAAGTCAATGTGAATACGATGAATATAAATAATATTGAGCTTGATTATTTAATTTTAATTGTTATGCATGTGTATAATCTATGGATCATTCATTTGTATTCTCTTAAGTTAGTTTCTTAGAGGTTAAGAAACTAAAATTTTGGTGATCGAGAAGAAGAAAAATATAGAAATTATTTACATCAATTATGTTTTATAGTCTTTTAACTCTGTGGCTTAGTGACGAAGAAAGATGAAATTTGGTGATGGAGAAGAAACATATTGAATAAATTTACATCTAATTAACCATAATACAATGTGAATTATGGTAAATATAAATAAATTCTAACTTGATTATTTATTTTATTTATTACCTATTTTATAAGAAATATATGTCATGGATTATAGTCTTTTAACTTTGTTTTTTATTGGGGAAAAACCCTATAATTTTGTGATGGAGTAGAAAAATAAAATATAAGTAATTTTTTAAATCTATTATAGTCTATTATATTTTTTGAATGGTGATAAAAAGATTAAAACTTTGGGATGGTGAAGAAAAATATCTAATATTTTTAGATGTCAAATACCTTAAGTCAATGTGAATACGGTGAATATGAATAATATTGAGCTTGATTATTTAATTTTAATTGTTATGCATGTGTATAAATTATGGGTCATTCATTTGTATTCTCTTAAGTTAGTTTCGTAGAGGTTAAGAAACCAAAACTTTGGTGACGGAGAAGAAGCAAAATATTGAAATTATTTATATCTATTATATTTTATAGTCTTTTAACTTTGTGGCTTACTGAATAAGAAAGATGAAATTTGGTGATGGAGAAGAAACATATTGAATAAATTTACATCTAATTAACCATAATTCAATGTGAATCATGGTAAATATAAATAAATTCTAGCTTGATTATTTATTTTATTTATTACATATTTTATAAGAAATATATGTCATGGATTATAGTCTTTTAACTTTGTTTTTTAATGGGGAAAAACCTAAAATTTTGTAATGGAGTATAAAAATAAATTATAATTTATTTTTTACATCTACTACAGTCTATTATGTTTTTTGAATGGTGATAAAAAGATTAAAACTTTGGGATGGTGAAGAAAAATATGTAATATTTTTAGATGTCAAATACCATAAGTCAATGTGAATACGATGAATATAAATAATATTGAGCTTGATTATTTAATTTTAATTGTTATGCATGTGTATAATCTATGGATCATTCATTTGTATTCTCTTAAGTTAGTTTCTTAGAGGTTAAGAAACTAAAATTTTGGTGATGGAGAAGAAGAAAAATATAGATATTATTTACATCGATTATGTTTTATAGTCTTTTAACTCTGTGGCTTAGTGACGAAGAAAGATGAAATTTGGTGATGGAGAAGAAACATATTGAATAAATTTATATCTAATTAACCATAATACAATGTGAATTATGGTAAATATAAATAAATTCTAACTTGATTATTTATTTTATTTATTACCTATTTTATAAGAAATATATGTCATAGATTATAGTCTTTTAACTTTGTTTTTTAGTGGGGAAAAACCTAATATTTGTGATGGAGTAGAAAAATAAAATATAAGTAATTTTTTACATCTATTATAGTCTATTATGTTTTTTGAATGGTGATAAAAAGATTAAAACTTTGGGATGGTGAAGAAAAATATCTACTATTGTTAGATGTCAAATACCATAAGTCATTGTGAATAAGATGAATATAAATAATATTGAGCTTTATTATTTAATTTTAATTGTTATGCATGTGTATAATTTTTGGGTCATTCATTTGTATTCTCTTAAGTTAATTTCGTAGAGGTTAAGAAACCAAAACTTTGGTGACCGAGAAGAAGAAAAATATAGAAATTATTTATATCTATTATATATTTATAGTCTTTTAACTTTGTGGCTTACGAAATAAGAAAGATGAAATTTGGTGATGGAGAAGAAACATATTGAATAAATTTACATCTAATTAACCATAATTCAATGTGAATCATGGTAAATATAAATAAATTCTAGCTTGATTATTTATTTTATTTATTACATATTTTATAAGAAATATATGTCATGGATCATGGTAAATAATCTTTTAACTTTCTTTTTTAGTGGGGAAAAACCTAAAATTTTGTAATGGAGTAGGGAAATAAATTATAATTTATTTTTTACATCTACTATAGTCTATTATGTTTTTTGAATGGTGATAAAAAGATTAAAACTTTGGGATGGTGAAGAAAAATATGTAATATTTTTATATGTCATATACCATAAGTCAACGTGAATACGATGAATATAAATAATATTGAGCTTGATTATTTAATTTTGATTGTTATCCATGTGTATGAATTATGGGTCTTTCATTTATTTTCTCTTAAGTTAGTTTCTTAGAGGTTAGGAAACCCAAATCTTGGTGACGGAGAAGAAGAAAAATATAGAAATTGTTTACATCTGTTATGTTTTATAGTCTTGTAACTATGTGGCTTACTGACGAAGAAAGATGAAATTTGGCGTTGGAGAAGAAACATATTGAATAAATTTACATCTAATTAACCATAATTCAATGTGAATTATGGTAAATATAATTAAATTCTAGCTTGATTATTTATTTTATTTATTACCTATTTTATAAGAAATATATGTCATGGGTTATATTCTTTTAACTTTGTTTTTTAGTGGGGAAAAACCTAAAATTTGTGATGGAGTAGAAGAATAAAAAATAAGTAATTTTTTACATTTACTATAGTCTATTATGTTTTTTTATTGGTGATAAAAAGATTAAAACTTTGGGATGGTGAAGAAAAATATCTACTATTTTTAGATGTCAAATACCATAAGTCAATGTGAATAAGATGAATATAAATAATATTGAGCTTGATTATTTAAATTTAATTGTTATGCATGTGTATAAATTATGGATAATTCATTTGTATTCTCTTAAGTTAGTTTCTTAGAGGTTAAGAAACTAAAAATTTTGTGACGGAGAAGAAGAAAAATATAGAAATTATTTACATTTATTATGTTTTATAATCTTTTAACTCTGTGGCTTACTGAGGAATAAAGATGAAATTTGGTGACGGAGAAGAAACATATTGAATAAATTTACATCTAATTAACCATAATTCAATGTGAATTATGGTAAATATAAATAAATTCTAACTTGATTATTTATTTTATTTATTACCTATTTTATAAGAATTATATGTCATGGATTATAGTCTTTTAACTTTGTTTTTTAGTGGGGAAAAACCTAAAATTTTGTGATGTAGTAGAAAAATAAAATATAAGTACATTTTTAAATCTACTATATTCTATTATGTTTTTTGAATGGTGATAAAAAAGATTAAAACTTTGGGATGGTGAAGAAAAATATCTAATATTTTTAGATGTCAAATACCTTGGGTCAATGTGAATACGGTGAATATGAATAATATTAAGCTTGATTATTTAGTTTTAATTGTTATGCATGTGTATAAATTAAGGGTCATTCATTTGTATTCTCATATGTTAGTTTCTTAGAGGTTAAGAAACCAAAATTTTGGTGATGGAAAAGAAGAAAAATATAGAAATTATTTACATCTATTATGTTTTATAGTTTTCTAACTCTGTGGCTTACTGACGAAGAAAGATGAAATTTGTTGATGGAGAAGAAACATATTGAATAAATTTACATCTAATTAACCATAATTCAATGTGAATTATGGTAAATATAAATAAATTCTAGCTTGATTATTTATTTTATTTATTACCTATTTTATAAGAAATATATGTCTTGAATTATAGTCTTTTAACTTTGTTTTTTAGTGGGGAAAAACCTAAAATTTTGTGATGGAGTAGAAAAATAAAATATAATTAATTTTTTACATCTACTATAGTCTATTATGTTTTTTGAATGGTGATAAAAAGATTAAAACTTTGGGATGGTGAAGAAAAATATGTAATATTTTTAGATGTCATATATCATAAGTCAATGTGAATACGATGAATATAAATAATATTGAGCTTGATTATTTAATTTTGATTGTCATGCATGTGTATGATTTATGGGTCATTAATTTGTATTCTCTTTAGTTAGTTCCTTAGAGGTTAGGAAACGAAAATTTTGGTGACGGAGAAGAAGAAAAATATAGAAATTATTTACATCTATTATGTTTTCTACTCTTTTAACTTTGTGGCTTACTGACGAAGAAAGATGAAATTTGGTGATGGAGAAGAAACATATTGAATAAAATTACATCTAATTAACCATAACTCAATGTGAATTATGATAAATATAAGAAATATATGTCATGGATTATAGACTTTTAACTTTGTTTTTTAAAGAGGAAAAACATAAAAAAAAATTGATGGAGTAGAAAAATAAAATATAAGTAATTTTTTACATCTACTATAGTCTATTATGTTTTTTGAATGGTGATAAAAAGATTAAAACTTTGGGATGGTGAAGAAAACTATCTTATATTTTTAGATGTCAAATACCATAAGTCAATGTGAATACGATGAATATAAATAATATTGAGCTTGATTATTTAATTTTAGTTGTTATGCATGTGTACAAATTATGGATCATTCATTTGTATTCTCTTAAGTTAGTTTCTTAGAGGTTAAGATCCTAAAATTTTGGTGACGAAGAAGAAGAAAAATACATAAATTATTTACATCTATTATGTTTTATAGTCTTTTAACTTTGTGGCTTACTAACGAATAAAGATGAAATTTGGTGATGGAGAAGAAACATATTGAATAAATTTACATCTAATTAACCATAATTCAATGTGAACTATGGTAAATATAAATAAATTCTAGCTTGATTATTTATTTTATTTATTACATATTTTATAAGAAATATATGTCATGGATTATAGTCTTTTAACTTTGTTTTTTAATGGGGAAAAACCTAAAATTTTGTAATGGAGTATAAAAATAAATTATAATTTATTTTTTACATCTACTACAGTCTATTATGTTTTTTGAATGGTGATAAAAAGATTAAAACTTTGGGATGGTGAAGAAAAATATGTAATATTTTTAGATGTCAAATACCATAAGTCAATGTGAATACGATGAATATAAATAATATTGAGCTTGATTATTTAATTTTAATTGTTATGCATGTGTATAATCTATGGATCATTCATTTGTATTCTCTTAAGTTAGTTTCTTAGAGGTTAAGAAACTAAAATTTTGGTGATCGAGAAGAAGAAAAATATAGAAATTATTTACATCAATTATGTTTTATAGTCTTTTAACTCTGTGGCTTAGTGACGAAGAAAGATGAAATTTGGTGATGGAGAAGAAACATATTGAATAAATTTACATCTAATTAACCATAATACAATGTGAATTATGGTAAATATAAATAAATTCTAACTTGATTATTTATTTTATTTATTACCTATTTTATAAGAAATATATGTCATGGATTATAGTCTTTTAACTTTGTTTTTTATTGGGGAAAAACCCTATAATTTTGTGATGGAGTAGAAAAATAAAATATAAGTAATTTTTTAAATCTATTATAGTCTATTATATTTTTTGAATGGTGATAAAAAGATTAAAACTTTGGGATGGTGAAGAAAAATATCTAATATTTTTAGATGTCAAATACCTTAAGTCAATGTGAATACGGTGAATATGAATAATATTGAGCTTGATTATTTAATTTTAATTGTTATGCATGTGTATAAATTATGGGTCATTCATTTGTATTCTCTTAAGTTAGTTTCGTAGAGGTTAAGAAACCAAAACTTTGGTGACGGAGAAGAAGCAAAATATTGAAATTATTTATATCTATTATATTTTATAGTCTTTTAACTTTGTGGCTTACTGAATAAGAAAGATGAAATTTGGTGATGGAGAAGAAACATATTGAATAAATTTACATCTAATTAACCATAATTCAATGTGAATCATGGTAAATATAAATAAATTCTAGCTTGATTATTTATTTTATTTATTACATATTTTATAAGAAATATATGTCATGGATTATAGTCTTTTAACTTTGTTTTTTAATGGGGAAAAACCTAAAATTTTGTAATGGAGTATAAAAATAAATTATAATTTATTTTTTACATCTACTACAGTCTATTATGTTTTTTGAATGGTGATAAAAAGATTAAAACTTTGGGATGGTGAAGAAAAATATGTAATATTTTTAGATGTCAAATACCATAAGTCAATGTGAATACGATGAATATAAATAATATTGAGCTTGATTATTTAATTTTAATTGTTATGCATGTGTATAATCTATGGATCATTCATTTGTATTCTCTTAAGTTAGTTTCTTAGAGGTTAAGAAACTAAAATTTTGGTGATGGAGAAGAAGAAAAATATAGATATTATTTACATCGATTATGTTTTATAGTCTTTTAACTCTGTGGCTTAGTGACGAAGAAAGATGAAATTTGGTGATGGAGAAGAAACATATTGAATAAATTTATATCTAATTAACCATAATACAATGTGAATTATGGTAAATATAAATAAATTCTAACTTGATTATTTATTTTATTTATTACCTATTTTATAAGAAATATATGTCATAGATTATAGTCTTTTAACTTTGTTTTTTAGTGGGGAAAAACCTAATATTTGTGATGGAGTAGAAAAATAAAATATAAGTAATTTTTTACATCTATTATAGTCTATTATGTTTTTTGAATGGTGATAAAAAGATTAAAACTTTGGGATGGTGAAGAAAAATATCTACTATTGTTAGATGTCAAATACCATAAGTCATTGTGAATAAGATGAATATAAATAATATTGAGCTTTATTATTTAATTTTAATTGTTATGCATGTGTATAATTTTTGGGTCATTCATTTGTATTCTCTTAAGTTAATTTCGTAGAGGTTAAGAAACCAAAACTTTGGTGACCGAGAAGAAGAAAAATATAGAAATTATTTATATCTATTATATATTTATAGTCTTTTAACTTTGTGGCTTACGAAATAAGAAAGATGAAATTTGGTGATGGAGAAGAAACATATTGAATAAATTTACATCTAATTAACCATAATTCAATGTGAATCATGGTAAATATAAATAAATTCTAGCTTGATTATTTATTTTATTTATTACATATTTTATAAGAAATATATGTCATGGATCATGGTAAATAATCTTTTAACTTTCTTTTTTAGTGGGGAAAAACCTAAAATTTTGTAATGGAGTAGGGAAATAAATTATAATTTATTTTTTACATCTACTATAGTCTATTATGTTTTTTGAATGGTGATAAAAAGATTAAAACTTTGGGATGGTGAAGAAAAATATGTAATATTTTTATATGTCATATACCATAAGTCAACGTGAATACGATGAATATAAATAATATTGAGCTTGATTATTTAATTTTGATTGTTATCCATGTGTATGAATTATGGGTCTTTCATTTATTTTCTCTTAAGTTAGTTTCTTAGAGGTTAGGAAACCCAAATCTTGGTGACGGAGAAGAAGAAAAATATAGAAATTGTTTACATCTGTTATGTTTTATAGTCTTGTAACTATGTGGCTTACTGACGAAGAAAGATGAAATTTGGCGTTGGAGAAGAAACATATTGAATAAATTTACATCTAATTAACCATAATTCAATGTGAATTATGGTAAATATAATTAAATTCTAGCTTGATTATTTATTTTATTTATTACCTATTTTATAAGAAATATATGTCATGGGTTATATTCTTTTAACTTTGTTTTTTAGTGGGGAAAAACCTAAAATTTGTGATGGAGTAGAAGAATAAAAAATAAGTAATTTTTTACATTTACTATAGTCTATTATGTTTTTTGATTGGTGATAAAAAGATTAAAACTTTGGGATGGTGAAGAAAAATATCTACTATTTTTAGATGTCAAATACCATAAGTCAATGTGAATAAGATGAATATAAATAATATTGAGCTTGATTATTTAAATTTAATTGTTATGCATGTGTATAAATTATGGATAATTCATTTGTATTCTCTTAAGTTAGTTTCTTAGAGGTTAAGAAACTAAAAATTTTGTGACGGAGAAGAAGAAAAATATAGAAATTATTTACATTTATTATGTTTTATAATCTTTTAACTCTGTGGCTTACTGAGGAATAAAGATGAAATTTGGTGACGGAGAAGAAACATATTGAATAAATTTACATCTAATTAACCATAATTCAATGTGAATTATGGTAAATATAAATAAATTCTAACTTGATTATTTATTTTATTTATTACCTATTTTATAAGAATTATATGTCATGGATTATAGTCTTTTAACTTTGTTTTTTAGTGGGGAAAAACCTAAAATTTTGTGATGTAGTAGAAAAATAAAATATAAGTACATTTTTAAATCTACTATATTCTATTATGTTTTTTGAATGGTGATAAAAAAGATTAAAACTTTGGGATGGTGAAGAAAAATATCTAATATTTTTAGATGTCAAATACCTTGGGTCAATGTGAATACGGTGAATATGAATAATATTAAGCTTGATTATTTAGTTTTAATTGTTATGCATGTGTATAAATTAAGGGTCATTCATTTGTATTCTCATATGTTAGTTTCTTAGAGGTTAAGAAACCAAAATTTTGGTGATGGAAAAGAAGAAAAATATAGAAATTATTTACATCTATTATGTTTTATAGTTTTCTAACTCTGTGGCTTACTGACGAAGAAAGATGAAATTTGTTGATGGAGAAGAAACATATTGAATAAATTTACATCTAATTAACCATAATTCAATGTGAATTATGGTAAATATAAATAAATTCTAGCTTGATTATTTATTTTATTTATTACCTATTTTATAAGAAATATATGTCTTGAATTATAGTCTTTTAACTTTGTTTTTTAGTGGGGAAAAACCTAAAATTTTGTGATGGAGTAGAAAAATAAAATATAATTAATTTTTTACATCTACTATAGTCTATTATGTTTTTTGAATGGTGATAAAAAGATTAAAACTTTGGGATGGTGAAGAAAAATATGTAATATTTTTAGATGTCATATATCATAAGTCAATGTGAATACGATGAATATAAATAATATTGAGCTTGATTATTTAATTTTGATTGTCATGCATGTGTATGATTTATGGGTCATTAATTTGTATTCTCTTTAGTTAGTTCCTTAGAGGTTAGGAAACGAAAATTTTGGTGACGGAGAAGAAGAAAAATATAGAAATTATTTACATCTATTATGTTTTCTACTCTTTTAACTTTGTGGCTTACTGACGAAGAAAGATGAAATTTGGTGATGGAGAAGAAACATATTGAATAAAATTACATCTAATTAACCATAACTCAATGTGAATTATGATAAATATAAGAAATATATGTCATGGATTATAGACTTTTAACTTTGTTTTTTAAAGAGGAAAAACATAAAAAAAAATTGATGGAGTAGAAAAATAAAATATAAGTAATTTTTTACATCTACTATAGTCTATTATGTTTTTTGAATGGTGATAAAAAGATTAAAACTTTGGGATGGTGAAGAAAACTATCTTATATTTTTAGATGTCAAATACCATAAGTCAATGTGAATACGATGAATATAAATAATATTGAGCTTGATTATTTAATTTTAGTTGTTATGCATGTGTACAAATTATGGATCATTCATTTGTATTCTCTTAAGTTAGTTTCTTAGAGGTTAAGATCCTAAAATTTTGGTGACGAAGAAGAAGAAAAATACATAAATTATTTACATCTATTATGTTTTATAGTCTTTTAACTTTGTGGCTTACTAACGAATAAAGATGAAATTTGGTGATGGAGAAGAAACATATTGAATAAATTTACATCTAATTAACCATAATTCAATGTGAACTATGGTAAATATAAATAAATTCTAACTTGATTATTTATTTTATTTATTACCTATTTTATAAGAATTATATGTCATGGATTATAGTCTTTTAACTTTGTTTTTTAGTGGGGAAAAACCTAAAATTTTGTGATGTAATAGAAAAATAAAATATGAGTAAATTTTTAAATCTATTATAGTCTATTATGTTTTTTGAATGGTGATAAAAAAGATTAAAACTTTGGGTTGGTGAAGAAAAATATCTAATATGTTTAGATGTCAAATACCTTAAGTCAATGTGAATACGGTGAATATGAATAATATTGAGCTTGATTATTTAGTTTTAATTGTTATGCATGTGTATAAATTATGGGTCATTCATTTGTATTCTCTTATGTTAGTTTCTTAGAGGTTAAGAAACCAAAATTTTGGTGATGGAGAAGAATAAAAATATAGAAATTATTTACATTTATTATGTTTTATAGTCTTCTAACTTTGTGGCTTACTGACGAATAAAGATGAAATTTGGTGATGGAGAAGAAACATATTGAATAAATTTACATCTAATTAACCCTAATTCAATGTGAATTATGGTAAATATAAATAAATTCTAGCTTGATTATTTATTTTATTTATTACCTATTTTATAAGAAATATATGTCCTGGATTATAGTCTTTTAACTTTGTTTTTTAGTGGGGAAAAACCTAAAGTTTTGTGATGGAGTAGAAAAATAAAATATAATTAATTTTTTACATCTACTATAGTCTATTATGTTTTTTGAATGGTGATAAAAAGATTAAAACTTTGGGATGGTGAAGAAAAATATGTAATATTTTTAGATGTCATATATCATAATTCAATGTGAATACGATGAATATAAATAATATTGAGCTTGATTATTTAATTTTGATTGTCATGCATGTGTATGAATTATGGGTCTTTCATTTGTTTTCTCTTAAGTTAGTTCCTTAGAGGTTAGGAAACGAAAATTTGTGTGACCGAGAAGAAGAAAAATATAGAAATTGTTTACATCTATTATGTTTTATAGTTTTCTAACTCTGTGGCTTACTGACGAAGAAAGATGAAATTTGGTGATGGAGAAGAAACATATTGAATAAATTTACATCTAATAAACCATAATTCAATGTGAATTATGGTAAATATAAATATATTCTACCTTGATTATTTATTTTATTTATTAACTATTTTATAAGAAATATATGTCATGCATTATAGACTTTTAACTTTGTTTTTTAGTGGGGAAAAACCTAAAATTTTGTGATGGAGTAGAAAAATAAAATATAATTAATTTTTTACATCTACTATAGTCTATTATGTTTTTTAAATGATGATAAAAACATTAAAACTTTGAGATGGTGAAGAAAAATATGTAATATTTTTAGATGTCATATATCATAAGTCAATGTGAATACGATGAATATAAATAATATTTAGCTTGATTATTTAATTTTGATTGTTATGCATGTGTATGAATTATGGATCATTCATTTGTATTCTCTTAAGTTAGTTCCTTAGAGGTTAGAAAACCAAAATTTTGGTGACGGAGAAGAAAAATATAAAAATTGTTTATATCTATTATGTTTTATAGTCTTTTAACTTTGTTGCTTACTGACGAAGAATTATAAAATTTGGTGATGAAGAAGAAACATATTGAATAAATTTATATCTAATCAACCATAATTCAATGTGAATTATGATAAATATAAATAAATTCTAGCTTGATTATTTATTTTATTTATTACATATTTTATAAGAAATATGTTATGGATTATAACCATAAAGCGTAGGGTATACTTCTCAAAATTCTTATTAGAATGGAAAGACGATATTTCCGTCGTCTTCTATTTTTTGTCAAAGAATAACAAATGGGCTTTCTTTTGTTTAAGTGTCAGCCCAATTAAAAATCAAGAAAACTAAATGGGTCTTAAAAGAGAATCTATATTACCACTCTCAAATTTGTTCTGGCACACCCTCAATTTTCGTTAATATCACTCTTTTTCTTGATAAAATTTTAACTAAAAATTCATTAGTGTAAGCGATGTATTTATACCATTTTTTGGTACATTAGTGTAAACAATATATTTATACCATTTTTTTAATTCAATTTGTGGAGAAATTTATTAGTTTTTATTAAACACCAGGATATACCGATTTTTTTTTAAATATTAAAAAAATTGAGAGGTAAAATCACCGTTTTTTTTTAAAAAAGAAAAAAAAAAACACCTGCTTTTACCATACTTTTAGAAGAATCGTAAAAAAATCGGTTGTATAGTTTCAACTGTTGAGATTTTGTCTACTATTTTGTATGACTGAAATTGTAACGCTCCGGTTTTTATCCTAGTACTTTTAATTTTATTTGAGTTTTCGGAGTGTCTTTATTTAATTAATTATTATTGTTTAGATTAATGAGGATTGAGAGAATTTAATTATAGTTTAATATTCAAATTGAAGAATGTGAGAATTTGTAGTTTTGAGCAATAAACTAAAATTTAATTAAATATAGGAAAGTGAGTAGAATTAGTGAGAATGAAGGGAATTAATAGAAATTGTTAAAATAAAATAAATTAGATTTTATATAAATAGAAGGGAAAAGTGGGAGCATGAAGAATTTTTGTGGAATAAAAACAAGAAGATTAGAGAGCAAACCCTAGTATAAAAAGTGAAGGAGAAGAGTCTTCATAAACAAAGTCTTTAAATTTTCAACCTTTTCTGTATAATTGAGGTAAAGAGAGATTATTCGATATATTAGTGTCTAAGTACAGGGGATAGTGGGGATTCCTTAACTCCTTTTCTTTTCTTCATTCCATTTTCCTTCCATTGATATGAAATTGAACCTTGAGATGGTTTGTGCACAACCTATCTAAATTGTTATTTTATAATTATGAGTTATGCTCTGGTAATGATACGGATTTTGTGAATCAATATGTTTAATTTGTATTTTTTATGTTCATCAATTTATGTGATGCTTTGATGAATATGATGAGAATTTCATGATTAGTTGATGATATATATGAGTTGAATCTGTGTGTTTTTGGTGTGTTAAATGTTACATGAATCGTGTATGATAACTATGATGCGTTTGGGGATGTATGGGACTCAAATTTTGAGATCTAGAAGTGATGTAATTGTGAAAACTCAAATTTTCGCGTTTTGCTCAGTGGTGACGGACATCACCCTAGGTGGCGGTATACCCGTCGTCGCATTAGGGAAGAAGATCAGCTAGGACGAGCTGACGCGCATCAGCAAAGTGACGATCCAATCGTCATCACTTCATGATTAGCACCCTATTTTAATTGTCAGCGCCTAACGGGCGGGCTGTTCTTTAGGGTGTCGGTCGTCATGTCTGTGAGAGGCTAACACTTAGTCTTATGTTGACATTTTCTAGACATTTGACTCAATTTTTCGAGCAGCTTTTGGTTTTTATATTTGTTTATTATTTTTTGTTAAGGATTGGTGAGATAAGTGTTTGAATGATTATGATTAAATTAATTGATGAGTGCCTCATGAGCAAGAATTATTGATGTTGAGATAATTAGGTCTGATGAAACCAATGACGTAGCCATAAAACGATAATAGTTGTTGATGGTATATTTTAGGTTCAAAAGGAACCAGTGACGAATATAGAATTTGGAGGTATGAATGATAATTGCGTATTTCTTGTAGCATTCATGCATCATGTATATTGAAGCTAGGTAGGACTTCAGTCAAGTGACGAGTAAGACTTCGGTACAGTGACGAGTAAGACTTCAGTCTAGTGACGAGTTGGATACCTAAGAAACATAATTCTTAGTATCCTAGAGATTGGTACCATATGCATGAGAGGAGAGGAGATAAACATTGCATACCTAATAACATCTATTAATTATTTATTTTCTGTCATTCGATTTTGTGATTGTGATTGATTTATTATGACGATTATACTATCCTTGTTGTTTTATGCACCATTTACGTATGGAATATATTTTTACCCCTTTTCTTTTTCCATTTTGTTTCGTATGTATACTATGCAGATACTCAGGTAGAGACGGATGAGCGTTAGACATTATTTATTTTAGAGGATGGCATAGTTGGCCCACTCGCTGCTTTATTTCCTATTTTGTTCGTCGTACCATATAGCCTATTTAGTTTTTTTATTATGTCAATCTGATAGTCTAACATTGGGTTGGGAATACCTTATTTTGTTATTCTGAGTTGTTCCATTGAATAATTTATGTCGTGAATGAATTTTATTTTCCGTTAATGATATGATTTTGCGAATGTCAGAGAGATGTGACACCATTTTCATATATTTATACTTTCCGCATGTGTTATAAATTATATTTTGGGGGTTAGAGTATTACATGGATTTCACCGACAGTTGTGTGTGGTTCATAATAAATTCAAACTTGTATAAAGAGGGATCATGTGTTATTATAAAAAAAAACATCTTAAAATACCTCAATATTCGTTCATGGCATGTGTGTGCTTTAATGGGGGTGAAACCTCCAGTTGATTTTGGGCTCTTGGAAGACACTACATGTCTCACTCTTCTGAGATCCAAATGACTAATATGTTGCTTGACACTGAGAACAGAAAGGTGAGTAAGATTGAGTTTCGTGCATCATGGATTGTTATCGATGGAAGTGTGAAATATTACTATATCAAGCTGAAGACTTATGAAGATTTGAAAACCATGTGGCGAACATATCATTGTAGGCTTACAAAAGGATCGATCGAGTTTGATGCAACAATTTCTAGATTTGTCAACGACATAATCAAGACCTTGAAACATCCAAAATCGTCTAATTGTGTCTAGGTTTTTCTTATAGGTTCTTGTAACATTGGTAATAATATTAAATCATCTATTTAATATTATAAACAGTTAGCAGTATCTAGAAATAATATTAAATCACCTATTTAATATTATAAATAGTAAGCAATAATATTAAATTGCATATTTAATATATTGTGAATTGGATGTCTTGAAACAAAATATAAACAGTTTCTTTATGATCAAGAAACACACAAGGGTTAGATTTAACAAAGAAAACAAGGTAAAACAACAAGGAATAACAAGAATTGGTTATAAAATGCTATTGTTTCCTTTCTTTTAGAAACAAGATTGCAAGTATACAAGAAAAACAAAATAACCTCTCTCTCTCTCATGAAATTAGGATTGTATCTTTCTATTTTTCCTTATACCAAGATGAGAGACTAGCATGTTATTTATAAGAGAAATAGCACACTAACCTAATGGGATTTTTAACATTTACCCATTACAAGCTAACTTAGGGTATAAGCTAACTTAAACAATTGGGTTTACAAGCAAGGCCCAATTCAACATGTTAACAAACCTAGCAATATTGACTAATGCATGCTAAAACAAACTTCGACTATAACACACATTACTCTGGCAGCAGCATGCGAATAGACTTCGACCTCATGCTTAATTCCATACTAGAGTTCAATCCAATATCTCACATATCTCTACCTTGGATCTAACTCTATAACATCAAGAAACTAGATTTCTTCATGAAGCTTTATCAACTGCATACAGTGGAAAAATTTCCAACTAGGCAACGTCTTGGAGATCATATCAGCAGCATTATGATATGTCAAAACCTTCAGCACTTGGACTTCTCCATGCTCGATTATCCCTTTGACAAAATGCAGCCTCACATCAATGTGTTTAGTTTGCTCATGATAGGCTGAATTCTTTGACAAGTTTATTGCATTTTGACTATCACATTTAATAGTGATAACTCAACCTTGAAGTTCCATCTCCTTTACAAAACCTTTAAGCCACAATGCTTCCTTCACAACTTCAGTTAGGAAGATATATTCCGCTTCAGTGGTTGATAAGGCAACGACCTTCTGAAGTGTATCTTTCCAACTGATTATTGTCCCAAATATAGTGAACACATATCCAGAAATAGATTTTCTGGAATCCATACAACCTGCATGATCAGAGTCGACATATCCTTCAATTGTTGCTTTACTATCTTCCCCCAAGGCTCCACCATAAATTAGGACTTTATTCAGAGACTCATATATGTACCTTAGAAGCCACTTCAATGCTTTCCAGTGAGCCTTTCTAGGATTCACCATGTACCTGCTTACAAGACTTACTGCATATGCTATGTCAGGTCTAGTACAGACCATAGCATACATCAAAGAACCCACTATATTAGCATATGGAATGTTATTCATATAAGTTCTTTCGACATCAATATTGGGACACTGATCTATACTCATCTTGAATTAAGGCTTTGTCAGAGTCACAACAGGCTTTGAATTCGACATACCATACTTTTCAAGAATCTTTCGTAGGTGTCGCACCTCGAAAAATCACATTCATTCGAAAATACGACCCTGGCGCGAAAGGCGTGGAAATGCGGTTCGACAGAGTCGCCACCGAACTTTATTTTTCCCGAATAGACGGGAGAGGAAAATATTGAGAAAACCTCATAAACGTAAAGGAATACGGTCGTCGCAACCATATTCCTGGGTTCGGGAGTCGGTTAAGCGAGGGGAAGGTATTAGCACCCCTCACGTCCATCGTACTCGACGGGAACCTCTTAATTCGAGTTGTGATGGATGTTAGCTAAACTTAATTCTTCTCTTCTCACTACTAAATGCTAAAGGATACTATAAAGAGATAAAGACACTAGGGGAAAGGGGATGGTTAGAGGATAGGGTGCTCGCCAAGGATTGGGGTCCTTGTGCCTACGTATGCTCATTCGGACGAGAATGAGAAATCAGAGCGTCGTAGTTCGACTACGGGAAAGGATAGGGGGAAGTGGAAGATGGAGGGGATTGTGCTCGCCAAGATCATCACAATCTTGTGCCTACGTATCTTACATTCAAGAGTGAATGAAGAATCAGAGCAGTCGTAGTTCGTGGTAACGACCACGAAAGAAACGGGTTTGAATTGGTTGAAGGTGGGTACGGATGACGATTACTTGAAGCTAAAGAAAGACTTCTCGGACCCAAGTAATCGGGAGAGTGAACCAAAGACTTGGAACTATTTATTTTTCATATTGAAGATAAGGTTGTGTTTTAAAGGGTGAAGTTGAATTGATGATGACTACTTGAAGCTTAAGAAAGACTTCACAGACCCCAAGTAATCGGGAAAGCGAACCAAAGACTTGGAACACTCTTTTTTCATCGTAAAAGAAGGTTGTTTGAATTTTGAATGGTGTATAAAAGGATGAGATTAGTTGGATGACGACTACTTGAAGCTTGAGAAAGACTTCTCGGATCCAAGTAGTCGAGAGAGCGAACCAAAGACTTGGGACACTCTCTTTTTCATCGTAAAAGAAGTTGTTTGAAAGGTGAGTGAAAGGATGAGTAATTGGAGATGGTTGAATATTTTCGAGTTTTTTAATATTATTTAAAGGCGTCAATTGCTCACACACGAATAAGATAACTCGCATATAAACAACTAAAAGCAAGATCAAAGACTTGAACCTACTCTTTACACCTTGAAAAGAATTGAATAGTTGTTAGTTGATTGATAGTTTGTTTCGAAAATCCGCTTGACGTTGGATCAAGGGTTTGACTCATTATCGCGTGCAAAGCGTGTTGAAAATGAAATTGTTTGAAAAAGAGACCGACTTGACTTACGCATCAAGGGTCGATTTGTAATAGGTTGATGGTGAATGCGTATGAGCACTCGACTTACGGGTTGTTTGAAAGTGGCTCGATGATGAATCTAGAATTAGTTTGAAAATAGTTTGATCCGCTCTAGTCCCTATGGGTGCTCCTAGGAGATAAACTAATAATCAAAGAAATGCGAAACATACATCGGAATGGGGAAGGGATACATGTAAGTTACACGGGATTGCACGAAATAAAGAGGTCTCATTGTAAGGTAGCCCAAGAGAAAGTCGTGTGTGTGCATTTGTGTCCTAAACTACGCCTTAAGAAAAGTCGGGCATGACTCAAAGTTAGGATACCTGCAAATGACCAAAAATCCAACAGTCCACCAATTTGGCTTTTAGGAGTTTCGATAATTTATTAGGTATTTTCGAATATGGGTGAATGAATATGAATAATGAGATATAATAATATGAATAATAATAATATGACAATAATATTTAACGGAAATTAAATTTAATGGTTAGTGAATCGAATCGGGACACGAAAGAATGAATCTCGTCTTAATCGCAAACATAATGTCGATTAATCGAAGGTAGCCTATCACGATCCCAAAGTACGGAAAATGACCCCAATGGTTATTCACCATAGATTTGAAATCGAGAAGGTTATCAACTTCGATACGCGACGCTTACGAATAAAAGACTTCATTGATCCAAAAATCGAAATAAAATCGGAAAAAAAAGGTGGTCTCAGATCCTTTGTTTCACGCCAATAATTTGACGGCTAAACGGTGGTAATCTCGTCATCGACCGAAAAAACGAAAATGAAATAAATCTAAACTTAAGAAAATTATAAATTTTTAAAAGAGGTAAATGTGAAATATATCTAAAAGGAAATCTAACATAATAATACAATTAATTTAAACAACAAAAACATATTAAAAAAATTTCTAAAAACTAACAAGTCAACAACTTTTCTAAAAAAAAAGAGGGGTATGAAATTGTGAACGATGTAGAACGAAAATGAAGGAACCATTTAGCACCCAAAACCCATCATCCTAAAAATAAAATAAGAAAACAGATCAAGCTATCCAAACCATTGGAAGCAGTGTCTCATGTGTTTTTTTTAAAAAGGAAAGAACAAGAAAACAGGGCACGGTTAAAAAACTGGGTCAGATAATGTTTTCAACACAGCACACCAAATTCACTTTAATGGAACAAAAAACCCATGACCAAGAAAAACACAGACATTAGAGAGAAGTGAAGATCGGACCTCACGAACATACCCTTCGTCTCTCTCAATTTCATGCTTTCGTTCCACTCTCTATTTCTCTCATGATCTACTTTTCTCTTTCACTCGTGTTCATGTTTGGTTTCAAAAACTTATGGGTTTAGTGCTGATTTAGGGATTTGAAGTTATAAGTTGAAGACAGATTGGGGGTGAAAGGGATTTTTGTGATTGTCGATTGATCTTGAGAAGTGAATGAAGAAGAAAAGGGTGCTTCGTTTTTGGGGTTTCGGAGGAAGATGGTGAGTGGGTTCGAAATGGGTTAAAGATTGAGTTGAATAGGGTTTAAATGGTGGGTTTTGTTGAAGTTGATGGAGGAAGAAGGTAATGCGTTTTTTCGATTCAGTTTGAAGGTGATTATTGTTGGTTGAAGAAGTGAGGGTGTGGGTTAAGGTTTTTCCGGACTTTGTTCTTCGGGATTAGTGGAAGGAGAAGGGTGTTTTAATATTGAAGGCTTTTGGAAGATGAAGGTTTGAGGTGAGACTTGGAGAGGTTGATTCAGAAGAGGATGTGAGAGTTTATTGTGGTTTTTGAAGGTTGAATGCGAGCTTTTTCGGATTGAAAGGTTCAATGAAAGGAAAATGGTTGAGGGTCTGCGGTTGAGTTCCAGCCAGAGGTTTTTTGGTTTTTTCTCAGGGTGTTGAAGATTGGCTTAGGGTTTGTTGATTATGTTGGAGGCGGATAGGATTTTTCCAAAATCTCCCCCTGAGGAATGAAGTTCAGAGGGTTTTATATAAGGGTGGGAATATGTTTTTGCTTTTATTGAATTGTCTTTGTCTGGTTTTTTTAGCAGTGTTGCAGGTCTTACAGGTTTTGTTGCTATGTGCAGAATGGCACAGTTGATGCAGTTTTCTTTTATTTCGTTCTGCAGGTCCTGTAGCATGGCTTGGTGTAGTGTGGAGAACTTTTGTAGTTGTGGTTTTGTCTTGGAGTGAAAGACTTTTGCAGGTTTTTATTGTACATTCTTTTTTTACAACTTTTCCTTACATTTTGATTTTATTTGTGGTATCTCATGTCGCGGCTTGATTTCGTGCAGGTCGTGGTGCATACGCTCGCAATCGGTGGCCACTCGGAATGCGAATTATATGTTATGTCGTTGTTGCAGTATCTAACAGAACGAATGTTGTGCGTGACATAGCTCGGAGGCCAGCTGATGCTCACTGCTTTATGCGGTAGCCCCTTAAAATTTCGCGCATGTATCATGAGGCAAGGTATGCATTGGTATGAAGTTTTTTTTTACGAATTACCTTTTGCTGAAAGTGTATGTAGCATGGTTGTTGATCCAATTCACATCATGCATATAGCAGGAAGACATATCTTTTGATGCCGGCCACAATTCAACAAATCTCTCAAGTTCTGACTCGTGATCAACACCGGTAATCTGAAGTATCCTCTAGATGAGTTAAGAGACATCGTCTGAAACACTTTATGCAACTCCCTCTTGTGGCATTCTCTTTGATGTGTTTTACTGGTGTGATACTCATAATGCGTTGATGATTACGTGACCCGGCAATTTGCGGTAAGTACGTGATGGTTTTGTGAGAGCATGAGGTTGGTGTATACTGAGATATATTAATGTGTTTTGTCATGACTTTTCGCTTTGTTGTACTGCAGGTTGACATGGCACCGTGAGTTGTTGTGAATCATTAACTTCACGTGGTGTCCGCAACGACTTGGCAACTTCAAGAACGTCGGTTTGAGTGCATAACTATAACTAACTTCTTTTCCATTTCATGTAGGTGGTGATGTCGTACAAACTAAGAAGTCTGTTGCGAAAGAGGCGTTTGGCTCCAGTTGTGAGAAAATGGTGAGTGCTTGTTAAAGGATGGTTAATTTGTTGCTTGGTTCATGTTGCCGTTAGTAAGTGGTGACGGTACCATAGCGGAATTAAGTTGAAGAATTTCTCTTGTCTGCAGCATGTGGTTTTGAAAAAAATATGAGGTTGCCTCTTGGTGCGTGTACGTACTACAGTGTGAAAACTATGATGGTTTCGTACTATTTTCCAAACGAGCCATTTTAAAAATTGATTACAGGCTTTGTTGGAACACCAAAAGCAGAAGTGGCTTGCAGTAAAGAGGCGTCTGCATGGTCTGTTAGCTGAGTGGGTACGTTGCGCGGTTCTTTCCTTTCATGGCACAAATCACGCGAGAGGTTACTCATCATGTTGTTTGTGGCGGTACAAAGAGGAGTGGCTAAACTTTTTTCACTGATAAATGTATGTTATGTTGCAGGTTTGGCATGCGGTTGTTAACCTTGAAAATTCTCGTGCGTACGACATGGAATGTGGGTGGCTCTAGCATTGGTTTTGAAGGTTGTGTGTGGAGCTTTCAAATGTTCTTTTTTGAGGTTCTGGTGATATGGTAGCAACACAACTCTTCTACTGTGGCTTGGTATTGTTTTCATGCAAGCCTGCTGCAACTGTACCTAAAAGTTGTTTGTGAATTGAAGATGAGTCGTGCTAGTTCTTATCGGTGTCTTTTTGCGGTAGCTGGCATTTATTTGTGCTGGTTTTGTCAGCTTGTGAAGGCTCGTTTGGAGCGTCTATCATGGCGACTTGGTTTGTTCCCGTTGCAGTCAAGTGACTTCAAGAGCATGGCTTGTTGCAATTCGCCGTAAGAATGCGTGTTCTGAAGATTTCAAAGTCTTGTATGTAGCATGTTTATATGCCTTTGTTTGTTGTTCTGTTGTGGGGTCATTTTCACAGCAGGTGCTTTTTTTGTCATAATATGCAGGCTGAAGGAATATCCCTCAACACGGGATCTAAACCACCTAGCACAATACCAAATAAGTTCTGATCATAAGGCCTCATGTGAGCTGCTATACATCTGTCTACCCATCTAAGTGTTTGATATGTAGCCTCCTCAACTCTTGGTCCAGTAACAGTGGTCTTGATAACATCATCCAGAGCCATTATAATATCTGCTCCAACTCTATTTTGTATTTGAATTGATTCCTTAAGTGTTAGAAACATTGGCCTTCCTAGGGGACCGTGGGAATCCTCATTCTCTTTTTTCGTATTCCTTTTTTGTAATAAATTTGTGGCTTTAGCATCTTGAAATTTTTGATTGGGAAAATGATTTATAAAGTAATATTGATTTGTACCATCATATATTTACAGGAACAAACAAAGTTGAAGGATGTGTAGAGGCCATATTTTCCTAACTACTGTGCGTAAATTATGTGGTTTTAATGTAGAACAAAATGACAAGGCTTATTTATTTATTTGGTTGCTAATTTCTAACCAAATTAGACTTGTATGGGAAATGGTAATGAGAATGGGCCTTCTAAATTGTAACATTGGCTTATGGATTTACAAATAAGAAAAAATGAATCATAATTTCCTTTGAGTTTGATGATTGCTACTTGCGTCCCGAAATTTGCTTAAAGAATTCTTTGATCTTTAATCTTGAATTGTCAACCATTTCGATTAAAGTTTCCAAGGTAAATGAGTAAAAATAATTGAATCCAAACTGCACCCAACGTGCTTTGTAATTAACTTTTCAAAAATGGAAAGCAATTGAATCTTGATTGAACATCTTAAAAACAATTTCCACAGATCTTTGAATTCTTCTTGAAACAACACTTTGAATTAATCACTACTCCTGCACATCCTGATCCACATAGAAACGATCCATAACGGCATGTAACAGTATCGTAAACCCAACCACCATATGAAATAAAATGGGTCGTTCCTGGATACACCATTACTCCAATTTGGCCTTATTGCCTTGAAATCAAGGAATAATGCCTTGAAGTATACACTGTATTAAAAAAATTCTGCAAAAATTAGCTCCAACCAGGTGACCTGAACCATTCCTCATTCAACATTATCCACACGTCTGACTTGCATCCTTAAGTGAAAATAACAACACATTTTTTGGATTTTTTTAATGAAGCAAGTGGGTAAATATACATAATGGAGGTTGCATAAAGGTAGGACAAATTTGGGGTATGACAGTAGGTATGCCTTTTGAGATAAGCATAATTTCTACTGCTTTCTATCTCTTCGGATGTCAATCCATGGAAACCTGGATGTAGCTCCCAGATCTTTCATGTTGAACTCCTTATTAAGTTCAGCCTTCACCCTCATTACATCTTCGACATTGTTGCTTGCTATTAGAATATCATCCACATAGAGCAACAAAATAACAACTGAATTACCAAGTTAAAATCTGAAGTAAAAACAATGGTCAAACTGACTTCTAATGAAACTTATGCATGCCATGAACTTGTCGAATCTTTTATTCTACTGTCGAGGAGATTGTTTCAATCCATATAAAGATCTATTCAATTTGCGCACATAATCTTCCTTCCCTTTTTAGACATACCCTTCAGGATGCCTCATAAGGATTTTTAATCTAGATCACCATACAAGGACGCAGTCTTCACATCCATCTGTTCCAGTTTAAGGTTAAATTGTGCCACTATGGCAAGCAACATTCGAATGGATATGTGCTTCACAACAGGAGAGAACACATCATTGAAGTCGACACCTTTTTTTTAGTGAACCCTCTAGCGACCAATATTGCCTTGTATCTCTTTGATGCCACTTATTTGATCCCTTCCTTAACTTTAAAAATCCATTTGCAGCTGACTAACCTGGCTCTAGTAGGTTTCTTGATCAGTTCCCAAGTGTTGTTATCATGAAGAGATTTCATCTCATCATCCATGGCCTTCATCCATTCAGTCTTCTTTCGACTCCTCATAACTTCCTTATAGTCTCTAGGTTCTTCATCTAGAACCTCACTTGCAGAGATTAAGGCATAAGCTATAAGATCTGCATACCCAAGTCTCTGAGGTGGCTTGATGACTCTCCTCGACCTGTCTGTTACTAGCAGGTAGTCATTATCAGTCTCCTCATCTTCGACAACATCTTTTGCGTCTTCTTCAGCTTCATCAAGGGTACGCAATTCACCATCAACATGTTCCACCTTAACAGGAGTCTCTCCCTGTTCCAGCTCTTCGTCAGCATCATCAGTTTTCTTGAAAGTCATCACTACTTCATTGAAAACAACATCTCGACTGGTGATACACCTCTTGTAACCTAGCTCTATGCACCATAGCCTATAATCTTTGACTCATTCAGGGTATCCCATTAACATACATTTCAGAACTCTAGGTGCGACCTTGTCTTGCCTAATATGAGCATAGGTCACAGAGCCAAATACTCTCAGTCTGTCAAGACTAGGTGGATGTCCCGACCAAACTTCTTCAGATGTCATCATTCCCAAGGCAGTCGAGGGATATCTATATATCAAATAGGCTGCTGCGAAACAACCTCCTCCGAAAAAACCTTCTTCAATCCAGCACTAACCAACATGCATTTAACCCTTTCAAGGATTGTTTGATTGAGTCTCTTAGCTAAGTCATTTTGTTGAGGAGTACCTACTACAGTTTTATGCCTTGCAATCCCAGACTCAACACAGTAATTGTCGAATGCTTCGTTGCAGAACTCAAGGCCATTGTTGGTTCTCAAGCTCTTAACCTTTCTTCTAGTTTGAGTTTCGACCAGAACCTTCCAACTTTTGAAATTCTCAAAAGTTTCATCCTTCGTCTTCTGAATGAATACCCATAGCTTTCTGGAATAGTCATCAATGATGGATAGAAAATACCTTGCACTTGAGTGTGAAGGATTCCTTGTAGGCCCCCAAAGATCAACATGAATGTAATCCAGAGATCAATGTGTTCTTTCCTTGCCTTTGTTAAAATTCGCCCTACAGGATTTACCAATTACACAAGATTCACAAAACTCTAACTTTTCGAATTTGTCACCTCCTAGAAGGTTCTACTTCCCCAATTCGACCAGGCCTCTTTCACTGACATGACCCAACCTCATGTGCTATAATTCTGTCTTAGACACAGGTTTCGTGGATATAACATTTGTCGAACCACTTACAATCTCAGCCTCAAGGGTGTACACGCCTTGTTTCTTCACGCCTTTCAAGACTTCCTTTGACCCCTTCATGACTTTTAGGATACTTTTCTCTCCTTGAAAAACATATCCCTTCCTGTTGAATTCGGCAAGAGAAATCAAATTTCTCTTCAAATCAGGTACATACCTGACTTCAGTCAATAACCTTATTAACTCATCATAGAGCTTGAATCTCACATATCCAATACCTTTAATTTTGCAAGATTTGTTGTTTCCCAGCAGCACCGATCCACCATGATCACATAGTTCCTCGAACAATTCTCTGTTTGGAATCATGTGTCAAGTGCAACTTGAATCCATAATCCACTATTTTCTTGAGTCGCCACATGAAACCACAAGAACATCAGATGAGTCAAAGTCATCTTGAAAAACGGTTGTGTTTCCATTATCCTTTCCTTCATGATCTTTTAGGCGTTCAAGACACACCTTTCTTGTGTGAGCCTCCTTCTTACAGTGATAACATGATGTTTTGCCACTATAAGACTTCTGCTGACTTTTACCTTTCTTCTTATCGAACTTACCATCCTTTCACAATAATTTCCCTTAACGACCAAACCTTTGCCCACCATCGAAGGTTTATGCTCCTTTCGCTCGTTCATGTCCTTAGAATACAAGTTTGGTTGGACTTATTCGAATCTCAGGGACTCCCTTCCATACAAGAGAGTTTCTTTGAAGTGAGCATGTGCTCTGGGCAAAGAACCCAACAAAAACAGTGCTTGATCTTCATCGTCGATCTTCACATCAATATTTTCAAGATCAAGAATCAGCTTATTGAACATATCTAACTGCTCAGCCAACACTTTGTCTTCACTCATCTTGAATAAATACAATGCTTACTTCAGGTAGAGTCAATTCACCAGAGATTTGGTCATGTACAAACTTTTAAGTTTCACCTATAATCCTGATGTTGTAGTCTCCTTTGACACATGTCGAAGAACCTTATCACCAAGGCTCAACAATATTGCATTGTGGGCTTTCTCAATCATAGTCGTCTTGTCTTTTTCCATTAACGCATTGTTCATGGATGCCTCTCCCTTTAACGCTTCCAAATAATCCTACTGAACCAGTAGGACTTTCATCTTCCAACGTCACCGACCGAAGTCGTTCACTCCGGTGAACTTTTTAATCTCATACTTTGTTGAAGGCATCTTCTCCATGCTCACTGCACTAATTTGTTGTGAATCAGATGTCTTGAAACAAAATATAAATAGTTTCTTTATGATTAAGAAACACACAAGGGTTAGGGTTAACAAAGAAAATAAGGTAAAACAACAAGGAACAACAAGGATTGATTATAAACTATTATTCTTTCCTTTCTCTTAGAAATAAGATTACAAGTATACAAGAATAACAAAATTAACTCTCTCTCTCTTGAAATTAGGATTTTATATTCCTATTTTTTCTTATACCAACATGAGAGACTAGCATGTTATTTATAAGAGAAATAACACACTAACTTCGACTACAACACGCATTACTCCGGCAGCAACATGCGAGATTTAAGATTTATCTTCCCTTATGAACTTCACCTCTCCTATCTTATCTACTCCGGGCAGCAACTGCTCCACATAAATCTTAAATCTCCATCCAAGTTAAACTCAAAGTTGATGAACTTCACCTTTCCTATCTTATCTACCCTTATGATGTCTAGATATAGCGTAACAAATTATAAGGATAGATAAGATAAGAAAGGTGAAGTTCATAAGGATAGATAATCTTAATTTTCTACATTATCACATTATCACTCACCAAAACAAATCATATCCACAACCGCCCATCAGACAATTTAAAATAGTCTTTATAGGTTTAAAGCAATTTATTTTATAATAATTTAATTTAATTTATTTTATTTATAATTTTTTAAATAAATTAATAAATTCATTTATAATCACTATAACTGAAAATTAAATTAAAAACTTTAATTTTCTTTCAATCCAAGAAATATTGTATAGTTAATAACTTTTTTTATAAATCCAATCAATTCTTTATTTAATTTTTTACTACTTATTTATATTATTATTTATATATAATAAATGAAAATTTATTAAATAATTAATAAATATGTTTTAAATTATCTTGAGAATATTAAATATGTAAAAAATTGTAACTAAATAAATTATATTTTAAATGACATTTAAGTTATATTTATCAATATAATTTAAAAAATAAATCAATTTAAATATATTTTTATGAAAACAATAAATGATTATGATACTAATTAATTTATAATTACTAGCGTTTAGATGGGCACTCCTATGCTTGTTTGTCCGCTTTTATTAATGTACAGACGAGTCAAAATATAAACGGTATTTTTTGTGTATTTATTTTTTATTTTAATTAAATTATTAATAAAATAAAAAAATAGTAGAATAAAAGAGATATTTAAACCACCATATAACGGTTAATAAAAGAGAAGTTGAGATTTAATAAAAGAACTGAAAAGGGTATAACTGAAAGGAAAAAAAAAGGCTACACTAAAAGCAAATTTTGTATGAGAGTATTAAATATGTAAAAATTTGTAACTAAAGAAATCATATTTTAAATGACATTTAAGTTATATTTATCAATATAATTAAGAAAATAAATCAATTTAAATATATTTTTATGAAAATAATAAATGATTATGATACTAATTAATTTATAATTACTAGCGTCTAGACGAACACAGGGAGTGCCCGTCTGCTCGCTTTTATTAATGCACAGACAAGTCAAAATATAAACGATAATTTTTGTGTTTTTATTTTTTATTTTAATTAAATTTTTTATAAAATAAAAAAAAAATAGTAGAATGAAAGAGATATGTAAACCACCATATAACGGTTAATAAAAGAAAAGTTGAGATTTAATAAAAGAACTAAAAATGATATAATTGGAAAAAGAAAGGCTACATCAAAAGCAAGTTTTGCCTTTATATATAACTAGTGTTCAGACGGACACTCGCGTGTCCATCTGCCCGTTTTTTTAATGCACACACATAAAAAATTAAATAATATTATTTTATTTAATATTAATTTTAAATGAAAGTTAGGTTAAAAGTTAATAGTAGGAAGTTATTATGTAAGTTATACATTAAAGGATAAAATTGGTAGAAAATTAGCCTACACTAAAACACTATGTTTTGCCTTTACATATGTTATAGATTATAGATAACTTTCTTATTTTATGACGTGTGTCTTATTTGAGGGTATTTGATCTCCTAATTATCACTTTCTCAACTAAAATAGAATATGGTTGCAACTCTATTATATTGTTTTTTTATATTTAATATGCAATGTGCTACAAACTCATTTTTCTCGATATATGTGATAGTTGGTTTTGAACCATGTCTTATACTTATGATTGATTTATGGTTGATGATACTAAAAATATAATTATAATATTTGTTTTATTTTTTCTTAACACATGACAAATAATAATTATAAAAATATGTAGAAAAATATGAAAGTGGTACTATAAAACAAATAGTAGAAAAAATGTTGTTCATTTAATTTTTTATTCGAATCAAAATGAAATATTTGTTTTACAAAAGTTTAAAATGAATAATAAATAAGCCAGACAAAAAATATGTGTATAAACTTATCTCAAACCAAAAGTGGAGTTTTAAACTTGTTATCCTTTAAACCAAATAGGAGTTTTACACTAGCTGACCTTGAACAAAATTGAGATTTTACACCAGACTAATATTGAACCAATGTGAAGCTTTTACATAGGTAGAGCTTACGAACCGAGTTGAGATTTTACACCGGGCTGATTTTGAACCAAGTTGAACTTTTATACGGTCTAGGCTCTCAAACCGAACCGACGATTTAAAAACTAAATTCCTAAACAAAGCTTCTAACAAATTTAGCTTTGAATCCAAACAAGCAACCTCTTATTGGAAACTTATTCAACCAACAGAGAAATACCCCTTAGTGACTTTACAATATTATCCTTTCCATTACACAAATTTTGTCACCAAACACTAAGGCTTTCTTGAAGCACAATGGTTAAACTATAATGAGAGAAAGCAAAATAAATATTAGAGGAAGATAGAGAGAGTGAGGAGTGAGATAAGGAACTCATAATTCTTGATATTGAAATGTGAAGGGAAAGACCTTTATTTATATGCTAGAGATTGACATGAAAAAGAAAAAATATATGGGGCAAATTAATGTCTCAATCAATTTGAACGAAAATGAACCCAAACAAATAATCGATTAAAAAGCCCATTTCGCAAAGTTTTGATAAATAGTTATTTTCAGTAATTAAGACATTGTCCTAATCAATTAAGGGCACAATTAGAACTTACCAAATTGATTTGGAATATGTCACAATCGATTAGATAATTCAAAAAAAATATCAAACTTATTCTGACAATAGAGGCTTTAAAACATATTTATGTGTGTGTCTGTGAGTGAAGGAGTGTGTGTATGTGTGTGTGTGTGTATGGTTTAGCCATACTACTTTACAAGAATGCCCTTGTGTTTTTACAAAACTCTGATTACTCAGACGCGATTGGACGAGCTTTCACACTTTGAGCTTCAAGCCTTTGTCGAATAAACCAATCATTAAGCACTTGCTTGAGTTTTCTTGGAGATGAGACTTTGTATATCTTCAAGTTGAATGTCATCATCAAAGGATGGAGATCATCAAAACCCTAGTTCATGAGATTGATTCGGCGAAAAAGCTTAGAATAAAATTTGTCTTGTACGTGTATCTTTGATCGCTTGACAAAATGCTTGCATCTTCACAAGTTGTCGTTGGTGAAACTAAATTGTCATTCAAATTATCATCATCAAAAGTACATCAAACCATGATAATCATCTTTAACTTTGATCACTTCTTGAATGTTCTGTAAAATATTATTCCATGCAAGAAGAAACATGAGCTAAAAAAAGTAACAAAAGAGACATTTTTTAATCAATAAAAATAGAATTAATTCAAAAAACAAGGAATACAAAGGTGATCATAAGAGATCCAACCACCCAAGATAAAAATTACATCATAAGAAAAGTTATATATTTTCCATTATACTAGCCCCTCTGAATAATAACCTCTATAATGATATTTACAACTTCTACTTTATCTATGTTATGCTTCTTATTAAAGTAAGTGTTGTTCTTATAGTTCCAGCAATGATAGACAGTTTCAGCAACTGCTATTTTCATCACTCCAACTTTATTGCCTTTGCCCCTGCAGTAATTGCTAACCCATCCCATTTCCTTCTCCCAATGACTCAGAATGTGATTCACCTGGAGCCAATGAAGAACATTTGACCAAATCTCCTTCATCACAGTACAATCAAATAGCAGGTGGTCAATATTCTCAATGGCTTGACTAAAGCAATAAGTTGTGTCAGCAATTATACCCCATTTGGCTAATCTCTCCTTTGTGGCTAATTTTCTATGGCAAGCAAGCCAAAGGCAGAACACAACCCTATGTCTGCCCTTATTCCTAGCTGTTATAGCATATCAGTTGACATTTATTTCCTGGCTCTACATATCTTTGTAGACATCCCCCATTCTGAATTTTTCCTCTCTCAAGCTTTGATTCCAATATCTCTGTAAATCAGGAATTATTTGTCTAGTCTTTATAATTCCTTTCAGAATCCAAGAGGAACTCTTAGCCACCTCCATTGTCAATACATCATTTCTTTTTATGAAATACATATGTGTCCACTTGACCCAAATGCAGTCATTTTCCTGCACATATTCCATAAGAGCTTCAACATGTTTATTGTATTCCAAATATCAAGGTTTAATATGTTCAGACCACCATTGATTTTGGGACTACAAACTGTTTTCCAAGAAACTGGGCTTTTCCTGCTAGGGGAGGTGCCACCAGTCCAGATAAAAGTCCTGCAGGCAATGTGGATTTTCTTAATCACATCTTTAGGAATAGGGAAGCACTGGAGCCAGTAGTTGGATATAGCAAAACCCACATCATTCACTAATTGCACTCTACCAGCATGACTAAGCAGTTTAGCACTCCAGTGATGAATCCTATGCAGAATTTTCTCAATGAGGGGAAGATAGTGATTCACATAAAGTTTTTTACTAGTTAGAGGGACTCCAAGATACTTGAAAGGGAGCTTGTCCTCATTATACCCATTCATCTTGAGGATATAGTGCTTTTTAGCCTCGTCAACTGCTCCAAGATACACATTACATATGGATGGATTAACCACCAAACCAATAGATTTGGAGAACTGCTGCATAGTATGAGTAATTAATTCCACAAACCCTTTGTCACCTCTACAGCACAAAAGAATATCATCAGTGAAGGTTAGATGAGTGAGCTCCATCTTTTCACACTTGGAGTGGTGGTTAAAGTTGGGGTTTCTTTGCATTTTATAGAGCAATCTACTCATATACTCCATGAACAGAAAGGGTGAGATGGGGTTACCCTGTCTGATTCCTCTTCTAGCTTTCATTAATATGGAGTTTTCACCATTGATGTTGTATCTGTAAGAAACAGTGGTGACACCATTCATGATCCATTTCACAAATTGCTCAGGAATTCCAACCTCTAAGAGGATAGTTTCTAGAGCTTTCCAATTAAGCATATCATATTCTTTTTGTAAGTCAAGCTGCATAAGGCATCTGGGAGTGTCATTCTTCCTATAATAGCCCTTAATGATCTCATAAGCTAGCAGGATATGATTATGTATCTGTTGGCCAGGAATGAAGGCTGCTTGGTTATTAATGACAATACTACCAATAACTTTAGCAAGTCTTGCTGTCAAAACTTTAGAATAAACTTTGTAAACCATGGTACAACAAACAATGGGTCTATAATCTTTAAGGTATCTAGCATCATCTTTCTTAGGTATAAGAGTAACAAGGGTACTATTGAAAGCCATGAACATCTTGTTATACCTTAGCCAATAGCAGATAGTGTTTATGAGATCCTGCTTCACAATATTCCAATAACTCTTGAAAAATTTAGCATTGTAGCCATCTAATCCTGGAGCTTTGGAATCCCCTATGTCATGCGGAGCATCAAAAATATCCTTCTCATTGACTGAAGTTACTAAACTATGTCTCTGGCCATAGTTGAGATGGGCACCCTCCCTCATAACACTAAGATCAATCTGATGGAGAACTCTATCCTCCTTCCCCATGAGCTCCTCATAGTAATTAATCACTTCCTCTTCAATATATTTGTTGGTATTCAGATATGTGTTATCTTCTTTACACACACTTATCGACTTTTTTGATTTATTTTTAGCTTTTAAGGAAGCATGGAAATAATGATTATTCCCATCTCCAAGCCTAATCCAATCAACTTTAGATTTTTGCTGAAGCACCTTTTTCCTCCAGATCTTTCCACCTAATGATCTCCTCTGTCTTTTCCTTGACCTTCTGGGTGATGGTAGAGTTCATATGATCATTGGCCAATTCATACTGCCACTTATCTAAGTCCTTTCTAACAGCCATAATAGTTCTCTAACATCAATTAAGGGTTTACTCAAGCTCTTGATTATAGGTCTTAATCTTTTGAGTTTTTCCCAAAGGATATAAGGAGAGATGCCTATAACTGGTTCAACCCAACTTCTAGCAACAGCTTCTTGAAAGTCATCAAGCTCAGTAGTACAGTTGATACATTTGAAGCTCTTCCTGCTGGGTCTAACTCAGTTCTGGTTGTACAGATGCAAAATCACATGATCAGAAACACTAAGGGGAAGGTGCTTTAGATGGATATTCATATTTTGGAACCAAGCAACATTTCCTACTACTTTATCAATTCTAGAGTAAATATGATCAATCACGTGCTTATTGTGCCAGGCATAGTAGTCCCCTTGATTATCCATCTCAGCCAGATTACACTTATCCATCATATCTTGCAGATCTTTGAACTCATTTTCAATCACCAATCTACCTCCAATTTTATCTTTGCTCTTGAGCCCATTATTGTAATCTCCAACAATACACCAATGACCATTGTTGTGAGTAGGCAAGTTAGTTATATCATTCCAAAGTTGTCTCATCTACTCTAGGGTATTCATGGCATAAACCACAGTTATCCTGAATTTGAGCTTCCCTGCAGGATCAAGCACTCTGAAGTGAATATACTGACTAGTACAGTTATAAACACATATGTCAACAACCATAGCATTCCAACTGATCCAGATTCTTCCATTTTCATGGTGGCTATAGTTGCCTACATATTTACCATGGACTCTCAATTTATTTCTGATAAGGCTAGCACTGGACTGCCTCACCCTAGTTTCAAGAATGATACAAATTTCAAGGTGTAAATCTAAGAGACAGGAGCTAATCTCTCTCAATTTACCACTTTTATTTAGCCCCCTAACATTCCATGACACAATAATGGGTCAATGGTATGATGCTCTAGAGGATCTATCAATTTCCCTAGAGCAGTGAAACCATTGCTAAAATTTATGTTAGGTGCTCTTTGTTGAGTCATATGCTTCTCCCCCTATCAGTACCTCTTCCTCTAGGTGTTAGCCAAATTGTTCCTCCTTCGTTGTTGCTCATGTCATCCTCTCTAGGAATTTTTTCTATAGTGTTTCATGGTTTTCCTCCAAGGTGTTGGTATCATGCTTTACCTCATGATCTTTAACTTCCCTGTTCTGTATTTGTTTTATCTCAGGTATCTTTTTTGGTTTCCATTGCTGGTTATTCTTCTTCACAGATTTCTGACATTTTCCACAGAATTTTGGAAGCCATTCATATTCAATGGCTTGTTTGACCTGCTTCCCCTCATGATTTTGTATAGTAATCTCTTTTGGAACTTGTTGTGTTGCATCTACTTCAAAGAGCATTCTGGCATAGGACACTCTAAGTTTTAATAAATGGATACAAAAGAGACATTTGAATAATCAATAAATTTTAATAAATGGATACAAAATATTGATGGTAGAAAAATATTAATGTTTAAATAATGTTCAAAAGAGAATGTTTTAAAGATCGATGAATATATATATATATATATATATATATATATATATATATATATATATATATATATATATATATATATATATATATATATATATATATATATATATATATATATATATATATATATATATATATATATATATATATATATATATATATATATATATATAAACTTGAAAATTTTATTAGGTAGCTAAGAAAGAATTTATAAATAGTGATACATACACTCTTATAAGTTTTATTTTATTGAGTTGAGCTAGAGTGACATTTTATATAGTGCACCAAATCTAATATAATTTAAAAAGAATTTATAAAGAGTGGTACACTAAGTCAACTTACATGTTAATTGTATAGAAAGATTACAAGCGGATATTTTAAATATATTAAATAGAAAGAAGATAAAACTTTGGTTCATACAAAAATATATAAAAGACATATTGAAGAAGTGTTTTCACAATTTATATCAAATAAAAAAACATTGAAAACTATGAGCAATAGCAATGTTGGAAATTCACCTCACACCCTATGAAGAATTCCCTTCAATTTTGATCTCAAGATTGATGAACAAACCCACAATATGATAATGATGGTAATAACAAGTAATTATCAAGAACAACAAAAGAGAAGAAGAATAACAAACAAGAAAGAGAAGAATGAGAGAAGAAGTATTTGGAGAGAATGTGTTACCCACAACTGTGGGATTTCTTATTGAACTTTCACTTGCTAACTGCAACTGTGAAATCTGTTCTGTTGTAATGTAGAATACAAAGCAAGGTACCATATTTATAGTTTTAGGTTTACACTAGCCCAAAACATAAAAGGCCCAAAATATTCTAAATCAAATCTAATCATATGATATCTAATCATATCATATCAAATTAATCATATGATATCAAATCTAATCATATGATATCTAATCATATCAAATCAAATATGTTTACATAATGAATTATATTTAACACACCACCTAATTCATTGTGTCTAAACTGTCTACATTCATCATGGCCCACTTCACGTCCATCTGATATGTGTGCCAGTTGTTCATATTTGCTAGACCAACAACCAACCTGATTGTTTCGATTCTAGTAGCAGGTGCAAATACTTCATCGAAGTCGATTCCTTCCTTCTGAAGAAATCCTTTCGCCACAAGTCTCGCTTTGTGTCGAGTTACTTCTCCTTTAGGATTTACCTTCACCTTGTAAACCCACCTCACATTAATTGCCTTCTTGCCTTGCGGCAATTTGACAAGTGACCAGGTATCATTGACTTCGATGGACTCTAACTCTTCAATCATTGCTTTCACCCACTTCGAATCTTTCAATGCCCCAGCTGCATTGACTGGTTCGACATCTGCGTAGAAAGCATAATGTACCAGCTCACCCTCTTCATCGACTACATCATCTGATGTGATTACACATTCTTGCAACCTTGCAGGCATGTGTCTTGTTCGTCGAGGTCTGCTTGAACCTGTTTCATCTGCAACTGGTTCCTGTCGAACTTCTATTTCGACTTCAGTGGCTGGTTCTTCACAAGATATTCTCACTGAATCCTTCTTGGCATTCTCGGTCCAATCCCATTCTTTAAGCTCATCTATGATCACGTCCCTGCTGATCACTACTTGCTTATTCACTGGGTCGAACAGCTTGTAACCTCCTGTCGAATGATATTCTATCAAGATCATCTGATTCGACTTATCATCAAGCTTCCTTCTCAACTGATCTGGCACATGTCTATGTGCTATAGATCCAAACACCTTTAAGTGACTGAGACTAGGCTTGACACCAGACCAACATTCTTCTGGTGTGATTCCTTCAAGCTTCTTCGTCGGACATCTGTTCAATATATATGTTGTTGTCGAAACTGCTTCTCCCCATAATTCTTTAGGTAGATGCTTTCCATTCAACATACTTCTCACCATATTCATGATGGTTCTGTTCTTGCGTTCTGCAATCCCATTTTGCTGTGGAGTGTAAGGTGGCACCACCTCATGCACAATCCCTTCTTTTACACATAGTGTATCGAACACTTTCAACACATACTCTCCACCACCATCAGTCCTCAGAATTTTTCAGATTTCGACCACTCTGTCTTTCGACCATGGACTTGAATCTGGAAAATACCTCAATCACATCACTTTTCTTCTTGATGAGGTAAGTCCACAGCTTTCGACTGTAATCATCTATAAACGTGACAAAGTATATATTGCCACCAATCGAATCCACCTGGATTGGACCACATACATTAGAGTATATGACTTCAAGTATTGCCTTCGACTTCCTTCCTGCATCCTTGCTGAAGCTATTCTTGTGTTGTTTCGACTGAACACACTCTTCACAGACTTCACTTGGAATGTCAATTTCTAGTAATCCTGAAACCATATTTCTTCTCTTCAGTTCTCTGATGTCTTTAAAGTTGAGATGACCTAGTCGAAAATGCCATAACCACTCATCTCTGCTGGCTGCAGTTGCTAAACACTTGTGCTCCATCACATTTAGTCCAATCTTGAAGGTCCTATTCTGAGACATTGGAGCCTTCAAGATTAATCTACCACCTGCGTCAAGAACTCTCAGCATCTTGTCTTCGACAACTACCTTGTAGTTCTTTTCGACAAGCTGCCCTATACTGAGTAAGTTACTCTTCATGACTGGTATGTACAACACATTGGAAATTGTTGACCTTTTGCCATCTTTCCTCATAATCAAAACATCACCAACACCTTCAGCTGCTAGAGTGTTGTCATTTGCAAACTTCACTGTGTTCTTCGACGAGGACTTCATGTTTACAAACCAATCTTTCCTTCCAGTCATGTGTGATGAGCATCCTGAGTCCAAGTACCACTGATCTTGGAATCTTTCTTCATCTTTTGTTGTGACCATTAGCAACGTTTCTTCTTCTTCATGTTTCACCAGCTTTGCATCAGTCTCTTGATTTCTCTTCCTTTCTGGACAATCACTAACATAATGACCATACTTCTGGCAATTGAAACATTGAATGTGGCTTTTGTCTGTCTTTCGACCACCACCTCTTCCTTTACCTGCAGCACCCCCTCTTTGGTTTCCTTGGTTCCAAGGTTTCTTCTGATTCGACTAGTTTCCTCCTTTGTTGCCATTCCAGCTACCTTTTCCTTTTCTTTCCTTTTCTGTCTGCGCCTGCAAAGCCATATCTTTCGACTTTCCTGCAGCTCTCTCAGCCATCCTCTGTTCATGAGACTCAAGTGTCCCTTGAAGCTCTTCCTTCGTCAATACTAACAAATTTTTCGACTCTTCTATGGCAACTACCACGTGGTCAAACTTTGGAGCCAACGATCTCAAAATCTTTGAGACAATTGCTTTCGTCGTCAGCGCTTCTCCACATATTTTGATTTGATTCACCAACCTTGTAACTCTAGTGAAGAAATCTGTAATGCTTTCGTTGTCTTCCATCTGAAGCAACTCATAGGTTCTCTTGTGAGTTTGTAACCTCACCTCTTTCACCTTCTCTGCACCTCCAAACGACTTTTCAAGAATCTCCCATGCTTCTTTTGCTGAATCAACATCACTAACCTTTTCAAAGTTATCAGGATTAACACACTGATGAGTTATAAAGAGTGCTTTATAATCCTTCTTCTTCAATTCTTTGTGCGCAGCCTTTTCCGCCTCCGTTGCGTTCTCCCCAAGCGATGTTACTCCGTCCTTCACAAGATCCCAAAGATCTTGATAACAGAAAATCACCTTAATCTGCTTACACCATTTCTCATAATTGTCTTTCTTGAGAATTGGCAGGGTCGCCGGAAAGTTGTCGTTCGGATAGTTCATCGCCATTACTATCTTCCTTTCTTGAATCTCTCAACCGGAGCTCTAGATACCAGATGTTGGAAATTCACCTCACACCCTATGAAGAATTCCCTTCAATCTTGATCTCAAGATTGATGAACAAACCCACAATATGATAATGATGGTAATAACAAGTAATTATCAAGAATAACAAAAGAGAAGAAGAATAACAAACAAGAAAGAGAAGAATGAGAGAAGAAATATTTGGAGAGAATGTGTTACCCACAACTGTGGGATTTCTTATTGAACTTTCACTTGTTAACTGCAACTGTGAAATTTGTTCTGTTGTGATGTAGAATACAAAGCAAGACACCTTATTTATAGTTTTAGGTTTACACTAGCCCAAAACATAAAAGGCCCAAAATATTCTAAATCAAATCTAATCATATGATATCTAATCATATCATATCAAATTAATCATATGATATCAAATCTAATCATATGATATCAAATCTAATCTAATCATATGATATCTAATCATATCAAATCAAATCTGTTTACACAATGAATTATATTTAACAAGCAAGACATCCGAATTAGACAACATACCTACTAAAATTTTGAAAAATATTAAAAATAGAGATATTGAGTGTTTAACTAAACTTTTTATTAAAACTTTGAAATCAAGACAAATGTCATATAAACGGGAAAAAATATTCTTACTAAAATTTATAACAGTAAAATATATAAAATTATGTAAATTACAATAAGGTTATTAAATTTATAAGTTATACAGTTAAGCTACAAAAATAGTAGAAGTAGTAGTATTTAAAATATTATTGATAAATAATTTAAAAGTAATTTAATCACTAGTAACGATGATAGAAGAGAATATTTAGTTAAAAGTGTCTGAAAAAGTAGAGACGGCATTTTGAAAAGCTCAACTAAGAAAAATCTAAACCAAACATTCTATTACTATACACCAATTGTGAAATTAATCCATGATGAATTAAGATAATGAGTATGAGTAACAAAAATAAAATAGTGAAGTTTTTAGTATAAAATAATATTTTGAGAGCAAAGTGAAGTAGAGAGAATATAATAGTAGTGATGAGTGTGAAAGAATTAGGGAAGACAAAATGAAGATAGATAGGTGTAAGTGATGAAAAGGTTAAGAGAGGAAAATGTCCCCTTGAATCCCAACATTGGACACTGTTTGAGTTATTCACTTTGAGACCACGCCACCCTTTGTTCTTTTTAGGTTGAGGTTCTATCACTCACAATCACTTTTTCTTTTTTGGACTCTGTGCAATCTCTCTATGGACCCCTACCTTACCAATTCCATATTCACACTCAATCCTCCCAACACACACTATCATTCTTTTTTGTTTTTATTCTTGTGGCTAATCACTCTTGTTTGGAAAATGAAAATTGTATGATAGAAGGTGTAAAGGATAATAGTGGGATGCAAATCTTTATATATATTGTCCTAAGGTCCTTCATCCTACATTGTAAGATTTTATAACATAGCCTATTTAAGTTAGATTTGTTTATGAAACAAGGGAAAAAAAACTTTCTAAAAGTTTATTTAACTTAACACTTCGATTTTAGACCCTTACGAAAATCAATCTATTTAATATATATATATAATTTTCATCAAGTTTGATCCAATCAGAAAGCTCAATTATTTGTTATCAAACTCATAAAGAGTTTCTTTTTATAAACTTCTAACATCTAAAAAATTTATCACTACAAGAAATAGTTGAATTTCCCTAGTGATTTAGTGACGTGGTAAACACGTAGGAAAAAAATGTGTTGTCAAGTGATTACCACCTCACTAACATATTTTATTAATAAATTGTGTTGGTGAAAAATCTGGAACGAAAATTTAGAATTTTAAGAGGGGGAAGTTTGAATTTTTTAGAAATTAAGTTGTGACGTGTGTTTCACTTCGCAACACACTTACATTAATTATTTTTGCCTGTTGCGTTGGCATTTAGTGGAGCAACGGTAATAAAATAATAAAGGGAAAATGTTGCGTCCTTAAATCCACGTCGGTAACTACCGAAACAAATCCCACGTCGCAACTTTGAAAAGTAACGTGGCAGTGAATATTACTGACCTTAATTACACGTCAGTAACTACCGAAACGTAAATCACGTCGCAAACTACCGAAGCAGCTACCACACGTCGCAAGCTTTCGTCCCAGTAACCACATCGCAACATCTTTATAAATTAAAAATTCAGAATTTCTCTCACATTTCGTATCCTTCTTCCGTTCCAGTTCTCTTCTCTTGCTCTTTCTTCTTCCCCTTTCCTTCTCCCTTGCTGCCTCTCTCCCTCAGCTCCATTTTTACTCCATAAGAGTCAAATTTAAGGTGAAACATTTGTTGGTTTTGTGACTGATTTATGTTAGCTTTTATTTTATATTTTTGTTATTATTAACTATTATTTTTTTTTCCAGATCTAACATCCATTGGATGTTTTAAAAGTTAGCTCAGAGGTATTTTAGCAATTCAATTTGTTTATATTTATTGTGTATTGTGTTGTTGTGGTTGAAAACTTTGAGAGTTAGGTTAGAAAATTTTAGGTTTTAGAAGCTTTGAGGTATTTGGAAGTTTTGAGAATTTTAGATTTTAAAAAATTTTAAATTTTGGGGATATATGTATTGTGTTTTTTATAAGCATTTTAAATTTTAAATTTTATAAGGTATTGTGCTTTTATATATTGTGAATTTATTTTAGTGAATATAAAAGATATTTTAGTGAATATAGAAAAACATATTTTATTATAAAACTGTTTTTAAATTTTTTCTTCAAGATTATAAGTTATAGGTATTTAGTGAATATAATTTGCCAATGGTATTAAATTATAGAAAAAGATTTATTTTAGAAAAACTGAATTTTAGAAAAATATTTATTTTAGAAAAACAGAAAAACAGAAAAATATTTGGTATAATATAAAATAGATTTTATTATAAAAAATATTAGTGAATACATATTACTTTATTATTTTAGTAAAATAAAAAATATTTTAGTGAATATAGAAAAACAGATTTTATTATAAAACAGATTTTATTAGAAAAATTAATTATAGAAAAATATTATTTTAGTGAATTTATTATTTTAATATAATATAAAACAGATTTTATTTTAGTGAATATAAAATATATTTTAGTGAATATAGAAAAACAGATTTTATTATAAAACAGATTTTAAATTTTTTCTTCAAGATTATAAGTTATAGGTATTTAGTGAATATAATTTGCCAATGGTATTAAATTATAGAAAAAGATTTATTTTAGAAAAACTGAATTTTAGAAAAATATTTATTTTAGAAAAATAGAAAAACAAAAAAATATTTCGTATAATATAAAACAGATTTTATTATAAAAAATATTAGTACATATTACTTTATTATTTTAGTATAATAAAAAATATTTTAGTGAATATAGAAAAACAGATTTTATTAGAAAACTAAATTATAAAAAAATATTATTTTAGTGAATTTATTATTTTAGTATAATATAAAACAGATTTTATTTTAGTGAATATATATTACTTTAAATATATATTAGTATAATATATTATTTTAGTAAATTTATATTTTACTTTAACACGTATTAGAACTAAAACACGTATTAGCATTTGAAATGTCAACTTTGAACACATATGTGTCAATAGTCTACAATCTATAATTTTTTTAATACCATTGGCAAATTATTTATACTAAGAGATTAGGCCTGAGGGATCTGGGTATATTTTTAATTTATAATATTTGTTTAGCTATATATTGTCATTTTATGTTTAATACTCGTTCAAATTATTGTTGTTTAGTTTTGATCCGTGTCGTCCTGCTGCTAAAGCGGTAAACTGGGTCATTCAATTGATGTATACAAAACTCATTAAGTCTTTCGGAGAGCTCCCAGATGAGGAGAAAGATATATGGTTTGATAAGTTCAAGGTACATTGTATTTTTATTATAGTTATGTTATTTTATAACGATTTTTTGTTATATATATCTAACATTTTATTTGACTGTCATATAACTTGCAGGAAAGGTGTACTTGGCAGAAATTTGACGAGTTCAAAATTAAAAAAAAATTCAAAAGTAAGGTATCTAGCAGATTATCTGACATGCTTAGGAATGCTAGACAACGTTGGGAAAGAGATCACACTCGTCCTAACTGGATAGGCGAGGAAATATTTGGTGAACTTGTTGAGTGGTGGAAGACAGAAGATTTTCAGAGAAGATCTGAACATGCTAAAAAGATGAGGGCATCTGAAGCAGGTGGCTGTCTTAATACAGTTGGAAGTATCAGTATCGGCGAACATCGTCGACGAATGGTAATTATAACTATTTTTTAAAGTTTTTTTTTGTATTATTATATATATTTAATTAAGCTTCATTATTTTAATTAGAAAAAGGACTTGGGGAGGGAGCCACGAATTAATGAGCTATTTGTGAAGACTCGAATCAAAAAATCGGGCGACTTTGTTGACGGTCGTTCCAAATCAACCTTGGTAACTTGTTTATTTTAGTTGAATTCTTTTAATTTCATAATTATTATATAATTAAATTGTTTAAATTATATTTAATTTAATTTTTCTTAATGTGTGTGTAGGAGTTGTACCAGACATTGCTTGCCCAATTACTAACTGAAAATCCTCAATATACGCCGATTGGGGATGCACCGCTTGATCCGCGTGTTGATATTTATATTTGGAATTTAACAGTAGGCGGGAAGAGAGTTAATGGATGTTTTTTTGGTCTGGGGTCTTTGGCTGGTGATTATAGAAAAGGGGACCGAACTTTATTTCAAAGACTCGATGATGGGGAAGGAGGATCGCGTCCGGCAGAATTGACACCAGAAATGTTGGCAACAGTGAGACAGTTAGCTCTAGCTGAGGCGAGACGAGAGGCGGAGACACGTGAGGCGGCCCTAAAGGCCGAAATGGATGATATGAGAAATAGACAAAATGCTGAAATAGAGGAAATGAGGAAGCGGCAATCAGACATGGAGGCACAAATGCGAAAATATTTTGCCTCGAGATCGAATTATTCTCCCGAAGATGATGACCAAAACGAAGATGAATTATTTAGTGGCGAAGAATAATTTTTTTTATTAGTATTTTTATTTGTGACGTGAATATTACGTCACAACTTTTATTATTATTATTTGTATTTGTGACGTAAATTTCATGTGACTAAATATTTATATATTTTAAATGTATATTATTTTAATTAAAAATTATTTTAATTTTAAATTTATATTTAATATTTAATTTTTATTTTAATTTTATAGTAGCTTTCAGTTAGTATTATTTATTTATTTTTATAATTAAATTTAATAGTGAAGTGAATCTCATGTCACTAATTAGTGACGTGGGAATCACATGGGAAGAATATTAATTCTGTGAGGTTTCCCACGTGATAACATGGTCACAACTTTGTGACGTGGGAATCACATGGGTACTAAATTTACTTTGTGTCAGGAAAGCGTGCAGAGCAATTTGGTAAAGGTGAGTTCCCACATGTCTTTCACGTCACTAATTAGTGACGTGATTTTCACGTGGGAAGTTTTCTTCTTTATTTTGTGATTTGCGACGTGGTAATCCTGTCACAACTTTGTGACGTGTTATCCACGTGGGAAAAAGTTCCCACCATTGCATTTCCGGCGTGTTTTACCCACGTCGCAACCATTGGCTAGTGAAGTGATTTTTACATTAGTGACGTGAATATCACTTGGGAAAAAGCAATATTTCTTGTAGTGTATGTACTGTCAGATTCAATAATCACCGAATGACAATAACATCGCGTTATGAGCATCATCTCCTTAGCTATAATCTATGAACGTGCGTAAACCGCAAGTGCACGGTTATGTAAAGTAGATAGATAGATAAATAGATAGATAGATAGATAGATAGATAGATAGATAGATAGATAGATAGATAGATAGAGAGAGAGAGAGAGAGAGAGAGAGAGAGAGAGAGAGAGAGAGAGAGAGAGAGAGAGAGAGAGAGAGAGAGAGAGAGAGAGAGAGAGAGAGGTGTTTGATGTCCAAATTTTATCCTAACGATGTTTATCTAACACGGTCGCAAAAGAGTTTTGTTTGGTGCAATTTGAAATAGAAATTAACAAATAATTAAAAGGAGGACCAGGGATTATGATCACCCTTATAATCATCAATGTTTGAATTACGAGAATCTCTAAGTTATTCTTGTAGAAATTACGATAATTTTGTGCGACGCCCACTTTCGTGGCGGGCGCAATCAAAATGTGTTTCGGGAGCGGCTAAGTGGTTCAAGCAAGAGTGTTACATCTTATCATGCGACACTGCATCTTGATTGTTTCTCCATTGAGATTAAGTCACTTTGTCAGCGGCGCCTCGAACTCAACCATTTAGTAATCCGCTTTTGGAAGTTGAATCATTATCTTTGGGTACATGATTGACTTTTGTATTGTCTTTACTTTCACAACCGATATAAACATGGTAAAGAGTTCGAATTCTAAAATAAATCAAAATTTCAATTCTAGTAATTTCAAATGAATGATTTAATGGGGGTTTGTCATGAGATAGACTTTAATGTCCCTAAAGATATACTCACTCATGGTGACAGGAGCAATAATCAAATAATAATAATACATAATAAACAATTGAAATAAAATAAGTAATGCAACAAAACAAAATGGAAATCAACTTAAAATAAAGAAAAGCAAAAATTACAATACCAAAGTGTTGAATAATTACAAGAGTAAACAAGAACAAAAACTCAAATGAAAGCTAAGAACAAGAGAAAAGTAGCAAATGATAGATCCCCTAAGTTTCACCCTTAGGTCCCCCCCCCCCTCTTTTGCTTAATACATGAGCCTTTATTTATGCTAATCCAATGCATATGTCCTACATAATTGGCACTAATTTCGAGCTTAACTACCACTAATACTAATCATCATTGCTTAGGGGGTTATTGATGCCAAAAGGTCACAAAAACTATCCAAAAATCAAGAATTCATAATTGTCTGTCATGCTGACACGAGTCGTGTTAGAGAACACAAGTTGGTCGTGTTAGCATCTAGTTGCTTGTATGAAGGTGGCTCAAAGAGGGCTAACACGACCCGTGCAATGGAACACGGTCAAGCCATGTTGGTCTCGCGAAATTTGAATGAGAAACACTATTTTTTGTGTGATCTTTGGGCTTTTTGTTCTGATTCACTTCATTGACTTCTTATTACCTAAAAATAAACAAAGGAAACAAAATGCATAAAATAGAAATAAAATGATGAAAACACAAGCGGAAACGGGAGAAAAACAAACATAAAACACGATAGCTTTACTACTGATCAGTCCATGGTAAGGTTATAGACTTGTGAGACTTGAGATGGATTTGTAGCTAAAATGTTCAATGGTATCTCCATTCCAAAAACAAGGTAATCTCTATTGAGGTATGTAAGACTCAAATTTCTTCCTCTTTTAAGGATTTCCTAATGTTTGTAATTTACCCTGCATCGGATCCCTTTACACCTCTAAGGCTTCTAGTTCCAAATAAAATTTTAACTTTCTTACTTCTTCTCAATAATTTCTTATTGAGCCATGAGCATGTCACATATTCCCACTTATTGTGTGGGATTTAACACTCTGAATGTTCGTCTCATTCATTATATGGTCACTCATGGGGTAATCCCTAGAAAGTTCAGTCTTCAACTTATCTCTAAAGTCGATTTGGTGATCACATGGTTACTAGCCAATAAGATTGAAACAAATTGGATTAGTGGGCTACTCTAACACATGTTAAAGAACCGCAAAAAAGGAAAGCATGTGGCTTCCATATGGTGACTTGATTACTACCTCTCGTCTACAACGAGTGACCCAGTTAACCATTTCACACAAATTAAAAAAATATGTAAATGTAAGAGAGAGAATAACGTTTTTACTAAAGTACCCTTGGTAAAGTATTGAGAATGATGAAAGTAGTATTACTTAGAGGGTATAGTTGGAAAAAATAATTAATATTGCAATGGAAATTGAAAAGAGTCATTCATTTTTGGACAACTTTATTTTAAAAATGGACCACTCATTGTGTAACGGAGGGATTAAAATTTGGTTGCATGTTGGATTCGATTTAGAATTGGAAAAGTCGGTTAAGAGTTACACTAAAATTTGGCAGCACACCCTGAGTTAAATGAAGATAAAGTATGTTAATGGGGTCTTAGTGCATAATGAACTTGATATCATGTTTAAATCTAGATGTTATTGTATCAAGCAAAGGAACTTGAAGGCTTGAAGTCATGATCTCAAGGCTTAAAGACTTGAAGATGTGAAAGTCTGAAAGCTCGCCTGGTCCTGCGCTTAGGGTTTTTCCTAGTCTTAATTAGTTTATTGTAAAAAGAGAAAGATTAAGCCTTGGGATACTAAGTCAATTACACACACACACACACACACACACACACACACACACACACACACACACACACACACACACACACACAAACACACACACACACACACATAAAATACACGCACGCGCATGCACTCACATGCACACACAATGTTTTCAAACCTCTTTTTTTTATAAATCTTTTAAAAACCAATTCGAACAAGCATTTAATTGATTGGAAACTTGTTTAATCAAATAGGAAGATATTATACATTGTCTAATCGATTAAAAGGACCTTCTAATATATTAAAATAAATGTGTAATGCCTCTTAATAGATTAAAGAGGTTGATAATGCATTAAGTGACGTAGAAAATAAATATTTACTAATTTACCTTTGTTAATTAATGAATATATGGATTTAATCGAATAACTCATTAAAACAGTCCATGGATTGTTTCTTTTTTTAGCCAAACATGTTCCTATTTAAAGGAGGTTTCTCCTTAATTTCACAATACACCAGTTTTCTGAATAAAAAACTCGTTATTATCTTTTTCTCTCTGATTCTTTTATAAAGTTCTTTTTTAACAAAAATTTATCAAAAAGTTCCTTTTAAGAGTTATTGTACTTATGTTTTGCTTAAAGTTTTGTTGAAGAGCAAAGTCTCTTGTGTTTTATTTATAATAGTGTTTTAAGGTTTATAGCTTAACCAGTTAAAAGCTTGGGTTTAGGTTTTGAGTTTAGTCTGTATAAAAGATCCGGTGAAGGTTATTAAGTTGAACATGTAAAAAGCTTTGGTTTAGTTTTTTATTTGAGCTCGTATAAAATCTAGATTTGTTTGTTTGTTTGTGGAAATTATTTGGGTTAATCCCGTGCAAAAGATAAAGTTGATTTGAAAGGTTTTGGATTGATCTTGTGAAAAGCTTAAGGTTGTCTTTAGCGGAAATCTCACAAGGAAAATCTTGGGGATTGGAGTATGCCAAGTAGTTTAGGCATAACCACGTTAGTTCTCTCATTCCATTATATTGTTAATTTTTGTTATTCATCATTCCACTGCTTATCTTTATGTATTTTATATTTTCTATCTCTTTGTTTCTCTATCTTTGTTTTCTTATTTCTTCTAAAAATAAATATTTTAATATCAAAAGTTTTTATAAATTGATACTTTGGGAAATTGAATATCACCCATACCCCTATCTTGTGTTTGAAGTCACTTGTTCAACATAATTTTCCATAGAGAGACTCATGATTAAAGAAAATTATTAGAGTATGATTGTCGGATCACATAACCAATAAACTATGACATATGCTCCCCTTTGGAAAACTTCCCTTCATATAAGGTTTTAGGTCCCTAAATCTCCAGAACCCCGCTATAAAAGTTCAGTAAAAGCATCACATAAAGGTGCACACTTTTTTACCCTAAAATATGTATCATCTATGATAGTCACTAACTTAAGCATCAAAGTTTTTGAATGAACACCCCAATATGTTGGAGTCAATCCTCAAGACATCATCCACATACCAAAATTCATTGTCAAATCTAAGATCACTATCTCGTTTGTGAGCATCTTAGGTCTTTGTAAAATCATTGGCGTTGTTTATTGGAATCATTCATCAAAGATTCCACCACATCAATCAACATCAAAATGGTGAACTAAAGAAAAAGGATCACAATGGTGTTTAATTGAACATGTTGATCTATGGATAATGATTTCATCTAAGTCAATCACTGACCAAAAGATGGGCTCAAAACATCCTTTTCACATCATGGAGCTTTATCCCATCCACCATTGGTTGTCTCCAAGTTCATGTTATACCCTTTAAACATTAAGAACATACCACTTCCAACAATGTCTCCACCAAACAAAGAAATCCCACCACTTCCTCCAAGCCCACAAGAAGATGACGCCACACCACTTACTTCAGCCCCATCGACCGACGCGGCCAACAATGAAGCAAACATATTGTTGAGGGGTTTGTCATTGGCAATCCATAGGAAATCAAAAGTCATAAATATACATAATGAAATGTTTTAAAGGATTTAGATGGTCGATCCAGGACTACACTAAACCCCACTAGAGCCCAGAAGACTTGTAAGATGCATGGCCGGTTCGATTAAACATTAATATAACTCGATGAAAATCACACAAAATCATCTTGACATTGTTGATCATACAGACCTAAAAGGCGCATAGAACTCTCCCTAACACATTGAAGATGCTCATCCTCGATATCCAATTCTCGAGGTACCACCCTAGGCACTGTCGTCATCATTGTCAACATACCTCATAATTTTCATCATGTAATGGCTTTGAGGGCGACAAAGACACTCCTTTTAGAAACACCTTCAACATAAGGATAAACGAGTAGCTCATATGCAAAGAGTTCTAAAGACTATTGAGGATAATGAAATACCATATGAAAACACACCCATATGAGCATATGAAACTCATACATGTCCTCTTAAGCTTCATAAGGGTCAGATGCTCTGAGAATTTAAGATGTTTATTCTTATCATGAAGGATGATGTTATGGAATTGTTTGATGTTTTAATAACTGAAAATCATTGATACATAAGTAGAATTCCACAAGTGACTCACTACTTATTTTGCAGTGTCTCAAAGGCAGCTGAAATGAGTTAAGAACTTAGGTTTAATAAGGCATACATATAGGTTTGATCAAGAGTTTATTTTGTGAATAACGTCAATGACAAAAGGAAGAAATATTTGATAAGTCTTAGAATTAAACCTAGACTTATGTTTGCGGAAAACATCGAGATCATAGCCCCTATAAACCCTTAATAGGTTGCTAGCAAAAGTGGAATATATATATATATATATATATATATATATATATATATATATATATATATATATATATATATATATATATATATATATATATATATATATATATATATATATATATATATATATATATATATATATATATATATATATATATATATATATATATATATATATATATATATATATATATATATATATATATATATATATATATATATCCACAATTTCTTATCCATCATGAATCTCATATATTTTTCATTGCTACTATGCATGAATCATCCTTTAGTAAGCATTGTATTCAAAATGAAGTTATTTTTACTTTAATGCAGAATTAAAAAAATGCAACTAGATCTCATTTTCTTTGAACCTTTTGGACCCCAATTTTGATTTAAAATCACATTTTGAACCAAGTTTTGTGACATCTTTTATAGAAAGAAAATTGTGATAAATATTGAAAGAAATCTCCCAACTTTCGTAATTTATTTTAAAGGAACTAGCTTGCAGCTTTGAACCTCCATCGGGTTTACAAAATTGAAGACTTGGAATGATAATGGAATGAAAAAATTGAAGCTTTTAAGGTTCAGAGATCAGTTTTGAGGTTCATAATTGGGATTTTGAAGACTTTTATTTATTGATCAATTTTTTTTAAAGTGCTAATATTTTTAATTTTGAAATTTAGTGGGAAAATACTTAAGAAAACTCGTAGGTTGGTGTATCTTTTATCTTCTTATAATTAAGGCTGGAATCTAAGATGAACCTATGTGTTGTAAAATAAAACAAGAGTGGGGACAATTGGTGTTGATGCAATGACTGCTTATGTAGTTAATGTAACACTCTTCTGGTCCATCACTTTCTTAGATTAGATATATAATATGGCATTGACTTAGGCCAAAAATATAAGTAAAGCAAAAGTTATCTTAATTAATTAGTCGTAAAAGTTGGATCTCTCATTCCAAATATCATCATACACAACTATATATCGTCAGAAGACTATAGTTTAAAAAATTCTGAGCATGGTAAAGTACAGCAAAAGGGTGGTTTAATAACCCTTAATTTATATATATATATATATATATATATATATATATATATATATATATATATATATATATATATATATATATATATATATATATATATATATATATATATATATATATATATATATATATATATATATATATATATATATATATATATATATATATATATATATATATTGAACTTTCCTTTTCTTCCCAAACAAAAATGAATGATTGAATCATATAACCGTTGTGCTGAGAATAGGGACGAGAATGGTTAGGAATTGAACAAATAATTATAGTACTCGTCTTTATATTTGTGGTTTGAAAAAATCCTTGTATCTGAACTTATACATGTATGCACATAAATATTTATGGAAAATATTTATTAGTCAAAAAATTTGAAAATAAGAAACTCAAGAATAAATCTCAATCATTCATTGTCACCACTATCCAATAATCCATAGTAAAAAGAAAATTAAATTTAAAATTAATTTAAAATTCACCTTTAAAATAGTGACATGTGTGCATTCTTGCATTTCTTCTTCAAATTGTTTTGTACTAAATTGCATTACTAAATATTTATACTCGTATTCATAACTTATGGGTATCTAAGTACTCATACTCATGATTGTTTATCAGTATTTCTAATAAAAAAGTAATTACTTAATTCGTTATATTATTTAAAAGTTTAAATATACAACACCCTTTACAATCTAAATGAGATTCACTTTAGCCTTTTGTAAAATATTTTTTTTTATTCCCTTCTTATAATACCAAAATTTCCTCTGCAAGGCCTCATGCGCACAATTTCGACCCAAATTCCCTTATTTTTCCAGTGTGACATATATGTTAATGCTAGGTGGATTAAAAATATTTTCTTCTTCACATTTTGAAATTGTATTGTTTAACCCCCTTGTAAATGTTAGGGTTTCAGGCAAATTCCAAATCAGGCAACTTATGTTGAAAACCAAGACGAAGACGAAGACGAAGTTGGACGGTTGAAGACGAAGACGAAGGTTGTTCGTGGAATGTTGAAGACAATATTGAAACTCATTGTGTTTGAGATAAGTTTTTTGAATTTTCTTCTCTTCCAATGTCTGAGATTCTTTTGGTTGAAGATGACATTAAGCTTTAAATGTTGTTTCGAATCCATTTCACATGATATTTAATATTTTAATGTGAATTTTCACCATGAGATGAATTTACATTGGTCAAGCAAAATGACATCATTTATAGAGGGGTGTTGATGCGCATGTTTCTAGGCACCTATAGATAAATTGACAATAGGAAGCATTTGTAAGTTGGTGAATAAGTGGGGTTATACAGAAGGAACTTATAGGTTGTGGACGAAAATTCTAGAAATAGATGAGGATTTCCTTCAGATAACGAAGGATGATGAAGCATACAATTTTGCTGCATATGCTTGTGCAACTCAAGTTGATGAAGATATATTTGTGGAACATGATGTTTATGATATAGAACTGAAAGTAAGGGCTCCTAAATGTGTTAAAGGAGTGACATATATGGAAGGATTAGATTATGAGGTGGTTGAAGGGTTAGACGATATTAAGGATGATAGAGCTATTATTCTTGTAGATGAAGTTAGTGTAAATGTACCAATAAGTGTTGAAGAGAAAAGAAACATGTTTCTAGATTTTAGAAATCAGAAAGCTAAAAACAAGTAGTTAGGAATTAAAAAAAAACGTTGGAACCGCAGGGAGACCGTCTGGATGAGGTGGCTAGTAGCCGTCGGGATCGGCATGATGGCTAAACATGTTAGTAGGGGCTCGGCGATAGAGACGACGAAGGTCAATCGAATTCTGGTGGCAAGTGCGATGGGGTCCTGATGATGGATGTCAGCCGTCTGTCGTGGAGCTTCGTCAAGCGGAAGGTCGTTGGGACATGGCAGAGCTCTGATGATCGTCAACGGTGTAAACCGCTAAGTCGGTGCAGACAGTTGAGGTTCGTCGGGCATCACATCTATTTTTATTGGTTCGCGTGTTTTTGCCTTTGTTGTTATAGTTTATGGATCTATTAGTTAATGAGTTAGATTATGGGCCCATTAAAGATATATTGAATTTTAGCTGTTATAAATATGTATCTCTATCATATGTTTGTTTTTACAACCTTCAAAATGTAATATGAAAGACAGATGGAAGAGGTAACAATTGTATGGTTAAGTTATAGAGACAAAGGTCGATGGAAATATTTTGAAGTATCTAAGTGGATTAGAAAACACTTCTAAATAGTTTAGATTTGAATAATTCATATATAGAGAATTAGAAAGATTGTGAAAGACTTAGATAGAAAATGAGATTTGTTTTAAAAATTAGAATGACTATTTTTCTATAACTCATTTGTAATAATTTTTAAAAAAATGATGAATTGAAAAGTTATTCTCAAATTAGATTAAAAAAATTATCGCAATTTTTATCTTTTATCTTCTTCGACTTATTTGTGGATTTACTTTCGCTTTTAATTAAGCAAATATTTTTTGTTTTATTCTATATCAAATATTTTAATATATTTGAATTTTAAATAATTTTTGTTAAAAAAATATTAAAGTGCTTTAAATTATTCTATTAAATTTTTAATATCCCTAAAAATGTTAGTAAATTTAACATAATAGACAATATAATTTTTTAATAGAATTACGGTGTTATAATTATTTTGTTAAGCTTACATAATTTTAAACACACACTTTAGAGAATTTACTTCAGCCAATTCCACACCACATATTAAAAGTTTTTCCTTTAAAAAAAGTAAAATACTTATTATCCTAGGAGGACTACATGGAAATAAATTATTGCAAATATCTACTTACAGGAAAATGCTAACAAAATATAATCGCTTATTTCAATTCAGACTAAAATCTTGTATAGTAGAACATCTATATATTTTGATTCTAGATACTTAAAAAAGTAATTAAAAAAGTAATTTCTTTTCTGATAAAAAGATTATAGTATAGATTAGCTGATAAGTAATTCCTAGAGGTGAAGATTACCTTAAAAGATGAACATGTTAATAAATCTGAATTATTAACTATACAAATTGAATTAAAAGTTAATGAATACTATTCTTCACGCGTAAGTTACATTGATAACTTAGAATAGGTAATTGATTCTTTTTGAGGAAAAAGGTTAGTAATTTAGTATAAGGTCATTGTCATGAAAATAATATATAATTGATTCTTCTCTACTAGATTTACATGACTTAAGGAAATTGATATTTGACTTTAATCTATTTGTAGGAAAAGGATGGAGTAGAGTTGAAATGTGTGTAGTAGTTTTCAGATTCTTAATTTGGAATGTGAAATTAATGTGAATATAAATTATAATCTAATATTGTACTCCACTTGTTACCGGCGTTAAGAAACAATTTAAAATATTTGTTATATAATTAAAGGAAATATTTATTCATCTATAAGTTATAACTCAAATAGTTTTATGACTACTAATAAAAAATAAAGCATAAATTAAATTTTTAAGTTTTTTCAGTTAAAAACAAAAAACAAAAATAAATGTTTATTAAATATTTTTTATGGTTATTATCAGATTGATTTATATGATATAAATTTTTTGATTTTAAAAAAATATGTTTATTAAAAAAATTAGTGACATTATGTGTAATATCTCTATCATATTGACCGAGGCTAGAATCATAAACAATCATTTTTTTTATAGTATTTTAGGTATCTTCAAATTGTTTTTGAGTTTTTACGCAGGAATACCCAGGATAATTCAACATATACTCGAGTTTGCACAAAACCAATGAAAACTCGAATGTAAAGAAGATGAAATCCAGAATTTTGTGTGAAGAAGATAGGTTTTTTTAATAATTTTTTTAAATCGAAAATGCTTAATTTATAGGACAAAATGATGTTGTTTCATAAGGTTGCGACTCTTCATGAAACACACACTTTCAACAACACTTTTTCAAAATGTTGCATTGTTTCGTCTACCACAACAATTTTCAAACGTTGCACTGTTTCGCCTACAACAATACGTTTACCAAATGTTGCACTGTTTCACCTACAACAACAGTTTTTCAAAGGCCGCACTATTTCGCCTACAACAACAGTTTTTCAAAGGCCGCACTATTTTGCATTATGCAAAACTTCACGAAGTGTTGCATATTTTCAAATTCAAACCTACTACAACACTTTACAAGTGTTGTCTATTTCTGAATTCAAACCAACTGCAACATTTCACAAGTGTTGCCTATTTATGATTTTAAATATTAATCTTCACTTTAATATTTTTTTGTCATTTTAGAACACACTCAAGATTTTTAATTCTTAATAATTTGCAACAATCTCCCACTTGTTCTAATAATGACAAGACCAATTATATAAAAAGAGAGGAAATGAATGTTAATACAGTTAAGTATCTTTCGATTTAAACTTAACCTTAGTGAGGATAACACAAACTTTAAGCGGAACGTTAGGTAGCTATGCTTTGAACCGTTATCCCTTGTGATTATACCAGTGTTACCTTACACATATTCTTTAATAGATCTTCACATACATTTCTCGCCTATCATTATTTGTGACCAAGTGCTTTTCCTATTTTTGTGAACTTTTTCATGAGAGAAACTCGAACTCTCACTTTGAGATAGTGCCATCTCGAAATTCATATAGGTAAAGCTCATTTTATATCTATTTCTTGAGATACATATCCTCGATATAAAACTTCATTAAGAGTTTGAAAAAACTCAACCCTTAATATGTAATAGTCAACATTGTCATAGAATGTTGCACAAACATCCAAATCAACAACTTGTTGTTACCCATTGAATCTTAGGTTAAAGTTTTTTAACTTCATATTGGGTTGCTATCGTTGTCAGAACCCCAAGGAGTTTCAATCACATGCCTCTCGAGGTAGTCTGTACTAAATCTTTGGCCAGTGGTTTAGTAAATGGATCAAGCAAATTATAGTTTGATCGTATATATGTGAATAAAATGATTACATCCTTAATCAATTTTCTCACGAAAGAATTTTTAGGTCCTACTTGCCTAGACTTTCTGTTATACACTTTTTTTATGCTCTAAGTAATGTGGCTTGACTACCACAATGTATCAACACTTTTGAAACATCCTCTTTAGCCAGTGGAACTTCCAACATAAGGTCTCAGCAAAAGGAAGAGCCTTAAACTCTGATTATATGGTTGAGAGAGTAATTCATATTTGTTTCTTAATCTTCCAATAAATTATACCTCAAGCTAGTGTAAATATCCACCCAAATGCAGATTTATGATATTCAGCACTCGATATCTAACTCTCATTGGTATATCCTTCTAATATGGAAGGAGTTCTACCATAATGGAGACCAAGATTTTTTGTTTCCATAAGATAGCCGAAAACCCTAATGATGGCCTTCCAGTGCTCACTAGTTGGATTACTAGTAAAATATACTCATTTTACTAATTGCAAATGTTACGTCGGGTCTAGTACACTGCATGCATTTGCATATTCCAATTCAGTCATAACTCTTCCATCATTTTTTTGAAGGTTAACACTATAATCAAGTAGGGTGATCACTTTCTTAAAGTGTAAGTGTTTGAACTTATCAAGCACTTTCTCACCATAGATTATCTGACTAAATTCATAACCCCCACTATTCCGCTTTACTTTGATCCCAAAATGTGTGTCAACTAGTCCAAGATCATTCATCTTGAATGTGGAAGTTAGAACCTCTTTGTTTCTAAAATTTCATTCATCTTGTTGATAATGATCAAAGATATAATCAACATGGAGACAAATGAATATCACAACATTCTCACACAACTTTGTGTACAAACACTTGTAACAAGAATCAGATAAAAAAGATTTTTAGATAATCATGCATGATGATGCAAGAAGGTTTTTAGATGAAGTGAGAGATGAAATCAATTTAAAGTAATATAGTATGAATTGCAATGAGTACCTTAGTTATATTCACTTGTCTCAAATCTTTACTTGAGTTTCTATGTTCAACCTTCTTCACCAACTTCATCATTGATGTGCATGACACTTTTGATCCCTTTTCTTCTTTAATTATTTTTGTCTTCATCAAAGGTGAACTAGATATAAGACGTACTCTTCACAATCTCTCATTTTGATGATGACAAACTCTTTGAATTCTTGTTTTTATAATAAAGTAAAATCTCTTCTAAGTCGTGTGTCTCCCCTTAATTGGTGAATCTTACAATGACAGAGTCAAACTTTTGATGTCATTGTTTCAGTATTTGTTTTAATTCATACAAGGGTTTATCAAACTTGTACACCTTTTGTTCATTTCGACATAACCTTCTACCAGTTCCATGTAAATCTCCTTATCGAGATCTCTATTTAGAAATATTATTTTGACATCCATTTCAGGAACTAAAAGAAGCTAATGCAAACAATGCTCTAATTTTCGTCGTGCTTGCTACTAGTGCATATATGTCAAATGATAAACACCTTTTTTTTAAACACCTGTGGTCATTAATTTAGACTTGTAGGTGTTTAGTGTACCATCATACTATGATACTTCCTACTAAATAAGAGGAGTCCCTTGAAGTTATTACTTCCTTATAAGTCTTAGGATCATCTTCCACTTGAAGAATTATAGGAATCTTACAAACAAAATTCTTATTACTTTCTTCTATTAGAGAAAAGAAATCAATTGACTATAAGATTGTTAAAAAAATAATTTAAATCGAATGGACCAATAGTAGAATCGAGAATAAATCATTTTCCTTATAATATTTTAAGCACTCTCAAATTGTCTTAGAGTTTCTACGCATGAATATCCAGGATAATTCAACATATACTCGAGTTTGCACATGACCGATGAAAACTCGAATTTATGAAAAATGAAATCCATAATTTTGTGTGAAAAATATATGTTTTTCTAATAATTTATCTGAATCCAGAATACTTAATTTCTAGGCCAAAGCGGTGTTGCTTCATATGATTGCAACTCTCGATGAATCACACACTTTCAGCATCATTTTTTTAAAATGTTGCATTGCTTCGTCTACAATAGCATTTTTCAAACGTTGCACTGTTTCTCCTACAACAACACTTTTAACAAATGTTGCATTGTTTCACCTACCGCAACAATTTTCAAAGGTTGCACTGTTTCGCATTCTGCAACACTTCACGAAGTTTTATCTATTTTCGAATGTAAACCTACTACAGTACTTCACAAGTGTTGTCTATTTTTGAATTCAAACCAACTGTAACACTTCACAAGTGTTGCCTATTTATAAATTCAAAAATTAATCTTTACTTCAATATTTTCTTGTCATTTTAAAACACACTCAAAATTATTAATTTTTAATAGATTACAACAGTTAGTGAGAATCATAATTAACGACAAAATTTTCTCTTAAAAAATTTATCATACGACATGTTCAATGTTGATTTCAAATTCAAAATTTCCAATTAACTTAGAAGAGACCCGACGATTTCAATGAATAATTTAGATAAAATAAATTTAAATACGTGGAGAAACTAAAAAGAAAAGATTTTTGTCTTATTAAAATAAAAATAAAAAGGAGGTCAAAAAGTGTAGGAAGTTGAATGTGAAAATCTAGAAAACGGCGCCTGATAAAAACATGAAATTGACACATGTGAAATGCACGCGTGACCACTATAATAAATTACTACTTTATTAATTCCTTCTACATTTTATTATTCAATTTATTATTATTTTTTATGAGAATATTATTATTATCATTATTATTATTATTATTATATTTTTTATTTGAGTCGTGGCTGTTTCTTAAAAAGTTGCTTAATTAGATTTTTAGTTCCTCAATTAAAATGATTGTTTCATGTTTTTCCTCTGAGTAATAAACATTGTATTTTGGCATTTGGTCTCTCTAAATTTATTTAGGTTAGTTGCTTTTATTAGTTTTAATTAAAATACTTTAAGTTAATCTATATTGGCATTAGATATGGCCAATAGGTCCATTTGTGACTCAACAATTCAACAAGTCATTTATGACATGAAAATTTTGTTGTGATTTAAGAGTAGAGTTGACAATAAACTAAATTAATTCACTTTGACAATTAAATTATTGAACTAAATTCGTAAATCAAATGAGTTTGTTAATTAAATAAATTGAACTTGAATTAAGTTCGTTAATTAAATGAGTTGAATTTGAATTATACATAATTTGATTTGTTAAGTTCATGAATCAATTTGATTATATATGATATCAATTATATTTCTTTAAGAGTAGATTTAAAATTTCACTTCAAACATTAACCTGTATTTTCTTTTAATCTAACGATATAGAGTGATATCATGTATGATAGGAGATAATCTTGTCATTTCAATATTTACCGTGGCTTCAAATTCAACCTTTAGCGCTAGAGGGAGAGTTATTGATTCATTTCGATCTTCTTTACATTCTATCGAAGCTTTAATATGTGGTGGCAATTGGCTTTTAAGTTTTTCATGGAATTAGAAACAACCATAAGATAACATGCTCTCCCTTGATTATTATGTGTAATATGAACTTTCAAAAATAACATTGATAATTTATTAAAATTAATTTCTTATTTTTGTTAATAGATTGTTAGAACATACAAAATTTCTAATGGTGAATTAATTGAGAATTGATTTAATTTTGAGAAGATGAAGTTAAGAAATTGAGAGAGAGAGAGAGAGAAGAATAATTGCATTAACCACAAATGAGAGTTTACAAGATTTTATATACAACAAGTACAAAATAATTGGAAATAACAAAACAACTTAACAAAATAAGCTGAAATTAACAAAAACTGAAAAGAAAAAAAAAACAAAATCTGTTTTCATAACCGATTACGCAAAATGTCGTAACTGATTACGAGGCCGATACCAATAATCCTTCAGCTTTTTTAACTTCGTATCCCGTTACGCCAAAATTCGTAACTCGTTACCACATCAGAAGTGTCACAAACTGGTTTTCAACATAGGTGGAACATGTGCAAACAAATATCACATTACTTCCTTAATAATAGATATGTACAATCTTTATTTTTCTTCTTCATTTATAAAAACTCTATTTCATTATTTTAATCATCATTTCGTGATATAATTTATTTTGTCATATGTTAGGTCTGTTTGTTTTAACTTTTAAAAAATGGATTTTTTTTCTTTGTATTTTAAAAAAAATGAGTTTTATAAAATTGTTTTTTTTAATATTACAAGTTTTTTTATATTCATTTTTTCTAAATTAAAAGATTAATTTTGACATCTTATAACATATTGATGATCAAAACATAGTCGAAATTTTAATTTTTTTTTTCAAAAAATTGTATCTCAAAAATAATTTTTATGAAAAACTATTTAAAATACATAGACTGAAGCGTTGAATTTACCTTTATTAATAAATTGCAAATAAGAATATTAAACTTTAGAGGTAGGTCTAGGTCTCTTATATTGCACATGTGTATTCCTCTATCTTAAGATATCATCAACCTCTTTCTAACAAAGCATTCTCCTATAACCACTTCCACGTATATCTTGATGTTTCGCTTTCTTAAAATAGTTCAAAAGATTCCTCCATTTATTAGTACACATCGCCGATGATCGATCAAAACATTTTACTTTCATCTTTGCTAATATCTGTTTCCAAAGATGATTATTCAATAAGCAAACCTATGTCGCATCGAACTTCAGTGAGAGTTTAAATATGGAAGATCGTTCATGGAAGCCATATCTCATAAACCTCTCTTCATCCTATAATCCTTTGAGTTAAGATCTAAGTCACAAAATTCTTTGACTTCTTTGTTCCTCGCACTCATAACATTCTAAATAAGATGATTTTCAATGAGTAATTTCACAGGCTGACAACACGCACGCGCGCTTACACGCAGACACACACACACACACACACACACACACACACACACACACACACACACACACACACACACACACACACACACTCGCACACATGCACTCACGTGCATGCAGACAAACGCACGCATGCACACACACATGCACGCTCTTTCTCTCTCTTTCTTTCTCTCTCTCTCACACACACACACAGTAAAGCTCAAATATGGACATAAAGTGGGTTAGTCGCCCTAAGAGGGTTTGGGCACCAGAATGGGCATGGTCAGTCTTTCGACATGATTTGAATTTCCCATCCACGATCTTTCACATTTATCATGCATGGATATAATAGTAGAACGATATCAAGAAGGGGTGAAATTGTCTCCCCAAGATTCAAGAATAAATAGCTCAATTCTCTCTTCCTCCCTCATTTTTGATGATAGGATTATAGGATCCGTTCTTAGTCAAGCTCGTGGTCTCTATAAATTCTTGAAACTTCCAAGGTAATGGGAAAAACATAAATTCCAAGAGAGAAAATACATAACCCCTCATAATTGTTAAACATGTGACTCCACACACAAGAGGGGATGAATCATGGAGGTTTGAAAAATGATAGTTTAAAACAAAACTATTTTATAAATTAGAGTTTCAAAAGATTTTAATAAAAAATGTTTGAATACGCATGGGAAAATAAAGATAAGGAAAATATACGGAAACTAAAAAGTTAAGACAAAAGAAATAACACTGGAGATATATAAAGGTTCAATCTTAATGAAGTACATACTCCTCTCCCCAAGAATTAATATTGAGAGTATTCAATAATGCTTAATAAATTTTAGAAGGTTAAGTTTGTGAACCCACTTACATAAGGAAAATGAAGTTTCGGGTTTACTTCCAACAAAACAACGAACAAGGGAATGAGGTGATTAGTCTTCACGCCAAACAACGAGCATAGCTTCAAGTGGTTAGTATCTAAGTCAAATCGAGTTTTGTACGGAATTATCCTGAACCAAGTTGGAGTTTTGAATTGGCTATGCTTCAAACTGAACCGAGATTCTATATTGGTCTAACCACGAACCAAACTAATATTTTATATCGGGTTGATCTCGAACCGACTGAGCTTTTCTATAAGGCTGAGCTCAAGAGCCAGTGTGAATATTTTTTACTAGTTAATCTTCACGAACTCAGAAGGAGAGTTTTACCTCAAGTGGCAGATCTCATGAACCAAACAGAGTCTAACACTAATCTCACAAAAAGTTCTTTTAACAAATTTATCTCCAAACCTAAACAATTACATACTGAGGAAGAATAATTCACTTAAGAAGAAAGATAACTCTTAGTGAATTTACAATAGTGCCCTTCTAGAACAACTTTCTCACTAAAATAAAGAACGTTTATCAAAGCGTTATGGCTAAAAGTATATGAGAGAAAAAGAAATAATTTATAGAGGAATTGAGAGAGAGAGAGAGAGAGAGAGTGTGTGTGTGTGTGTGTGTGTGTGTGTGTGTGTGTGTGTGTGTGTGTGTGTGTGTGTGTGTGTGTGTGTGTGTGTGTGTGAGAGAGAGAGAGAGAGATTTTTGGATGATTAGAAATGAAGAGGAATGTCTCTATTTATTGGCTAAGTAATGGTTCATTTTTAGGAAAGAATCCATGGTTAAAATTAATGTCCTGATCAATTAGCTAATAGATTAGGAGCATACAATAATTAAATATTGCTTCCCAAATTGGAAGGTTTTGATCGAGATACATTATCATTCATTAAGACAATGTCATAATAGATTATAAACTTGTTTCTCCCTTATCTAATTGATTAGGCGTTTGATATAATCAATTAGACAATTCAAAATTTTAACTTAATCAATATGACAATCCCTAATTCATCTGGCTAGGATCCAAAACATTTTAGGTGATTTTATTTGGAAAATATAGGCCTCAGAAATAGATTTAATGTGTGTGTGTGTTTAATATAGTCATACTACTTTACGAAAATGTGCATGGGTTTTTTTATAAAATAATGATTACTCAAATAAACATGATTAAACTGACTTTCACACTTCCTTTCTTTCTCACTCTAAGGCTTCAATTTATTTTCCATATGTACTAATCACATAAGCATTTCACTTGAATATTTTTGTGGACGAGGCTTGAGATATCTTGAAGTTAGATGTCATCATCAAAGGATATCACTAGTGATTATAAAACCCTAATTCTTAAGATTGACTTAGAGGAATAGCTTGATTAACCATCTTGTACATATTTGACTGCTTAGTACTTTCTTGTCTTTATGCATTGTTATTATCAAGATCACTTCAAGAGTAATTACAACTTCAAATGTTGTCATCATCAAAACCATGATGTTATCAGGGCCATGCACATTTTTCTTATCTACAAGCTTTGATATTAATATACATGCAAGCACATAGTTTTATATTCTCTTATTTTTTATAATGACAACACATCTCACGGAGAAATGGTAAAAGAAAAATAGGTAGGTAGAAAATTAGAGTGTTTAAACTCCCTCTCACATGAGTAAAAAGTATAGTTTACTCCCCTTAAGACTATACTCACCCTCTTTATCATAATAAAACATGCGGGTAAAGAAGCAAAACATAATTTTAAATATACAACCACATAGTCAAATATTTAAAAAAGGAAAAACATTTTATTTCGTTGATTTAAGGATACTGGAATTCAAAGTAGAGAGCACAGGAAATTGCAAGAGTTTAAACAATGAAGAAGGAACACACTAAAGGACTAAAACATATAAGTGAGACTACTCTTCACTATACTCACCATCATCAGTGAACTTCCCTGGGGGTAGTTTCCTTAAGGTCATAATCGAAATCTTTTAGATTCATAGGTTCTTCTTGATTTTGCTTATCCATTCCTATTTTATTCCTTTTAGAGGGTTTTTAAATTATTTTTCCATTAATAATCTCATACCTCGTCATTGCTAGTGAATTTCAGGATTTTTGTGATCAAATCACCATATGGTAGACATATCCTTTCCTTTTACTTGCCAACATATGTTGTATCACTTCACTTTCCCAATTTGTTTCAATTTTGTTTGCAATCACCAACATAGTTGCAATGGCATATCTAGTTAAGTGAATGAAGTTGTTTTTCCATGGAAATATTATGTGATTTACCATATAATGGATCAAGAAAATTTTAAGGCATATAGATCCAACAGTTAATGGGGCAAGAACAAGAGACTTTGTATTAATTAGAAACGTGGATGCAACAGTCTTGTCGTTGAATTTGTCCTTTTTTCCATATGGATTGAAGAGAGCTCCCTCACGAGGAAAATCCATAACGTTCGCAAACTCTTCAAAAGATAGGGATCTTTCTTACATCAAAATGAATTATTTCATCAGCGAAGTAGAGATTTGAGAAGAACATTTTGACTAAGGATGGCTACACTTTTCTTGAAGGGCTGCAAATGAAAGCTCTTAATTTTTTATTGTCAAAGATGTTGAAGAATTCATATTCTTGAAACGCTCCATCATCTTAAGTGTCAATTCCCAAGACAGTTGTTTTTGCGAAATCTTTAAAGAACATTCCTTATTGTTGTTGTGATGAGAAATCATCGGTGAGAGGAGATGATAGAGAGACAAATCTCAACCTTTTAGGTTATATGATGTTGATACTTCTATATATATTATTGGATACGAGAGTGGTAAACCACGAGATAGATATATCAACTACAGACTTATCTTTGTTTGATATGAAACTCCACACACACGAGTGAGATGAATTATGGGTTTTAGAAAAGCGATAGTTTGGAAACATTTTTTTTATCATTTTCAGAGTTTAAAACCATTTTTAAAAATGTTTAGAAATAGCAGCGGAAAGTGAACCCGTGAAAAATAAAACGTTAACTGTAAGAGAAATGAAACCATATAATTATTCAAGTTTGACCAAGAAGACCTAATCATGTCCCCAATATTTGATATTGAGAGTATCCAATAGTACTTAAGAGCTTTTAGTAGGTTAAACTCTCGAACTCCCATATACAAGGAAAAATGAAATTTTAGGCTAACTTCCAAAAAAAAGATTAGTGGACTGAAGCAATTAGTATTTCTTCCAAACAATTGACTCAAGCAATTAGTCTTCCCTACAAACATGAACTTGAAGCAGTTAGTCTCCAGGAAAAACTGGAATTTTCTACGAACTTATCTTGAACCAAACAAGAGTTTTGAATAGGTTATCTTTCGAAAACCAAGGTTTTGAACAGGTTGACCACGAGCCAAGTTGATATTTTAAACCGGGTTGATCTCGAATCAAACCAGGGTTTTTATTAGGATGACCATGAACCAAGTTGAGATTTTATAGCAGGCTGATCTTGAACCAATATGAGGTTTTAACCTGGGTTGATCATGAACTAAAGTAAGCTTTTATATAAGTTGAGCTTACAAATCAAAATGGCACATTAAAAACCTAAATCCCCAAACAAAGCTTTTCACGGGTTTAACTTTGAATCCAAATAAACACTCCCTTAAGGATAAATTATTCAACCAAGATAAAAACACTCCTTGGTGAATTTAAAATAACACCCTTTTCAGAATACAAAATTCCTCACCAAACACAAAGACATTCTTGAAGCACCACATCTAAATTAAAGTGAGAGAAAGTAACAAATATGTAAGGAGTGAGATAGAAGGCTCACATTTCTAGATGTGAAAATTTGAAGAGAGAGGCCTATATTTATGGGTTAGAGGTTGGCACAAGAAAGGAAAGATCTATGGGCCAAAATAAATGATCCAATCGATTAGGACATTAGGCCAATCAATTGGAATCCCTCAATAATCGTTTATAAAGGCTCAAAATGAAAAGAACGGATACACCTATGTCACACTTCATTAATACATTATCACAATCGTTTATGTATAATGTTTACATTGACCCAATCAATTAAGTAAATATTCCAATTGATTGGACAATTCACAATTTGTCAAAGGCTATTCTGATAGTTCTTAATCTATCTAGCAATGTTTCAAAATATTTTTGGGATGTTTTATTTGAGAAGTTGAGGCTTTAAAACATGTTTTAGTGTGTGTGTGTGTGTGTGTGTGTGTTATTTAGACATATAACTTTACAAAAATTCCCTTGTGTTTTTACAAAACACATTTCACTCAGTCGCGATTGGGTGAGCTTTCACACTTCCTCTCTTTCATACTTTAAAGCTTTAAGACTTGTCAAATAAATCAATCATATAAGCATTTACTTGAGTCTTTTTAGACATGAGGCTTGAGATACCTTCGAGTTAAATTCCATCATCAGAGGATGTTTGCAGTGATTACCAAACCTTAATTTGTCTGCTTGCATCTTTATCGCTTGTCATATTTGAATCCTCATAGGTTGTAAAGGTTGTTATTTATAAACCAAGTTCTACAAGTTTTCATACAAGTTGACTTTCAAGTTGTCATCATAAAAATCACATCATCAAAGGCAAACCTTAATTATCATCTTTTGGCTTTGATCAATTCTTTAAATAACCTACAAAACATGGTTCCACAAACTTCTCAATCTACTAAGAAGTTAGCTAATCATCACAAATTAGGTATATTGAGACCATCCTCAATGAACACTTGCTTTGATCACGATCGCTAATATACACCGTCAGCGGGCATCCTTGTCTCCCAAACTTCAATTCAAAACAAATACTATTGTATACTCTAAAGTATACATTTTCTTTGCACAACTTCACTTAATATGAATTAAGGCTTCATTAAAGTTGCAAAGAGACCTTGCAAAGTACACTAGGTTTTCATCTTTGGTACCCAAACTTTCTTGGCTCCTGGTGTGTTAGTAGTTCTAAAAGATACAGGGTTACTACCTTTAGAACTTTTCAATTTATTAAAATAAAATGGTTCTAAATGGCCAAATCTATTGCAGTGAGAACAGTTATAAACATGTCGGTTCACTTTTTTCCTATTCAATTCTTTACTATGTGTTCTACCGGACTTAAACTCTAATTCAATTTTGTTTAAGAAAGACCTTTGATTTGATAAAATTAAGTCAAGGTTTTCTTTCCCCTTAGTAAATTCACTTAAGGTTTTATGTAAATATTTTACTTTATTTTTCATCTAGACACACGTCTAACATGTTCGAACTAGGTTTCTAATATTAGTTATTTCGTAGTTAAGCATTTCATTTCTCTTTTCTAGAAACTCAAGATAATCCTTAAGGTCTAAGTTCCGCTTTTCAATATTATCATTTTCTTGTATTAACTTAGCACTTAATTTGAACAGCTGCTTGTATAATAACTTTGTTACTCATGGTCATCTTCTTCATAAGATACTATCAAACAAACTTCATCTTCTTCATTGGACGAGGATCCTTTGAATGTTTTACCTAAGGGTTACTCTTTGATGTTGAATATTTATTATTCATAAAGGCTTTATTTTCCTTTAAAGATTCCATTAGATGCAACTTATTCAATTAATGTTAAATCCTCTGAGGATCATTCAACTACCAAGATTATTGTTTTGAAAGAGACCACTTGAGATGATTTGTTTTTGTAGGAGTTTTCTAACGAAGTTTCTACAGATTCTTAAAGATTTGAGATCATGCCTTCATCCTTTATTAATTGAATTAATTAATTCAAATTCTCTATGATTTCTTCCTTTTTGGATTTTTCTTGAAATTCATGAACATTCTTATCTCTCAATTTAAGGAACGAATCTGCTTTTTGATTCCAATTCTTAATTCTTAGATATTTATTAGTAATGAAATGTATAATATTATTTTCAACATTTCTAAATTTAGAGAAGCATTTATGAATAAACACATTCATCTTTTTCGCCTTGTGTGTTCATTCGCTCTTGTTTGACACTTGGAGAAACTCCATATACAATTTCAAGAGTGTCCCACATTTCCGTGACAGAATTACAATCATGAACATATAAATATTCATTATCATCTAAAGACATGATTAAGAATTTTTTCGGTTTGAAATCACTTTCAATTTTTCTCTTTTCCTCTATGGTCCAAAGGAGATATGGTTTATCTTTGTTTGAAAACATTTTAATAAAAAAAAATGTTTGGATAAGCATCACAAAGTAAAGATAAAGAAAATATATGGAAAGTTACAAGTTAAGATAAAATAGATAACACCGTAGATTTATAGAGGTTCAACCTTGATGGACACGTGACTTCTCACACAAGAGGGAGGTGAATTATCTGGTTCCAAAAAACATGGTTTTGAAAAACTTTGAGGATCAAAATAAGACTTTAAAATCATTTTTAAAGTTGTTTTAATATTAAGTAGTCAAAGAATAAAATTTGCAGAATATAAAATGCTGAAAGTAAATAGTTGGGGGAGAAGGGAGAACACCGAAAATTATAGAGGTTCTGTCAAACAAATGAAAAAACTATTCCCTTCTCTCCAAGAATTGATCTTGAGAGCACTCAATAAACATGTGAGCTTTTAGTAGGGTATACTCATGAACCCTCCTTATACAGGAGAATAATTGTTGGTGTAAGCCCTAAAGGTCATTACTTTTGGTACTTGTATCGAATTATTTATTAACAATAAAAGACATTTCTTTATTATATTTGTTTTTCCAAGATGATAAAGTTCATATAATAGCTAGTCTGTTTAATAAAATATTAAGAGTGACTTAATCATGAGATCCCATTAAATATAAGGACGTTATTCTTAAAGTATTTGTAGTCGAGCTTTACTGTAAAGTGGGATAACCTTAAAGCATTAAGACTATTATGTAGATAGACTGATGATCATATCTCATGGATTATGGATAAGGAGTTATCAAGTCTTAACATAGGTATGAATATTAGGAGTAATATTTATATTGGATTGACCCGCTATGAGAGTACTACATAGAATGTTATGCAAAGTGTCATAAGTTACTCTCATGGTGATAGTGGTGTATACCACCCTTCGATCTGAAACCACTATGGACCCTAGATATAGAGTTGAATACTTTATTGCTAATCTAACATTATCCATAACTAGATGACCATAAAGACAGTTGATGGGTACTCCACAAAGCATGCTATTGAACATGAGTGACCTAGATAGAGTTTGTCCATCTTACATAACAAGATAAGTGTCTAAGGGTCCAATATTGAACTGGACAAGGATAACACGGTATATGCCTTGTGTTCAATATAGACATAAGAGCAAAAGGGTAATTGTTCATACAAGTATTATCACAAAAGGTTTTGTCAGATCACATGACATTTTTATGACTTGGATAACAGTGATGTGTTGTTAGATATCACTCATTATTTATTATGTTAAAGGTGTGATTTAATATAATTGTCAATGTCACAAAAACCTACAGGGTCACACACATAAGAATAGATTGATAAGAGGTAAAGTAAATAAGGAACACCATAAGGTATGGTGCACTTAAGTAAATGTAGAATGTCGTAAGGTACAATACACTTAAGTTGAATACAGAATGTGGTAAGGTACCACACACTTAGGTGATATATGGTACACCATAAGATATGGTGCACATACACTTAAGTGGGTTTTTTAGCTTGCAGCCCACACAAGTGGTTATATAAATAGAACCCTTGTGCAGAAGTATGCACACTTGATGAAAATTCAGACTGTGAAATCCTACCAGTATTTTTCCTTATTCTCTCTCTCTCTCTCTCTCTCTCTCTCTCTCTCTCTCTCTCTCTCTCTCTCTCTCTCTCTCTCTCTCTCTCTCTCTCTCACACACACACACACACACACACACACACACACACACAAACACACACACACACACACACACACACACACACACACACACACACACACACACACACATTCAAAACCTTCAATGGTAGTAGCTAGCACTGAGACTGAATAAAGATGTTCGTGTGAATTGAGTAGAGGCGTTGTTCATCATATATCGCTTGTGATCACTTATTCGATTCAGAATCAAAGGTTTTATCACCACAATAGATAATCGCTCTATCATTGAGCATGACCATTCATAAGGATCACTACAGGGAAATTTTTATTTTCCGTTACGTTTTGGATCACATATTTCCCTTAAAAATGAAGTTTAAGGTTCACTTCTAACCAAACAATAAATAACAGGGTGAAGCGGTGAGTAGTCCTTCCATACGGTGGATCGAAACGGTTAGTCTCTTTTTCCACGAGAACCTGGAGTAGTTAGTCTTCAAGCTTTTAAACAAACTTTGTGAGCTTTTAACATAGGGCTTAACTTACAAACCTTAAACATTAATTCAGAGCTGATGTGTTATTCAGGCTCTGATTGGTGTGCAGACAGAGTTGACAGATGAAGTACTTATAAATATTTGTTTAAGTATCTAGAAGGTCATATTTCTTGGTGCTCCAAGAAGCAACATGTTGTTGCTTTGTCAACTTGTGAAGCTGGATATATTGCAGGTACCATGGATGCATGTCAAGCTATTTGGCTTCTGAATTTACTGCAAGATCTGAAGATCAAGGTAAATAAGCCTATGAAGCTGATGGTTGATAACAAGTCTGCAATCAATCTTGCTAAGAACCTAGTGTTGCATGGGAGAAGCGAGCATGTTGAGACTAAGTATCATTTTTTGAGAAGTCAAATCCAAAATGGAGTGCTAGGAGTTATACACTGTAGCACCGATAAGCATCTGACAGATGTTTTGACGAATACGATCAAGACTAATCAAATTCTCCACTTGAGGGATGAAATTGGTGTTGTTAGTTTTGATTAGCTGAATATGAATTGATAGATGATGTTAGAAGTAGTTCATATTCAATAATAATATTAGTTTTGTTAAGCTTAACCTAACTAGTGTAGGTTAGCATTTTGTCTACGTGACACTTTTTTGTGCGTATATATACAAATGTAGTTGGCAATAATTGTAGAGCAGTAAGTAATAACATAACTATTTATGCAACCGTTTTAGAAGAACAATGAAAGATACCTTTTTGTATGCAATGTGAGACTAAATATATCTAAGGATGAAAAAAATATCGGTTTGCGTGTGTATGTGTAACAAATATACTTGAATAAAATAAATAGATATTTCATCTATCCTTTAGTTAACAAAATACATAGATAAATATAATGCTATACATACTTATTTATAAAAGTATTAAAATTATAATGTTAATTAAATACAAATATTACCTATGTGTACTTATTGAGTATCCTAATTTGAGGTTATTTGTTTAATTAATAATTTTATTGTCAAAATAAAAGCGTAGAATTATCATATTTTCATTTATAAAATAATTTATTGTATCATATAAAACAAATAAATTTTATATAATTATTTATTTATCTGGACATAAATACATTTTTAATTTTTATTTTGATATTAGAGATTGAAATCCACTAAATACAATGAAAGTGTTTAGACAACTAAATTGAGTAAATATTAAATGAACTTAATTGAAATACATTATCAGTATAAAAAGGTTTTACACAGCCACTTAATTATAGGTTAGATATTAAGAAGAGTCTGACTTTTATTTTAACCACTTATAAAGTAATATAAACGAATAATGATAATTAATTTATTTTATAATTTTTTTTACCCCAATTGTACATAATAATTAATCTCATATTAAATACTGTCAACTTTGTATAAACTTTTTTCTTTGAAATAACACCAATCATAGTGATAATTTAACTTTCAACAGGAAATAGAAGAATTATAAGTTGATATTTAAGGATGATACGATACTCTATCGGGGACATATGTTGTTCTATACCCTCAATAGAGATAGTAAAGAGAAAATCTTGAGTATGTGGTGCTTGCAAACAAACAAAAACTGCTTTATGTCTTGGTTATTTCAAACTTTACTTCCATGTCCTGAACACTTTTACTAAAAATGACACTCGCCAAAACATGTCGTGCTTTAGGAGGGACAATGTTCTTTCAAGTAACACCGTTAAGGTCAAAATTTGGAATCACAACACTAAGACTATCCAAAGCTCTTTTGAAACTAAGGTCCATACCATATACCACATTGTCGCTCAAAATATGATCCTGTAACACCCAAGACTGGGACCTAGAAGCCACAAACGGATATGGAGTCACCTCTACTGCCGAGTACAGACCCAATCCTATAACTCTAATAGGTAAATAAATCCACCCTCCACTGAAAGTCCCTGAAAAAAGGATCTCCACCAACCACAATGTCTTCAACTGCCCTTCGAAACTCTTTATCAAACAAAATAGTTGCTTTCTTCATATGATTAGGTTGACATGTTTTAACGCCAAAATAGCTTGGTGATACCCATGCAAGAAAGAAGCAGAAAAAGCTCACTCTGTGAATCCCTTAGTTGTTGCAAAATATGCATGAGTTCAATAGTCATGACTATTCTCTTTAAGAAAAACCCCTTAATAAAGCCTTCATCTCGACTAATAACCTCTCCAAGCATCTTCATTACTAACATCGTCCTCCTAATGTCCGAAGGAAACAACTCCCCACAAAGTTTATTATCATCACACGAAGGCCCAAAGATCTCAGTTTTATGAATATTCAATATGAGACATAATCCTAGACGAATCTCCCGAATGATGTTAAAGGCTTTAGTCACCTCATCTGAATCCCTATGATGGTCCCATCATGGAGGTACCAAGCATGAATAAGAAACTCATAATTTTCACCGATCTAATGAATAAGTGAATGTAAAACAAGGGCAAAAAGGAGTGGCCTTAACGGGTCACCTTATTGCACTCCAATACCTGACATGATATGTTCATCCCCATGGTATAATCTTGCTGCCTGACCATAGAGAAACTCAACCCACATGAAAATATATGGGCATCTCACCCTCATCTCTCAAAGAATGATTGATCGATTTATCAGGTTAAAAGCATTCGTGAGCATAATCAGAGGTCCATCTCTATGCCACTTTCTCAACACCCTATTGGCACTGTGCAAAATGGCTTAAGCACCGTCCGATGCACTGTTTCTAAAATGGAAGTCAATGAGATATCATGCCACATCATTACCAACCCATTTCATTGTAACCTTAGATACTAACCGCCTTTAAATAGAACCCACATCAATTGGTCACATCCCACCATCAGGGTTCAATAACGGTGTCAGAGGTTACGGAGGCCACAAACATTGTCAAACTCATCAAGCATCTCCCTCCCAAACATAGGTTAACAACTAGGGTGATTGCATATAAGAGATATCTAGACACAACAAAATCTTCCCCACACATTGTGTCCAATAAATGTCGAGCTCGTAAACCATCTATACCATATGAAGTCCTTTTGGAGAATGATTTAATGCTTTTAAACCACCTGAAGACAATATTAACTTCAAACCACTATAAGAGCTTTAGAGAGAAAAGTGGTCGGCATGGAAGGAGGTGGTTTGTACGGGTGTTTAGACTCCAAAGCCTTTATAATATGTGAATTATAGGGGACTACACTAGATAACCCTAACAATTTCACAGCCACTGTGAAATGACCATCTGCAACCTTACAAAGACATTGCTTGACGTTAGAACTCACCTTTGCATATTTCTCTTTAATATAAACTCCCTTATGACCTAACTTATTTTGCTCAGAGTTACTTAACACACTATCAACTAACTTGACAAGACCATATGCATTCCTCCAAGTAGTTAGACATTCCAAATTATGACCTTGTTGCAAGAATTTCCGATTTCTAAATTTGCGATCCTGTCTATTTTGAGGCTTGACCATCTGTAAAGTACAATGAGGAAAAAGTATTAACCGAACCCAAGCACATACAGATCCCGATTCAACAACCACCAGAGTGCATCTTTCAATGCTTGAGAGAAAGCATGCCGACATTTAAGAGATATACTCTTAACAATAAAGATAAGTGTTGTGAAAACTCACTATATCAACCATGTGTCTAATACAATCTCCTAATTTACATCAAAGTTATCAAAATCTTTTGCAAATGATTTTACAATACTACAATATGACTTTCGACGTCCCTTATCCTATCAAAAGAGTAACTCGAACTAGAATAGAAATACTTTGAATAAAATAAATAGATATTTCATCTATCTCTTTTTTAGTTAACAAACACTAGTACATAGAAGAATATGTTAAGTATTAACAATTGTGAGTAGTGTGGATAATAGTCTCACATTGGATAGGAATGTGATAACTTGAGCATTTATAAGTGAGAGAACCCATACACCTATCACCTTAAAATTTTGAGTGAGTATGTCGTGTGTCTTTTGACAAAAGGTGTTGCTCTAGAAAGGAAAGTCTCACAATGTTCAATACTCCCTAGTGAAAATCTTCCCCTAACAATGTTATCGTTGAAGAGTGTCAACGCCGGTACAAGAATGCAGTTGCACAGTTGAAACTTTCGCTTAAGGGGGAACATTGTAGAAGCATTGTAGATAGACTCACACTTGAAGGGAGTGTTTAGTATTAACAAGTGTGATTAGTGTGAATAATAGTCCCACATTAGATATGAATGTGGTAACTTAAGTATTTATAAGTGAGAGAATTCATACACCTATCACCTTAAGATTTTACCTTAAGATTTTAAGTGCGTATGTGATGTGTTTTTCACAAAAGTGTTGCTATAGAAAGAAAAATCCCACAATATTTAATACCTCCAATAAAAATCTCTCCTAACAAAATATAATGATATTCATACATTTTTATAAATATAAAAATATCTGAAAGCAATACTAAATTAATATCCTAATTTGAGTTTATTGTTTAATTAATAAATTTATTATCAAAATGAATGTGTAAAATAATAATCATATTCATTTGTCGTAAAGAAACAAATTCTACATAATTATTAAAATAAATATTTATTTATTTTAACATAAACACAATTTTTAAAAATAAATTTAATAGCTAGATATCTGCTGACACATTAAAATCCACTAAATACAATGAGAGGGCTAAGGGAATATTAAATATTGTGAAAGTTTGTATATAAATGAACTTTTCATAAACTTTTTTGTTTTAAATAACACCAATGATAGTGAAAATTTAACTTTGAAATTCGGTGATGGATTACTATATTCATCTTCAATTATGAGGCTTATTAATTTTAGCTTGGAAAAAAGTGTACTTGTTTTTTATATTTTACAGAACAATAAAATAATAATAATAATGTTGCAAGTACTTGATAGCGTGTATGTATTGTACTGTTTCTGACTTGTTTATAGACATTACTTCTACTTTTCATTTTTTAATAATACTATTTTTCTTTACTTTTCTCATATATTCATAAAATAATAAAGCTGCAAATGGTTAGAACTTGTTGGTAATAGCATGCACACTGCTTCTTGCTGTTTGAAGCAAAGAGAGAGAAGAAAGAAGAGAAAGTGCTTTGAGAATTGTATACAAAAAACAAAAGAATGAAAGAATCACTGTATCAGAGTGTGATGTGATCATGAGTGGTTTCACTCAAAGGTTTTTTTCTTTTTTGAAACACTCATGATTCTTTGATACGCGTGCTTTGTTTTTGATGAAATGTTATTTATTTTTATTTGAAATAAACATCTTGTTAGGACTTTGACCTTTTTTTAGCAGTTTTTGTTCCTTTGTTGATGTTTGTTGGATTCTTATGTTTTTTACAGACAAGAACAAAATGAGATTCTCATGTTAAGAATAATTATATTCATCTTCAAAATGGACCCTTGTTTTGTACCTTTAAGTCAATAAAACAAATAATGGGGTGGTGGTGATTCATTATTTGCTGAAGGATATTGCTTCAAGTTTCTTCCTTTTTTGAGGTTTCAACAAGTTTTACAAAATGGTTTCCTTAGAAGAAAAGGTTAAAACTGTTGGAGTTGGAGGTGGACTTGTTGCTGAGATCAAATTGCTTAAGGAAATGCAAGAACATTGTGGTATGTTATTTTTGTTTACTTCTCTTTAATAGCTTAAATTATAATCACTTTTTTTATGGTTTCATTTTTTAGGGGTGAGAAAGAGTTTGAATTCTGAGTTATGGCATGCTTGTGCTGGTCCTCTTGTGTCTCTACCTCAGGTGGGAGGTCTTGTTTATTATTTTCCTCAAGGACATAGTGAACAGGTGAAGTAGTCTCTTTTGAAAGTGCTTATTTGTTTCTTCATTTTTTTTGTATATTTAAAAGCCCTTTTAAGATTTTTTTTTCTTTAGGTTGCAGCTTCTACTAGAAGAACAGCAACTTCACAGATTCCAAACTACCCTAATCTTCCTTCTCAGTTGTTGTGTCAGGTTCAAAATGTCACACTACATGTGAGTATTTTTTACCACTTTTTCTTCCTTAATCACTTATTTCATTTTCAAAGTTTTTACCTTTAATCTTTATGTTATGATGATGATGATAGGCCGATAAGGAAACAGATGAAATCTATGCTCAAATGACTCTTCAACCATTGAATTCTGTAAGCTATTGGAAATCTTAGTACTTCTAGAATTTCTGTTATTATGATACATCAAAAATGTTAATGTTAGGGTTAAGATTGATTGTGTTTTTGTTTTTGTGTTAGGAAAAAGAAGTGTTTCCTGTATCTGAGTTTGGATTGAACCAAAGTAAACATCCAACTGAGTTTTTCTGCAAAACTTTGACTGCTAGTGATACAAGCACACATGGTGGTTTTTCAGTTCCGCGCAGAGCTGCTGAGAAGCTATTTCCTCCATTGGTAAGGACTAGTTTGGTTGTAATTTGAAAAACCTTTTTTTTTTACTCTACAAGAATCATTATATGATTATTGTGTTTTGGTTTTAGGATTACACAATTCAACCTCCAACTCAAGAACTTGTTGTTCGAGATTTGCATGATAATACATGGACGTTTCGACATATATACCGAGGTGAGAATGTTTTCTACATCTACGTAGCATCTTCTTTCGACAGTTTATATTAATGTGTGTCCGGTGTCTGAAGTCTGTTAGAGCCGGACACGACTCCTTGACACTTGCACGTGGTAGAGCCGGACTGGTTTAGATCCTAATGTTTTTTTCTACTTTTTTCATGTAGGTCAGCCGAAGAGACATCTTCTCACCACAGGATGGAGTTTGTTTGTCGGCTCAAAAAGGCTTAGAGCTGGTGATTCAGTTCTTTTTATCAGGTAAGTTTTGTGGTTTGCTTCATTTTTATCGAGTTGCCACAACATGACACGAAAATTTGTAAAATTCTTCTAACTAGCCATGTTTTTACATAACTTGATACTAAATTTGATGCTTCGATTGTTTCAGGGATGAGAAATCACAATTGCGAGTTGGTGTAAGGCGTGCAAATCGTCAACAGACAACAGCGTTGCCATCATCAGTACTTTCTGCTGATAGCATGCACATAGGTGTCCTTGCTGCTGCAGCTCATGCTGCCGCAAATCGAAGTCCATTCACGATTTTCTACAATCCAAGGTATACCATAACATGTTCATACTGTCATCATCTCAGATGTCATTTTTAGATGTAAATGTAATTGTAGTGCTGATTTTTGTCGAGTTTATTCTCAGGGCATGTCCTTCAGATTTTGTTATTCCACTGGCGAAATACCGAAAAGCTGTTTATGGGACTCAGCTCTCGGTTGGTATGAGATTCGGTATGATGTTTGAGACCGAGGAATCGGGTAAGCGCAGGTAATTTCCTCAATGCCCGGATTATGATACAGTGAAATATGTTTCTGGTTGAAGTTTTTGGCGTGATATGTGTGAAGTTGATGTATAGTTTTTCTTTTCCTGCAGATATATGGGAACGATTGTCGGTATCAGTGACGTCGATCCACTAAGGTGGCCTGGTTCTAAGTGGCGAAATGTTCAAGCCGAATGGGACGAGCCAGGGTGTGGTGATAAGCAAAATAGAGTTAATGTATGGGAGATCGAGACTCCCGAAAGCCTTTTTATCTTTCCTTCTATGACTTCGAGCCTAAAACGGCCGTTACAGCCCGGTTTTTCAGGTAAGTTTCTTAATTATCTAATAATTCCTACTTTATCAAAATGTCTTCTACTTGATGATTATTTGTTATGCTTGTATTTTGATGCAGAAAATGAGTGGGGAACTTTGATAAGAAGACCTTTTATTAAAGCACCCGAAAACGGAACAATAGATCTCTCGAACTCGATGTCAAATCTCTACCAAGAAAACATGATGAAGATGATGTATAAACCACAAGTTATCAACAACAATGGAACATTCTTACCTGTAATGCAACAAGAATATGCTCCTATAAGAGTTCCTTTGCAAGATATCAAGTCTTCGCATGCGATGGAGAATCCGAAAGTTCATCTTTCGACCACAGAGAGCATACCTAATAATACCTTAAACATGCATTCGTTGTTGAGAAGTGATCAACCTGAAAAGTTTCACCCTTTGACCAAAACCGAGAAGATGAAAATAGAATCCGAGTCGTTGCCTGATCAAATTTTCGACTTCCCTTCTTTTGAAGCCTGCAACAACATTGAAAAAGCGAATGCTGCTAATCCTGTCAATCCTCAAAGCCTTGCAAACCAATCGACATATCATAATCAAAATCCGTTATTATTCGCTCAAACTAGTCCATGGCCTATTCAGCAGCAGCCTCAGTTAGATTCGTCGATGTTGCATCCTCAACTGATTGATATGGTCCAGCCCGATTCTTCCGTTGTAAACGGCATACTTCCTCAGATAGACGTCGATGAATGGATGATGTATTCTTCTTGTCAACCTCAAGCAGTGAATCCCTCTATACCTTCAATGAACCAAGAAGTTTGGGATCATTATGTCAAGAATTTTAACATGAAGGATCTTTCAGACGAAAGCAATAACCAAAGTGAAATTTGCGTCAATCTCGATGTTAGTAATAGTGTGAATACCACTATGGTAGATCCTTCTTCCACTTCAAACACAATTTTTGACGATTTTGGCACAATGAAGGATAAAGATTTTCAGCATCCTCACGACTGCATGGTCGGAAACTTAAGTTCTAGCCAAGATGGCCAATCTCAGATAACATCCGCAAGCCTAGCCGAGTCGCACGCCTTTTCTCTACGAGACAACTCAGGCGGCACCTCTTCAAGTCACGTTGATTTTGATGAAAGTAGCTTTCTGCAGAACAATAACTCATGGAAGCAAGTAGCCGCACCGATCCGAACCTACACAAAGGTAACAACATTCTTTTTATGGCTTTAAAATTTGTTGTTTTATTTAACATGTTTGATATTGTTTTATTGTGTGACAGGTGCAAAAAGCAGGTTCAGTTGGAAGATCGATTGATGTAACTACATTCAAGAACTATCAAGAGCTGATTCGCGCAATTGAATGCATGTTTGGACTAGATGGTTTGCTGAATGACACAAAAGGTTCGGGATGGAAACTAGTATACGTAGATTATGAGAGCGATGTTCTACTTGTTGGAGATGATCCTTGGGAGTAAGTTTCTTATCCTTATAGTCTTTGCAGCGACCCTTTTAAAAAAAGGTGTGTCAGTGTCCGAAACCGACACAGACACTTATGATCACATTTAGTTTATTCATTTTTTCAAATTATTACTCGATGTGAACGTGTCAGTGTTGCGTGTGTTGTGTGTCTGGTGTCCATGCGTAATAGCTTGTAGCCTTATTTTGGAAGAATGTTGTGTGCAGGGAATTTGTGGGGTGTGTTAGGTGCATAAGAATATTATCACCTACAGAAGTTCAACAGATGAGTGAAGAAGGGATGAAGCTATTAAACAGTGGAGCATTGCAAGGAATCAATGTTTGAAAGACAAGTATGATTTGTAACAAAATGTGTTTGTAATATGTATGAACTAAAATGACAGTAATTTAGGATTTTGGAGCATTAGTATTGGTAGGTATTGGCCAACAAACCTTTAGATTATGACAGAACAAAAATTATGAGATGTTGAATGAATCAAAAGGTTACATTACATGCCTTAACTTGTAACGTATTCTTGAAAGAATGTGGAAATATCATTCATTATGCTATATTAATCTTGTACATTATTGAAAAATTTCTTTAAATTATCAATTTGAAATATTTATGATGCATAGGTAAGGATATTGAGCTTGTAATGGTCTTATAAAATGCATCCATAATTATTATATTTATTGTTACTATTTTAAATATATCTCTACTTTTTTACATTTTCATGTTTTTAATGATTTTTGAAGAAAAAAATAGAAGTGAAATTAATAAGAGAGTAAAATTTAAATGCACTTAAATATTTTTTATAAAAGTGAGTTTTGTTTTATTTTAAAATTGTTTATATTTAAGACCGAAAAGAGTATTGTATAGTAATTTGAAAACCTTATGCAAGAAACAAAAAATTTAAAAGGATGGAGAATATTTTATTTTGGAGGATTATTTATAATCAACTATCAACCTTTCAAAATTCAATTGCATTAATTTCCATAGTAGCAGTGGTATTGTTATTTTTATCATGAATCAATATTTTAAGACCTATCTAAAACCGGACTTAAATAGTAATTTTCAAACTCATATTATAATAGATTTTTTTTGAAATACTATGATAAAGCTCTAATGTTTGTATCATTCTCCTTATTTTGAAATACATTCTCCACATCCTTATAAAAATGAAGAATGAACTTGTTTGTATCAGTCTGAATTTGAGCTATTATGAAGTATATCACATTGGTTTGTTTCAAAATTTAACAGTGTCACATCAATTCACGATTGAGTTCAATAGCAAATTTCTTAACCACCTTCATCTGAAGACTAAAAGAAAGTTAACTAACTAACAATGGACACCGGTATTCTTGTTGTACTATACAATAAACTCTCCTATTATCCACCAGAATACCAGAAATTCAATTCCTATTGCAAAATCTTAGTTAAATATATTGCTCCCACCATTTTAGGACATCTGCAAGATAGGGGTTAATAAAGTAAGATATTTACAATATATATATGATGAGTAAAGATTTAAACTCACATTGCACAAGCAATAATAAACATTAAAGAATCTGATTACGCAGAGAACTACTAGCAGACCAATAGACAATTATATGATTTACAATAGCATGGGAGGGAATTGTTAACAAGAAATCGCAAAATAGAAAAACTATGTGGAAAATTTAGCATAAAACGCAACATAAAAAATCAGAATAAATTGTGTTGCACACCAAGTTACCAAAATCAACACGGTCATCTATAGACAACTTGCCTAGTTTAGGAATCTTGAGCATGCTGGTCTATTGGACTTAATTAAGCTATCATGGCAAACTGACGCGGCTCTTCAACACATCATATCTGACCTGCAAACTAGTTCTAATATTCATCCTGAATTTATTAGAGTTTGGCCTAACACAACCCTACAAAAAAGGGCGAGCTTGAGTTACAGTTGCCGCAAGAGGAGGGACGGGCGAGCTTCAGTTACAGTTGCTGCAGAAAGCTTTGCTAGGTTAAACGAAAAGAAGGAATAATAACAGCTCAAAATATCTTTTAAATTTTAGAAATGCATTAAATGAGTGTCATTTAAAGTAAAATAAGGTGTTATTTTAAAATTTATCTTCAAATATTTTAAATGATACGTCTGTAAATATATTTTTATATTTTCACGAGGAATTCTAATAATATATAGGGTGATAATTTTGACAGATTTGACTATGTTAAAAAAACTTTCTTTTCTTTTATCATATCAAAATATATATTTAATTAGAACAATAAATTTTAATTATTTAATAAATATGAAGAGTTTAAAAGAATTGAATCTCGAAGAATGATAGGGCTGTGAAAATGATCAATAGTCATAAAGCATTGAAATTTACATATTATAATATGAAACAAAAATATTTTTCGCAATAGAGGTTAGCATTCATTCACTATATAATAGGATTTGTTACTTGCTCTTTTTCGCACCACTCGACTTCTCCAACTAATGTTATGGTTTGAAAGTGAAAAAAGATAGGTAAAGTGCTTCTGTCCATTTTTTTTCTTTAACTTTTGTTAAAATTTCAAAATATAGATAGACAATTAAAAAACAAAGAGAAAAAAAAGTCAAGTCAGTTTTATTTGTCCGGCAAAAAAAAAGCTAACGTTTTTTTCAAAAAAAAACTAAAGAGAAAGACTATTTAAACTAACAAAATAGTTTTTAAAAGACTATATTATAACGGACTAAAGCAAAATATTATATTAAATTAAAATACTAAATTATACATTAAATTTTACTTTTAATATAATTTGACAAAGTTATTTAATTGTATATAAAAGAATTAAGTGCAATAGAAAAGTGTACACCATGCAAGTCATATTGAGTTTCTTAGTGATTAAGCAACCAAATTCTCTATCCTAATGAAGCAAGACAAATTCGTAGGTGCGATGAAGAATTATTAGGGTAACAAACCAACAAATATGAGTTAATGTTTTTGGATCCACTGCACTACACTCCAACTCAATCTCAGTCGTTGGATTTAGATTGCTATCCTCAGTTCTCTATGCAAATGCTCCAAGACGAAAGTTAAATATAAAAATTTGAAAGAGTCTAAAGTTGACTTCATATGCTTCAAAAATGAACTAATTCATCATTTTCTTTCCATTTTCCAATATCTTATCAATTACAAAACAAATCTAGAACTCAAATACACAACATAACTTAAAATGATGCTCTACTTTTGGTAAGCAAACACTTCTTATGAGATTTGATGACGATTCCATTCGCGCCAAAGAGACATAACAGAATGAATAATATTCTCACTTGCTACATTTGTTGTATAAGCTATAAGCTCCTAAGACTTTAAACCGATCTAACCGGTTTCTGAAGAACCGCAGATAACACAACTACGGGTTTACCCGATCCAAAACTATCAACCTTTTCGCCCACAACCCATTTCAATTTCTTATAACCAAACCTTTCAATCAACCTTGTAAGAGTTTGTTTCTTCTCTTCACTATCACAAAAGAAATTATCAAGCCAAAACAAACCACCGGCTCTCAAAACTCGATCAATATCAAACATCAAAAACTCCAACTTCTCCGCCTTTCCTCCAACAACATCCAACGCATTCGAAGCATGAATCAAATCAAACACATTGTCGTAAAACGGAAACCTATGATCTAAGCTCAAGTAAATCGGAAAAAGTCCTCTAGCAGCAACGAATTCACTAAATGGTGCATCAACATTAAGAGTATTTGTAATCACAGTAACATTTCTATCAAACATTCTAGCAGCAAAAGAACCAGAACCACCACCAATATCAAACCCTACTCTAATTCCACCATTTCCTAAACCTAAAACATCATCCATCAAAAAATCATTTTTACTCTTACCCTTCAAAAACCTTTGATTCTCATTTCCACCACTCACCAAATCAAAACAATTAACACAATCTCTACTCAATTTCTTACCTTTCAAACACTCAAAACTCTTACAACTCAAACCACTCCAATTGAAAGTGTTATTACCTAGAGGCTTCCATAGAGAAACAGGTAAAGGAAAAAACCCTAATTTTGAAATAGTTTTAGAAAAACACCTTCTTCTTGGTAATGGCTCACACCCTTTTAAGATCAGTTTCTGAGCTAAACTCCAATCATCAGGACAAGTTCCAGAGAGTTTGTATCTCATGAACTGTGACAACAAGTCCGAATTTTTCTCACAAGAATGACCAACAGATGAAACCATTTCAGTGATCCCAGTTCTTGAATCTTTACCTAGAGGAAGTTGATGGCGTTGGAGGAAGATTTTGAGCTCATTTGCAATGTTGGGTCTTGAAAGATCAAATCTTTCATAACCAAGAAGCTGTTTTTCCATCTGGGCTAGTTTCTTTTGAGACAAATCAATCTCTCTGAGGATGAGTGATACTTGTTCTGAGACAAGAGAGATGTTCTTGTTGTGAATAACGTTGTTGTTGTTGGTGTTGTTTTTTGAGGAAGAAGATGAAGTGAAAGCATAGAGAGCAAAGAGATTGGTTGTGATGACACAGAAAATCATGAGAATGTTAACAGCTGAAGAACAAAGGGATGCTCTTTTGAATCTTGCTGTTCCATCACCGATTTTCAGAGAAACTGAACCCATTTTTGGTGAATCAGTGAAGTAGATTTGGATGAGTGAGGAAGAAAAGCTTGGTTTCAAAGAAACCAAATCTCAATGAAACATTTGTGTCGGTTTGTGTCTGTAGCATTTTTTCATGTTACTACTTTAACTGTTGTTTTTGTGTGTAAATGTTTTGTTTACTGAGAAATTAAAATAATGTTAATCTAATTTTTTTTGTTTAAACACTGATTATGAGATCTATAATCAATTCTATTAATATAATAATAATAATAAGATCTATTATTATCATCAAGTTGGAATTTTTTAATATTTGTGTAAAAAGAAAATGTATGCCAGTTGTCATTTGTTATTTAATTAATGTTTGGTAGAAAAAGTACTACTTCCAATAAAAGTGAATTATTATCTCAGGTTAGGGCTGGCAATGAACCGAACCAACTCGAAAATAGTTCGAAATTCGATTCGACAATTAGATCGTTGAACTAGGTTCATGAACCTAATGAGTTGAGTATGAGCGAAAAATTAAGTTCGTTAACTAAATGAGCTGAACTTGAACTCTACATAGTTCGACTCGTTAGGTTCATGAGTTAACTCGATTACATATGAGAATAATTATACTGTCTTTAAGATTAGGTTTAAATATTTAATCTAAATCTTAGACAAATTTAATCTTCAACTTAGTAGTTTTTGAATTAGACTCTCAAATGTATCTCTTGAAAGTTGTGTAAGTTTTGAATTAGTAGATTTCGAAGATAAAGTTAAATTTCAATATGATAATTTTTATTTTATTTTAATATTTTATTTTAAAAAATATATATTTATTTAAAATGTCAAATATACTAAAATATATATATATTAAAAAAAATAGTTTTTAAGCCCGTGAATCATGTGAGCTGATCCTAATGAGTTGAACCAAACTGTTCGTGAACTTATAACAAGTCGAGTTTGAACTTAAAAAAAAGTTCGTGTTGAACTCGAACTCGAACTCGAACTCGAAACAATTCATAACGAGTCGAGTTTGAGCTTAAAAAAAGTTCGTGTTGAACTCGAACTCGAAAAATTCTTAATGAGTCGAGCCGAGCTGAGGTGAGTTCGACTCGACTCGACTCATTTCCAGCCCTATCTCAGGTGAATATTTTGTGTGATATTATGAATAATGAAAAGAAAAAAAAAATAGTCAAAGACAAAAAATAAATTGAAAAATTAATGAATAAAAGGAATTAAAAAAATTATTGACAAGTCCTATGTATTTAAAGTCTTTTATTAATAAGTTTTTTTTTAATGTTTTATGGAGAAATTTTATTTATGAAATGACAAACAAATATTTAAATCAATGATTTTCAAATATTATTGTAATAAAAATATTTTCACTGTAAATTTATTTTCCAAAAATTATAATTATAGTTATATTTTTATTACAATATTTTAATATTCCATTTTATTTCTTATAAAATTATTTTATTTCAATTAAAAGTGTATTTTGATAATTTTTTTCATTAAACAAAAAGCAGAGTTTTTTTTGTAAAATAATGTAGTGACTAAATTTATATTTTAAGTTTAAGTGTAAAGAAATTATGGAAATATTTAAAAGTGTACACATTGTTTTCAATTGATTTAAATAAATTACTATTATTACTTTGGGGAGTGTTATGCGATAATACACCATTACCTTACATCAGGAACCAATGCAAATAATAATAAAATAATATTGCTCATAAAAAAACTGCAAATAATAATGAGATCTAAAGGTCAAAATTTTGTCAAGTTACAACAATAATTGATGTCTTTTCAAACTCTTAATGAGATTGATATAAGTGTTACTTAATGGTAAAGAAAGTTGGACTAAATAAAAGAGTTTAACAACTTTACTAAACCATCTTCATAGATTATTGGATATTAAAGCATTGTCATAATGTATAGTTTTTCCACTTAAATTTAGCTTCCATAAATGATAAATGAACTATTAGTTTAAATCATAATGTAAAGTGGTTCAATATGCTCTTGACGCTTCCGTTTGCTCATCTTTGTAGAATCTGCCACTTTAAAGAATCTTGGAGCTAATTCCTTAGTTGCATTCCTTAGTTGTTATTAGAAGCTTATAATAACTATAAAAACAAATGAAGAAAGCAGAACCAAAGAAACCAATGCAAGCAAAATAATAGAAGATGCTATATAAATAGATAAATATCTTACTTGTCCATTATGCTGACAAGTTAATTCCTTGCATCCTTTTCGCAACGATTGACATTGAACTAAATTTTCAATACAGTAGGGTTCAGAAGAGTTTTCATTTTTCTAGGATTCATAAACACTAGGGTCACCCATTTTTCTATCTTGGGTTGTTTAACATAAACCTTTTCAACAAGTGGATCGTTCAAAAACGTAGATTTGACGTCCATTTCATATATCCCTTAATTGTTGTTATTCACAATATCAATAACTAACATGATGGTTTCTAGCCTAGCCACATATGCAAACACCTCCTTAAAGTCTATTCCTTCAAGTTGCAAGAATCACTTTGCTACCAATCAAGTCTTATGCTTGATCACCTCACCTTTGGGATTTGCCTTCACTTTATAGACTCATTGAACACCTATCGCCTTTTTTCCAAGCGGTAAATCAACCAACTTCCAAGTACCATTTTTTCAATAGATTCCAACTCCTCATTCATTACACAAATCTACTTTGGATTGCTTAGAGCCGCTTCTGTGCTAACCAGTTCGGATTCAGCTAAAAGCGCAAAGTGGATGAAATCACCATCATCATTTATTCTGTTCTTTCAGAATCCCTCACATTCTTGGAGTCTTTGAGGTAACACACGTTGCCTTGTTGATCGTCTATCATTCTCTTCATTTCGGACCTCAATCGGTGGTTGCACGGCTGTTTCGGAACTTTTAGGATTAGAAAAAATAGTTGTTGGATTTCTGTTTTTCTTGCATGTAACCGATTACACCAGAATAAACTAGATGGGTGTAATCGGTTACACCAGGGCCTGCATGTCTAATTTCTTCAAAAATAACATCACGGCTGATCACTATTCTCTGATTTCGCGCATCAAACAACGTGTATCTACCAGTAGAGTGATATCTTATCAATATCATCTCCTCACCTTTGTCGTCAAACTTCTTTCTAAGTTGACCTGACACATGTCGATACGCCAGCGAACTGAAAACTCTCAAATGACTTAGATTTGGTTTGAATCCAGACCATACCTCTTCTTGAGTCAGCTTCTAAAGCTTCTTAGTAGGACACCTATTCAACAAATAGGTGGTTGTAGAGACCGCTTCTCCCCATAACTCATTCGAAAAGTTCTTTCCACTTAACATGCTGCGAACCATGTTCATAATCAGTTGATTCTTTCTCTCGGTAGCACCATTTTGTTGTGTGTGTAGGGTGGTACCACCTCATGCACTATCCCCCCTTGGTCATAAAACTTCCCAAAGTCATTCGAGACGTATTTACCTCCAACGTCAGTTTTGAGCACTTTGAGTTTTTGACTGAATTGCCTCTCCATCATGGACTTAAAATTCTTGAATACATCAAACACCTCGTCCTTCCTCTTGATAAGGTAAGTCCATAGCTTTCTACTAAAATCGTCGATAAATATGATAAAGTACATTTTGCCACCTAACGTGTCAACTTACATCGGCCCGCATACATCGGAATACACCGCCTCAAGGTGAGCCTTGGTCCTATGACACACATCTCGTCCTTCCTCTTGATAAGGTAAGTCCATAGCTTTCTACTAAAATCGTCGATAAATATGATAAAGTACATTTTGCCACCCAACGTGTCAACTTACATCGGCCCGCATACATCGGAATACACCGCCTCAAGGTGAGCCTTGGTCCTATGACACACATCCTTGCTAAAAGTCCCCTTGTGTTGTTTTGGGCATTTGAAAAAAGTAATTTCTGTGTATATTTTATGCCTAATAAGTATTTCTATTTATAGAAAAACTTGTATCAATTTATGCCTAAAATTAAATACCCAAACTCTAGAACTGTTGATTATTCATTCAAAAAATTTAAATGACTTCCAAATAATATTGCCCTAAAACCTGCATTATTTTAATCTTTATTAAATTATTTTAATACTCCATTTCATTTCTTATCAAATGAATTTTTTTTCCAATTAAAAGTGTATCAAGTTCTTGTTTTTTCTTTTTATTATATCATATTAACGTATTTTGTTAAGTATAACTAGACCAATATTTACAATCTTTGAGTTTTGACTCATCATCTTTGAAATTATCAACCTGAATTATAATTGAGGGACAACATTAATCAATTTAAGATATTGGTCGTTGAATACAATCTTATACAAATTGTCTAAATTGATAGTTAAGGCCTGAAGGTCAAACCTTGGCCAAATTACAACAATAATTGTAGCCTTTTTCTGTGTCTTGTTATCCCATATGAGGTGGACAATGATGTAAAAATGGCAAATAAAATAGAAGCATGAAGGTTAAAATCGGTCACAAAAGCTACTTGCATTAAAAGTCATTTTTTATGCTGTATGTATACCATATACTTTTAATTTCTGAATTTCACAAAGTCAGAAATTTTCTTTATATCCTGACTTTTTGAATTTGGAAGCCACTGACTTGAATAAAATTCAAAATAGAAAACATCCCAAATGCTGATTACAGACGTCAAGGTCTTAGGGAACTGCACCTAAGATGCTTAGCATGGATTTAGGATAAAGTCTCAGATAAGCAAAATCATAAAAGAATGTTTATTTTCTCAAATGAAATTCAATTGCAATAAAGTATGATGAGTTGCTTTCTCAGTAACTGTTGAGACTAGGCTCAGTAATAAAGTACTCTGGAATTCAACCAAATCATCAACACTTATCTTCCCTTCCCCATTTTACTCTGGTGCCAATATTTCATACCAACATTGGTTTCCCTCATTATATTTAACTTCCATAATTGAAAACCCTACAAAAACAAACAAAATTACTAATAACCAGATGACAGATTCACCAGAACAAAACACAGTTGGCGAGTGCAGTAACAGGTGACAACATCATGAGGTAAATTACTTACTAGCTTAAAACTATAGGTTTTTCTCCATTCTAAACATAGTGGCCAAAACAGCGGAAAATAAATTATATTAGATCACTACACAGAAACATAAGAGAATGTGAAAAACAAAAATACCTTCCAAACTGTTTCAAAGGAATTGCTGTCAACAGCATCAAAATTACTTCAATAGATTGCAACGATTTGGAAATATGAACAGGGGAAGGTGAGGGAATATTTCCAACTGCCTGCTCAAATGCTTGTTTCTGTGGAAATTCAAATCCAAGATACACCAGAACTTGATTGAGACGCATACCACAGTCTTTAACAATTGATAGTGCACAACTCTGCAAACTCCAAAGCAGATAATTCTATCAAAATCACAAGCACAGTTGCCATTCACTTGGGGAAAATTTAATTGAAACTGAATCTGCAGCTATGTTGTTAATCTCTGATAACGTAGCGCTGGACCCCAAAAATACTATGGCAGTTAGTAGGATGACCACTATTGTGACGACTAAAAACATATATTCCAACCGATGGTGTGGCGGTGAAGGACTTCTCTGTAAGGAGGTTAGCTGACAGATGGTGTGGCGGTGAGGAGCTGCTCTGCCACGCTATGCTGCAATAGTCGGGGCTATATAGCGCCCTATTGACAATAAAGATTTGCACAATACAATGCCTAACAGATCAAGAAAGTATTTTGACAATTAGGTCATCAACAGCATACAATTAATGCCACAACCCTAGTGTTCCATTCTACTGATGCTATTGGCTCTATCAGTGATGCCACCAATTAATACATGTTACCATCAAACTAGTAATTATTGTGGAAACTATATCCTAAACAAACTAAACAAACAGGATAAAAGCTTGATTAGTCGTTAAGACATGAATTAATAGACCAGCTCATTGCCAAAGAGAATCATCTTGAACTAAGCACAAAAGATAGAAAGCAAACCTGTAAAAGAAACTATACTCAAAATTTAATTCCTAAAATCATCCAAAAGGAAGCAAACACATCATGAAGTTACAGTTAATGCTACAGTGCAATATAGCTCCAATGCATAAAGGTCGGTAAAAAAAAAAGATTGTATATTTAAAATGGAACTTTATGCATCACAGTTTACGTTTAACTAGCAACACCAACAAAAATATGTCCAAAATTCCATTTAACTCATAAATATAAGCAGAAAACTTACATTTAATATTAAATCCAACATAAATTGTATCCACAACCTTGCATTAAGAGAAACTGAGAAAGCATATCATGCACGGCGTTTACTCAAACGCCATGAATTTGGCTCGTGGTATCTATCATAAAGTGGTTCAATACGCTCTTGACGCTTTCGTTTGCTCATCTTTGTAGGATCTGCCACTTTAAAGAATCTAGGAGCCAACTCAACAAGCCACTTGGGGTCTATGACTGTAACCTCACGCATATATTCCTTAGTTGTCATTACAAGCTCATGGTATATGACCCAGTCTGGCTGCCTCTGGAACAAAGCTGAACTTGGATGGATATATACAGGCTGATTCTCAACTAGTGTTCTGTAACCTTCTTGGGGGTCCTTTCTAGCGGCATGAAAAAAGAACCCGGCAGTGATAGCCTTCCGGATCTTGGTGAAGTTTTTTCCAGCACTCACAACATCCAATTTGTACCTGAATATCAGAATTGGTGATTTAGATTACAATTTAATCTCACTAAATGATATGTCACAAGACTAATGTCATAAAAAAATCATCATAAAACCCACATGATAACAGAAAAATGTTGGTAACAATAATGGCAACAAAAAGACCAAAGGGAAACTACTTGGCCATCCACTATATAAGGAGGAAAAAATTATCCTTTTCATTATATTTTGAACACAAAGAATAAAATACTAAGTGCACCAGTAAAACCGTTGAGAGTCTAAAATTTAATGCAAACTAAATATATAGAACTGAAGGGGAGCCTTGACATAAGGGTTGAAAAGCCATTGCAATGACAAAATAGCCATGGCCTTTAATTATAAAATTATCTGCTTACAAACCTTTTGCATGATATAAAAATTACCTAGGACTATAACTCCCTGCCACATATCTTACAACATGCTCTTGAGTTATATAGGACAAATGAAGAGAGCAGAACTTAAAACAAATGAAGAGAACAAAACAAAACCAAAGCAAGCAAAATATTATAAGATACTATATAAATAGATAGATAGATATCTTACTTATCCATGATGGTGAGAAGTTGTTTCCTTACATCCTGGGCTCTTCTCAACGACCGAGATTGAACAAAATTCTCAAAACACCAGGGTCCAGAAAAGTTTTTATTTTTCCAGGACTCATAAACAGCAAGTAGTGTAAGATGGTCACCCTCTGGCTGGAAAAACCTTGCCCTTTTCTGATCTGCTTGGGCCTGTTTCTCCCTGGGCCTGTAAAAAATATTGCCAGTCTGGATCATGGCAATTATGGTCAAAATCTCATCACTGCATCCAAGGTCTACACTGGCAAGTAGCATCTTGGACAGTGGTGGATCCAGGGGAAATTCAGCCATTTTCCTCCCCAATTTGGTTAAAAGGCCCTCTTCATCCAATGCTCCAAGACTATAAAGCTGCTCCATGGCGGAAATAAGTGCTTGTGGTGATGGTGGATCCATAAAATCAAATGACAAAAGATCATTTATGCCCATGGCTTTCATGCTAAGAGTAGTCATGCCCAGATTTATCCTTTGAATCTCTGGAACAGAAGTAGGTGACATCTCATTCCTATATGCACTCTCGGTATAGAGGCGATAGCACTTTCCAGGTCCAGTACGCCCTGCCCGTCCAGCTCTTTGTTTGGCTGAAGCTTGTGATATTGGAGTTATCACCAAGGAATCAAGACCTTGCTTCGGGTTATAAACATTTTGCTTAGCGAACCCCGGATCAATAACATAAAATATTCCATCAATAGTCAAAGAAGCTTCAGCAATGTTTGTAGCCACAACCACTTTCCTTTTTCCAGGAGGAGCAGGATCGAATATCCTAGATTGCATTTCACTAGGAAGAGCACTATAAACAGGTAAAATGATCAGCTCCGGGACATTCTTGCCTAATCCCTTCATTCTCTCGTAGAGAGACTGACAAGCAAAATCAATCTCCTCCTGACCAGTTAAGAAAAGAAGAATGTCTCCTTCAGGTTCTGTCAAGTGGATCTGTAGGACAGTGATCAAAGACGCATCCAAGTAATCACTTTCTGGCTGTTTGGTATAAAGTATCTCTACAGGAAAAGTTCTCCCAGGAATTGTGAAGATGTTACAGTTAAAGAAATACCCTGAAAATTTTTCAGCATCAAGAGTAGCAGATGTGACAATCAATCGCAACTCAGGTCGACGCTTCACCAGCTGTTTGAGCAGTCCGAAAAGAACATCAGTATGAATAGTTCTCTCATGGGCTTCATCAAGCATTATAACAGAATACTGCGACAGATTCTCATCAACCAAAATTTCCCTAAGAAGCATACCATCAGTCATGTACTTGATAACAGTATCAGGCCCGGTGCAATCCTCAAACCGAATGGCATAACCAACTTCCTCACCTAATCTACACCCAAACTCTTCAGCAACTCTCTTTGCGACAGACATTGCAGCCACTCTACGGGGTTGAGTACAACCAATTTTACCTCTGGTGGTGTAACCTGCTTCAGCAAGATACTGTGTAACCTGAGTAGTCTTACCAGAACCAGTTTCACCAATCACAACCAAGACCTGATTATCTAGAACAGCCTGAATCAATTCTTTTTTTAACTTGTAAATTGGCAAACTCTGCCTCTGTTCCTGAATAGAAAGCTTTGACCTTTGCCCAAAAGTAATTGTTTTCCCATAGGCATCTTTCTTCCATTCTGGCATATCGTAGGCCGATAAGCCAACACCCCTCAACTCTTGGGCAAGATGCCTTTCCCCAGACTCTGGCATAGGGTCCTCCCAAGGACGATTGAGATCCTTTGGGATTGAATCTAGCATGGTACGCTGCTGCTGTTCTCTTACTTCCCTACGCTCCTTTATAAGTGCAGATTGGAGCGCAGCAGCACGACCCAGAGAACCTTCTGGATTCTTAAAGATCTTGACAGGAGACATATCCATTGAGTACCTGCTCTGCCCTTGCAAGAAGGCGGGTTCATCGTCATTCATCTCAATCTCAAGCTCTTCTTCAGCGCCTTCCTCTTGGTACATCACTCCATCTCCCTCATCATCATAAGTGGGATACTCTGAAACACTCAAAACCCCTGAAGCAATCAATTGTTTTGCTTCCCATATCTCAGGAGAGCTCATTCTCTTTAGTGGCCTGCGCGTGGAACCAATATCATCCTCCTCAACAATCCTGATCCCAGAAAGCCCTGTCCTAGTCACCGGCCCGTCTTTCGAATCTTGTGGATTTGTCCTAAAAGATTCCTCCTCTGAGCTCTTCTTCAACGGAAGAAGATCCTTCCCGGTATGCTGATCAACATCCCTCATGGAAAGACTCAACTTGGAACCAGAAATTGAAATAACCTTCACATAAACCTGCTGATCCCTTTTAACAACCTCCTTAGCATTAACAATCTTCCTAGTAGCCATTTGAGAAACATGAACCAAACCCTCCTTCCCTCTTAAATCATCCAGTTGAACAAAACACCCAGTATCCATCACCCTAGAAATTCTTCCTTTATAGACCATATACAACTCAGGTTCGCCGGAGCCACCATGCCTCGAATCTCGTTCTTTAGGACCTTTCTCATCAACATTCTCCTCCCTTCCATGTTCATACTCTTCATACTCATCTCTCCTCCGCCTCTCATATTTATCCCTATCATTCCCCCTTTTATCATCTCTTCCATACCTATCATTCCCCCTTTTATCATCTCTTTCATACCTATCATTCCCCCTTCTATCATCCTTTTCGTACCTATCTCTGCCTCTATCATTCCCCCTTCTATCATCTCTATCTCGGCCTCTTTCTCTATCATTCCCCCTTCTATAATCCCTTTTATCATCTCTATCATACCTATCTCTATCTCTGCGCCTATCTTTGTAACTATCATCATCATCCCTACCTTTTTCATACCTGTCCGGTTCCATCTGCTTCTGCTTTTCTCTAGCCTCCGCTTCAATCTCGTTCCTCAGCTCCTTAGCCCGATCCCTATCATCTGAAATCGCCAACGCCTTAAACTTGGTCTTGGAGGTAGAGTTATCCTTGTGATTCTCTTTCTCCTTCTTAGGTTTAGGAGGAAGAATAGCATGAATAATGGTGAGAAGAGTTCGAACAAAATAATCGGGCATCTCAGCACCGTTTTCTTTCAATTTGGAATCGAATTCTTCAACAGAGTCGGAGGAGTGACCTAAATCGGTGATAAACTCGGCGAGAACCTTGTCGCCGGTTCCAGTGTGAGATTCTAACTCGGTGCATACCTTGGATACGAGTGAAAGATAGTCAAGCTTCCCCTTCAATCCATCTTGTTGAATCTCGGCACCCATTGTTTAAAGCACGCAACAACAACAACAACGAATTGAATTGAGAGAAACCCTAACGGTGTGTTTGAGAAGAGAGAAACCGACTCAAATTGTTAAACCCTAAAATTGGTTTTCACTCTTTTGAAGAAATGGTTTCTGTAATGTGATGGAGGCTTCGTTTATGTTTTTCTTTTGTTATAATTAACACGCCAAACTGTGTTTTGTTTTAATTTATATAGTGAATACTCTGATACTCGATCGATTTGTTGGGTACTGGTATTTAATGGGTTAATTAGCATTTTCACAATTAAAAAACATTAATTATTACCTATTTTTTATTTTATTTACCTCTCTCATCACAATCTTCAAAAACACCATCTCTCGTCTAAGCATTTTAACAGTGAAAATTCCATTTTTCATGTTAAAAAGTTTAATTATTTTTCATTGGAAAAAGATGGAATTTATACAACATATTCTCGTATTTCAACGACTCTATATCTTTCATTAAAGAGTTAATTTATTTTTTTCAATGGTGGTGTGGACGGGACACTTTTATTTTTTTTAAAGAAAATTTCATATTTTGAAATTTATTTATTTTTATCATATGAATCATAATAGTTAAGAATTGTCATTGATTGTAAAATATAATAATGATAAATTATATATGGTTTTTGCATTTTTTAGAAGGAGGGTCAAAGCCGAAAGAAAAGAATTACATACACACTAGTATAAGAGTGAAGATACCGTCAAATCCCCTTTTAAATAGAGAGTTACAAAAGAAATACAACAATAGAACATATAATTTATAATATTTGTTTTTATCTAATATACAGTGAGCAACCTAGAGATTATATATATACAATTGAGCAAAACGATAACTAATTAAGGTCTATAAACTAGCGAGTAACAGAAGAAGTAAACTATTAATGTATAGTATTTTTCACTCCCTCACAAGCTGAACGGTGGATAGAGAAGTGGTCTAGCTTGCACAGAAAAATGGCGAAAGCAGTTACTGGTAGTTGTTTGGTGAGGATGTCGCCAACTTGCGCATAAGACGGAATGAGAAATAGTTTGATGAGGTCTGTTTCTAGTTTCTCGCAAATTAAGTGGCATATGTAACACCCCACTTCCCAAATTAAATAAATTATAAACATTATAAATAAACATCTGAGTTTTCACAAAAACAGTGGGATATCACATCACCAATAGTTATCAAAAATACTTTATTCATTATTTTCAAAATAATACAGCGGAAATTATTATTCCAACATTCTCGGCCATCCGCCAGATTTACATAAAATCTTCATTATTATAATTCACCAAAATGTGATACGTCACAGGATTTTCAACAAGTTTAACATAACCAAATAAAACACTCATATCCCGTGTTACGTATCAGAGCATCCTAAGACTCGACTTGCACACCGCTATCCAAGCTATCTATTTACCTGGATTATTTGTACATCCGAGGAAGCACAGACCACAACAACAACAAAGGGGTGAGAAAACATGACTAAAATATATTGGTAATTTAATACATGCAAATAAGGTAGTAAAACACACCAATATTCACCCCACCACACCAATCATCGAACCTACTGTTCAAATTACAATATAACATATTATAATGCAAATATGCAACTCAACACCAAGCATGCGGTACCGACTCATTGGTTCATTCAATTGAACCCTGGACAGATCACTTACGCTCCTACTGAGATATGATTTATCCCTGACAGATCACTTACGCTCCTACTAAGATATGATTTATCCTCGAAAGATCACTTACGCTCCTACTAAGATATGATCTATCCCCGACAGATCACTTACACTCCTACTTAGATATGATATATCCCCGCCATTCTCCACAAAGGAGTACGGATGAATCACATACACTCCTCCTTAGCAATGATTCATCCCACCAAACACCATGATATGTACGACACCAATGCACAACAACAATGCACGACAAACAAACTCAAGCACACTAAGTGCACACGATCCTCCTGATCACATCACCACACATCATATATATTACACCACAAATAAACACAAGCACACTAAGTGCACACGATCCTCCTGATCACATCACCACACATCATATATATCACACCACAAATAAACACAAGCACACTAAGTGCACACGATCCTCCTGATCACATCACCACACATCATATATATATTACACCACAAATAAACACAAGCACACTAAGTGCACAACAATTAAACTCAAGTAAATAACCAATAAATCATTTCAATCGATCCATGGTTTAGTTACTATTTAATTAAACAATGACTCCCCAAAAATATTGGATATAAAAATATTTGGCAAATAACTATATTATCTATACCATGTTATAAATCTATTCAAGAGCTTTCCAACGCTTCGAACGGGGAGTAAATCCGACTTACGGATCAAAAGTTATGGCCAAAATCGTCAAAACAGAAAATTCACCAATATACAGCTTTGAGTCGACGCAAACAGCGCAGAATGCAGAAAATTTTGTGTTTTCCATCGTTGGAGGCCTTCCGGACCTCCGATTTCAATTTCGTAAAAAGCCCCGGTTTCAGAATTCGAAATCCTACCATAATATGACAATTATAACAGCCAACAACATATTTTTAAAGATCATGTCATCATATATCATATAACCATACTTTTCAAAACTATGACATTTAGGGGTTTCTATCCTAAATGTGATCCTACCCATCATACGCTATTACACCATCACAATGATCATACGAAAACCCACCCTTACTGTCCAACACTGTCATCTTGCTCAATTCCAAGCTTATCACTCTTCATTCATCCTTTGCCCTATCATTACTACAACTATCACACACTACTCTAATCAATTGTTCCTTAAACTACATCTCAGAACCTATATCATGATCATTACCCAAGCCACAGAGGTTACACAAAATCTCACCAATACTCATGGTCATTATCCAAACCACAGAGGTTATCCAAACCACAGAGGTTATACAGGAGCTTCCCTAAAACCGTAAACCCAACCAATACCCCAAACTCACCAAAAACAACAATTCATCAACATCGACATATATCAATTCCTCATTGGTTTATCAAATACTAATTCTCAACATCAATAACAATTATAGGCATGACAACATAAAACTTCATACACCCATTTTAATCTTTGTAGTAAAATCAACCTGCATATAAATATTATTTTTGAAAAAATTGTTGATTAATAATTTTAATATGTTTATAGATCTTAGATCCATAAACATATTAAAATTATTATTTTTAACAAAATTAACACTAACTTCAAAAAAAAATAATAAACTTATCATCGATAAAATTATAATTTTGACGATATTTAATTTTTGCTAACGGCAGTTATGACCATCAAATTTTTAAACTTGAAAAAATTAAAAATAATTTAAATATCTTTTTACTAACATTACACATAGATTCTAAATTTTTTTATTATATAATTTATATGAAATGATAAATCAACCTGCATATAAATATATATTTAAAAAGAAATATATCAATTAAAAGTATTATGATATTTTAGGTGGAACAGAGATTTAAAAAAATGGAAAATGTGTTTGTTATCTTGTCCTCAAAATGTCTATGGGAGGACTTTTCCTTTATAAAAATAAATAAATAAATGAATAAATAAAAAACCACCTTTGAATCCCCAACCGAGCTAATTCCCGCAGGAATTTTCACAAGCAGGTACAAGTTGACCAACATTCTGACTTGTAATGAAAATGAGAGATTTTTTAAAGTAAATGAAAAACACGGTTTATTGACTTGATTGGCAAGCAAACTCTAGTCAATGTGTTTCTTCTTTTTATTTATGACAAGTCAAAGTGCGTTTTACAAAAATAAAACGGACCAGAAATGCTTATATAAGCCATCATTAAAGAGGGTATAAACTTCACGCAACAAAGAACCTATAAACTTTTTGCACAACAAAAGAATGAAACCATAACCTACTGAATAGATTGTATTTAGTCAACATTATATAAAACGTTTCAAACAATAATATAGCAAGCACTGCTTGACATAATCCTAATAAAATACACTCACTCAGGGCCAAATTTCCAACTCCAAATTTGAATTGGTTAAAAATGAACAAAGTCGTGAGCTTCGCCCCAACAGTTTTAAGACATTGCTAGTTTTATAAAAATCACATCTGAATACCATGTTCTTGAACTCATTGCTAAAATCACATGCCTGCTTTTCCTGCTTTCTTTATAGGTGGTTTTCGCTTTTTTTGAATGCAATCTACCATTCTATGCAGAGTGCTGATTTCAAAGTCCTTTTTTCTCAACTGCTCCTTCATTGATTCAATCTCCAACTCACTTTCCTTTGATCGTTGATTCAGCAATTGTTCCTTCATTGATTCAATCTCCAATTCACGTTCTTTTAATCGATTATTCAATGTGTCGATCTCCTTCAAGTGCTCTGATTCACTTTCTTTCAAACGTTGTTTCAGTGCTTGAATCTCTCTCAGTCGGACCTTCTTTTCAATTTCATGTTTCACTTGTAAAGCTTTCAGGGCGTCATCCTTTTCAAATTCAGGATCCATTTTTAATTTCTTGTTCTTGGAACCGTCAAGTGTCTCGTCGTCTTGTAAATCTCTCTTAGATGGCAACTTTTTTTTGTGATTATCCATTCCCATTGTCCGAACAAATACACTGACATTTATGCCCGTACTCAACCGACATGTTACACGTTTCTGTAGACGCCCATTTGAATCCTAACATAAAGTAATACGCGTCACCGACTGGTATGATATGAGATTGATCAAAAGAGACACAGCATACTTATAATTCAGTGATATAAAACTACAACATCAATTTATTACAAGAAACTTTGAATAGAATAAAAGGATTCCATTCTTAAGAACAGTCAGTCTCAAGGATGTTATTTTGCCATCAGATATTGGGAAGAGATTTCCATAGATGTATAACAATAAAACATCTATATTAGAAAAAATAAAGGCAAGTATTACGGTAGCGAATGGAATCCATGATTATGTATTTCTTTCCCTAAGCTAACCAACAAACAAACTCGGTAATACAGAATAGCATCAATAAATATGGTATATGTACCGTTGTTTGGCTGCCTTGGACATTTTCATATGCCTCACATGCCTCTCGTTGGTTCTTAAAGATAGCTAAGGCAGAATACTTGTCATTTTGACCACTCCTGGCAGGCTGCAGCAAATTTTACAATGGATCAGAACTCAAACAAGGAAAATAGTCCAGTGAATGAATTTCAACAAGAGTACCGCATAACAAAACTAAAAGTTCTCAAATTAAAGGCATTCATATTATTCCAATAATTACTGATGATCCTCTTCCTCAAAACATTGGGATACTGATAGGACATACTAATATACAATACCTTTTGTTCTATTGTGAAATCTCCAGGAACAATTTCGTGTAGTGTTTCACTGTTCACGGTGGTTGGTATTCTGTGAATAAGCAGCTTCGACATCTCACTTTCTGAAACCTATGATGAGACAACAGAAAACGGTGATGACAATAGTTATTACCAACACGAGTATAATAACAACACCTCAGTACTGAAAATGTATACAATACAACGACTTACAGGCTCTAGAACCAATGTTAACGGAAATGGCTTATCAACACCATGTTTGATCTTTGCAAGGACGAGTTTCATTGTTGCACATGCATCATCTAGACAATCATGTGGAGCACCCTTTTTCCGAACTTCATGGCCTAACACAGCCTGTTACGACAAAAGGTGATAAGTCGTGAATCTTAGATTAATATTTGCAGCATTTCTTTTTCATTAAACTTACTACCGTAATTTGTGTGAGATTGTACAGTGTAATATTTTAAATTCCAAAGCATGAACAACCAAAATTGCACAATAAACAACTGTCATTCAAAACAATAGAGTCTTAACAAAATTCCTCCAAAGAAAATAACTATATGGACACAACTCGAAATAATATTTGATAACATAGACGGTGTTTAATACAGAATCATAATCTTTGCATTGCATTTAAATAAGTTGTAACTTGCCTGACACAAATTATTTAAAGAAGGTTTCGCACGAATAGATCCATCCGTGGGTTGGAAGATGTATGCGGTGTCAACCACTCTAACATAATTTAGCTTCAGCACTGCAAATGACTGTAATTAGTAAATAAAATGAAACAAAGAAAAATTATGCAGCGGAACTCAAGCCCTTCATATACACGGAAACTAGCAGTAGTCCATTCAAGGACACAACTAAAATGAAATGTACATGACACTTACCACTTAGATCATTATGTAAACTGTGTCCCACTAATATGGCTCCACTGGATAACAGCTTCTTCAATGATTTCTACGAAACACAACATATTTCTTCATAAAGCATTTGAAAGGATGATACAGGAAAACCACAAAATAAACCACAAATTTACTTGTATATCAGCTAAGGAGCAAGTCACTGTCTCTAGATCTTTAGAAGAAACACCAGTAATCTCTGTTCTGTAGTCTATGATTGCTTTCTCCGGTTTAACAAGTTCGTGTAGTTTGACCTGAAAAGTTCTAAAATTTTCAATGTAGGGAAGAAGTGGACTAACTAGAGTGACCAAGTAAAAAAAAGAGCCGGCATATATTATCACCTCTAAATTGTTATCTACAACACAAACTTTGACAACAGCTTCAGTCCCATCTTCACAGAGAACCATTTCACAATCAACAGCAAGCATTGTAGTGGATCTTATCCCCTTGGACTTCTTTTTAATGTTTATCACTAACCATCCCTTCATTTTCCATAGAAAAACCAACATCCATAATGGATAAGTGCCTTGTTTGACTAAAAACTAACATAACCCATATGTTTATAAACTGTAGCAGACCATTGCTAAATAAATAAACTAAACTAAAGCAAATAGTAAAAAGGTGTAAGGGTGATAAAAAAAACCTCAAATCTAAACATGATCAATTGAGAAAACAAGGACAACAACAGTAGCATATTGCAAAATAAAATTAAGTCTGACTTGCATACACAGACCATAATAAACTACGCCCTCCATTCCATATATATTTATATTTAAGGGGACACACAGATCAAGACTCAAATATCCTCATTCCGCTTCCTATTTTCCCTAGCATTTTAGATTTCCAAGTTATCTCTCCTAACTAATGATATAGTTAAAGAAAAAAAAACATTAATTAGACATGAGTTTATAAACATCAATACTTTTGAAACAAAAACAACAATTGATATGGAATGGAGGGAGTAATAACAGAACCAAGATTTCTGAAGGAATTCAAGGATTTGATAAATTTCATCCAGACAATAAAAAAGTGAATATTTGATGTGTTCGTTTTATCATACATTTCTTCTTATCCGTGTGCAACATTTATGAATAGCATTAGCAAAAGCACATGACAAACTTCTAAATTGACGTGTTAACGCACCCATATGAAAAAATAATTTTAATTTTCAGAATTATCTCATTTTCGAACACAGAAAAATATGAGCAATGAAACATCAATCATTGCCGCAAGCTTCATTAAAGAAAATAAGACCATTCTTTTATAAGGTCAACCTTCTTTTGTATTATTTTCTGAAGCATCCTATTGTATTTTATATAATTTTAAAAAAAAAAATATCCTAAATTTTTACAGGCATTTCTTTAAAGGCGTCTTCACCTAAACAAGAATAGAAAGGCCAATGCTCATATTTATGAGTATTTCACAAGTCGAGCCAGTTAACATTTAAGCAGTATGCATAACCTCAACAAGGACTACTTAGCATTTCGGATTACATAAGTTGACCAGAAAATTCGAGAACAGATAATCATGACAGACCTCGTCAATATATGGCAATGAATACTCCGATGTGTACAGAGGGTGCTGAAGAGTTGCTTGGACTAGACTCTGTTGCCAACATTTAAGGTTAGGAAAACAAAGTAGGATCATGAATAAAAGAAGATTAATTATGATTTTATAACTATTTGACTTTCAAATTGAAAATCATGTAAATCCCATCATCAGTCACAAAATACAGTAAGAAGCATAAAGAATAACTGGTAGCAGAACGTAATATTAGACAATGTCGTCTTTGCTAAACTTAAGAGAATATATGCATCATGCAATTATCAGTTGTGGTCTCTTGAACTTTAGGTTCTACACTCAAATTCGGGTGCAGCAACAAGACAATTCAACTTGAACGTCAATGTTTATATTGCAGGAAAGCAACAATTTTGTAAAATTTAATTTTAAAAAAAATGTTGAATCGATTAAGGAGACAATAGTAAAGGAAGAAAGCCAAATATACATGTAGCCAGTGTGGGTTTAAGGGGAGGTAAAGTAAGTCCTAAAAAATACAATAAAAATAAAATGTTTACTTGTTTTTGAGACCGGGGCTGCTATTCTTATATTTGATATTCGAGTTACCCTGTGCGCTAGTTGACTATCCAATATTGGCCGACCGACGGTTGGGCTCCCTTAAGGGCGGAGCTCACCAACTGGGTGGCGTGGAAGGGGGATATTTAGCTATGTGCGGGTAGGGCTGCTCCTGCTCAGTTGCCACTGGATATCCACATTTATCCCCTAGAGCTGCTGTTCATTCCTCCCCCCATCGGTTGAGTGTTTTCATTCCCCCGGGCCTTATTGGAAAGTCGGGGCTTCCCCTCCTTTTTCCGAGGAAACTACCCTTGCCATAGCTACCCCCAGCCAAAAGGCGGCCATAGATAGGCTTTTGGCCCTAAAGCTACGGTTAAGGCCCCAGCCAATTCTGAATCTTAAAAGACCAGCTTCTGACTTAGATAATTCGGGTGCAGCAACAAGACAATTCAACTTGAACGTCAATGTTTATATTACAGGAAAGCAACAATTTTGTAAAATTTAATTTTAAAAAAAATGTTGAATCGATTAAGGAGACAATAGTAAAGGAAGAAAGCCAAATATACATGTAGCCAGTGTGGGTTTAAGGGGAGGTAAAGTAAGTCCTAAAAAATACAAGAAAAATAAAATGTTTACCAATATTTGAATAAAAATTGGTTAAATCTAGAAATACTTATTAATTACTAGTACTTTTCAAGTGCAAAACCTATCTTGATCTTCAGCAAAACAGTTATTTTGAAAACATACCTGCTCAGGAGAATCATGAGATCTATCTTTCAGTCGCTCTAATGTGTATTGATTAGAATGCTGTCGCATGATGTTACCAATAAACTGAGCACAAAAAGAAAATGGGTAAGACTCGTCATGTGGGCTATTAACTTCATATTTAGAAAAAGATATAAATATATTGAAAAATGATCACCTTCAAATCCTCATCACTTGAGAATGTCTTGAGAAATTCAGCCAAAACTTCATGGGACCTCTTTGACGGATCACTCATACATGACCCAAATTTCTTATCTTTAGTGTTCAAGAACTCTTTCCAGCCTCCAAGTTTACCCTTCATGCCTTTCTTTTGTACCAATTTTACAATATCAACCAGCAACTACACACATGAAAGAGTGGATTCACTAGATTGAGAAGAAAGACAAGACTGACAAAGGTCAAAGTGTAAGATTCCATTCGTCTAAACAAACAGATGTATACAACTAAAACTCTCAGGATCAGCACGGCACTAGCGTAAACCTAAAATATTGAAATGAATTCCCAGCAGTGCAATAACAGGACAGTGTGACTTAGTTTGATTTATACAAACAGCTAAACAATGTGAAGAGTTAACAGCAAAGATATTGATTGAATTTCAAAAACAAAACAGAAAGGTTTCACAGTAACATTCATTGATAGGTTCAATATAGAGAGTGTATTATAATGATTTAGAAAAGTTACCTTCTTTTCTGCTGTGTCAATCTTGTCATCCATATCGAGTTAAGGAATAGTTGTCGAACAAATCCTGATTAGTATACAAGTGAAGCAGTTAATATGAGTGAGTACACGCAGCAACAGGGATGCAACATTAGAGGTGAAGGAAAACCCGAAAGAAGAAGAAAATGAAAATATGAATGAATTTCTCACTGTTTCTAGCGGCCGACGACCAAATTCTGCGGCGTTTTCCGGTTGGGTTCAATTGCAGGGAGCGGGAACGGCTGCGATGAATGTTGAGGGTTAGTAGTTTAGGGTTTGAGGTGATTGTTAAAATGCGTTTAAAATTAAAATAATAAATAAATAAATAACTATACAATTTTTGTTTCATCTAATAAAATTGTTTTTTTTTTTTTTTTTGGCGTTTTGAGATATTTCTGATATCATGTCATTTTCATCAACGCAAAGCAAGTTATTGTCGTACTATTCCACGAGTGTGAGTAACCATCAAGTAAGAAGGGTGTAATGGTTGTATTATATCATACATGTGTAAAAACAGCCGGAATAAAGGAAAAATGTTTTGGAGATGTCCGTTTTGGCAAAATAACGATACTTGCAATTTATTTATTTGGGATGACGATATTGCACAAGAAAATGATGATCATGAATGTGTAGATGCAGAGTGGAGTAAAGATGATAGCAAGGTGAGGGAGATGCAAGTTGTTGAAACTTTGAAGGAGCTACATAAATCTTCAATGAAGAAGAACAAGAGGTTGTAGTAAAAGATTAAGTCAGAGTCATTTTGGGAAAAACTGAAGACAATTTGTATTGTATTTTCGTTTTTGGTCAACATGTACTTGTTAATTAGGTGTAAATGTTGAAATGATTTGTGTGTGTAATGTTGCTTAATTGATTTTGTAATGTTCACTTGGTATGAACTATAATTTGGTGTAATTGTTTTTGTAATGTTCAATTGTTATGACCTATAATTTGATTCAGTTATGACCTATATTTTGGTTTAAATGATTTGGTTCAGTCATGACCTATAATTTGGTTTAAATGATTTAGTTTAGCTATGACATGTATTTTGACATAATGTGACCTATAATTTGACATAATGTGGTCTATAAATTTGCCTCGGTATGACATATAATTTAGACATAATCTGATATATAATTTTGACAGAATGTGACCTATAATTTAGACATAATCTGATCTATAATTTTCACACAATGTGACCTATAATTTAAACATAATCTGATCTATAATGTTCACACAATGTGGCCTATAATTTATACATAATCAGATCTATAATTTTCACACAATGTGATGTATAATTTTGACATAGAAATACAAACAAATTTCACCAAAGAGTTACATGACATATTCAGTTCATTACAAAGCAAAATAGTTGTTGAAGCATTTCAAAATAGTAATTGATCCATATTCATTACAGTACATATGAGTTATCAAAATAGTAATATCTCTTTCAAAACAAAAACGCAAACAAAACATAAATATCCAAACATCAATTAATCTTCACTAGGTTAGCCTCTAGCAAATTGTTGCCTACTTTTTATATCTACCAACAACAACAAATTCTTTTGTGTTTTTCTCTCTAGTTATCACCAATGGATCATCAGGTTTTTTATCAGGGTCATCTACGTTCTTTATTTTCAGGATCCTCATCCTTTCATTATGTCTTTTTGCAACTGCCACATTAGAATTCATCTTGTACCTGGTATTGGTTTTAATACTCATTGGTTCACTACAAGTTGGCTTTTAAATGTTTGTTCTAATACTATAAGCTTTGAAAGGGTTGTGCTTACATACTTTTGGTTGTTTACCAAAAAACTATGACACCACTTGGCTTTGATTTAGTTGGCTTGAGAGGTGATTTATCAACACTCAACGGATGAATGTCCAAAACATTATCATCCCTCAGTAATGCAGCCAAAGTCTTAGTATCCCAATCACATAACTTATCCAAACCTAAAGATTGGTTGTTTAGTGACAGTTGGCTCAGTGATAATTGGCTCCTTGAAAGTTGCTTCGTTAAGAGTTGTCTCTTTGACAGTTGCATCATTAATAGTTGGCTCCTTGACAGTTACATCATTAACAATTGGCTCCTTGACAGTTGCACCTTTGACATTTGGCTCCTTGACAGTTGTCTCGTTGACTTTTGTCTTCTTTGGCTGGGTTTTTTTTAACTTTGTTTCAGTCTTAGTTGTACCATTGTTGGTAGATCTCTTGGGCCTCCCATGCATGAAACATTAACATTGTTACACAGTCTTAATATTAACTACACACAAGCATAATACTAAAGTAGTACATTACCTTTTTTTACGCCAAATGGATGTAGCTAGTCTGACTGGCCTATGTAGGCATCTCTTGACTGGCCTGTGCAAGCATCCCTTGACTGGCCTGTGTAGCATTTCCAGATGGAACAAGCACAATTTATTTATTTTTCTTACAAGTCCTTTTGTTGTGGCCTAATTCAAAACAAGTTTTACACATATGGCTTGTATTTGTTTTATGCCATTTTGTTTGGTTCACCTCATCAGGTTCTCTCTTTCGTAGTTTCTTGAGCCTCCCTGGGCTACGTTTAAACAAAGGGGGCAACATAATAAGGTTAGATGTTCTAAGCTATTTGTTCTGGCCATTTAATGACTTGATCACTTCACTATAACATTTTTCACATATGTTTATGTGATATCATTTATGCACATATTTGATTGGGTCATGCAATTTCATATGTATTGCAGGAGCACGTATGTTTTTCCAAATCCACTATAAAGTTATCAGTAAACAAGACATAGGTAACTTGAAAAGTTAATCTACCAGCATAAGTTGTTGTCCAACTAGCACTTTTTTCAATTTCTCTATCTAATCTCCTTAATAGTTTGGTCATTATATGCCCCTTACAACCATCTATCTTTTTCTCTAAGGGTTGCAAACCTTTCCATTAGATAAGTCATAATCCACTCAAACATGGATATTATTGGTTTGTCTCTCTGTAAAAGAATTGTAGCACTAAAAGACTCACTTAGGTTGTTCATTAACACATCACACTTTGAGAAAAAATAAAAAACATGCTTACACCACTTAATTTTGAGAATTGTCTCTAATCATTCATATGCATCCAAACTGACCTCCTTGATCATAAGTATCTTTGATTCATGTGCCTCAAAATAAGTAACCTTTGCAGTAGCCATCATAAGATCCTTAAACACTGCTCAACCTCCAAACTTTTTTTTGAAGTTAACATATAAGTGGCTTAAATAGAATATGTGTTTATAGTCTGGGTACTCCTCTTCAAACACTTGAACTAGTCCCTGTTTTAAGAAAATAACAAGTGCATTAGTACAAACAAGTGCATTAGAAAATAACAAGTGCATTAGTACACTCTTTAATGAGATTTAGGATTACCTTTTGCTGGTCAGATATGAAACACCATATGTTATCTTCAATGTCTTCAAGAAGCAATTTAATAAACCAGCTCCATGAATCTTTTGTTTCAGTCTTAACCACAACAAAAGCAATGGGAAAATATTGGTCATTAGGTTCTCTTCCAACAACAATTAATAAAATACGACCATACTTGTGCTTCAAATGGAATCCATCTAAGCCAATGAGTGGTCTGCATGTTTTTGTCAAAGCTTTCTTGGTCCCATAAAAAACACATAAAACACCTCTAAAATATAGGTTTTAGACCAGGAGTTGGAACACTAGTGTTGATTTTGAAAGTATTACCAACTAAAACCCTTCTCAACTCAGAACCATAAGACCACAGTAAGCTAAGTTGTTTGCTAAAGTCTCATTCAACTATGTGTCTTGCAATTTGTCTTGCTTTGAAATATCTACAACTTGGGATTTTTGTAACATACTTGTGTCAAACATCTGCTACCACCTCACTTAACTTCATCTTTGAGTTATTCTTTACTCCATCAACAATGACCTTGGCAACCCACGCTGCTTTAGCACTTTTGTTGAAGAATTTTCTTCCACATTTGTGCTTTGCAAACCATGTTTTTATCCTAAATATGGCGGAGGATAAAACTCTATTGCACAAGACTATATATTTACATTTTGTCTTGTCCTTACATACCACCCTACATCTGTTAACATCATTTTTCTCAAACCTAACATCATCGCCATTCAAAATATTATGCTCTAATATAGCATATTTGAACTGATTTAATGAAGAAAACTCAATTCCAACATTGAAAACAAAATCCTTACTTAGAGAATCTTCTACATTGAACATGATTACACATGGCCTTTCATCACAACTTTCATCATCACCTACACTATCCAGTTCGTCAGTCATGTATGAATCTTCAATGACATGTTCCTTACCCATCTCTTCTATAATAAAAATATTCTTATCTGGTTGAGTTGGACCCTCATTATTAGCAACAGGTTAATTTATAGTTTCTGCATCATGCCCTCCATCAAACTCGTTCATTCTCTCCTCCTCACTGTCATCAAAGTGGACACCCCTCATAGATTCATCAATAAAATCACCATTAGTTTCACTTAATATGTCATCATCTTCATCACATTTCTTTACCTTTCCTTTATATTTAAACCTATCCATAAAGGTATCATCTCTCGTAGCTGGTTTAGGCTCACAAAATATCTCAACTTCGCAATTATTTCCAACTACATGCATAGTTAACTAAGAAGCATCTCCATCACCCCTAAATGGTTTTAAGTTTTGTTCAAAGGATCCTTCACCATGTTTTCACTACATTTTAACACAACTTAAATCAAACTTATGGTCACAAGCTTCAAAAAAGACTAGTAATTGGGATCTTGACCAGTAAAAGCATATACTTCCAAACCATCATATCTTATGTTAGGGTATTTTATAAAATAGCCATTTGAGTAAAATGAAACCTAAAATTTATCCATTTTATTGTTCAAAAATTTCACTTAGGTTTAAAATTTACCATAATTAGATCAAACAGATTTACCAAAATTAGTTCTAGCAACTTTTCCAAAATTAGGTCAAACAAATTTATCAAAAATTTAACTTTTACACGAATGGTAATAATATGAAACATAGTAAATAAATTGGGACCACTGAATGCGACTAAGTACGAGAAAGCAATGAAGATAAAAAAGCATAAGAAATGAGGGAACAAAGCAGCGCCAAATGAAATTACCTAAACGACGAGGATTCCAAAGTTGTTTTGGGACAACTGCGATGAGGATTACAAAGTTGTTTTGGGATCACTACAACAAAGACTTGTTCCTTGACCACAACGAAGTTCTTTTCAACGTAGGCGAAGTTTTGTTCAAGGGCACAACATTATCAACTATTCCACCATGGTGAATTAACGACTACAATTCAGACGTAAGCAAAAAAAATCACATTTGACATGACATGTAGTCCTCCATTAGTGGAAACTAACGAGAGAGACCACATTTAGGGACAGAAAAGATTGTGAGGACCATTGTTTGAAGAAATTTTTTATAGGGACTAAAACTGAATGTTGACATATTTATAGGGACTAAAACATATTTAACCTTACTTTTTATAAACCATTTATCATATTTATTTCGTTGTTCATTCCTATTCTTTAATTTTCTTATTACGTGATTTTTTTTTTAAAAAAGAGGGCCATATGCCTAAAGAAAGAACAAACTACAAGAACACCTCCCTAGAGAAGAAACCCGCGTCAATATCTTCGGCTAACAACTTCTCAATAAAGCTAGGAGCAACAAGATAACATTGTAAATTCGTATTTAATCTACACCCAGATTTAACAAGAGCATTCACACACAAATTAGATTCTTTAAACATGTGCTTCACATAGGCTTCCTCAAACCTACTCAACAAACACGTGTTTCACATATTTTTTGTGGTATTTTATTTTATTGGTTTGCATAAATAAAAATCAGATTCAACTTGTCTCTTTTGTTGAACTTTTTTTTGTTGATGATGAAAAATTAGAACCTTCAAATCTGACAAAATATGTGAGTTGAGGAGAAAATTAAACCAGGAATAGATCTAATAATGAATTTAATGATGTTTAATTTTTTTATTATATATTTTTATGAGATTTTGATAAAGTTTAATGAAGATGATGATGACGGTGGATATATGTAAAACCTGATTATTGTACAAGTAAAGTGGTTACTATTAGTGAATACATGTAACAGGGATGCATCAGTAGAGGTGAAAGAAAACCCGAAAGAAGAAAATGAAAATATGAATGAGTTTCTCACTGTTTCTAGCGACCGACGACCAAATCTCGCAACTTTTTTCGCTTGGTTTCAATTTCAGGGAGCGGGAACAACTGTGATGAATGTTGAGGGTTCGTAGTTTAGGGTTAAAATGCGTTACAAATTAAAATAATAAATATACAATTTTTGTTTCATCCAATATCAGTGTTTTTTTTTCTTTTGAGATATCTCTATTAACCCTCTGTCATTCGCTTTTGTATAAATAATTAAAAAGAAAAGATTATTTTTATCATATAATGTTGATTTCAAAGATATAACTTGATATTCTAGGTATCCGAGCAAGATCATCTTCAAAAATATAACTTGATAAAACATTTGATTTTCTTAAGCTATTTTTGAGAGATAAGGACTTCATAGGATATCGTTGGATATCAAGTGTTATCATCATCAAAACTAAACAATTGTGTTAGTTGTGTTTGTTCAAGAAACTTAAATCATCTTCTTTATTCCCTCCCTTTGTAAAACCTAACAGGGTTTCTTGTATTTGTTCAAGAAACTAAAATCTCTTTCTCATATTTTGGTTTGTTCTTGGCGACATCAATTCACAACAAACTGATGCAGTGAGCATGGAGGAGAAGATATTGTCAACAAAGTATGAGATTGAAAAATTCACCGGTGTGAATGATTTCAGTTTGTGGTGCTTGAAGATGCAAACCCTTCTTTTTCAACAAGGTTTGTTAGAAGCGTTGAAAGGATCAGAGAAGATGGATGCTGCCCTATCGGAAAAAGAGAAGACAACGATGATCAAAAAAGTTCACAATGTCATTATATTGAGCCTTGATGATAAGGTTTTTTGACAGGTTTCAAAGGAGAAAACTACAGCGGGCGTGTGGACGAAACTTGAAGGTTTGTACTTGACGAAATCATTGGAATCCCGTAACTCTTCATGATAATTTTGAAGTATAGTGAATCAGAGAATTGTTCCCTCCCTTAGATGAAGTTCGATTTGATCGAATTGGATAAATAGATTTCTTATGTTGTCGTCTATAATTATTTTTATTGATTAAGACCGTTTGTTAGTTGTCACTGTTCTTTGTTTCACACATCAATTTTCTTAGTGTGACGCAACTCTGAAAAATTCTTCTTAATTGCTTTAAGTTATTCTATCTTTTTTACAACAAGTGGCGTCCACCGTGGAGGTAAAGGGGTGTTATTTACAAGTGAGCACCATGGCTAAATGGAAGATAAATATATTTTCTGGAGATTGTAGGGGGTTAGGTCATGGACTTAAGTTGCTCTTATCAAATGTGTCCAAAAAAATAATACTTTGAGATTTTGAAGCTAGAGCAAAGCGGATTAGTACTTCTAAGTGACAATAAGGCTCACAAGGTTTATAGTATTGGTACGTAATCCGCTGTCGCACACAGGTCAAAAACGAGTTTAAAAATGTAGTGTAGGATAAAGACACTCAAATGTCGTATCACAAGAACTCTTGTATTAATTTTTACCAACCGATTGAAATAAGGGGGATTTTGATTTTCGATTATGCTACTGACTAATAGAAATTGATTACGAATATGATAAACACTGATCTACTATTTCGATTTCCCAACTTATCATTGGTTAGTATAACTTTCATGCCCTAAGAGAATTTAATCCCTTTTCAAATACAACATCAATCAACAAGCGTAATTTACAATATGTGATTTACATTGCTATTTTCAAAGTTAAGCAAACACAAATAAAGATTTGCACGAATTAACATGAAAGATATGCTAACACGCGATGAAGATTAGTGAATGTAAATCAATTAAAATTAACCAATATATATATTCTATAGAACTTAAATAAAGCATACAAGACATAGAGCAAAGTACTGAAAAGGGAAAAGGAGTTTGATTGAAAATTAAAGAATCTCAAAGTATCGGTAGAAACCGAATACAACAGATCAACTGTGTGAAACTTAGTTCTCCATAGAATTCGTATACTAAACTCTAATTTTCGTGAATGCCCAATAATGTCTACAGTAGCGGCGAATTTTCTAATATAACAAAAGAAAAATTTGGACCCTTGTGGAAACCAACTCGAAAATTACAAAAACCAACCCAAACTAACTTTTTTTTTTGTTACAAATGTGTAAATTTTGTTTACCACGTCCCTGAAACTCAACAAAAAAAAATGCTTTAGATTAAACCTCCCAAAAACACAAACATAAACACAAATTATTTTTCTTCACACAAAGTAAAGGTTGCAGATGACACCAAGAATAAGAAGCATCTCCAAATTTGTTTTGTTGGATCAACCTCCTGTGCACGCATCATTGCTGCAACCGCCTGCATAGGTTTGAAATTTTTTATAAAAGCTATAAGTTACTACTTAAGAAAATATCTAAAATAGAGTGATAGAGAAAGAAAGCACTTGGTTAATAATATGATGCTATACAATATTCAGAAGGATTTATACAAGTTTCCACATCAAAGATCTTGGAAGAGGTAGAAGAATAGACAGATCAATCCCATGTAATAAATAGATTCTAGTTCAATCTAGAGGCATCCTACCACTTATGGAACCAATTTAGTATTAATTTTGAAAATTTTGTAAACATAAAATGGTCAAAAATAAAAACTGATTGAAAGTAATTTAAGTTAAATAAAATACAAAGGATAAAATGATTACATATTTTGAACAACTACGTGATAGTAAATAAAGAAGCAAAATAGAATAACATATTTAATTGAACAAAATCAATGTCTATGTTATGACAGTGTAACACCAGTAAATCAAACAACACCAATAATCCCACATCCTTCTGAGTAAAATTTTCAATGCAATTTGAATTGTTATTATTATCAAAGCTTGCACAATTGAAATTTTGAAAATCACAACATGCACATTATATGTTTGACAAAATGACTGACCCAATTGACTTTTGTTTTTCTATATAATTTTGAGTGATCCAAAAAGCAAACACTTGGCTAATATGTTGAAGTAGGTATTTAAGTTGAAATCACCAACAAATGATAGAAAGAAATTAACTACCAAGATTAAATTGAAGTTGCTATAAATTAACTACGAATTAATTAAAAATTAGTTACATATTAGCTATCATTTATGAGTTTTAGATATGGTGTTAGTATAAAATGGAAACAATTGACACGTGACATCAATGCAATTATTTTTTGTCACACTGACATACCCACGTGTATGTCACGTCATCGAAAAAATCTATATGGCATGGCACGTCTCCACCTATGAAAACTAATGAGAGGAACCAATTTTGTAGGCGACTTTAGTTGTGGGAGTGATGTACTAAAAAAATAGGAATTGATTCTTTACCTTTTGACAAATTAGAGGTGAAATCAAAATGCAAATATTTCAGCTTCTTAAAACCAATCAAGACTTGTGAAAAATATATAGATGATTTCAAACAAACAATCAAACATCTTTAATAAACACAAAGTTACATCACAAGCAAAATTAGCCTGTAACTTACACAAATGATACCAGAATCAGAATAATCAGTGTGACACAAACAATAATAGAAACAAGGACAATAAAAAATGTACATATATAAGCCTCTCAAACAGACACACACTTTTCTAGTTATCGTCTTTCTATATATTATGTCTGTCACAACCAAACTCAAAGCAATAAATTTTGGAGTCATGGAGGGGAGGCAAAGAATACAATTGTTATCAGAAGAACTACAAACCACCATTGCGAGCACACTTGAACTCTTTGAACTCTCGTGGTGTCGACTCACCTCTGCCATTTTCTCTCTGAAATATGCATAATTCAAATGGAATGATGAGTTTGAAAAACCAAAGGAGCAAGTAATTTTTAGAAAAGAATATAAGTAGAAATTACCAGTTGAGCTGTTGCCCTTTGTTCCCTGCTGAGCTGGAGATATTGACTGTTCGACACGGGGAGAACCCTGCCTACCGGTTGCACCAGGTAAGGAATGTCTCTTCTTAATGCTAACGTCTTGGTCGTGTACATCTGGACTTGATCTCGGAGAGGAGTTTGAATTTATCTTGGCCCTAGCAGATTGTGTAGCTTGCATGAAACGAGGAAGAGATATATTGTTACTACTGCTATTATCTTTAGTAGGTTCTTGATCGTTGTGATCTGGTTTTATCGAGCCAAATGAATTGCGTCTCTTTCCATTTAGATGATCTTTAGGCAATTGTTCTTTACTACCTCTTGATCCTGAGTCGGGATTTGCATTCGCAGGAGACTTGTTACCGACGGACACTCTTGAGCCTGAATCATTGTTTGAAGTTGCAGGAGACTTGTTGCCGACAGACAGTACCCTACGTCTGCTGCTTGATCCAGTCTTGTTGATTTTATTATCTTTAGGTTTCACTGAAACCTGACTTGAAGGAGTTCCTTGAGATTCAGGAATTGTCATATAGCTTCCTGGTGAAGCTTCTGGAGATAACTTGAAATCCTGCCGAACATTCTCAGTTTGTTCAGTAAGCAGGTCAGATGCATTTTTATCAGGCTCAACCGCAGGCTCTTTGGAGTTCACTGAATCGACAATATTACCAGTGTAGCCGTTAACATTTTCTAATTGATTCGAACTAGAGATAGGTAAGTTAGAAGTCAGAGTGGCAGAAGGAGTGTCGGCCTCAACACTGTGACCAGTCTTGTTTTCAGGATTAACTATCCCTTCCACTAAATCTTTGGCATCATGCTCGCTTTCCAAAGTCTCTGATCTGTCAGGTGAATCAAGAGTTGAAGAAATAGAGAGTACCGTGCCACTTTCAGGATCACCAATTCTGGAAGGATAGGGTGTAGAATTCTCAGATGAGATGAACTCTTTTGATATATATGCAGTATCTGCTTGTGATTCAACCGATACATCCTGATCGAACAAATAGCTTGGCCTGCTCGAATTCGCATTTGAACTCAGCTCTTCAAATTTTGATTGAGCAGCAACAAATGCAGGGTTGCTTAACTTCCTTGATACACTTGCAATTTTCTTTCCCTCGGTCTCTAGTTGGTCTGAGGCAAATGCTTTAACTGGCTGTTTGCACTTTTCACCATCAACGTCTCGATCCTGAGAACCAGGATCCTGTCGGACACTTGCGCTTGAATCTGTTTTTTCATTTCGGAAAGAATCTATTTCAGGAGAGACTTCTTTAGCATTATCTGTAACCGTCTTTTCGGGAGGACCCTCTTCCAACTTATCCTTTATGAGAGAAGATCTAGAGGGACTTGCTTGAAAGTATGAGTTCGTATCATCGTAAGTAGAGGTTTTCTCTTCGTCCTCGGATGGTAGAGGTGAATCAGCTAACTGAAGAATAACTTCAGATGGAATATCTGTTTCCAATTGAGAGACACGAGTGCTATCGCGGGTTTCATCCAATTGTTCTGTCGTACTAACTGGCTTTTTATTTTCTGCAGAATCTTTCGCTGAAACAGACATCCATCTCTCCAACCATTTCCAAGCAGAGTCACCTTCAGAAGGATTACATTTGACATGGATAGATTTGTTTTTCGGTGTTGATTCCATCAGCTTCAACGAATCGAAATGACAGAATATTTAGTATGAATGAACAAATAGATGATGTTAAACACGCCAAACAAAAAACAAAATGTTAACTGTACCTGACGAGCAAATTTATTGCTGAGAAGCTTTTCCACAGAACTGTGCTTTGCATTTGATTTGGCCGACTGATGTTCATTATTGCGATCTGAATGTGACTGCTGAGCTTGTCGAGCTCGTACAAGGAGCTGCATTTTAACAATAGCTTGAACACATCGTAACGTCCCAACAGCATGCCTCCTAACCAAGTGCCCACGAACAGCAGCTTGCAACTTCACTACATTTTTACTCTTTATCAGTGCTCTCTGAGCCTGAAAGAAACAAGAACAAAATATTTCTAAAAAGAAAATTACTGTTTTATTCTTAAAAAGGTTCTAAATCAGCTATGAAGCACAAATACAGACTCTAACACATTAACACCGGTGATAATTTGATAAAATGAAACACTATTTGTAACGGTGCTAGTGCCCGACATGTTGGACACCATACACCAGACACGTCTTCCATTTGATGTATTGGTTGGTGCTATGTAGGATAAGCAAATCTCGGAAAAAAACATACCAAGTATCCTCTAATGGAAGCCTGGACGACTATCACAGCAGATTCCGGTATATCGACGTCCACCTTATCCTCATTTTCAGTGACAATTGTTTCTGGCACCTCTGAGTATGCATTGGACGATAACTGAGGCTTCTCGCTACAGAAATCTGTCGTACAAATCTTTTCAACAACAATAGATTCAGCTGGAGATTGAAAACTAACGCTTGAATATTCCGAAATCTCTTTATTCGCCGAAGTCGGAGTCTCTGTTGCTATCACAGTATTGCTAAGCACACGATGCCTCGCAGATCTCTTCCGAAAACTCCAACCGCGCTTATCATTAGAATCCTTAACCTGGAAAATGTTCATAATCCATACTCATAAATCTAATTAACTCCAATTACTATCTAAACAATAATCAATTATTAATAATCAGATCAAGTAACATTTTCCAGCATTTATAAACAGCTCCATCGCATCCATTGCTAATCCTTAGATCAAACTTCAAAGATCACAAAAGAACAAGAAATTCAAAAAATAGTTCTCCTTCTCAAGAGCATTATCTTATCCAAAACCACCTTGTACATAATCAATTACGAACCTAAGCTATCATAACTGAAAATGAATGAAATCTTCAATATAAATCCAAATATAGAAAGAGGAAGAAAAAAAAAAAACATGAAACAACAAATTCATCAATGCAATAACCTTACATAAAGACAACAACAACAACCGAAGTTCGTAACATCGTGAACACAAACAACCTCGGATCACACAAAAACAAAACCAAAAAACACAGAAACATACAAATCAAAAACATATTAAAATTAAACCTCGGAATCCGTCAAAGACTTCACCTCAGAAACAACTTGTTGATCTTGTTCTTTATCAGCAGCAGCACCACCACCGCATGTGATTAGTCTCAAACAGGAGCTGGATTTCACCATCGTTATGTGTGTGTTTCACACTCTTGTTCTTTTTCTTTTGCGAACAAAACAAGAACAACTACGCAGTTACCATATGCTATGTTGGAAAATGCAACAACGGTAAGTTTAAAAAACACGGACCTCAAAATTCTTGTTCAATTTACCTTAATGCTTTGCTTTCAAGTCCGTCTTCCTTATTTTCAAATTTTAAATTTTTTTCTTAAACTAATATACTAACTCTTTCCTTAAATAAATACATTTAAAGAAAATAAAAAAAACTAACTAAAGTATAAAATGAAATAAATGGTGTGATATATATATATTGAAATTATGTTACTTTTTGGATTGAAGTACTAGTATTAATAATGTTTAGCTTTATGGTAGTATGTTAGATTTAAAAAGGGAAATTAGTGATTATTACTGGTTGAGAATGTTGAATTAGTCTTTGGTTTTGTTGTTGGAATCAGTGGCGAGAAACTCACTCTTTATGAAGTAAAGATATTTTTATTTTACGAAAAGATATAGTACTATTACGTTTACCTTGACCAAAAAAACAAATACTATTACGTCTACGCTTTACACATGGTGATGTAGCTGTTTGATGAATGATTCTAAGATAACTGTTACTATATTTTGGTATATAATAAGATAGGATAAGCATTGCACAGTTTAGGTTCAATTTTTACAACTTAACGCTGATTGCTACCAATTTGGTTAATAAAACATATTTTTTTTCCTTTCAGCTTAAATGTAATAAACTTGAATATATTTTTTAAAAAATTGAAGCAAGACTAATTTATTTAGGACTTTGTTGTATACTATAATTCTCTCCGACTTAAAAACTAATCTATATAATTTTATGTAAAAATATATTATTCATAGAAAAAACAAATGAGTGTAAGTTTTATCATTTAAATTTTGTTGTTCCTTTTGAATTATATTAACAATGTTTGTGTGATTTATTTGAAGATCAAATCATATTTAAATTTGAATTTGAAATATAACAAATCATATTTTTTGTTGGAGAGATTTATGGAGCAAATCAAATCCAACTAATTAAGTTATTATTGTGAACGAATTAAATGCAGAGTGTTGCGGTGGAAATAGGATATCAAACTATTAATTAGCTTTAATCACAATTTTTTGATTCACAACCGCTCTTTGATTTATCCGAAGGAAAATGTCAAAAGGAAAAACCTATTTTGGCATTGTAAACACAATGCGGGGAGAGACCTAGGTAAGGGGTTGGTTAAATTTAGGGAAGGTACTAACACCCTAAACTTCTGTAGTACTCTATAGGAACCTTTTGTTTATTGTTTGCCTTTTATTTTTATTTATTATCTGCTTTAATATATATTGAGCTAAGGGATAGAGTGACCTAAAGACCTAAGGGTTAGTCCTAAGTTTACTCGGCAAGACGTCGCATCTTGTGCCTACGTATCCTGGATAGGGAATGAAATCAGAGTAATCGTAGTTCCCCTTGAAAGGGAGGTTAGAAACATCTTGACTGTGGTCAAAGTTTCAAGGGGAGTAAACGTATCTTAAGGACACACTTACGTGGAGTTTTGAAACTCCTATTTCTATGTTGAAAAGTTGAATTAAAATTAGGGTTAAAATTAGGGATTGACTAAATGTTTCACGGCGGGAAACCCTAAAACAGAGTACGGCGACTCTTTGACCTACTGCTAGGGTAAAGGGCATTTTCGTCCACGGCAGGACGCCTAGGCTATTAGGATTTAAAATGGTCCAAAGGGTTGAGACTATTGACTCGGCGGTCAAACGGCTAGACCTAATTCCTTCGGAGGGAGCATTACGGTAAAAATATGCAAACAGACAAAATATCATACAGCAAAATTAAAGTGCGGAAAGTAAAGAAAGCGTCGCAACGATCACTTGCGTAAATTACAAATTCCCAAAAACGAAAGACAAAATAAAAACTGCGACCATGGCCTCGCGTAAATTACATCCATGAAAACAGATACAAATATGATAATGAAGCATTTAACTAATGATAAATGAAATTAAACGTAATCAGCTGAAAAAAAACAAAAAGGAGAACGTTAACAGGGTTAGACAGAAATAAAGCGGATAATGAGACAGTGAAGGAAAAAATACAAATTTCTAATTCTCTTTATTGTCTTTAATAACTTTTAAAAAAGACCTTAAGTTTTTTTTAAAAAAAAAGAAATTAATTAATTTTAAATTTAAGAAAAAGGTTCTAGTTTTATTAAAAAGTTTTTTAATTTTTATCTTTAAAAGAGTTTTAATTTAAAAAAGGTTTTAAGTTTTTATTAAAAAAAAAGTTTAGTTTTTATTTTAAAAAGAGTTTTAATTTCATATCCAAAAATATTTTAGTTTAAGTTTTAAAAAACTATTTTATATTTTAAAAAATCAAAGTTTCAATTAAAACAAAATTAATCTCATACCTAACTTTAAGTTTTTGTTTTTTAGGAGTTTTACCTTTGTATTTAAATAAAACTTTAATTTAAATTAAAAGATTGTTTTACATTAAATTTTAAAAAAATGATTTATATTAAATTTTAAAAAAAACTGATTTACGTTAGATTTTAACAAAAATTGACTCATGTTAAGTTTTAATAAAATGATTTATGGTTAGTTTCAATGAAATGCTTTACGGTTAGTTTCAATGAAATGATTTAATTCCCATTAAGTTTGTTAAGAGATCTTAATTTACATTAAATACATATAAGAATAAATAATAAATAAAAGACAATAAAAAATAAAATAAATTGAAATAAGGGCCAGCACATAACAAGGAAATACGGATGGCCCAAATGCAGCATTTGGGATTTGGAAAATTCATCTTCCTCTTCTCAAATCGGCGTCGTTCCACATTTCTCTACAGAGCTTCTTCTTCTTTTTGCCGCTTGCATGTGATCTTCCCATCTTTGCTCACTCTCTTCTTCCATTTCCAATCTGAAACAACAATGAAAAAAAGACAAGAGTATTATTTGAGAATGGCTTACGGTTTCGCTGATGATGAAAGCCTTCTGGGACCGCAGCTACGTTCGAATCTGCGGTGGATAATGACTTTCGCTGTTGACGGTTGCCTCTTCGCGTGAGGACGGTTCGTGGTGGTAGTGAGGCCTTCGAAAGCTTCACGGTCGTCGTTGGCTCGTCGATGATGAACGGTAGTGGTACCGGCGAAATTCGTGTCGAACGAGGATGAAGACCGTCGTGCCTCTGAGTTAGCTTCTGAGAGGTGATGATGAAGATGATCCACTTGGATCTCCTGAACCTTTGATTTGCCGCCGTTTCGGTAGGGTTCCTTTTTTTCACTGATGAACATTACTGCTTTTATATTGTTGTTCTGGGCCAAAATTCTGGGCTTGCATATTGTTGGATTGAAGCATTTCCTGGAGATTTTGCCGTTGTGAACTCGATCTCGAGGGTTTTTTTGTTGACTTCTGAACTTGCATGCGGATTTTATTAGGTGTTGACGGTTCTTTTGGGCTTTGTGATGTGCAAATTTGATCTTTCTCTTTCTGATGAGTCTTGTGTCAAATCCGTTCAAAACGGAGAGATTCTCGGAGTGTTCGACGGATTTTTGTGTGATTTCTGGAATTTGTTTTTTTTTCGGTTTATTATCTGAACTGGTTTTTTGGATTACTTATGAACTGGTTAACTGGACTGGCTTTTTCGATTTATTATCCGAACTGGTTTTGTTTATTCATGAACTAGTTTGTGAACTGTCGGATTCCTGAACTGCTTTGCTTGCTTGATTTCGTCTGAATTGATTTCCTCGGAGGATTGGAGTTAAGGTCCCAATGGGGCAAACCGTCCTCTTGAGAAAAAAATCAATCCTCAAACTGACTTTTTAAATAAGCTCTTTTTAGCCAACAACTTATTTTCGAAACCACTTTTCCTCTTCATCTTTCGGTAGCCTCGGAAATGATAAGAACAAAAATCTGCCATGATCTGGCCAAGGTCGCGAACCGGACACCCGATGATGACATTGTTCAGAGGGTTGTCAATTTAACCAATTAAGTTTGCTTGCTTTGCTCGTTTTGCAGATTCGAAAAAGTCGGAAGAACGGAGGATCGGAAGATGTCGGAGAAAATCAGAAGCTTTAGAATTTTAGGAAATTATTATTTTATTTTTGTAATTTTGTACTTTATTATTTTGTTATTATCATTATTTTTGTAAAGATTATTAGTTCTAATAAAACTCTTTAATTTTAGATATTGTGAAATGCAACTTTTGTGTAAATAAATGAAAATATAATTATTTAAAATTAAATTAAATTAAACATTTGAAATAAAATTACTTTAAATGAAATGAGATAAAAGTTTTAAACTAAAATTGAGATAGAATCTTAAATGAAAACATTTGAAATGACATGAGATAAAACTAAAATGAAATATTTGAATGGAAATGAAAAAACAACTTAAATGAGATTAATTAGAATGCACTGAGATGAAATTTAAAATGAACATATTGAATTGAAACAAGATGAAACTAAAATGCAAATATTTGAATGGGAATGAAATGAAAATTTAATTCTTTAAAACAAATGAGATGAGGATAAGTTAGATCCAATTTAAAAAAAAAATAATTTAAACTAGAAAATAAAAATTGAAATGAAACTATTTTTGTTCTTTTGATTTTTAAAATGAAATACAATGCAATGCAAATGATTCAAATGAAATGAAAACGAAATAAAAGTACATATTCTTATTAATTTTTGATACCTCCACTTATCCGACTACTCCCATTTTCGACACAAATTCCGATTAAACTTCAACAACCAGATCAAATGGTCCAAATTTCCTGCCCAAATTAAGTGGTGGCTGGTGATAGAAGCGGTACCGACCTTGAACGAAGTAAAACAGCAAAAAAAAACAGAGAAATCCAATTAACAGTGAACAGAACTAAACTTCGCACTAAAAAATCAGTTTATGTTTCTGACTAATAAATCCAGTGCCATGAACCAACTCGGCCAAAAATTTAAATTAAATAAATGTAACAAATCCCGACTTGAGTCAATTTTGTACCGCTTTCCTTTTGAGAAATTTAAATGGCAGGTAGCAGAAGAAGCAGAAAGTAATTGTCTGTTGAAACCAAATTCCACAGAACGAACTCTTGCACCGATTGAACCAAACCAAATGGATATCTCAACTTAATCAACCCATATGACAAAATAAATGTCTCAGAAATCCACTAGCGACAGAGACTCGGCCCATTGACATGATTACTTGAAAAAACTCCGGCGACAGCTCATCATCAAAAATAGTCAGCAAACAACGTGAAAATGACCAGCCCTTTTAACAACTAAAGTGTACCAGAAGCGGTTCCTGCAATACGAAACAAGCTACGTAACCTGTTAATAGTTACCTGATGCGAAAATGAGATGACATGTGACAGGAATCGACTAATCTAAGGGTAAAATTTGGGGTATTACACAGAGATTCAAGAAGAAAAATCTCATAAGACATTGTTATATAAGGAGACTCAATCCTCATTTTTTATTTTAGGGTTTGTACGAGAGATTAAGTTTTTTGTGTCTAGGGTTTGTGAGACTTTTATTTATTGTATTCCATGTTAATTACATCATAAGGATTAATGTTGAATATATTTGTTGTATACCACTCCATGTTTCAGTAATTTGTCATAGTTGTTGGTTTGTCTTAGTTGAATTGTAAATCCAACAATTAATATAGTTGCTATTGAGGTTGATCATTAGGGATTGGTGACTGAGAGAAAGTGAAAGAGTTCTCATATTTAGAGGGAGTTCTAAATATAAATTCACTTGGATTACAAAGAGACATTGAATATCATGGGCTCTATGTTCATAGAAGATTAATTGTACTAATTCAAAGTAGTGAATTTCCTTTCTTAGATAGAGTGTCCCCCAAACGTAGGTGTGGTTTCACATAACTGGATTACCAATCTCTTGTGTTATTTTATGTTTTCTGCGTTGTGTTAGTGTTGTTGTTGTTATATTGATGTCTTACTAGTTTAACAAGTTGGACCATATGTCCCAACATCGTGTCAAACATCTATCCTCCCAAGAACAAAATTTCAATTTTGTTACAAAATTGAAAGGTTTAACGATATTAATGTTTTAATATATAAGATAAATAAAAAGACAACAAAGGAAGTGGTATCGACTAAAATTAATCAATTTATCAAACAGTAAAAATACAATAACTATAAGGAAAAAATAAAGTAAAATGACAAATACACACAATTTTTTTGCCCAATTCAATCAAATCAGTTTACTTTTGAGTAGAAGTAGCTATCTAATATAATATATTTCAATAGTTGTTATAAAATATTACAATATGAATCACAACAAAATAGTCTTTCAAATTCATAAGAACATCTCATATTTTTTTACACAACTCAATATATGAACCACAAAAATCAAAGTGTTTAAAAATGCTTCTCAATCCACTTAGATACCCTCGAAGATATTTAATTCTTAAAACAACAAATTTTAAGAACCTCTTTATTTATATTTCTAAGTTTATCTAACGAAGATTTCACTCATCTCAATTTCGTTGCCAAAAATGGCTAAAAAGTGCCCATTATAGGTGTCGGTGGAAACACACCGTGTTTTAGAGAAAAAAAACCCAAGAACGTATTTTGTTCCTCCAAGACACATTGCATTTGTGCTAAAAACAATGAATTTTTGTGAATATTCCAAAGGATTTTTGAAGTCAAATCTGGAATTCTTCACCTTGACTCTAAAATAATGGCGATTCTAATTTATACATCAACCACCTTGTTGCTCTTTCTAAAGATTGAGTTATTCTTCTATGAACATGACCAAGACCAACAGTTTCTACGAATCCACATTCACTTTCCAGATTCATCATTAGATCTCCCTCAAATCTCATAATCAAGAGCGATTAGAAGCGAAAGCAGAGTCTGAACGCAAATTCCATGAAGGTCATACTGAAAACTCGTGATCCACCCTTCTAACTAAACCTATATTTCCCACCAATGCCAAGGTACTTATAGGGGTGACATCGAAGATACCACAAGTTTGTAGTTAGCAGTGGGTGCAAAGTGGGCGTCGGGATGCCCACTATGGGTACCAAATGATCTCCGTCATACGCCTACCTTAGACAAGTGTGTGTGTGTGTGTGTGTGTGTGTGTGTGTGTGTGTGTGTGTGTGTGTGTGTGTGTGTGTGTGTGTGTGTGTGTGTGTGTGTGTGTGTGTGTGTGTGTGTGTGTGTGTGTGTGTGTGTGTGTGTGTGTATTCTTCTATTGTGTGCTTTTTTGTCTCTTTCTGCTAGAACGTTTGGGACAAGGGAAGGAAGATAGAATACATGAACTATGTGTCTAATATAAACTTAACACATTTATGCGATTCTGATATGATTTAAGCATATTTCATGTCTGGTTGCGTATATGATACAGACTAAAAATGCATTTTTACAATTCTGATACGACTTAAGCATATTTCATGCCCAGTTGTGTATCCCATATAAACTGAACACACTTTTGTGATTCTGATACGACTCAAACGCACACCTTGCATCAGAGGTCCATTAAGTGCACTTATGGGTAGCTGGCATAATCCCTATCGGATCTAACCAATCACATGGCGTAGGTGGTGGAACTTAAAGACGTCCACCTTGATCCAAGCCAAGTCTATAGGATAACACATGTATTCGTTACATGCTTATACGTTTATTGCACAAGACTTTACTACTCAAGCTACGTTATATACTCATCATCAATACATTACGGAACAAATATCATATCCATGGTCGGGGAACATTCCTATATGATGTGGATCATGGTTTAAAGTATGACTACATAAACATGACTTTGCCAATCACATGAACCTGACTTTGCCAATCACATGCCTTATTTCGGAGAATGCAAGCAAATTTGCAAAATGCGACATGAAAATCAATACACTACTGAAGAAAATGATAAATGCAACATACGGGTATAGCAACCAAAAATGGTAACTAACATTGTTCTATGCACCAAGTTGTAAAAGGGTGGAAAATTATTTTCAATGATCAAATGTCTAAAATCATGATTATTATGTATATGATTAAATAACCGATTTATTCTCACTCTTAAGATAATTTTCTATTATGTACTAGGTGTTACAAAATTACACATTTACATTTGTGTCTAAATTTAAATACTTGAAGTGGTATGGAACACAATCAATTAGATTCAACCAATAAAACATTCATAAATATTACTCTCAATCTGCATTGAATACAATTGTGTCATGCAAAATAATTTTTCATTAACTTTAAATTCATTTCAAATAGATAATTTCAAATAGAAATGCTTTCAACTGTGCGGATGCGCAGGTTTTCTACCAGTAACTTAGAGAAAAGAACTCTTGTTTTTATTGATGGATTGTCAAACACCAGCTTCACCGCACCATATGAATCCTGACCTGCAACTCAAAAACTTCACAAACATCAACAAATAATGAACCCCCTCTACAATAGATCTCATATTCTCTAAGAATTGAGAAGCGACTAATGTTAATCTTGCTAGAGGTCGAGGATGAGTTTAGATGCAAAAAGATAAATGTGAAAAAGGTGTTATTTGAAAGCGAGTTTCCAAGTTTTTAGAAAGACTTTCAAAGATATGATCATAATCACAATAATCACTTAGAACTTAATGGTGATGGGGAGAGGAAATGATTTATAAAGGCACTTTAGCTTATGCAAAAAAAAAAAGAGTGAAATGATGTTTGATTTTATTCATAAGCACATGTATAATTTGAGTCAATTGGCAATGTAATTGGGAATGAGATATACACTTATGAGAAACCCATTTTAGCCGTGATTCGAGTCATGAAAGAGTTATGATTCGAGTAAGACAAAGATGTAATTCGGGTCATGAAAACTTTGATTCGAATCAAACAAGTCAGAAGGAAAAATATGGGACTGTACCACTTCATGATTCAAGTCTTGAAATCTGTGACACGAATCACAAAGTTATGTGACTCGAATCAAGTGTAAACTATGATTCGAATCATGACAACTCCACAAATTTCCTGAACGTCTCTATTTCATTTTGTTCAACTCATAGGATGTGGGATTCGAATCACACACCTAAAACCTTTTTCTTTTTTTTTTCTTTCTTTTTTTTTTACAGTTTTAAACGTGCTTTGAGATTCTAATAATGTCATAACTTGAACCAATCTCCAATATGGTTCTTGATCCAAAATTTTGACTAATTGGCTTAAAGCATATTGCTTACACTAAAAAATAATTTTTTTGATTTATGCATGCAAAACACGATTTAATGCAAAACATCATTTAAAAAGCATTGCACTCAATTCTAAGATATTTGCAAAGATCTAACTATAGGAGACTCAATTACGAAAGTGATAAATGATAAACGATAATAAACGAGACAAACAACAAAATTAAATCCCTAAAGGGCAGAGAAACTTCAGCCTCCCCCATTTTTGATACTCAACAAACTTTCGTTGTAATTGAGTCGACATGAGCATTAAGTAAAATGTGATCAAGACTTTCCTTTGTTCCCCCCTGAAACATTGCACCATATCAAATTTTCATAAAACATATCAATCAAACCTAGACTCACATTACAACTTCTCTCTCTTTGACATGATTAAAAATAGATAGATGCTAATGAGGCTAAACACAAAATAACCAACAACAACAAATAATCCAGAGAAAATAAAGCTAAACATAGCTAAAGAAGAATATACAAAAAAATGATATATCATAGATACATGAAAGATAACACATGCCAAGTGCAACAAATCTACACAACAACGACATGAAACATTCAACAGCTAAACATAATGGTTAACACACATATAAAAACATATTAGAAGAGAGATAAATAACGCATTAACATGAAAACAAAAAAAAAGTCAAGACGAACATAATCAAAGGATGCACTTAAAAATATTTTAAATGCAAAAACATAGAGTCAGAATTGCAACAAGATGATGAAAATAATTTTGATGCAGATGAAAAGAAATAATGTACGATCAAAATTCAAATAGTATGAGATGCACATATAACACAATCATAAGATATGAATGAAAGAAAATGAAAGATTTTTTGAAAAAGGGTTTAATGATGAAATGAAATGATTGAATGAAAACTAAAGTTTTTAAATGTCAAAGTATTTTAACAAATTTGCTAAAAGGGTTAATGCCATGTGAAAAACAATTTTAATGATGCATTCAGTATAGATTTGAAGATATAGTTGTTGTGAATCTTGTTGTGAATTACGATAAAATTCAATATCAATTTGTGAGGCAAAGAAAAATAGCAACCAAAATAAATGGTCTTCAGCAATAATAATCTGTATACTGATAATATAATATAAATATAATATAATAAAGCAAGAAAAAACCGAATGTTTGTTTACCCAATTTGATCAAACGATCTACTCTAGGGGAAAGAGTAGCTATCCAATTCACTATACTCAAAAAGTTTTTACAAGAGATTACAGATGAGTTACAAGAAAATAGCCTTCGCCTTCAGGTTCCTAAGAACAACCCTGAAGGCGCCCAAGAACAGCCTTATTTTTTACCCAAGTGTTTCCCTACCTCTCAAACTCTCAATATATGAATCACTCAAACCCAAGGTGTAATCCAAAGTTTTCTTTATACACAACTAAAACCATATGATATACCTTTTAACCCTTGGTCTCCCTTGTTGGTGAAAACTCTAAGATTGTCACACACCAAGTATATAAGAGATACATATTTAGTATAGCAAATACCCAACAAACAAAGCCCAAAGTCACATGGATCCACGAACCGAATAAAAAAAACACGAAAACTCAAAAACATTATTCACCGTATGGACGTCACTATTCATCCGTACGGCTGACATTATCCACCGTACAAATGACACTATTCATCGAACAATTTTTTTTCTCGACTTTTCGTCTGATTTTCACGATAAATGCAATCTCCAAATTATATTTTCTTCTTATTCATCAACAAAGGTTTTAAGGCACATTACAACAATCTCCACATTGACTTTAAACAATGTTGATACTAATTTAACAATCAACAACATTGTTGCTTTCTACCAAGTTGAAACTTTAATCAATAACTTTGATCAAATTCAAGCAACCCTTGAATTTTGGTCTTGCAACTTGCGTCCACTTGTTCCCAATCGCCCTTTTCTGCCTAGGTAATTTAACAAGCCTACAAGTATGATTTTTCAACTACCCTTGACTCCACCTGTTTTCAAATGCCTCCTTGAAAGTTTTTCTTCTTTTATTTTGCAGTCCTTCAGCCACATTGAAAACGTAATATCCAAGGCTAGCATAACCGTCCCTTTAAGATGCTACAATAACCCTCATTACTTTATCATGAGTCAAATGATAATTAGATATCTTTGTAACCATTCCCTCATTATTGCTAGCATCCATAGTAGGAAACTCCATCTCAAACTGAGTTTTATTCGTTATAGTTTCTCCCAGGTTTCTCCCTAGGTTTTCACTATTCTTCTTCTGAAGAAATTCTATACCAACCAAGTAAGTTGTTTTAACCTTATCTCTTCCCCAAAAACTCAATAACAACTCAGTGGTAACATGCATTTGTATCCCTTGATTTCAGCAAAATTCATTGTACTCCTTTGATTTTTTCTCAAGGCATTCATAACGCCTTAAACTCAATTCCCATAGCTCTTCCTTGTCATGAAAGCCTCCACTAGTTAACGATGAATGAATAATAACATTTGAACCTTCTAAAATATATAGACCACATATTTTAGACCCATTAGCAATAATTAATTCATCACGCAAAATCTTTAACACTTCATGTTCAACTCTAGTACTATAGCCTAGATCATCAAACATACTTATAGATAACAAATTTCACTTGAGTTCTGAAACGTACCTCACATTGTGAATTAGAAGTTCATGATTATTAAACATTTTAAAGCCCGAAAACTCGAAAATACTATTCACTGTATGGACAATACTATTCACCGTATGGGCGCCACTATTCATTTGTACGTCTAGCACTATTCACCATACAGACGACACTATTCATTGACCGATTTTTTTCTTCTCGACTTTTCGTCTGATTTTCGCGGTAAATGCAATCTCCAAAATATATTTCTTTCTCTTCATCAACAAAGGTTTTAAGGCACATTTACAACAATAGTTGATGGAGAAATCCCATTAAAATTTATCGTCTTTTAGGTATTCTCTTTGGAATAACTTTGAATCAGTAGGCGACAGGGAAAATAGTGGAACAACCAGCGATTACAACCTTGAGAATAAAGGACTAGCAACTCTAACAGTGTGTAGCAGAGTAAAACATCAGTCCAGAGCCAGAAAATTCATATGCTAAACCCACTAGAGACGTGTTATCGTCGTACTGGAAGAGGTTATGTATTAAATGCTTGTCTAGTAAGAGAGTTGTTGTTGTTATGGTAGAAATGGAAGAGGAAAAGGAAAGAGAAAGACATGCGATTGAGAATGATGGATATGCAGGGGTTAAGTTTGTAGAGGAAGAATCTGATGAAAGGGTAAATTTAATGTTGCAGATAGTTTTACTAGCATCTAAAGATAAATGGAAGCACAATAATTTGCTTAAAACACATAGTTATATCCAGAATAAGGTGTGTAATTTGATTATGGATAGTGTCAACATGGAGAATGTAGTGACACAAAATTGGCAGATTATTTAAAGTTCTCCATAGAATCCCACGAGAAGTTATACACCTATAGTTGAGTAAACAAGGGCTCCCAAGTTCGAGTAACACTAGACTGCAGAATTCCTATCTCCATCAAAAATCATTATAGGAAAGAGGTATAATAAGTGAATTTCGATGCACATTCTTATTATACTGTACTTAGGTATTTCTCTAGTTTATTTTATTAATTTTACTATTATATTGTGTTTTTAGATTTAAGTTTATTTTTGCCTTTATTTTAATTTCGTATTTTATTTTCAGCATTAGTAGTTATTTGATACCTATTCAATGTGCATATCATAACTTGAGCTACATGATGTTGTTGCACGCATTTTGATATGAGTTGGAAAGCTAAGTGAAAGAAATATAAGTTTCATGTTAAAGCCAATAGTTGGTTCGGAGTTCATAAGTCTCAAATAATTTGCCAAAGTTACAGACTTATGAAATATTTAGTTTCGGGTCGGATTTTTTTTTAATGTTTTTTTTGACCCGGTTGGGTTAGAACCTGAATGCTATGTTTTTCTTATACCTAGTAGGTGTTGCTACTGTTCACGCTTGCTCTCATTCACTGTTTACAAAATATATAGGAAGATTTGTATGAAAACCTATGGAGAACTAGTTCCTTTTGTTGGTCTGTTGTATTCAGGTTCTGATACATGAAATTAATATAACTCTGCACTTTAAATTCTATTCCTTTCAATTCTGATATGTGTTTATCATTTGCTTAATCTGATTTATCACAAAGTAGTTTATTTGGTTTGATTTATTTATTATTCCCTAATTTTGAATGTGTGTTATCGTATGCTTAATCTGTTAATTCGCTTTATTCTTAACCGAGTGCTTAATTCGACAAATAGGAAACATAATTCTTATAATTTTATTCGCGCTTGTTGATTGATATTGTGATCGAACAGGGATAGAATCTGCTTAGAGCATTGAGTTTATATTGATAAAAACTTATTTGCATATTAGTTTTTTAATTGTAATTGTAATCACTTATTTGCACTGTTATATTGATCGAAACTTAAAACTAAACACCCAAAAAAAATTGGTTTTAGTAGGTTAATCATAATCCAAGAGTCATTGAGATACGATATTCGAGTGTCACTTCCCTTTTACTGTATTTTGTCTTAAACTCGTTTTTGATTCGTGTGCGGCAGCGGATCAAGGTACTTTGTGATGTTCTTGATATAAATGTTTGTCATATTTTACTTGGCAGGCATAGGTAGTTTGATAATGATATCACTTATCGAGGATGAGATTATGTGATGATATTTACAAAGGGCACACATAAAATTGCTCTGGCTTTTGTTTTTCACTTTGATATGAATCCATGAGGAAAGATGTATAATTTCTTGGTGATGACGCAGAGTGAAATGGAACTTGATGAGGCTGTTAAAGAAACTAAAATTTGTCTGTCCAATGGTGATTAAAGCGATGATAAGTGTTGTAAACGAGGAAACAAAAATTCCGTAAGAAGTGCAAGGGATCCTAAGGATTTCAAGGAGTTGACTACAAATGAACTATCAAACAATTTGCCTCTTATGCAAGATAAATGCAAGGAAGTTAAAGTTTTCAGTGTGAGAGACGATGTGATGGTGTTTTTGCGTAAGTACAAGTTTTTAGACGGTACTTGCAACAAGCATCAGTCACACAAGTATGGCCCGTTCAAAGTAACCAAAAAGATAAATGATAATGCTTATATGGTAGCTCTCACAGGTTTCATGAATATATCCAATACTTTCAATGTTACTGACATTCATGAGTATCAAGCATATGAGACTCTTTATCAATAAGAGAAGTCAGGGTCGAGTTCTTCAGAGGTGGAGGGGACTGATGTAGGAAGATTGGTTGCGCATATCAAAGAAGAAGCTGTGTGTCAAATAGGTTTGACAGGAATTGTGCAGGCTTGGCATTCGATATCAAAATGACTATTATTATACCTTTCTGGATAGGGAATCGACTTATAAGTCAAACTCTCTGCTTTGTTGTGACATATGGCCTTTTAAGTTATCCGAGTTCGTTTCAAGCCCAAATACACCATTTTAATATTTTCTGCAATTTCTATTTTATTTTTTATTTTGGATTAAAAGCCCATTAGATTTTTCTGTTTTATTCTTGTTTTGCATTAAAATTCCATTAAAGTTTCTTTTTATTTAAATAACATTGGGTGTGGCTGTCAAGGTTATTTTTTATCGTAATAAAATTCAAGAATTTCTCTTTTGGTGGATTTCATAACTTTATCTAATAGGTTCATCGCTTGTAAACTTCTGTTTTAGTTCTAAACTCAACACTTGCTAATCCTTTGTAATTAAATTCAATTCAATTATTTTCTCTTTTGGTAAATTATAAAATTTTATCCGATAAGGTTGCAACTTGCAAACTTGTATTTTCGTTTTAGATTTAATGTTTGTTAATTCTTCGTAATTTTGACTACGTCAACAATATTTACCTTTTGTTATTTAGAGTGTTGAATGTATAATTGTGATTTATACAATTTCATCCTTTAAATTAATTTTTTAGATGAAATTCAAGTCAATTTAATATGATAATAAATTGGCTTAAGGACTCTAATGTGCAAAATTGATTCACCTCACGTTAGACTCAATGGTGGATGATAAAGTTATATTTTTGTTGTTCAAATTATGTTAGAGTCTCACATCAAATGATCTTTTTTGTAAGGAGATTAAACACATACCTTGTATTCTTTAGTATTCCTTAAATTAACTAGGTTTATCATTATCTAAGTTATATTATGTCCAATTTATAACAAGTACTCTAAACAAAATAGAGAGACATTTTATTTCTTCAATCACACCCAAATACTTTTTCTTGGTGCACATGAAGCACATGTGATATTCTTTTTTATGTTGGAAAAATAACATAAAAAAATATGTAGGAAAAAAACAATTAGAAAGGAAGAATATAACATAAATACTTAAAAAAGAAAAGCATAGAATAGTTGGTGTATAGTATGCATGTTCCTGATCTTTGTGGCATGATAGAGGTTTCCATCAATCAGACAGGCTATCTTGTCCTTAGCCCCTTAAAACGTGGCCGCCACATGGCCTTTGCACCATATTACCATGTTTTAGATAAATACTATATTTTGCACTACATTTTCTGTTTATGCTTATTAGGTAACACAATTTTTGGTTTATTAACCTCCAAATTTTTTACATGGTGAAGAGAAAGCATAAAAACTAATGGGTGTTTTTTGAAAGTCCATTTAAATCTAAAAATAATATGATAAGCATTATTTTAAAAATTGCACTGAAAATTTTGACCGAATCGATTGAATTGAAAATGAAAAAGATTATCAATTTTATTTCTGATTATTAGATTAAATATATTATTGAGTTAGTGATAATAGAAGAGAATTGATTAAAATCGATGAAAACGGATGAATCAATGATTTTAAAAAATTAATAAATTTAATATTTTTTTCTTTTGACAAAATGTTTTAATAATTAAAAATAAAATAAAATAAAAATAAATTTTCTTATTAGAAACATTAATGATACAATAAGAAATTTGATGAATATATGATATAATAATAACATGATATATTTATTATATCATGTTTTTTTCTTCTTTTATATATATATATATATATATATATATATATATATATATATATATATATATATATATATATATATATATATATATATATATATATATATATATATATATATATATATATATATATATATATATATATATATATATATATATATATATATATATATATATATATATATATAATATCTGAATGTTAAAATTACGTTGATTTTAATTTTTAAAATTAAAATGTAAATTCACAAGAAACTTATAATTTTTTTCTTTATTAAAAAATATAAGAAAAAAACAAAATCACACCAACTTATATAAATTAAAATACTATTTAAACATTATTTTATTAAACATTAATTCTAGTGTTTAATATATTCGCACAAATATTTTCGCAATATTGAACTCCATAATACAGAGTGAAATTATTCTTCAAATTAATAAGCAATTAACCTTTCACGTGCATTTTCTTAAAACTCCATTACACATTATTGCACATACTTTTATAAAGTTTTAAAAAGTGTCTTGAGGACACTGGTTAGCATTTCCCATATATATATATATATATATATATATATATATATATATATATATATATATATATATATATATATATATATATATATATATATATATATATATATATATATATATATATATATATATATATATATATATATATATATATATATATATATATATATATATATATATATATATATATATATATATATTAATGAACTTTTTACAAACTTTATAGGGTACTTTTATTAAAAATTTATCATTTATTAATATTTATAACTAAAATAGAGTTATTTAGTAATAATTTTTCACGATATTTATATAGTATCTTATACTAATTTATAATAATGTGTATCATAAATATTTTTAGCTTAATTATTGTTCTGGTCTGAGCCCCGACTTGATCAGACAGACTCAGGCCAATAATATCCTGTCAAGTCCAGTCCAGCTTGGAGCGCAACCTTCGAGCATAAGGTCTCCGACGGATAGGTTAGGCCCCTCCGCGGGCAGAACCTGCCTCATCTGTGTCGAGCACAAGACACCCCCGTCGACCAGACACTGCACCGTCGGGTAGAACCTACCCTCAGCGGGCAGAACCTGCTCCTTGTCGGGCAGGACAACGTGTCTTTCACACGTTCTCCACGTGCCCCCCTCCGCGAGGACACGTCACCGACCAACTGCCCATCTCCGAAAGAGCAAGTCAAACTCACTTTCCGGAAATCACGAGACAGTTGGACTAGGGCGAAGACCACGTCCTGATCTTCACTACGCCACGTAAGCCCTTGCAGTCACCTGGGTTGGGCCTGACAATCCAGCCCAACACAAGTGACCGTTGGTCCAGCGCTAGGGTCTCTCTATAAATACCCTCTTCCACAAGAGGGTCAGATAATTCACTTCTTACCCTTTTTTTGTATTTGCTCTCACTCTGCCCAATTCCTTACTTTAGCATCAGAGTGTCTTGCAGGTACACCCGTCTCCTCCTCTTCAACACCGATGAGCAAGCAGCAAGTCGAAGACACGTGGCAGTCAACGATCCCTTTCTGATCACGTCAGGTCAATTATTATTTTCATTTCAATTTTAATTTGATTATTCAAATTGAAAAAATTAATATTCATTAATAAAATTTTAATATATTGCTTTATATTTATTAATTAATTCAACTGTTAATTTTAAAAACCATAACAAATTCCCCTTATTAGTTTATTTACTATCACTTAACTTATTCAATTTTATCCGTTATCAAATACTTTATCACTTATTTGCTACCCTATCTATTAAAAAGAGTCTTAGTCTCCAAGTATATTTTGATATATCTTCTTGTATAGTTGTAATATTATTTTTCTATACTTTGTTAATACAGTAATATGTGATTAATTTGTGTGTTAAATCTAATGATGACATCGTTATTCTATTAAACATTTTTTCATTCAACAATTAATAATTTTGTTAGCTAAAAGTTTAACATATCAGTCATTTTGTGTGTGGCAATAAACATTCAATTCGTTAATGTCGTACGTTGTAAAATGTCATTTTCTTATAGGCACTCAACAAATTATTGACGTTTAAAGTCACTTTTTTACATGTGCTTTAAGTCCACCAAAAATTTCTCTATGTGAAAAAAAAAAGTGTTAGTTTTGTTTTTTAATACAAAAAATTCTTACTTTTGCATATTTTATTAAACTAAAATATTTTTTGTGGACCCAAAGTGTTTTGTAGGATTTAAAAATTTTATAGTTAATTTGAGTAGTTTTTACTTTAATGATGATTGTCTATAAAAAACCAAAACATGACTCCACATTTTATATTTTTTATTCAAGTTACCATATTAATGTTGTTGGAATATTTTATTAATATTAAATAATATTATAATATATTTCACATTGAATATTTAACGTTAACTATATAGATAATGAAAACTAAACTTTAGTTCACTAAATGTCATGTCAGCTCTATTATAATACAAATTCTTTATTACTAATGTAAGCTATATAAAATTTTGATTTAACAATCATGCGTTAAAGTTGCTCTAAACCACTCTATTTCCAACGTTCGCGACTTTAATCGAAAATTTGAAAATATATTATAGATCACGAAGATTTTAAAATAAAATAATTCAATCATTCTAGAATTAAAATCTCATCTATGTATCGAGATCACTCAAATTTTATATTAAATGATAAAAAAATATTGATTACTCGATAATTATTTTAAATAAATTTAATTGATTACTCACATAATAAAATAAGTCATGGGCAAAAAAATTATAAAAATTTACAGCAAATGTCGTAGTATGTGTAAAAAAATTATCAAAATTAATAATGAGTGAAATCAAAACTAATAAAAATGTTAAAATAGGATTGATTCAATGATTCATCTATTGTGTGATATAGTGTGACATCATGATATATGTGATCAAAATTAAATCTTATAAATTAAGGAAAATGTTCAAATCACAAGTTCTAGATGATTTCATCGCATAAATCACAATCGAATAGCCAAATACACCATCTAGGTGGACAGTATTTGCGGAAGGATATTCCAGCACGATGTTAGGAAAAAACAAAGCATAGAGAAAAATAAGAACACAATCACAACACAAGAATATAACGTGGAAACTCTAAAACCGGAGAAAAAATCACAGTCATTGTCAATATGCAACCAGAGGATAACACTATGTGAAAATTGTTACAATACATAATATACCATCAACTAACTCAGGCCCCCAGTAAACCTACATCCTCCAAAACTAATATTCAACTACATCTCACAACACTAAAAAACAAGAGCATAAGATAACAAAGAAAGTAAAATACAAACTTAAAGTGCTTTTGACTGGTGCATCTTGGAATGAAGAACTTGAATCCTATATATAGCATTGGACTCCCACTTCCTTCACAAAACTAAGTGATGTGGGACTTCAAATAACTTGTATATTATATATAGCCTTGAATTTTCTCTTCATTCACAAAATTAAGCGATGTGAGACTTTTTTAACATGTATATTTCAACAAGCCCCAACAATCTCCACCTTGTTTGAAAATAATACATAAGTTTTCATTGTCTTTACCGACAATCATACTCCACCATAAAGAGTATCAACATGTATATTTTCAACCAATTCCAACACACGAAAGGCAATGTGACCATATTTCTTTTAGAAGGGATCATGATCTCACCGTAGAAATCGCAGTAAGATTCAAATTCACTACTACTAATTAAATAGAGTATAAAGTCTGTTAGGTTGGACTACACACAACACTCAAGATGGATGCTGAAGAAGTAGTGCTCAAATTCTATTGGCAATTGGTCACATTAAGGTATAAGGAAAATACCAAATTCCATAAGGAGGAAATCCTTATACCAAGGGAACAAAATTCGTAGGCGGACCTCTTATCTAAACAAGTCATCTCAAAGGCACAAGATTGCAGTAAAATCGTGGTCCACGGGGCATTGTTAAACCTAATTATAAGTTGCACTATGAACGATGTTGAGTAAGAAGTTGAAAGGGAGTTACCAATCAATTGGATGACATTGATTGTTAAATACATCACAGAAGGAGAATTATCAGAAGACATAAAAAAACATCAAAGATCCGAAGAAAGTTGTGTTCATATTCTTTCATTAAAGGCATGTTATACATGCAGAACTTTGCAATCTTCTATTGAAATAATGAACAAAGAAAGATGAAATGAATGTCTTAGAAGAAATCCATGAAGTCTCAGGGTGACAACACTTGAGCGGAACAACATCAGCCAAGAAAAATCTTTAGGCCGACTATTATTGGTTGATGATAAACTAAGATGCTAAGACACACGTTAAAAAATACCATAAAATGCCAAAGACACTATGACCTACACGTCACTCTAGCTGCATAAATGAGCATCTTATTCTCCTCATGGACTTTCTCCTAGTTGGAGATGGATATCTTATACCTTTTTATATGATTGAATCATAATAGTTAACGAAGATTACACATAACATATTGCATTTATTTTTAAAAAAACATTATCACCATATCTGGTGTCCCTAGGTTATGGTAAGTGATAATGGAATGTAAGTTGTAGATAGGAGGTTTAGGAAATTGATAGAAGATTTATAGGTAAATAATATTTTTACCTCCATGGAACACCCTCATACCAAAGGCCAATTCGAATAAGCAAATAACGTCTTGCTAGTAGGCATAAGGTGAATGATAGACAACACCAAAGGAAATTGAGCAGAGGAAATTCCACATGTCTTTAGGGCATATCAAACTATCCCTCATTCTTCAACAAATAAGACTCCATTCCTACACACTTATGGAATTTAAGTGGTGATACTCATTGAGATAAAAGAACTAATTTGGAGGACATTATACCATGTGTATAGGGAAACTAATGAAGAATGGTGAAAAGAAAAGTTCAAACTTTTAGAAGAGTGCATATATTTAACTGTCATAAGTGAAGCCATTAAAAATAGAAAATGACATCAAAGTATAACAGGAAAGTCATACCCTTGGAAATACCATGTTAAGAAGATCATATATTGGTAACAAAAACACATCAGATGAGAAGCACGTCCCCCAATTGGAATGTGCCATATAAAGTCATTAGCAATATTGAAAAATGTAGCTTACATTTTGGAGAACTTGAACGGTGAGACATTTTGTCATATCTCGAATGCAACAAAGCTTAAAATATTTTAAAGGTTGTCTGTAAACAAATTTTCTAAGTTGCAACATGATTAATACAAATAATTTTTTTACTCTATTTTTGATTTTACATTGTCTATAGAATCAAAAGAACTCACGGGAAAAAATTAAAAGAAACAATATAGACCTCTAAAGGGAATAAAGTAATAAACCTATAAGCACTACAAAAATGGCATAAGAGCCTCACTCAGACCAATTAAACACCACCGAGATAAATGACCTTGATAAGTGGTCAACCTTTCATGTAGTTTTAAAGCATGGAAATTGGTCGAGCATGAGTACTTTTGATTGGGAACATCTGCGCAAACACAGATAATTGTAAATTATAACCAAACATTATAAAAAATTATAGGTCGGAACAAAGTACATGATATGTTATTTAGAATACATAGATAAAACTGAGAAAAATTATACGATCCATAAAGTAGACAATGAGAAGAAAGAGAATCAAGAGGAATAATTTGTAGGGAAGACCAACTCCCCATTAATTACACATTTTTCAATAGCAACAACACCAATGTTTAAAGAGACTTCATGGTTGAGGAAGACAACTTTGTTTAAAAGCCTTGTTAAAAGCTTATCCACTTGCATCTATGACACTATCAATCATAACATGTTTTTTTTCGTCTTGAAGGTTTCACATTGTTCCTAAAATTTGAAATTTAGAACCATACTTTCCCTTGAACTTCCTGCATTGCATCACATAACAAAGAGATTGCATTACATAGATGTATAGAACAACGAGGAAGTTCAAGGGAAAGTGTGATTCTAAATTTATTCTTCCTCGTTATTCTTCGTAAACCAATGACAGAAGGTTTCCCATTGCATCACATAAAGTAGCTTAGATGTATAAAACAATCACAAATACAATTTTATGTAATGTAATACGACTCATCATTCCTAACTCAACACATATGTGGTACCAAGTTTTTGTATTTCAGAGTTATGTTACTGATTGATCCATGTCTTTGATTCCACATCTAAACCAACGATTCCACCAATGAATCGGAGGCCCACCTCAGGTTCCTCCTCTGAATAAACGATTCCACCTATTAGTCTGAGGCTCGTCTTTGCTTCCTTATCTGAACCAACGATTCCACCAGTGAATATGAGACCACCAATGAATATGATGCTTTAAATGTAAGACACCACATTAATATACTACTAAACAACAGTTCCTCTTCTGAACTACTCATCTCAATAATACACACACACATGTAATCACAACTCAACACGTGTGTGTGTGTGTGTGTGTGTGTGTGTGTGTGTGTGTGTATGTGTGTGTATGTGTGTATGTGTGTATGTATATATATAAATTCATCATTACACACCAACATGGAAGATATTAACATACGTGTTCAACAATACTCATCAATGGAGTAAAATATATCACCACTCAAATATGCTCACCAACAAGGTAAGAAAATGATTGTACATGCTCAATGTAACAGCCCAAATTTCATTAAATAATTAATTATGTTAATTAATTGGTTTATTGGAATTAATTTTAATGATTTGGATAATTTGGAATTTTGATAGAAAATTGAAGAGGGAAATAGAGTGGAAAGAAATAAAAGAATTATATAAGGAAAAGGAAAATATAGAAACATGGTGGAAAGAAAAGGAAATATAAGAGAAAGAAGGAGAAAGAATAGAGAAAGAGGAGAAAAGAGAAGAGGAAAAACTTGGAAGAGATCAAGATCAACCCAAAGCTTCAATCCAATCAAGGTAAGGGTGAGAAACATTATTATTTGATCAATGTATGTGATTGTGTATGTTTGAGTAGGATTGTTGGATGTTTTCCCCTATTTTCCATTTAGGGCAAAAGTTGGATTTAATCGGTAGAACTCAATTTAATCGGTTAGATACTGAAATAGATGATGTAGAATAGTCTAGAAATGTTAGACTAAGAGTATTGGAATTGTATTGGTGAGTTTGGGGTTTTTGGAGTTGGTTGAGTTGGATAACAGTAAGTGAAAAACAAAATACGCAGACATTCGCTAGCGACTCGCTAGGCGAGCAGGTAGCGAATGCTCGCTAGGGGTTCGCTCAGCGAACAGATAGCAAATGGTCACAGACTTGGACATAATGGATTTTGGTGTGTTCGCTGGTAGCAAAAGTGTAGCGAACAGATAGCGAAATGGTTCGCTGGGAAGCTCGCTGCAGCGAGCAGGTAGCGAAGCCTTCCAGTAGCTTCCGTTGGGGTTCGCGAGCATGTTCGCTAGGTGAACAGGTAGCGATCGTTCGCCAGGTGCCCGCCTAGCGAGGTGGTGGCGAACATGACAGGATTTCGTTTTTCTGTGATTTCATTCTATGTTGTGTTGTGGTTCGATCGGGTTCGATCCTTAATGGAATGAAATGTTATATACCGTATGTGTATGTGCTGTGGGTAGTCTTTGGGCGTGAGTCATAGATTGCGATATGTATAATGTTTGCATCGATTAGAAAATACACGAGAACATAGTAATGATTATGTGTGTATTATTCGATGAATTATGAGTGTATGTTGTTGTATGCAAATGTATGAGATGCATGGGAAAACATCGCGGATATGTGTGCATCGGTTAATTAATTAGGAGAGATGCATGGGAACATATCGTGGATATGTGTGCATCGTTAATAATTGTGAGAAATGCATGGGAACATATCATGGATATGTGTGCATCGGTTAATAGATGTATGAGATGCATGGGAACATGTCGTGGATATGTGTACATCAGTTAATAAATGTATGAGATGCATGGGAACATATCGTGGATATGTGTGCATCGGTTAATAAATGTATGAGATGCATGTGAACATATCGTGGATATGTGTGCATCGGTTAATTAATTAGGAGAGATGCATGAGAACATATCGTGGATATGTGTGCATCGTTAATAATTGTGAGAAATACATGGGAACATATCGTGGATATGTGTGCATTGTTAATAATTGTGAGAAATGCATGGGAACATATCGTAGATATGTGTGCATTGGTTAATAAATGTGGGGGATGCATGGGAACATATCGTGGATATGTGTGCATCGGTTAATTAATTAGGAGAGATGCATTGGAACATATCGTGGATATGTGTGCATCGTTAATAATTGTGAGAAATGCATGGGAACATATCGTGGATATGTGTGCATTGGTTAATAAATGTGGGGGATGCATGGGAACATATCGTGGATATGTGTGCATCGGTTAATTAATTAGGAGAGATGCATGGGAACATATCGTGGATATGTGTGCATCGTTAATAATTGTGAGAAATGCATGGGAACATATCGTGGATATGTGTGCATCGTTAATAATTGTGAGAAATGCATGGGAACATATCATGGATATATGTGCATTGTTTGATGATGTGGTAATAGCATAAATGTCATGGATATATGAAGTATGCTTGTGAATATGATGGGTTTTGGATGATTGGAGAATATGTATGAAGGGATATGTTTGGGTATGTTCATATTTGTTTATATTTACAACATGGTAAATATGACTATGAAATGAATATGTGGTGAGAAATGTAGAATGTAATTATGTGATACCTGTATATATATATATATATATATATATATATATATATATATATATATATATATATATATATATATATATATATATATATATATATATATATATATATATATATATATATATATATATATATATATATATATATATATATATATATATATATATATATATATATATAATCTTATGCATTGATTATTATGGTAATATTTCTCACCCTTCTACTGTTTCATAATGCTCTATGAGGCATTGCAGATTAGGTTGCTGGAGGTGTCTTTTGTGAAGTTAGCTTCATTCTTTTGAGTCAGACTGCTCTGATTATGTAACACCGGGTAGTTAGGCTTGTATAGCATTCTTTTGTGATACACCTTGATGTATCAGTTGATGATGTTTTGTAATGTGATTGATTGGTGAATTAAACTGGATAAATTATGTTTATGTGAATTAATATTTTGAAATGATTCAATGCTTTAATCTTCCGCTTTACTTTTTAAAGATGAGACGTGAGCTTAAGGACCAAGTGTTCCTCTGTTGCACATTTTTTTTATAGAGCAGTTGTTGAGTATTGGTAGTGATAATGTGACATACTCCTTTTATACCGTATTTAAATTATACTCTGATGATTTTTGTATGTGCCTATGTGTATATATTATTGTTTATTTGGGGGTATAGAAAGGGGTGTTACACTCAACATTACTCATCAACAGAGTAAACATATTATTACTCATGTAATCTCACCAACAAGGTAATAATAATATTTTACAACTCTCGCATTCAACAAGATCAACTCATAACCCATGAAACATCTCAATACAACACATTATTATTTACCTTCAACTCTAAAATTGTCAAAAGGACTCTAAACTCATCAAAAGACAACGAAAAGTCACCAAAATTGAAAAATAGTCAAAACTCGTTGATCCCGCCGCCGACTTTTCAAATTTACAACTTTTTCAACTTATTTTTTACTTTTATGACTTTTTCGATTTTTTCCGAGTTTTTTGATATTTTTGACATTCACCCAATTGAACCGATCTATAACTCACAGGAAACCACCATACACAAACATGAAAAAATTATCAACAAAACACTAACAGGGTTATCAAATCAAAGTACGTACCAAATGAGAATACATATCATATTACTAAAAAATTCAATCAATCGCCTCAAAGGGTTTTTCCCAAACCTTCCTTGGCCACAAACAACAATTACAAATTAATGGAAAGGGAGACGACAAAAGGGTAAGGAACCCTTACTTTCCTTCTGTTTAGCCACTCATATATGAATAATCTCCTCTACCTCAAAATTCTAGAGCGATGAACTTTGCCTTTTGGGATTCCTTATGTTGTTTCAACACTTTCCTAGTTTCTTTTTCCCTCTTTTCTCCAATTTTTCACGTAGCACTTAAATATCCTTCTAACTCTATTTATAAATAAAAATAACCCTAATATCATAATCTAACCCCATCTTTTACTAATTCTACCTTTTTCTTCTTTAATTTCAATAAAATTCTATTTTTCTTCCCAAACCATTCTCACAATTTCTACTATTCTTAATTAATTTAAATATTAAACTAAATTTTTAACAAAAATCCAACCACCCAATAATTAAAAAAGATTTATTTAATTAAAAAAGATTTATTTAATTAAATAATGTTTACTTAATTAAATAAAATCATATCAAAACTCAATTAATTAAAATAGAAAAATTTAAAAATTAAAAAAATACTAAAAATATTAAAATTAAAATTGGGGTGTTAAAAAATAAGCTTCGAAAATTCTCAAGACTGCTCATGAAGGCACATCCAAAGTGCGTATGTCAATGCTACAGATCCTTACAACATAATTTGAGAACATAAGAATGAAAGAATATGAACCCATCTCTGATTTTAACATCAGACTTAGAGACATTGCTTACACTTCATATGCCTTAAGAGAGAAGATGTCTGAAGAAAAGCTATTCAGAAAAATCCTAAGATCTCTATCTAGGAAGTTTGATATGAAGGTTACAACTATCGAAGAAGCCTAAGACTTAAGAAACATGAAAGTTGATAAACTCATTGTTTCGTTGCAAACTTTTAAAATTTCTATAAGTGATAGATCTGAAAAGAAGAACAAAAGCAATTCATTTGTCTCCAACTCTGAAAAAGACGAAGATCAAGGTGGAGAATTTTTTTAGAGGCTATAGCCCTTGTTGGGAGAAAGTTTAACAACTCCTTAAAAAATTTGGACAGAAGATGGAAGACAAATGTCCCAGACAAAGTGTCAGACATCAGTCCCTTGAACAGAGGCAAAGGAATGAAATGTTATGAATGTGAGGAGTTTGGACACATTAAAACTAGATATCCTACTTTTCTAAACAAACCGAAAAAGGGATTGTCAATCACTTGGCCTGAATTTGATGATGAGAGTGAAGGAAAATTATCTGATAAAATGATGGCTTTTACTAGAAAATAATGACTCTTGTAGTGAGTCTAGTGATGAAGAGATGTCAGTATAAGAACTTGCTAAAACATATAGAGAGTTTCTCACTGAATGGAAGAAATCTTGCTTGAGAGAAAAGAAACAAAAGAAAACCCTAAGTGTTTTACTCCTTGAAGAAAAGAATCTTGGTTTAACAATTGCATGTTTGAAAGAGGAAGTCACATTGTTAAAGTTTAAACTTGACAATATGACAAAATATGTTTGTATGTTGAACAATGGTTCGATATACTAGAATCACAAAATAATGGTACTTTCTTTCGAGTGGGTTTGATCATTGGCAATATCAACGGAGAGAATCCTTTAGTGAAGCTTTAATAGTATCCAACTAGCCTTAAAAAGCTTCTAACTTTAAACACATTCTTAGATCTTTCCCAATTAATCATAATTTTCACTTTTGAATGATCCACCACAACACCTCCTTGAGATATAACATGATCAAGGAACTTCACCTTCAACATCCATAACTCATATTTACTGAGTTTCACAAAGTTTTCTTGAAAACCGGATAATACAATCCTCAGATGCTCATGGTGCTCTTGTAGAGTATGTGAGTAAACTATGATATCAGCTATAAAGATTGAGACAAACTGATCCAAGTAAGGTTGGAAAACACAACTCATGTAATCTATAAAGACTGTAGAAGCATTTGTCACTCTGAAAGACATTACAAGGAATTCATAATGACTATACCGAGTCCTGAATGTGATCTTCGGTGTGTCAGAGCTTTTCACTCAGATCTGATGGTATGCTGGTTGCAAATTAATGTTCAAGAACACACATACTCCTTTCAATTGATCTATGAGGTCATCAAATGGAGGTAGACGATACTTGTTCTTGATAGTAACTTTGTTCAACTAACAGTAACCAATGCACAAACGCATACCACCATCCTTCTTCTTCACTAAAAAGATAGGGGATCCCTAAGGAGACACACTTAAGCTAATGAAATGCTTTTCTAACAACTCTTCCAATTGTCTTTTTGAATTCTCTTAGCTCAATCAGAGACATACGATATGGAGCAACATAAATTGGAGCAGTTCTTAGAACAATACCAATAGAGAAATCCACTTCTCATTCAGGAGGTAGAGAAGTGACATCCTCTAGGAAAACTTTGGGACATTCACATACTATTGGAGTCATCGAGGTATATTTCCTTTTCATTGAATCCATGGTGAGAGTCAAGAGAAGGGCCTTTTCTTGGTCAAACAAATAATTTATCATGTTTATCGTATCTTCCAATATAGTGGTCATTACATCGTTTGGAATAGATTCATCTGAAGGAATGAAAATACCCTTATCCTTACAGCCATTACACACAAAATTGATGGAGATATAATCTATCCCCAAAGCCACATCAATCTTCTTGACCAACAAATATATCAGATCAATTAGGAAAACACGATCATCCACGGACACTGGTAAATTCTCACAATTCCATTAGGTCTTTACATTAATATATGCCGCGGTGGTGACTACTATTAGAGACAACAAATGAATGGCTTCTAGCCCAACTCGTTTTGCACATTTGGTTGAAATAAAAGAATGAGATGCTCTACAATCAAACATAATGAATAAAGGCTAATTGTGCAGGTAACACATACCAAATATTAGATCACTGTTACCCTTGGCATGTTTAGCATCCAAGGTATAAACCTAACCTACACACGGACTTTATGCTGCAGATGATGCAGCAGATGCATGGTCAACCCCAACCTCAACGCACTCAATAGAATATGGGAAGTGAGGGCTTTTGAGAATTTTACAAGATGAATCCTCTTGAGTTTAAAGGTGGTCTTGATCTACTCTTGGCACATGATTGGCTTGCCAGAATGGGAAAAGTGTTCCAGGTGGTTCCTTACAGTGAATAAGATACAATGACTTTTTCTACTCACATGCTGAGAGACCCAATGTCAAGATGGTGGGTTAGTTCTTCAACCCACATGATCACTCAAGGAATTCTGAAAGTATAGGAAAGCTTCGAAGTAGTGTCCCTTGACAATAACTTCTCTGATAGGTTGAGGGCACATAAGAAGTTTTAACTTCAATAACTTCTTCAAGGATCCATGTCTATAGCAGAATATGCAAAGATATTTAAGGACATGGAAACTTACTCCAATCAAGTTGTTTATGCTCCTGACGGGAGGTGTAAAATAAATCAATTTATGTTTAGGCTCTTAGTGGAGATTGAACATAGTGTTTCACAATAATGGTTCAACATTAATGTCGAGCTATTGCAACAATACTATGTTGTTGAGAACAATATAAAGAAATTTTAGGCTGACAGAAATCAGGCAAAACAAAGTTATAAGAAGCAGGGACAAGCTAGTCATCAGTTGAAACCTGAAGGCTCTCCATCAAAAGGAAATAAAAATTAGGATGCAAGACCAACACAACCCACTCGGTATGTTAAAGGTAAGATATTCCACTTCAGAGAATGCAAAAGAGAAATATGTAGATGTTATCGTTGTAATGAGACAGGACATATTGCAAAATACTTCCCAGATCAGAAGGTTAACAAAACCACGGAATGGACATGACATTAACTTCAGTGTGGGGAAGAGCATGAGCTCGAGCCAACAATGTTGTAGTTGGAGTCCTAGCCTTCATTCTTTCTTCATATCAAATATTTTCCTTAAGGAAGCCATATTATCTACAAATGCAAAAACAAGCCATGTTAAAAAAAGTGTTTGACTCTCTATCCTCACATAAAATCTAGTTTTTTTTAAAAGATGAATGGCTGCCCCCATAACAACATGGGTATTGATCAACCTCTAACTCTGCTTGGAAGGCTTTATCTAGGAAGGACCAAACCTCTCTTTATAGTTGAAATCCTCGCAGAAAGCCTCAAGATATTTCTTCATCATAATCTCTTCAAGGGTAAGAGAATCCAAAGAGATGGTATATCTATAAGGTGTTTGTTTAAAAATAGCCTAGGACCAACACCTTAGAATCTTGTTAGTACATTTGAAAAGTAAAAAAGAAGAGGTGACCTATTGGGGACCTGGTAGAAGGCATAATGAGTTTCCAAAGTACAAGATCTTACCAACACAAAACAATCCTATAAGTCATCCTAGTTCTTTACATAGGAACTAAAGCGAGGAATATCCAAACACAGTGAGATCAACCCCTGATCATGGAGGTTATCCAGTGAGGTGTGCACCATAACAAAGAGATTTAAAAAAAGGTGGCAAGAAGACTTCCATTGCTGGTAGTCGGCTCAGAACTGAAACACCTTTATTAAAGCCCAAACACTTGGATGAAGCTGCGAAGGGGAAATCTTAAAAAACCTCAACACCTCCTTTTTGAATCCGGTAAGGGACAATCTTAAATTTATCCGAGTAAACACGCACTCGTAGAAAGGGATAGGGCATCCCTTGAAGCTAATACAAATACTTTTGCCTAATTCCACATGAAGGACCAACCAAATAGAAAAACAATCCTCTTAGATGTTAGCCCCCTCCACGACAACAAAGTTATTCAAAGAGGAGGGGTCCCTAATAACTCGTAATTCACCCAACTAGATCTACTCGCGTCAGCCAACTCCACAAAACCGATACTTCTTTTGGGCACATCATTGTCCAAACCAACAACTTGTGAACCGAGCCAATTGATATTAGTAAATTGAGTCCTAAGTTTGAAGTGATATCTAATCTTCGCATTACTTGGGGCTCGACTAAAGGTAGACCTATATGGAAGTGAGTACACTATCACCTTCAAGAGACCCTATGACACCTTATTCAGAGAGAATCTCGTTAAAATATGACTCTTCAGAAGAAGTTTCTATGTCAAGGGAATTGCTAGAAACCCTTTCCAATCCAAAATTAGCAGACACATTTATTACGATAAGGGCAATACAACTAGTAACCGGAAGATTAAAGTCTGAATTAGTATGGGTTTTTGTTCTAACAAAGGAACATGAACCACTACCATAAGAATCACTAGACAAGCTTATAAAGTGATCATCTATATGAGCCGCAGTGAAAATAAATACTAGAAATAGGAAAATGAGTTCAAGTTAAGAATAATACATTAAAGGAATGAGAGGAAATGAGAAGATTTGAGGCTAAATGTAAGCGGAAGAATACCCTACTCCAAAGAAAAAGCTAATGCCTCAAGAAAATATTTCTTAAGAGAAAGGAAGAGTTGCTCTCACAAGGGTAAAACAACTTTTCGTTTAAGGAATTTGCGAAAAATTCAACCAAAGAACCAATAAAACTTTATATAGAAGAAGTGAGCAGTGGGTCAGATCAAAAGGAAGATGTAAAGTTGAAATCAATAGCCAAATTTTATCTTGAAAATACAAGCGTACCTGAGTGCACTCGATTTCTCTAGAGACGATCACCACACCCTAATACGCGAGCCTAAGGTCACATGCCTGAAAATCGGCGAAACATCTTAATGATGGGAAGTGCATTTGGTGCACTTGTTTCCCACTATTTCATAACTACCTCATGGTTTTCACACTTCTCCTTATGGTCGGTTTTGCTCAACTTTGAAATGCTTCTCGACTGATAAAACAACCAACAAACTTTGGGGGCAACTATTATGGGTCGGCCAAAGGCCCAATATGGTTAAGATCCAAGTGTTAAGCTCAGCAAGGCGAAGCCCATTAAAATTGCTCATCATATATAACTGTCATATGTAAAGCATAAGGTACACTTTTTTTTTAAACATACATCCCATTTTTGGACTAAAAAACTGACTTGAATGTTGTAGTGTTAATCTTAAAGATCCAACATGTGTTGTCGTGTCGGAGATCCGCACCACTGTATCACAAATCCACTACAACGAATCAATCACAATTCATGTTCCAATACATCACACCAATATTTTCCTAAAGTTTGCACGTTGGTCTGCCATTTTTTTAATTTAAATTTTACAAAATGAATCTTCCAATTATTAAAGTTAACATTCTTATTTTAGATTGTTTTTCATATTTTTACGCCCATGAAAATGACCCAACAAAATTTAAGTACAAAGAATTTTAAATTCTCTAATTAAACGTAAATTTTATAGATGAAACAATTTTAATTGAATCATTAAAATTATATATATATATATATATATATATATATATATATATATATATATATATATATATATATATATATATATATATATATATATATATATATATATATATATATATATATATATATATATATATATATATATATATATATATATATATATATATATATATATATATATATATATATATATATATATATATATATATATATATATATATATATATATATATATATATATATTAATTTCCACTTTTTTCATCTAGACATACTCTTAAAGAAATATATTGACATGTGTAAATGCTTAAACTAAGGATAATGCACTAACCATATTAAAAAGTATAAATGAGTAGTAAGTGATAAGTATTTCAATTATTTAAAGAAAAAAACGTGTGTTCAAATCTAAGTGGAGACAAAGTTAGAAAAAGTCTTGTGAAATTCAGTGACTTAATTAGTGTAGATGTAATTCACTTTCCATTGGATTCCTTTTTGGTAGCATTAGCACCTCAGTGAGAGCAAAACGTCACAATCACAATAAGAGAAGCACGTAGAATTTGCTTAAACTATTTTGGTTTGACTCTTCCGGCCACATACATGAAACTACCTATGAGATCATGCTAAAAATGATTAGTATTTACTTATTTTGCTCCTACATTGTAGGTTGGATAATTAGACTTGTTTTATTTATTTAAGTTCATCAATCAAATAGCGTTTAGGTACAACGGCACATGACTATCCAACCATTAAAATCAAAACTAATAATAAGTGTTTAGAGTATGGTGGAGCCACATGCATGCATGTCACATGTCACTTGTGAACCAAATTCAACCAGCCATATCATTCTTCTTTCTTTATAAATATTTCACCCATATTATCATAAATGGAAGCAAGATCTTGCCCACATTATATCTATTAATAAAGGTTATATGGCATTGATGGGGTCATAACTAGATGGTATGAATGTGTCACATAGAACAAAAATGTCAATTATCATCACTTGATTTCTCTTTGGTACAAATTCTAGATCACTCTATTGGTAGTGGTTGGATGAGGTTACCAAATCACTCCCTCATTCTCTAATTATGAACTTTCTATAAACTTAAATATAAAATTTTCAAACTTTCAACAAATTTTTAAATATATTTATTACTATTTATAAAAAGATATTTAATTTGCAAATTCCTACAAAAATTAATATTATATTAAGTTGAATCTTATCATTAAGATTCGAGTCTTGATATTCATAGTTATGCATATGAATTTTTAATAGTTATTACTATTTTATCCACATACAAAAAGAATAAGTAATTTTTTACCAAAGCAGACTCAATCCAATTCATGTTCAATACAAGGAGGAATCGAATTAAACACTCTACGCCTAGACCAATAATTGGTCGCCCTAGCAAGAGATTGAGCAACTGACTTCGTTTGACGTTTTACAAACTTCACCTCAAAGTTGTGATTAACATGTAACAAACTTTTAATAGATCTGATAATATAATGGCACTCGGATCCACCAATATGATTGGAGTGGATAGCTTATACTAGTCTTTGGGAGTCACTTTCAAAGATGACATTTTCTAGATGCAAGTCAACAAGTGTTTGAATTGCCTATTTAAGGGCCAAAGCTTCAGCTTCAATGACGGAAGGAGTACTTGGATCCCAAGCCACACCCGCAACAATTAAATTCTCGAGATTATCCCGAACAAATCAACCTTTATTAGTAGTTTCTCAATGTTTATTAAAAGTTGCATCTGTGTTGCATTTCAACCACCATACAATTGGTGGATTCCAAGTCGTAGGATATTGTGGGCCGTTTTTCGATATCGTGTAGATGTTGAGCCATAATTCATTTCTGCCACTTATGAAAAGCTAACCGGGCAAGTCTAGGGGCTTACTCTGCCTCATTATTCCAAATAAGATCATTCCTATTTTTCCATATCTCATCTATCATAACTACAAATCTACCAGCATCCTTCCTATCCTCCATACTACATGTAAATGGGGATCTATAAGAGTGGACAAACATGTTGCTCTCCAACACTAGGAAGTCTCACTACACCCAAAGAACAAATGTCAGTCATCTTCAGAACTATTCTCATAAAGCTGACAAAATGGTGAACAAAAGACATAATATTGTCAGAGTCTATCACGAGTTGTTAAACATCTTCTACAAATTCTCCACAGAAGATGTCTGAGTCTAGGTGGAGCTTTAGTATTCTAGAGACTAAACCAATTCTCCTCCCCTCCCCTATTAACATGACTCCTACACGAGTTTCTCCATAATTTGTACCCAGACCACACACTATAAATACTATTTTGTTCTTCTTTCCAAACCATTCTATCTTCCTTAACATCCTCCATTAAAGGTACTTGTAATATGTTTTCCACATCAGCATAGTTAAATAACTCTCTTAAAATCATTATATCCCATTGTTTTACATTTGGCAACATAAGATTCTTAACAGTAATACCATATGCACCTTGATTTTGGGGACCTCTTAGACAACCATATCTAATCCCCTGAATCCAAGGTTTGTTCATTGCCATAATGTGACTCCCTTCGCCAATACTCCACCTACAACCTAAAGACAAAACTTCCCTGACCTTCCAAATGCTCCACCACACAAAGCTTAGATTATACTCAAGATTAGCATCAAAGAACGAGGTTCTAGGGTAGTGCCTAACTTTGTGAAGGTGAGAAAAATACACAGGAATGAGGGGGTTTGAGTTGTGTTATTCGTTCTGTTTAGTTTGCTTCTGAACAAAGTTCAGACTCTAAATCACTGTTTAGATTTTCTGATAATTAATTGCAGCAGAATAATAAAAGAAGCAAATAAATAACAACAAAACACACAGAGATTTATACTGGTTTCTTCCAAACTGAAAGTAGTCCAGTCTCCTTGCAGCATAAGATATTTTTCACTATAATCAAATCATGATTACAATTGCTTATACCCTCAGCACAAGACTTTACTGCTCATACCATCAGCTCGAGACTTTCTGCTTAGAATCTCAGCCCAAGACTTCCTGCTTAAACCCCTCAGGTTCAAGACTTCCTTGCTCAAGGCCCTCAGGCTCAAGACTTCTGCTTAGACATTCGATACAGGACGTTTGCTCAAATTCCACGGATTCAAGACTTCTACTCATACCCTTTAGGTAGAAGATGTAACACCCGTTTTATTTTGATTAAATTTAATTATGACTTTGTCGTGTCTCGTTGTGTCATAGTCGTATTTGAGTATGTGTTTGTCTCGAAGAAAGGAATTGAATTGGTCGAATTTTCGGGCAAAAGTGCAAAATCCCGTAGCATTTTTAAGGAAAACTTCGGAAATTCATATCTCTTGATCCGTAAGTCGGTTTTAGTCCCCGTTCGAAGCATTAGAAAGCTAAAGAGATGTTCTGTCTAGGAAAAATGAAATTTTGCTGATGTGACGCTCGTCATGAGCTTGTTACGGTCGTCACGATCGTGACGCTCGTCATGAGCTTATTACGACCGTCATGGCCTTCACGGTCGTGACGCTTGTTACGATCGTCATAGTAATAAAATCCCATTTGGCAGAATTGGAATGTGGCCACGAAAATGCTGAAAGTTTAGTAACATATTCTCGTATTCCCTTACGCTCAATTCAGTTGGCGAATTTTGCAAAAGAAAAACCGTAAAGGAAGAAAGAGAGTGGCTGAGAAAAGTTGATAACAGAAGTAGATTATCCATCGGAGAATTTGCAAGGCTGTGACAGAGGAGCCACCGCGGAGATAAACCAGAACCAGAAGTCTAGGATTGACCTTAATTCCAAGGTAAGGGTGGGGTTCAATTATATAACCAAATGTATGATGGATTTCATGAAGGGTATAAAATCATGGGTTTAGTTCTGTAGATTGATAAATATTAGAGATAAGAATTGTCTGTGTCGGAAGTAGTATTGTTTGTCATTAGTCTATGTGATACCATGCCAATTACCGGTCGAAGATTAACGAAACTTACCGTGAACAACTAGATAATTAAGTGGTAATAGTTGTGATGCCGTTCTGCGGAAATGTCTTGAGTTCTTATATGTTGATAATGATATTGTTATTGTTCCCTTACATGAACAGATTGAGATGATGAATACTTGACGCATATGAAGTTGTTATGTTATTGTTGAGAAAATGTTATTATAATATTCTCATTTGATTATGTTGATAAGTTGCAGTTATATGATGATGGGTATGCCTTTGTTATGGACGAATTGGTTGTAGGCTTAAATGCCTTGTTGAATTAGTTTTTGCGGTTATGTTGTAGTCCATAATAGTTGCATTTCATGGCATATCATCTTGGTTGGCCTGTATTGGTGATTGGATGACCTGTATTGGCGGCCCTTAGTGGCAAATTGTTGGCCTGTATTGGCGGCCCTTAATGGCAAAATTATTGGTTGTGCCTGTATTGGTGGCCTTAATGGCAAATTGGTACCACATGCATATGCACAATTGAGTCGCATGCGTTGAGTTGCATTGTTGAGTTGTTGAATTGTTAATGCTAATTGTCATGGATTTTGAATACCGAATTATTACAGTCTATTATGGATAATATTTTGCGATCTGTTGAAAGAATAATGTTGTGATAATATTCTGACATGACTTTTATCATGCCTTATGTTATATTGTCGATATCTCACCCTTTATGTTGTATGTTACCTCCGTTGGTGGTAACTTGCAGGTAACCCGGAATAAAGTGTAGCTTCCGTTTAAGGTTGTTGATCGCTCGGATACGTAGCACTCTTGGGGGGATGAACGATTGATGCTAATGCTATGGAACACCAGCTGAATCCTGCTGGAGATTCTAGGTCTCGCAGTTTGGCAACATTTCAACGGGAGAATCCACTTACCTTCAAGGGTAAGCATGATCCTGATGGTGCGTTGGAGTGGTTGAAGGAAATGGAGTGAATCTTTCGTGTGATGGATTGTACTCTAGCACAGAAGGTTCGTTATGTGACTCATATGCTAGCAGTTGAAGCTGATGGCTGGTGGCTAGAGACCCGTCCGGTGTTGGAAGCTGCAGGTGAGGAGATTACTTTGACTGTATTTTGTAGGGAATTTCTGAAGAAGTATTACCCGGAAGATGTTTGTGGTAAGAAAGAGATTGAATTTGTTGAACTGAAGCAAGGAGACAAATCTGTTACTGAATATGCGGCGAAGTTCAAGGAGTTGGCTAAGTTTTATCCGCACTACAGCGCTGAAACCGTTGTGTTCTCTAAATGTGTCAAGTTTGAGAACGGATGGAAGTCTGAAATTAAGAAGGCAACCGGGTATCAGAAGATCCGTGTTTTTGATTCATTGGTTAAAAGGTGTAGGATTGATGAAGAAGATAGCAATGCTCATTACAAGCTGTTGAGTGAGAGGAGAAGTAAGTCACATCAGACTCGCGGTAAACCTTATAATCCTCCAGCTGGAAAAGGGAAACAGAAAGCAACTGATGGCAAGAAAACTAGTAGGGGAGACGCTCTTACTGGCATTGTTTGCTATAAGTGTGGGAAACCTGGTCACAAGAGTAATGTGTATAATTCTGGATCAATGAGATGTTACCGTTGCGGAGAGTTGGGACACGCTGTTGCTGAATGCAAACATAAAGGAACGGTTTGTTTCAACTGTGGTGAAGAGGGACACATAAGTGATAAGTGTCAGAAGCCTAAGAAAGAGAAGATTGGTGGAAGAGTGTTTGCTCTATCGGGGACTCAGACGTCCAGCGGCGACCGGCTCATTGAAGGTACTTGTTTCATTAATAGTACTCCTTTACTTACTATTATTGACACTGGAGTTTCTCATTGTTTTATTGCTGCTGATTGTGTTGAACGTTTGGGTCTTGTGTTATCTCACATGAATGGGGAGACGGTAGTTGAGACTCCAGCTAAGGGATTAGTGACTACATCTCTGGTATGTTTGAAATGTCCTCTGCCAATGTTTGGTAGAGATTTCCTGGTTGACTTAGTCTGTTTGCCACTAAGTGGGGTAGACGTAATTTTAGGCATGAATTGGTTAGAGTATAACTGCGCTCATATTAATTGCTTTGTTAAGTCAGTGAGGTTTTCTACGCCTGAGGAGGAGGGAGCCCGTTTGATAACTATGAAACAGATGAAGCAGATATTGCTAGGAGATGCTCAGGTGTTTACATTGGTGGCATCATTATCCGTTGAAAATTAAGCGATAACTGATGAGTTAGAAGTTGTTTGTGATTTTCCGGAAGTGTTTCCAGATGAAATTCTTGAAGTTCCTCCGGAACGGGAAATTGAATTTTCTATTGATCTTGTACCTGTACCATATCTGTGTCTATGGCGCCGTACAAGATGTCTGCATCTGAATTGGCAGAGTTGAAGAAACAGTTGGAAGACTTACTTGAGAAGAAGTTCGTTAGACCAAGTGTATCACCGTGGGGAGCTCCGGTATTATTAGTAAAGAAGAAGGATGGCAGTATGAGGTTGTGTATTGATTACCGACAACTAAATAAAGTGACAATTAAGAATAAATATTCGCTTCCAAAAATTGATGACTTGATGGATCAGTTGGTTGGGGTGCGGGTGTTTAGTAAAATTGATTTGAGGTCAGGGTATCACCAGATTAAGGTAAAAGATGATGATGTTCAGAAGACGGTGTTCAAAACTAGATATGAACACTATGTGTTTACGGTAATGCCTTTTGGTGTTACTAATGCGTCGGGAGTTTTTATGGAGTACATGAACCGTATCTTTCACGAGTATTTGGATCGGTTTATGGTAGTATTCATTGATGATATCCTAATTTATTCTAAGTTGAAAGAGGAGCATGTTGGGCACTTAAGGTTAGTACTTCAAGTGTTGAAAGAAAGGAAGTTGTTTGCGAAACTGTCAAAGTGTGACTTCTGGTTGGAAGAAGTTAGCTTTCTGGGTCATGTTATATCAGGTAGTGGAATTGCTGTAGATCCATCTAAGGTTGATGTTGTGTTGTAATGGGAAACTCCGAAGCCGACAACAGAAATTAGAAGCTTTTTGGGACTTGTTGGTTATTACAGAAGGTTTATTGAAGGTTTTTCTAAGTTGGCCCTTCCGTTAACTAAGTTGACTTGTAAAGGGAGAACCTTTGTGTGGGATGCTCAACGCGAAGCAGATTTTATAGAGTTAAAGAAGAGGTTGACGTCTGCTCCGGTGTTGACCTTGCCTAATGCAGAAGAACCGTTTGTGGTATACTGCGATGCTTCTAAGTTTAGTTTAGGAGGTGTGCTCATGCAGAATAATAAAGTAGTTGCTTATGCTTCAAGACAGTTGAGAATCCACGAGAAGAATTATCCTAAACACGATTTAGAACTTGCTGCTGTTGTGTTTGTGCTGAAGATTTGGAGGCATTATCTTTATGGTTCAAGATTTGAAGTGTTCAGTGACAATAAGAGTTTGAAGTACTTTTTTTATCCAAAAGGAACTGAACATGAGACAACGAAGGTGGTTGGAACTGTTAAAAGATTATGATTTTGGTTTACATTACCATCTGGGAAAAGCTAATGTTGTAGCTGATGCCTTAAGCCGCAAGACTTTGCATATGTCAGCAATGATGGCTAAAGAGTTGGAATTGATTGAGCAATTCATAGATCTGAGTTTAGTTTGCGAAGTAACACCGAAGAGTGTAAAGTTGGTCATGTTAAAGATTAATAATGATTTTCTTCACATCATCAGAGAGGCTCAGAAATTAGATGTGAAGTTAGTAGATTTAATGCCTGGAGTAGATCATTCGGGAAATAGTGATTATCAGTTGGATGCACAGGGCGTGTTGAGGTTTCATGGTCGTATTTGCATCCCTGATAGTGCAGATATGAAGAAAGCGATTTTGGAAGAGAGTCACAGAAGTAAGTTGAGTATTCATCCAGGAGCGACGAAAATGTATAGTGATTTGAAGAAGCTACTTTGGTGGCCCGGTATGAAGCGTGATGTAGCACGATTTGTGTGTGCATGTTTGACTTGTCAGAAGTCAAAAGTTGAGCATCAGAAACCTGCTGGGTTGATGCAACCGTTAGAGATTCTAGAATGGAAATGGGACAGCATTTCAATGGATTTTGTAACGGGTTTGCCGAATACCTTGAGAGGATGTGATTCTATTTGGGTGATTGTTGACAGGCTTACAAAGTCAGCTCATTTTATTCCTATTAACATCACTTTTCTGGCATCGAAGTTGGCAGAGATTTATGTCAGAGTGGTTGTTAAGTTGCACGGTGTTCCGTTGTGTATTGTGTCGGATAGAGATCTGAGGTTTACTTCTGAGTTTTGGAAGAGTCTTCAAGAGGCATTGGGTTCTAAGTTGAGGTTGAGATCAACATACCACCCTCAAACAAATGGTCAGACTGAACAAACTATTCAGTCTTTAGAAGATTTGTTGAGAGCCTATGTTCTGGAGGAAGGTGGTCTGTGGGATACTTACCTTCCGTTGATAGAGTTCACTTATAATAACAGTTATCACTCTAGTGTCAGAATGGCACCGTTCGAAGATTTGTATGGTTGGCGGTGTAGGACTCCGTTGTGTTGGTATGAATCGGGGGAGAGTGTAGTACTCAGACCGGAGATTGTTCGGGAGACTACTGAGAAGGTGAAGTTAATTCGAGAAAAGATGAAAGCTTCACATAGTAGACAGAAAAGTCATCATGATAAGCGCAGAAAGGATTTAGAATTTAAAGCTGGAAATCATGTGTTTTTGAGAGTCACGCCTGTGACTGGAGTTGGTAGAGCTTTGAAATCTAAGAAACTTACTCATCGTTTCATTGGTCCATACCAGATATCAGACAGAGTGGGAGATGTTGCATATCGAGTGGCGTTGCCGCCTAATTTTTCGAATTTGCACGATGTATTTCATGTGTCGCAACTCCGCAAGTATATTTCAGATCCGTCGCATGTCATTCTTATGGACGATATGCAGGTACATGATAATCTTACTATAGAGACAAGGCCTGTGAGAATTGATGATCGTGAGGTGAAGACGTTAAGAGGAAAAGAGATTGCCTTGGTGAAAGTGGTTTGGTTGGGAGCTGCTGGCGAAAGCTTGACGTGGGAACTGGAGAGCAAGATGCGGGAGTCTTATCCCGAGCTGTTTGATTGAGGTAATTTCGAGGACGAAATTCTTTTAGTAGGGGAGAGTTGTAACGCCCGTTTTATTTCGATTAAATTTAATTATGACTTTGTCGTGTCTTGTTGTATCGTAGTCGTATTTGAGTATGTGTTTGTCTCGAAGAAAGGAATTGAATCGGTCGAATTTTCGGGCAAAAGTGCAAAATCCTGTAGCAGTTTTAGGGAAAACTTCAAAAATTCATATCTCTTGATCCGTAAGTCAGTTTTAGTCCCCGTTCGAAGCTTGGAAAGCTAAAGAGATGTTCTGTCTATGAAAAATGGAATTCTGATGATGTGACGCTCGTCATGAGCTTGTTACGGTCGTCACGATCGTGACGCTCGTCATGAGCTTGTTACGACCGTCATGGCCTTCACGGTCGTGACGCTTGTTACGATCGTTATAGTAATAAAATCTCATTTGGCAGAATTGGAATGTGGCCACGAAAATGCTGAAAGTTTAGTAACATATTCTCGTATTCCCTTACGCTCAATTCAGTTGGCGAATTTTGCAAAAGAAAAACCGTAAAGGAAGAAAGAGAGTGGCTGAGAGAAGTTGATAACAGAAGTAGATTATCCATCGGAGAATTTGCAAGGCTGTGACAGAGGAGCCACCGCGAAGATAAACCAGAACCAGAAGTCTAGGATTGACCTTAATTCCAAGGTAAGGGTGGGGTTCAATTCTATAACCAAATATATGATGGATTTCATGAAGGGTATGAAATCATGGGTTTAGTTCCGTAGATTGATAAATATTAGAGATAAGAATTGTCTGTGTCGGAAGTAGTATTGTTTGTCATTGGTCTATGTGATACCATACCAATTATCGGTCGAAGATTAACGAAACTTACCATGAACAACTAGATAATTAAGTGTGTAATAGTTGTGATGCCGTTCTGCGGAAATGTCTTGAGTTCTTATTTGTTGATAATGATATTGTTACTGTTCCCTTACATGAACAGATTGAGATGATGAATACTTGACGCATATGAAGTTGTTATGTTATTATTGAGAAAATGTTATTATAATATTCTCATTTGATTATGTTGATAAGTTGTAGTTATATGATGATAGGTATGCCTCTGTTATGGACGAATTGGTTGTAGGCTTAAATGCCTTGTTGAATTAGTTGTTGCGGTTATGTTGTAGTCCATAATAGTTGCATTTCATGGCATATCATCTTGGTTGGCCTGTATTGGCGATTGGATGGCCTGTATTGGCGGCCCTTAGTGGAAAATTGTTAGCCTGTATTGGCGTCCCTTAGTGGCAAAATTATTGGTTGTGTCTGTATTGGTGGCCTTAATGGCAAATTGGTACCACATGCATATGCACAGTTGAGTCGCATGTGTTGAGTTCCATTGTTGAGTTGTTGAATTGTTAATGTTAATTGTCATGGATTTTAAATACCGAATTATTGCGGTCTATTATGGATAATATTTTGCGATCTGTTGGAAGAATAATGATGTGATAATATTCTGACATGACTTCTATCATGCCTTATGTTATATTGTCGATATCTCACCCTTTATGTTGTATGTTACCTCTGTCGGTGGTAACTTGCAGGTAACCCGAAATAAAGTGTAGCTTTTCGTTTAAGGTTGTTGGTCGCTCTGATACGTAGCACTCTTGGGGGGATGAAGGATTGATGTTATTGCCTTTATTTAATTTCCTTGTTGCTGAATTTTATCAAGTACTTTTCATTAAATTTGTGGCTGCTGTTAAGTGCCAAATGTTGGTCGGATCCACTATACCGATGAATTATTAGTGCTGATTGTTATGGTTGAAACTGTTGTCTATGTTGAATTGATGCAAGATAATTACTTGCCGAAATTTAATGGAGTTTTGTTGCAAGTTTCATGGTCTTACTTTAATCATTCTAAATGTTGGAAATGTTATATATGCCGCTGCAAATTAATAAGATGCCTTGAAATCGAGATGTTAGGCAAGCCGTTGTTTGTTCATCCAGGATTCTGAGCTATGTATATTTACCAAATGCATACTGTCTGATCAAATTGTAAAATGTTTGTTCTCTGTGAGTTGAAAATGTGACGCCCAAATTTAGGTAAGTGTGACGACCGTCACCGTTCGTTACGATCGTCATGCATCCAATTTTAGTGCACTCTGATTGTATTTTGTTGTTTATCTGACGGGCTAGAAATGGGGTGTTACAGAAGACTTCCTTGCTTAGATTCCACGAATCCAATATTTTTGCTCAATCAACAATAGATTAAGACTTCAATGCTCTAGCACATAGCAGTAGACTTACATGGATCAAGCTTCAAAGCAAGAGACTTAGATGCTCAAACACATAGCAAGAGAATTTTTATAAACTACTAAACAACGTGTTTAGCATAATAGAGAACAAGGTGTACTTGATACATAATCAGAGGTAAAGGGCAATAACCATAACAAAGACCACAACACTTAATATTTCTAAGATATTCAATGTTTAAGAAATCTTAAGGCTCTGTATAATTTACAACATATAACAGAAATTTTGCATACTTGATTGTGTTGCTATTGTTGATGTTGTTATTCTTCCATTATGGTAGAAGTAAGGAACACTTATATCCTTCTTGACTCTTCTTCTTTTTTCTTCTTGTTCCTTGTTGAAAATCTAAGTTGAATCTTTATCTACTTATAGAAGTTTCAGAGAAATATTCGTTGGAAGAGACAACCTGTATAAGTATCTTTGTTACTCCATAGTACAAGAGACGTTGAAGATAGATACAAAAAAAGATCTTGATCCATTGTGTAACTTGTTTAACCATTGCGTCTTACTTGTGATCTTGTACTTTAGATTCGTTGATAATAGATATTCGTAAAGCATGTCAACTCTTCTTGAGCCATGTGAACACAGACTCTAGTTAACATCTGATCTGACAATATAGCTTGCTTTCTGCAGTACAGATAACTTTAGCTTTATCGTTGGTTCTGAATCATCACTAGAAGGTGATACATTCAATAAGTTTAGAGACAATATATTGCTCTTCTAATGCTGAGGCCTTCAGCTTCAGAGTCTACACAAACCTATATTTTTAGTTTTTACTTAAAGAACGTTCTTCAGATTATGAGCCACCAGAAGCCAATAACTTAGATTCTCTCAAGTGCGTCCTTAAATCAGATTTTGACTGTAATCTTCTTTAACCTTTAGAACTTGCACATTTAGAATACACATTAGATATCACAATTGTTCTTTCAATAATTTGTTATCATCAAAACTCAAAGGATATATGTCATGAACAAATCTTGTTCTAACACTTTGAAGATTATAGAAACAAGAGCGTGGGGTTTAGTCAATTGGTTCCAACCTTGTTTAGCTAGCATAGACATGTTGAAGGCTTTAAAGTCTCTAAATGCCAACCCACCTACCCATCTTCCTTTTTAGAATAAGCAAGCTTCTCCCATGATATTCAATGAATTCCATTGTTATTACTGCCTCCTCCCCACAAGAAAGAGTTCAAAATCTTCTCAATTTCATTACTCACTACATCTGGAAGGATAAATATACTCATAATATAAGATTAAATTGCTTGAAGACCGATTTTATCATGACTTCTTTCCCTGTTTTAGACAACGACCGACCTCTCCAAATGAGAAAGTAACATTCTTACTCCTTCCAATCATTAAGGGTAAACCTAAATATTTTCCAGTCCCATGACATGAGAACTCTCATAATGTTAGCTAGATCCTCTTTTGTCGGTATACTTATGCTACGACTAAAAAATACTTCAGATTGGGTCATATTGATCTCCTGCCCTGAAGCCTCTCCATAAGTATTGATCAACAAAAGGAAGGCAGGACACACTAGGTGCCCCTCTGCAGATTTGGATCCCATATATGAATATCACCACGCGCCACTACTCCCTTAATAAGAGCTGAAAGACCTTCTGAAATAAGAATAAAGAGGTAAAGAGATCGTTGGTCCCCTTGCCTCAGACCTCTTCTTGGTTCAATTGGTCCTACTTTATATGAATTGACAAGAACAATATATTGCACTGAAGTAACACACATCATGACCTAATGAATCCACCTTTCAGCAAAACTCATCCTTAAGAGCATACCTTTCAACTAAGTTTTTTTTTATTTTTATTAAAGCTACTAATTTGCATTAAAATAAAATAAATTTTCTTATAAAAAACATTTCTTAAATATAAAATATATAAATAATCTTATAAATAGAAAGAGAAGACAAGGTAATAATAAAAATAAGCAATCAATTAAATATTTTATTAATATTATAATGATAAATAATTTAAATCCTTCTAAAAATTATGAATGAAATATTTATAATAAGACATAAAATAGTAATTAATTAATTCTAAACATTATGCAGTAGGTTTAGCGATGAATTGAATCTATCTGTTACCCTATATGGCACTTTTACATATTCTAATAATGTTAAAAATATTCTTCTTATTTTTTATCTTTAACGAATTTTTGTAAAAGTTTCACTCTCAAACAAACAAAATCCATTAATGATACAAAATATTTCGTAAAAAAACATAAAAATAGGTGTCGATTGTTTAAAAATCCGATAAGTTGCATATATTTTGAAATGCGCACAAAAATTCAGATTTTGTCTACAACCCGCAACAAATTTCACAGATAAAGAATTAGACAATTTAAAAACATTAAAAATATTAAAATACCAAATATCGGAATTTTTAAAAAATTTCCTATACATTTTTATCTAATTATTAAAAAATATATTAAAGTAAATACTAATTTTACAAAAAATTCGATAAAAATATATTATATGTGAAGGAAAAGCCGCGAATCACGTATTTTTGTAAAAAATTTCTATAATTCGCATCAAATTTCACGAGTAAGAAATCAAACAATTAAAAAATTGTTAGAAAATACCTAATACCAAATTCCTAAAAAAATTACGTGCCACGTCTACATATATTTACCAAATTTTAGGAAAACATGATAAAAATATATAAAATTTTATATTAATTTTTTAAAAATTCGATAAAATTTTATTATATCAGTTATTTAAAAATCCGATAAATATGATAAACTAATCAATTATTTAATATTTTTCTGTTGCTAATAAAAATTTGATAAAAATACATAAAAAAATTATTTTGAAATTTGTTGAAAATCCACAGGTAACATTCCCTGCGGAAATTTTATCCACAATAAATTCTACGGGCAATAAAAATCAAACAATTATATTTAAAAAAAATCCACATCAGTTTAATATTTTTATTAAAAGGATATTTTGATCATATTCCCTCATTTGTGGGATGCTAGGATCAACTTGGTGTGCTAAGTATATTCGTCGGGCTTAGTGGATGTAAGCCTAGTTGAGAATCATTGGGCTTGTTACTCCCACCCCTATTTTTTTGTCATTTTTACATTTAAGAAAAAAAAGGATTACTTTTGGAATTCTTAGTGGTGCTCACTCACTCTAGTGAAAAATCAATAATACGTTTAAAATCTAAAACTTAACATCCAGGCGCACCCAAATGCAACCAAAGCAAGTGTAACACCTTAATTATTCCCGCCTAAATTATAAATAAAATTAGAGTAATTTAAAACAATCAAACAATTAGTATGCTACCTCCAACTACAACCAACTCACGTAATAGGATATGTAACACATATGGAATTTAAAATTAATAAGAATTATAAACAAGTCTGAACTTCAACATTTTATTAGCAACGAAAAAACATTAAACAACTAATTAGTTTAACTATTCAAAACATAATCATAACATAATTTAATTAAAAGTAATCATCAAACATAAGAGAATCACATAGTAATCTCTACCAAACATGAAATAGAGAAACCAAACATCCCACCCCTTCCAGTGTTACATATTAGAGCATGCGTCGACCAAAAAATACAATAAGAAGAGTAATTCCTTCCACCCACATCCATGTCTCTACTGCGGATTATCTGCATGATATCCATGTAAATGCAACATTCAAACAAAAGGAGTGAGAAATTACAATCATATAATGGCCCAAAATTTTGTCATGAATTTTGCCCAGCTGATTAAAACACAACATAACACCCTTGTTAAAACCATAAGAATTGATAATTGCCCAAAATTTTTGATGCCTTCTTTCTATTCTTCCAAAGGAATTATTCATCAAAAAAGTTGTGTAGAATCTCCACAACAAAATGGAAGAGTAGAGAGAAAACATCAACATATATTGAATGTAGTCAGGTCTCTGTTATTTCATTCAAATTTACCGAAACAATTTTGGTGTTATGCCGTGTCACATGTTGTTTTTATCATAAACCGTGTCTTTAGTCCTCTTCTTGAAAATAAATCACCATATTTCTTGATGCATGATAAGCTACCTGATTTGAAAATTTTAAAAGTGTTTGGATCTTTGGTTTATGCATCTACTTTACATTCACATAGAACAAAATTGGATCCCAGAGGTAGAAAATGTGTGTTCCTAGGCTTTAAAAGTGGCATGAAAGGATCTATACATTTTGATCTAAACAATAAGGAAATCTTTGTTTCTAGAAATACCACACACCATGAACACATTTTGCCATATAATCCAATTTCAAAACCTTCCAATTGGAAATATCATTCTCATGGCAGAACACTTGATGATGATGTTCCAATTACCCACTCCTCTAATGACACTATATCAAATAACACAATACCACCAGATTCTGCTCCACTATCAGCTATCCCAAAACATCAACATATTAGGCAAAGGCATCCACCATCTTATCTTGCAGATTATGTGTGCAATGCTTCCAATGGTTCAACAAAATCCAAGTCTTCAGGTACTCCTTACCCTATCACCTCTTATCATTCTTTTTCACATCTATCACCTTCACATCAAGTTTTTTCTTCTTCTATCACACACTGCATAGAGCCAAAATCTTTTAAAAAAGCAAGTCAGTATAATTGTTGGCAAATAGCTATGAAATCTGAATTAGATGCATTAGATAAAAATGGCACTTGGATTATAGTAGATTTGCCACCTCATGCGAAGCCTATTGGTAGTAAGTGGGTATACAAAGTTAAACATAGAACAGATGACTCTATTGAAAGGTATAAAGCACGGTTGGTTGCGAAAGGGTATAATCAGATTGAACGTATTGATTTTTTTGATACCTTTTCACCGGTTGCAAAACTCACTACAGTTAGAACATTACTTGCTCTTGCTTCAATTAATTCTTAGCATCTGCATGAATTAGATGTAAATAATGCATTTTTGCATGGAGAATTACAAGAAGAAGTTTATATGACAATTCCGGACGGTGTTTCATGTACCAAACCTAATCAAGCAGGAAATGGTATGAAAAATTGACATCTTTGTTAATGAAGGAAGGATATCAACAATCTACATCTGATTACTCCCTTTTCACGTTGAAAAATGGTAATGAACTTACTGCCTTGTTGGTTTATGTTGATGATGTGATCTTAGCAGGAACTTCTCTCGATGAATTTAAAAGGATCAAACATATTCTTGATTGTAACTTCAAGATAAAGAACCTAGGAATTCTTAAATATTTCCTAGGCCTCGAAGTGTCTCATTCCAAAATTGGGATCACTATTTCACAAAGGAAATATTGTTTGGATTTATTGAATGATTCAGGTTTATTGGGATCCAAACCAGCCAGTAATCCTCTTGACCCTTCCATTAAATTACATCAAGATGAAGGCAAGCCTTATGAGGATATTGCTGTATATAGAAGATTAATTGGTAGATTGTTATATTTGAATACTACTCGACCAGATATCACATTTGCAACCCAACAACTAAGTCAATTTCTGCATGCTCCAACCATGACACATTATAATGTTGCTTGTAGAGTTGTGAGGTACTTAAAGCATAATTCTGGAAGAGGCCTTTTATTTTCTAGAAATTCGGAGGTGCAGATTTTGGGGTATTCAGACTCTGATTGGGCTGGTTGCATTGATTCTAGAAAATCAATTTCAGGATATTGCTTTTTTATTGGTTCTTCCTTGATATCTTGACGTGCTAAGAAACAACAAACTGTATCCAGGTCTTCTTCTGAAGTTGAATACAGAGCTCTTTCGACAATAACATGTGAACTACAATGGTTGTTTCACTTGTTCAAAGATTTACATGTCATTTCCACACGACAGCCTGTGCTATAATTTATAGAAGATTGCCTTATGTAAGATAGTATTTTACATTAAGGGTTGTTTTGTAAAAGACTCTAAATTAAGATACGAAGGTAGGGATATGTATGCATATGGATTCTTTTTTGGAGTCTTAATGGTTGTGTATCAGCCACTCTAAATGTTATTATCATTTATATAGTACACTACTGACACCTTAGATTGTAGGCGTGTCTGATGTCTGACACCTGTGTTGGTTTTCGGCGTCTGGTGTCTGTGCTTCGTAGATTATTATAGTTTTTCTTGTAGTAGAATGCAATAATAAACATAAAGGTGGTGTTATCTTTCTTTGAGAAGTTTTCAACTTTGTGATGTACTTCAAATTCACTCAATTTGCAACTGATCATAGAGTAAGTTTCTTGTTTCAGTTTTTGCATGTAAGGTAGGTAACTATTATCAATTCATGCATCAATAATATTGTAAATACATCTAGCCCATGTGATCAATGCCCTTTTATATGCCTCAGGAACTTTGAGTCTCAGGTATACATGGTTGCCTTCTTGATAATGGTCTTCTCTATAACATTACCAGATGACGAATAAGAATCACAAATGGTAAGCACAAAATGGCATTAATTTCTTGATTGGAAACAAAATTTTGCGAAACAACATTACGAGTTCTACATGTATTTGCATCAAACAATTCCCAATTGTTGTGAATCGGATACCTTTAAACAAAGTATAAACGGTTTCTTATGAAGAAACACACAACAGTTAGGGTTAATAAAGAAGAAAGCAACAAGGAACAACAAGGATTGGTTATTAAACTGTTATTCTTTCCTTTCTCTTAGAACAAGATTACAAGTATACAAGAATAACAAAATAACCTCTCTCCCTTGAAATTAGGATTTTATCTTCCTATTTTTCCTTATGCCAAGATTGAGAAACTAGCATCCTATTTATAATAAAATAGCACATGCTAACAACCTTAGCAATATTTACTCATGCTAACAACCTTAGCAATATTTATTCATGCATGTTAGAACAAACTTCGACTACAACACGCATTACTTGCGAACAGACTTCGATCACACTAGAGTTCGATCCAATGTCTCACAAATCTCCACCTTGGATCTAACTCTATAACATCAAGAAACTAGCTTTCTTCATGCAGATTTATTAACTGCATACAGTGGAAAAACTTGCAACTGGGCAATGTCTTGGTGATCATATCAGCAGCATTATGATCTGTCGAAACTTTCAGCACTTGGACTTCTCCACGCTCGATTACCCCTCTGATGAAATGCAGCCTCACATCAATGTGCTTGGTTCGCTCATGATAGGCTGAATTCTTCGACAGATGTATTGCACTTTGACTATCACATTTAACAGTGATAACTCGACCTTGAAGTTTTAGCTCCTTTGCAAAACCTTCAAGCCACACTGCTTCCTTCACAACTTCAGTTAGAGCAATATACTCCGCTTCAGTGGTTGATAAGGCAACGACCTTCTGAAGTGTTGCTTTCCAACTGATTGCTGTCCCAAACATAGTGAACACATATCCGGAGATAGATTTTCTAGAATCCATACAACCTGCATAATCAGAGTCGACATATCCTTCGATTACTGCTTTACTATCTTCACCCAAGGCTCCACCATAAATTAGGACTCTATTCAGAGACCCATTTATGTACCTTAAAATCCACTTCAATGCTTGCTAGTGAGCCTTTCCAGGATTCGCCATGTACCTGCTTACAAGACTTACTGCATATGCTATGTCGGGTCTAGTACATACCATAGCATGCATCAAAGACCAATTTGTCTTCTTTTGATTCCTCATAACTTCCTTATAGTCTCTAGGTTCTTCGTCTAGAGCCTCACTTGCAGAGATTAAGGCATAAGCTATAAGATCTGCATACCCAAGTCTCTGAGGTGGCTTGATGACTCTCCTCGACCTGTCTCTTGCTAGCACGTAGTCATTATCAATCTCCTCATCTTCGACAGCATCTTCTGTGTCTTCTTCGACTTCATCTGGGGTAAGCAATTCAGCATCAACATGCTCCACCTCAACAGGAATCTCTCCCTGTTCCAGCTCTTCGTCAGCATCATCAGTTTTCTTGAAAGCCATCTCTGCTACGTTGAAAACTACATCTCGACTGGTGATACACCTCCTGTGACCTGGCTCTAGGCACCATAGCCTATAAGCTTTGACTCCTTCAGGGTATCCCATGAACATGCATTTCAGAGCTCTAGTGATCGGGAAAATAACAAGTGTACTATTTTTATCAATTGTAGTAATAAGGGAAAAGTCCCAAGTATCAATCTCGAGGACTGCGTAGTAATTAACAGAATTTTTAGGATTCAAATGAACAAAAGGTCTAGTGGTTTGTTTGGTAGTAGAGTAATATAATAAGTAAATACGGACTTAATTAATCAATCTAAGAACAGTGTTAGGGGAGTGGAGTCGATGCGAGTAAAGACCATGTATGATTATTCTACTATCCTCGTTATTAACCTTAATTTATCAGTTGGCCACTTTAGTTGCCTTAATTCCTTAAGGAAAACCCTTTGATGATTTGCCTGTACACTAATTCCTCAGTGTCCCTGAAAAGCATCAAGCAATAGTTTCGACCATAAAATACGTGATACGTGATATCCTCATTCCTAAGCAATATCGACCGTGATACTATTTTGCAAAAGTGTCAGGTTGACTTTCCAGACTAAAGCCTAAGCACGATTCGAATTCTACTTTCCAATATGAATACGATTACGATTAATGCAAAATAAAATAAATCAAGGTAAAAACATAGTTCTCATAGAATAATTAAACACAAGTCATTACATCGCACTTAGAACCACCCCCTAACAACGTGGGGTTTAGCTGCTCATGTTCTTGGTAAACATAAAAGTAATTAGAATTGAAAAGGAAAAGATCATTACAATGCAAGTTGAAATCCTTGGATCATCAATTGCTTCCGCTTTTGATCGATCCTCTGTTTCCCAGCCGAACTCTCCTCTCAGTTGTCAATCCTAATATCAATTCAAAAGTGTTTTCTACTTTCTAAAATGTGCCTCTTATATCTCAATTCAAATTACATAGCGAAATGTCTCAAATGCCCTTCGAAATAGGTCTGACAACAAAAAATCAGAAAACAGAGAAATTTCACGTTTAGTGGCCCTGACACGGACCGTGTTGTGCAACACGGGTGGCCGTGTCAGGCTATTGGCTTCTTCAGGGCGTGTCTCCTCTCCAAGGGCTGCAACACGGGCCGTGTTGCATGACACGGGCACCCGTGTTGCAAGTCTGAGTCTTCTTTTTTCTTCTGCTTTGGTCCACCCGTGTCTGCCAACCGTGTCCTTCATGACACGGGCCGTGTTGTGCAACACGGGTACCCGTGTTGCAGCTCTGATTTCCCTTTTTCGACTTTTCTTTGCCTCCGAATGAGGTGCGATTGTCGTGCTATCCATTCCTGCCAAAAACACACTAAAAGAAACCAAATCAAACGCACCAGCGGAAAAAGCAACATTAACTTAAAAATAAGACTCGAAGACACACAACTACGAGTAATGCAGATAATAACAACTAAAGCTTCGAAAACTAGATAAAAACATTGTGAAATTAACCACAAACAGCGTTTGAAAACACAACTGAAATCCACCGATCAAACTCCCCCGAACTTGAACTTTTGCTTGTCCTCAAGCAACAAGCTCACCAACCCGAACTTAATATCTTTTTTTTTCTTCATAACGGAACCGTCCATAGAATTGTGAGTTACGGTGATAATACTCATACTTGAACTTCTCATTCCAAGTCCCCTAGGATTAATCTCGGCATTTTCCCTCAAAACAGGTAACATGCAAACACTAGACTGCGGTAAACCACAGACCTCAGTCTCCCTATGGGTAACCTCTCCGACTATGCTTTGTACTTAAGTCTTCTTTTTCAATTTTCCTCCCTTTCATTCGGACAATCACTATACGGCTTTTATGATTTTCCTCGTGTGCACAAGATTTATCAATGACATTTTTTCTTTTTCTGGCACTGTTATTCTTTTTGAATGACTTTCAGGTTCGACCGCCGTTGGGCTGAATAACCGGGTGAGGGTTACCCAACTTAGAAGGATTAGTCGCCTAATTGCCCCTTTTTGTTTGTTTTTTTTTCTGTGCCTTAACTCAATATTTTTCATTACCCTTGCACACACGATTATTTTTGATGGAACCTGATTGTTAAAATAAACTACTCAGGGGTACTTCTCAGATCAAAGCACTATGGTACAAATCTACACGTCGAACTCGTTCCTATTTGGGAAACCCAGGGTGTTGGCCTTTTACCTATCTCTCCAGATTATCCCGATTTCATCCTCATGGTTCTTTTCTGAGTATTCTATATACTTTCTCACCACCTCACTCAACATCTTCACTAAACAGTTCCCCAACCAACACTGTTATTAATTTATTAGCTCAATGTCAGGGGGGCCTTCTTGTGGATCGCAATCATGTTCTCAAACTAACACTGGAAATTAAATAAACAAATAACTGCAACATAATTGAAAACACACAAATAACATAAAAACACAAATAAAATAAAACACAAATAAAATACCCCCACACTAGAATTCAACAGTGTCCTCACTGTTGGAACACTAGTAGCAGGGGACTCACAGAGTTCATGGTTGCGGAGGTTGGTCGCGCAGCATCATCTGCCGCATCCATTAATGCATCTCACCGATCAACCTGCCTTGTCGGATTTGTTCGTTCCCTTGTCTTGTCTGCTCCTCGCCTTGCCTCGTCTGCTCACTTCGGAGATGGCACATCTCATTCTCCATCCAATCCCATTCTTTTTTAGATAAGCTCCACGAGGCTGAGCCTGATTCCTGATGGGGTGAAAATCGAGTAGGCGGTATAGGCGCTTCTTCTACCTGATCACCTTCATCCTCAAAGAATTATGCACCTGTACCATCATAAAATTGGTCTTCTTCATCCTGCATGGGGCTCTCATATAGCCAGTTATTCACATTTTGAATACTAATAAAGTCAGGGGCAGGTAAAGCAAGGAGATGACTGTTTCGGCTTACCAAGGAGTAGTAATTATCAAAGACTCGAATCATACCTTGGGCAGTCAGTGTGGCAAGATCTATTTTTGTCTTACCTGCAACAGTGGGTTCCTCTCTCAAGAGAGCACCGTGGCCAAAGTGATTCGCGATTTGAGTAATCATACCGCCTACACTTATTTCGCCTGAAGGTGCATTCGCAACCCTCTTTAGGTGATCAGCTGCAAAGGCAGCTACATTAATGAGCTCGTGATTGGCCATGCCGTACATGAAGTACAACTCCCTCTGAGTCGCCACCCATGTGCTGTCACCCCTGCCGAACAGTGTATATGCCAATCCCTTTTGAGCGTACCTGAAACAAGGGTTATGGATACAAGAGGCTTTTGCCGCTTTCGCGACATAATAAGTTCTGCCTGTAATAGCCTTCCAGAAGTCCCCTGCACTAAAATTTCCCGGAGGGGCTCCGGGACCAAAATTGGGGAGCTTCAGAATATCTCCCAACTCGGCTGTGGTCAGACTATGGTCAGTATCAAATAACCTAAACCTCAGTGTACCATAATATTCTTCCTCCACCCCTGTCCACCTGTGCTTCAACTGAAATTCTAAGGTGCTCAAGAATTCAACAGTTATGCGCTCATAAGTTGGCGCTTCTAATTGCATAAATTCTAACATGCCTAGAGTGTGAAACATCCTATGGACCTCTATTCTCAGCCCTAGATTATCAAGCGTAGTGTTACAGATATACCTTGTGGGCGCGAGCTTACGCTTGATGATGTTAGAGTACTTTTTCTGATGATCCGGGTCTTCAAAGAGTATGCCGTGAGGGTTCGCCATACGGTGTGCTCTCTTTCTGGGGCGTGAAGTTTCCTCCACTGCTTTTTCGGTATCTCTACGAGGAGGCATTCTTAACCTGCAAAACACAAACAACACAGATGGTTCGAAAAATTTCGAAATCACTGTTAGTGAAAAACGCAACCGTAGAATTAATCACAATGATGAGTAGAATGTTTTTTGTGAAGGACGGAAGTGGTTCCGGTGAGTGGGTGTGGTAGATAATGAAGCTTTTGTGGAGAGAGGGTTATGGAGGTTAAGGGTTTTGTGAGGGAGAAGAAGGAGGAAGATAAAAAATGATATGAATTGTGTGGTGGGTAATGATAAGTGGGGGTTAAAGTGGTGGGTCCCACGGGGTAAAAAATTTAAAATTCTGAACGCGCCTTGCAACACGGGCCGTGTTGCACAACACGGGAACCCGTGTTGCTCCTCCTGTTCATATATTTTTTTTCAATGCCACGCACTTGCAACACGGGCCGTGTTGCACAACACGGGCACCCGTGTTGCTCCACTGCTCCACCTTTTTTCCAACTTTCTCATCTTTGTCATGCTGGGCCTGACACGGCCCGTGTTGTACAACACGGCCACCCGTGTCAGGGTGCTGTTTTTCACCTTTTTCCTCTCCTCTGGTCTCCGACATTCTTCTTTCACCGATGAACTGCGAGTTGATCAAAACCTGTTAAAACAAAAACAAAATGAAAGCATGAATGTGAAATACATGGGTTGCCTCCCACGAAGCGCTTCGTTTTACGTCGCCTGGCTCGACGGTCCGTCATCGTATCATGTGAGATGAACGACATTGTTGCGATCCTTTTGCTGTCCCTCGTAGTAAGGTTTCAGATGCTGACCATTTACTTTAAAAATGTCTCCATTTGCTGGATTTTTCAGCTCGACTGCTCCGTGCGGAAACGTCTTATGTACTACAAATGGTCCCGACCATTTTGATTTAAGCTTTCCCGGAAATAGTTTCAGTCGGGAGTTGTACAACAGTACTAATTGTCCTTCCCGAAATTCTTTCTTCTGAATACGTCGATCATGCCATTTCTTTGCTTGATCCTTGTACATTTTTGCATTCTCATATGCCCGGTTCCTGAATTCCTCTAGCTCATGGAGTTGGAGGGTTCTGGACTCTCCTGCTCTGGTGAGGTCTAGGTTAAGAACTTTTGATGCCCATAATGCCTTGTGTTCTAACTCTAGAGGCAGATGGCAAGCTTTACCATAGACTAGTTGGTAAGGGGACATACCAATGGGTGTTTTGTATGCAGTGCGATACGCCCAGAGAGCGTCGTCCAGCTTTACTGCCCAGTCCTTACGGGATGCACGCACTGTTTTCTCCAATATCTGTTTGAGTTGTCGATTTGACACCTCGGCTTGCCCGTTGGTTCGAGGATGGTACGGAGTAGATATTTTGTGCTTCACATTATTCTTAAGGAGTAGCTTTTCCATGAGATGATTTAGGAAGTGAGTTCCTTCATCACTTATAAGGGCCCTTGGTACTCCAAACCGTGAAAATATGTTCTCCTTCAGAAATCTGACCACTACTTTAGCATCATTTGTTGGTAGTGCCACTGCTTCTACCCATTTCGAAACATAGTCAACTGCTACCAGTATGTAGTGTTTTCCAAATGATGGTGGGAATGGTCCCATAAAATCAATCCCCCAAACATCAAACAACTCTACTTCTAACATGGAATTCTGCGGCATCTGGTTTCTTTTCGAGATATTTCCAGTCCGTTGACATCTGTCGCATTCCTTAACTACGTTCCGGGCATCCTTGAACAAAGACGGCCAATACAACCCTGATTGGAGGACTTTGGCTGCGGTGCGGTCGCCACTGAAATGCCCTCCATAATCTGAATTATGACATGCTTCGAGCACCTTCCTTTGCTCGTTTTCCGGAACGCATCGTCTGATCAGTCCATCCACCCCTTTCTTGTAAAGAAACGGATCATCCCATAAGTAGAACCTGCAGTCATGAACAAACTTTTTCCGTCTGTTAGAATCAAAATCGTCGGGTATGAGACCCCCGACTAAATAGTTGGCGTAATCCGCAAACCAAGGAACGCCATGAATCACTAGGATGTGTTCATCAGCAAACTCATCCTTTATCGGGCGCTTTTCCTCGTTCTCTTCAATCGGTGACATTCGCGAGAGGTGATCAGCCACAGTATTTTCACATCCTATCTTATCCCGAATCTCCACATCGAATTCTTGGAGAAGAAGGATCCATCTCAGCAGCCTGGGCTTCGACTCCTGTTTAGCAAAAAGATATTTTAACGCAGCATGGTCAGTATAAACAATCACTTTAGAACCCAACAGATATTGCCTAAATTTGTCAAAGGCATACACCACCGCTAGCAACTCCTTCTCGGTAGTTGCATAATTCATCTGTGCCGGGTTCAAAACGTGACTCGCATAGTAAATAACATGCAAAAGCTTCTCTTTCCGCTGCCCCAATACAGCCCCTACTGCGATGTCACTGGCGTCACACATGATCTCAAACGGCAGCGACCAGTCTGGGGCTATCACAATTGGTGCTGAAACTAACTTATTTTTCAGGTTCTCGAATGCATCAGCACATTCCTTTTGAACACAAACGTCGTTTCCTTGACTAACAAGGACGTCAACGGTTTAGCTATCTTGGAGAAGTCTCTTATGAACCTGCGGTAGAACCCTGCGTGACCCAAGAAGCTTCGGATACCTTTCTCGTTTACGGGTGGTGGTAACTTGGATATTACTTCCACTTTTGCTTGATCAACTTCGATCCCTTTGTGTGAGATTTTGTGACCAAGGACGATGCCCTCTCTCACCATGAAATGACATTTTTCCCAATTCAGGATCAAGTTACTTTCCTGATATCTCTGCAAAACAAGTGACAGGTTAGTTAAACAATCATCAAATGATAACCCGAAAACCGAAAAATCATCCATGAAGACTTCCATATGTTTCTCGAGCATGTCCGCAAAAATAGAAGTCATGCATCTTTGAAATGTGGCTGGAGCATTACATAACCCGAATGGCATCCTCCTATAAGCAAAAACTCCGTACGGGCATGTGAAAGCTGTCTTCTCTTGATCCTCCGGCGCAACCGCGATTTGGTTGTATCCGGAGTATCCATCTAGAAAGCAATAGTAATCGTGACCAGCCAATCTTTCTAACATCTGATCAATAAAGGGCAACGGAAAGTGATCTTTTCTGGTGGCTAAATTAAGTCTCCTATAATCAATGCATACCCTCCAACCAGTGACGGTACGCGTAGGAATCAACTCATTCTTGTCATTAGTCACCACAGTTGTACCTCCTTTCTTAGGCACCACGTGAACAGGGCTCACCCATGAACTGTCTGATATAGGATAGATAAGCCCAACATACAATAATTTCACCACTTCCTTTCTTACGACCTCCTTCATAACGGGGTTCAGTCTTCGCTGGGGCTGCACAACCGGTTTATGGTCCTTCTCCATAAGGATTTTGTGCATGCAAACTGTAGGACTTATACCCTTTAAGTCTTCGATTTTCCAACCAATAGCACTCTTAAATTTTTTAAGAACCCCAATTAGTTATTTCTCTTGGACACTTTTCAAACTAGAGCTGATAATGGCGGGACACTTTTCCTCGGTGTCTAGAAACACATATTTGAGATTTTCCGGCAGTTGTTTCAATTCCGAACCTTTAGGCTTTTCGTCATTACCCTCCAGCGCTATAGGTTGCCGTAAGTCCTCCCATCGGTGTGGTCGGGATCCCCGTTGGAATGGTCGAGTGTCCAACATTTCGACTACCTCTTTGTCATTCTCATCTACTTCTTTGTCTTCCTTAAAGATTGACATGCTTAGCACTCTCTCCAGGGGTAGTTGGGTCACACTCTCCAAATGTTCGCTCTCTACGACCTGTTCTAGCACTTGGATGTTGCTACTGGTGCCACGATCCTGTTTATGCTTCATGGTATTACTAACATCAATTTTTAACTCCTCGTCATATACTTTCAAGGTCAGGGTGCCGCCTTCCATATCTATCATGACTCTCCCGGTTTCCAAGAATGGTCGGCCCAAAATTAACGGCATTTCTTCATCTTCCGGCATCTCTAGGATCACAAAATCAACCGGAAACACAAATTTATCTACCTTAACTAGTACATCTTGAACCACTCCATATGGCCGCTTAACTGAATGATCAGCAAACTGGAGGGTCATCTGAGTGTCTTGAACCGCACCAATATCCAATTTTTTGTAGATGGACAAGGGCATGAGGCTAATACTTGCTCCCAAATCAATTAAAGCTCTGTTGAATGACCTATCGCCAATAGTGCATGGGATAGTAACAACTCCACTGTCTTTCTTCTTGACCGGAATCTTCAGACCCTGCAAAATAGCACTACAAGTTTCCGTTAGAATAACAGGTTCGGACTCACTCGTCCGCTTCTTAACAATGATGTCCTTCATGAATTTTGCACAGGTGGGCATTTGTTCTAGTGCCTCCAACAACGGAATGTTCAGCTCCAACTTTTTAAACAGCTCCAGGAACTTCTCGAAATTCTTCTCTTGCTGTCCTTTCTTCTTATTTCTTGAGGGGTATGGCAGCTTGATCACCGGTTTCGGTTCTACCACTTTTTCTTTAGTTACCGGTACCGGTGTCACCACATCTTCCTCGACTATTTCATTCTCTTTAATTTCCAGCTCCACTTCAATCATCTGATCATTCATTTCCGTTTCCTCTTCTTCTACTTCCTTGGCTTTTCCACTTCTTGTTACTACCGCCTTAATTTGGTGGTGATCCTTCGAATTTGGTACTGTGGCACTTGGAAGTGTACCCGGCGCTTGTGAACTTGCTAGCTGTTGGGAAATTTGACTCATTTGTACTTCAAGATTCTTTATGGATGCTCCAGCATTCCTGAAGTTACTCCTTGTCTCTTCTTGAAATTGAGAACTTTGGGCGGCCATTTTCTCAATGGCCACTTCCCAATCAGCTTTTCGAGGCGCTTGTGGTTGATATTGAGGTTGGTACGGTGTCTGCTGGTACTGCTGTGGCTGAGGTTAATACGGTTGTTGGCCTTGAACAGGTTTTTGCACATTACCTTGTTGATCTTTCCATGAAAAGTTTGGGTGATTCTTCCAACCAGGATTATATATGTTGGCGTAAGGATTGTTCTGCCTCAGCATATTAATCTGTTCCACTTGCTCTTGAGTTGCTACACAATGCATTGTAAAGTGTGGCCCACCGCATATTTCACAAGGTGATGCTTGAACTGGCTCAACCTGTGCCACTACCTGAGTTTCAACATTCATTTTCTTTAACCTTCTCTCTACCTCAGCGGTGATCTGATCCTCCATTTTAACAACCTGGTCTGCCAGCTTCAGATCAATCTTACCTTCCGGTTGGTTAACCGTGCGATCACACAACTCAAGGTGCTCGTTCGCGGCGATTGCTTCTATGATCCTTCTGATACCTGTGGCCGTTGAGAAGTTTGTTGAGCCACCGGCAGCATTATCTATGAGCTGTTTCGTTTTGAGTCGTAATCCATTCACAAAGTTTTGCATCTGCTCCGTGGCGTCCATGTTATGAGTAGGACATGTTGTAAGACACCTCTTAAACCGCTTATATGCATCCCCTAAAGATTCTCCTTCTTTTTGCTTGAAGTTGACAATGTCGTATCTTTTTCGGATGAACACTGAGGCAGAGAAATACTCATTCAGGAACGCAGTTTCCATCTCTTGCCATGTTGTGATACTCCCAGCGGGAAGCGAGTAAAACCATTCTTCCGCATCATCAGTGAGTGTGAACGGGAACATAACTAATATCTTGGCCTCTTCGGAATGTCCTTCTATTTTCAGCGAGGTGGTGGTTGTGAGGAATCTCTGAAGATGTTTATTTGCATCTTCGTTGATTCTTCCGGAGAACGGCTTGCTCTCCAACTGACGGATGGTGGAAGGGTGTAGCTGAAAATGCGTAGCATTCACCGGTTGATTCACAACGGTCATCCGGTTTGGTTGAGCATTGGCCCCTCCATAGTCTCCTAGCAGTCTTTCAGGATGAGGTGGATTTCCAGCCATTTGAGCAGTTTCAGGTGTTGTCCCTCTCTCTCTCTCTTCGGAGTCGCTCTGCACAGATATAATTTCCTCTATTTCTTCCAGTCTTTTAACTTTAGCTAATCTCCGTCTTTCGTGTAATGCTCGTTCTGGTTCTGTATCAAAAGAATATTTAGCTGAGGCCTGACCTCGCATACACAATTAGACAAGCGTAAGATAATAAGCGGATAAAAGTTATGCAGTAAACAATAAAATTTTAGTCGCAGAGCAACAAAATTTCTTTTGGATTCTAAAAACAATGTTAATTTGGCAGTCCCCGGCAACGGCACCAAAAACTTGATCGGGAAAATAGCAAGTGTACTATTTTTACCAATTGTAGTAATAAGGGAAAAGTCCCAAGTATCGATCTCGAGGACTGCGTAGTAATTAACGGAATTTTTAGGATTCAAATGAACAAAAGGTCTAGTGGTTTGTTTGGTAGCAGAGTAATATAATAAGTAAATACAAACTTAATTAATCAATCTAAGAACAGTGTTAGGGGAGTGGAGTCGATGCGAGTAAAGACCATGTATGATTATTCTACTATCCTCGTTATTAACCTTAATTTATCAGTTGGCCACTTTAGTTGCCTTAATTCCTTAAGGAAAACCCTTTGATGATTTGCTTGTACACTAATTCCTCAGTGTCCCTGAAAAGCATCAAGCAATAGTTTCGACCATAAAATACGTGATACGGGATATCCTCATTCCTAAGCAATATCGACCGTGATACTATTTTGCAAAAGTGTCAGGTTGACTTTCCAGACTAAAGCCTAAGCACGATTTGAATTCTACTTTCCAATATGAATACGATTACGATTAATGCAAAATAAAATAAATCAAGGTAAAAACATAGTTCTCATAGAATAATTAAACACAAGTCATTACATCGCACTTAGAACCACCCCCTAACAACGTGGAGTTTAGCTGCTCATGTTCTTGGTAAACATAAAAGTAATTAGAATTGAAAAGGAAAAGATCATTACAATGCAAGTTGAAATCCTTGGATCATCAATTGCTTCCGCTTTTGATCGATCCTCTGTTTCCCAGCCGAACTCTCCTCTCAGTTGTCAATCCTAATATCAATTCAAAAGTGTTTTCTACTTTCTAAAATGTGCCTCTTATATCTCAATTCAAATTACATAGAGAAATGTCTCAAATGCCCTTCGAAATAGGTCTGACAGCAAAAAATCAGAAAACAAAGAAATTTCACGTTCAGTGGCCCTGACACGCGTCGTGTTGTGCAACACGGGTGGCCGTGTCAGGATGCTGGCTTCTTCAGGGCGTGTCTCCTCTCCAAGGGCTGCAACACGGGCCGTGTTGCATGACACGGGCACCCGTGTTGCAAGTCTGAGTCTTCTTTTTTCTTCTGCTTTGGTCCACCCGTGTCTGCCAACCGTGTCCTTCATGACACGGGCCGTGTTGTGCAACACGGGTACCCGTGTTGCAGCTCTGATTTCCCTTTTTCGACTTTTCTTTGCCTCCGAATGCGGTGCGATTGTTGTGCTATCCATTCCTGCCAAAAACACACTAAAAGAAACCAAATCAAACGCATCAGCGGCAAAAGCAACATAAACTTAAAAATAAGACTCGAAGACACACAACTACGAGTAATGCAGATAATAACAACTAAAGCTTCGAAAACTAGATAAAAACATTGCGAAATTAACCACAAACAGCGTTTGAAAACACAACTGAAATCCACCGATCATCTAGGTTCGACCTTGTCTTGCCTAATATGAGCATAGGCCACACAACCAAATACTCTCAGTCTGTCGAGACTAGGTGGATGTCCCGACCAAACTTCTTCAGGTGTCTTCATTCCCAAGGCAGTCGAGGGACATCTATTTATCAGGTAAGCTGCTGTCGAAACAGCTTCCGCCCAAAACACCTTCTTCAATCCAGCACTAACCAACATGCATCTAACCCTTTCAAGGATTGTTCGATTGAATCTCTCAGCTAAGCCATTTTGTTGAGGAGTACCTGCTACAGTCTTATGCCTTGCAATCCCAGACCCAACACAGTAACTGTCGAAAGCTTCGTTGTAAAATTCAAGGCCATTGTTGGTTCTCAACCTCTTAACCTTTCTGCCAGTCTGAGTTTCGAATAGAATCTTCCAACTTTTGAAATTCTCAAAAGTTTCATCCTTCGTCTTCTGAATGAATACCCATAGTTTTCTGGAATAGTCATCAACGATGGATAGAAAATACCTTGCACCTGAGTGTGAAGGATTCCTTGCAGGCCCCCAAAGATCAGCATGAATGTAATCCAGGGATCCATGTGTTCTTTGCCTGCCTTTGTTAAACTTCGCCCTACAGGATTTACCAAATACACAAGATTCACAAAATTCCAACTTTTCGACTTTGTCACCTCCTAGCAGGTTCTGCTTCCCCAATTCGACCAGGCATCTTTCGCTGACATGGCCCAATCTCATGTGCCATAATTCTGTCTTCGACATAGATTTCGTGGATGCAACATTTGTCGAACCACTTACAACCTCAGCCTCAAGGGTATACAAGCCTTGTTTCTTCACGCCTCTCAAGACTTCCTTCGACCCCTTCATGACTCTTAGGATACTTTTCTCTCCTTGAAAAACATATCTTTTTCTGTCGAATTCACCAAGAGAAATCAAATTTCTCTTCAAGTCAGGTACGTACCTGACTTCAGTCAATAACCTTATTGACTCATCATGGAGCTTGAATCTCACAGATCCAATACCTGCAATTTTGCAAGATTTGTTGTTTCCTAACAGCACAGGTCCACCATCTTGATCACATAGCTCCTCGAACAATTCTCTGTTTGGAGTCATGTGCCAAGTGCAACCTGAATCTATAATCCACTCTTTCCTCGAGTCGCCACTTGAAACCACAAGAACATCAGATGAGTCGAAGTCATCTTGAACAATGGCTGCATTGCCATTACCTCCATGATCTTTCAGGCGTTCAGGGCACAACTTTCTTATGTGACCCTCCTTCTTACAGTGGTAACATCGAATACTAGATGTTTCGCCACTATAAGACTTCTGTTGACTTTTACCTTTTTTCTTGTCGAACTTACCATCCTTTCGCAAGAATTTTCCCTTAACGGCCAAACCTTCGCCCACCGTCGAAGGTTTATGCTCCTTTCGTTCGTTCAAGTCCTTAGAATACAAGGCTGATTGAACTTCTTCAAAGGTCAGGGACTCCCTTCCATACAAGAGAGTTTCTTTGAAGTGAGCATGTGTTCTGGGCAAAGCACACAGCAGCAACAGTGCTTGATCTTCATCATCGATCTTCACATCAATATTTTCAAGATCAAGAATCAGCTTGTTGAACATATCCAACTGCTCAGCCAACACTTTGTCTTCACTCATCTTGAATGAATATAAAGCTTGCTTCAGGTATAGTCGATTCACCAGAGATTTGGTCATGTACAAACTTTCAAGTTTCACCCATAATCCCGATGTTGTAGTCTCCTTTGATACCTGTCGAAGAACCTTATCACCAAGGCTCAACAATATTGCGTTGTGGGCTTTCTCGATCATGTCCGTCTTTTCTTTTGCCATTAACGCAACGTCCATGGCTGCCTCACCCTTCAACGCTTCCAAACAACCCTGCTGAACCAATAGAGCTTTCATCTTCAAGTGTCACAGGCCGAAGTCGTTCACTCCGGTGAACTTTTCAATCTCATAATTTGTTGAAGGCATCTTCTCCACGCTCACCGCACCAATTTGTTGTGAATCGGATACCTTTTAAACAAAGTATAAACGAGTTCTTATGAAGAAACACACAACAGTTAGGGTTAATAAAGAAGAAAGCAAAAAGGAACAACAAGGATTGGTTATTAAAGTGTTATTCTTTCCTTTCTCTTAGAACAAGATTACAAATATACAAGAATAACAAAATAACCTCTCTCCCTTGAAATTAGGATTTTATCTTCCTATTTTTCCTTATGCCAAGATTGAGAAACTAGCATCCTATTTATAATAAAATAGCACATGCTAACAACCCTAGCAATATTTACTCATGCTAACAACTTTAGCAATATTTACTCATGCTAACAACCTTAGCAATATTTACTCATGCTAACAACCTTAGCAATATTTACTCATGCATGTTAGAACAAACTTCGACTACAACACGCATTACTTGCGAACAGACTTCGATCACACTAGAATTCGATCCAATGTCTCACACCAATTTTGCTTGGAAACAAGGTTTTGTTCAATTTGAACAGCATTAGCAGGACCAACAACAACTTTGTTGTATTTTCCACACCCGTCAAACACGACACCTCCTACAATCATATTGATATTGGTAAACGTATATAGAACATGCTAAAGTATAACACTTATAAGACATCCGTCATCATCCAAAAGTAGTGCAGAAAGTCGCATGATAATAAATGATCAACTAATAAGTTGATAAACACCAATATCACAACTTTGAAAATGAAACTAAATATAAAATTCTAGTTTCATATTACTATATATAAAATTCTATTACTATAGTTATAGTTTTAATTTTATGTGTTAAGGGTAAAATAAAAAACTAAATCTGTGTGGCATATTTTAGAAATGTGTTTTATTTCCACAAAATTATAATAATAATGAAAAGATGGAGACAAACAAAAACAGAGATGATTTTAACTCAAGAAAGAGACATTACTAAATGTTGCAGGTTTCGTTACGTGTTCAAAGTTATTTCATTGGCACACAATATCCTCATAATTATTCCGTTCAGTTTTCAAAATTTGGAGTCATGGGAAATTCTGACAACAAAAAAACAAAAGCTTATTGTTAGCAGATTATCCATGTCACCTTGGCTACACCGTCCAAAACTTGACCAGCCTTATAAATGTAGAAGAAGTTAGGGATACATTTGCAAGGTTACGCCATGGATACTCTTGTGCTTGTTTATCTACTACTATTACCAATCTTTATTCTATTCATTATCCACAAACACAAAACAAGAGCCTCATCAATTCCACCTGGCCCAACACCTCTTCCTCTACTAGGAAATCTACACCAAATTGATAGTTCATCCCCACATCTTTCCCTATGGAAACTCTCCAAACACTATGGACCTATCATGTCTTTGCACTTTGGCAATACACCAACCTTAGTTATTTCCTCATCAAAAATGGCAAAACATGTGTTGAAAACTCACGACCTTAAGTTTGCAAGTAGACCATCTTTTCTAGGACTGAGAAAGTTGTCATACAATGGTTTAGATTTGGGTTTTGCACCTTATAGTCCTTATTGGAGAGAAATGAAAAAACTCTGTGTTCTTCATCTCTTTAGTTCTCGGCGTGTTGAATCTTTTAGGTCCATTAGAGAAAATGAAGTGGCCCTATTGATTCAAAAGTTGTCACAATATGAAGGTGATGACAAAGGTGTTAACTTGAGTGAAGCAATGATGTCTTTCACCAATACACTTATATGTAAGATAGCTTTTGGGAAAAAGTATGATTTTGATTATGGAGAAGTTGAATTGGGAAGTGGAGAAAGGAAAAGTAGATTACATGTTTTGCTTAATGAAGCTCAAGCTTTGTTAAGTGAATTTTATTTTTCAGATCATTTTCCATTGTTAGGTTGGGTTGATAGAGTTAGAGGCACTATATGGAGGCTTGAAAAAACCTTCAAAGAGTTGGATTTGATATACCAAAAAGTCATTGATGACCATATGGAGAATTCATCATGGCCTAAAACTAAGGATCATGAAGTAGTTGATATCATTGATATTTTATTGCAGATGATGAATGATCATTCACTATCTTTTGATCTCACTCTCGACAACATTAAAGCTTTGCTTATGGTATGAACTCATCCCTCCTATGATATTGTATGTTGTCATGTTTATGAGTTAATTAAAACATATTCATATTTTATATATGCAGAATATCTTTATAGCAGGAACAGACACAAGTGCAGCAATAGTGGTTTGGGCTATGACAGCATTGATGAACAATCCAAGAGTGATGAAAAAAGTTCAAATGGAAATGACAAACTTATATGAAGACAAAGATTTCATAAATGAAGATGATATTGAAAAGCTACCTTATCTTAAATTAGTGGTGAAAGAGACATTAAGATTATTCCCTCCAACACCATTACTACTACCAAGAGAAACATTAGAAAATTGTAACATAGATGGTTATGAGATTAAGCGAAAAACTCTAGTATATGTTAATGCATGGGCCATAGCAAGAGATTATGAGAATTGGGAAGATCCAGAAGAGTTTTATCCCGAAAGATTCTTTATGACCGGAGTGGATTTTAAAGGAAAGGATTTTGAGTTTATTCCATTTGGAAGTGGAAGAAGAATGTGTCCTGCAATGAACATGGGAGTTGTGACTGTTGAACTTTCACTTGCTAATATTCTTCATTGTTTTGATTGGAAATTACCTTGTGGTTTTGATGAGGAAGAGGTATTGGATACAGAAGTGAAACCAGGAATTACTATGCATAAGAAAATTGATCTTTATCTTGTTCCTAGGAAAAGAAAACCTTAGTGTTTGTACATGTAACTTTGTATTATTGACTATTTGTTCTGTTTTACATGTAACTTTGTATTATTGACTATTTGTTCTGTTTTATTGCATGCCTTGAAATTTCAATGCTAAATAATATTTATTCATAAAAAAGTTATCATATTTGCCATATTATTTTTTGGATTGGATATATTGCTAAAAAAAAATCATTTAGTCAAGAATGTGCATGACTTACTGTACATAAATAATGATTCTTAAAAGAGTAAATTCATTGTCAAATGTGTGCTGCATGTAGAGGGATTCTTATATTGTGTTTTTTGTTTTATGACTTTGACATTTTTCATTTTATTCTAAACTAATTCAAAACAAGCACATGTTCGATTTTCATTCAATTCTAAATTTATTCAACACCGACAATAGCATTTTTATATTTAAATTCTCTATTATCAAGTACTTTGACATTAAACATTTTATTAGTTGAACCATTCAAATTTCAACATATAGCTGAACTCATTTAACAAAAGTAAATACCAAGATGTGTGTGTATAATGTATCCATAATATTATGACCAAAAAGGTATACACTAACATGAAAAGGCATTCCCAGTTCAACATGGGTAAAACAAATTATTTAGAAGGAAATTATTTTAAACTAAAGTCTAGAGATGATGAACAGGCCTAAATAGGCAAACTGGTGTAGTTCACTGCTTAATATACAACTGATTATAAGCCATCAGCTACATATAAAAATATATTATATTTTAGCAAGAGTTTGAAAATCAAGGGCAACCATATATCATGAATTGGTTTTGTACCATTTACTGCAAGATTATGCAGTAGTTTTGCCATTCTGATGCTTGGTTTGGAATTCATGATTGCGTTGAATATTCTGCTGCATCTGTGTCGGTGTTTCTTCCTGAGATTGGCTGTTTTGCGGTTGAAAGTTTCTAAGCTGGTTTGGCTGCTGTTGCTGTGACTGGAGCATTTGCTGGTTAATAACTAGCTGCCGAGTCATGAGACTAGAGAGGAGGGACTCTCCGCCAAGATCTGCTACGGTGCGTCTTAAGCGCCGGACTTCAGCATCCAAAGTCTCGTTCAGAGCTGCCAAAATAAGAACACAGATGAATACAGCTAAATATTTGGAGATGTTCAATTTCAGCACAAAATCAAAATAGAAAAGTGCTTCTAAAGGGATGGTGGTGAAATGGAGATAAATAGAATCATGTCCAAGCTGCTATAGTGTCGATTTGACAACATTTGTACCCGATAGCGTATTGCGGAACAATAGTAGTACCAGTACAAAAAAGCAATTGGGTTCCAAATATGCAGATATTACGGAAGATGAAATCGAACTCTTACGCTAGGCACGAAAACGTAAAAGGTGCAAGATTGGATCAAAAATCATTTGTTCTTTCGATGGTTAACAACAACCATTTCAGAGTTTCAACAAAAAATTGAATTACTACATTCAAACATAAAAATATCAAAGTAAAATACAATTATTCTGCATAAAATCCATCTAAATAGAGAAAAACAGACATCTTGGAGCATGATCATATATGCAGGTTAAAAAAAAAACACAATCAACCACTTAAAAAAATGAGCAGTTTACACTTCAAAGGGAGGAATACGTTAAAATAGATTTAAGCTAACCAAAACATAAAATAGAAGGAAAATGCATACACATACCATCTTTCAGTTGGGACTGTTGTTCCAAAGATTGAAGCCTCAATTTGTACTCGTTATGCTCATTCTTAAGCTCCGCGTGATCCATCTGGATACAGGTACGATAAAAAAGTAAAGAATCAATGAATTAATGGTAGCCTACGTGATTTATGCCAATAAAATACGATTCACAATCCGAAGAAAAGGGAATCTCAGCTCAACTCAGATGATACGCACCTGTAATTTGGTATACTGAGTAGACAATGTAGTAGTCTCTGTCTGAAGAGTTTGGACCTTGTGCTCCAATTCAGAAATATATTTCGTCTTCCGCTCTTTAGAGCGAGCAGCTGATAGACGATTGGCCAAAATCCTATAAGAGAATTCAACATTAATGACGAGTCATTATAGTTTTACTTTTTAATTTTTTTTCACAAGAAAGACACAGAAACAAGGAATAGAGAAATACCAATCTTACCTCTTCGCACGCTTGGGATCAGACAGGGCAATTTCAGCAAGTTTATCATTTTCCATTATTTTCTTCATCTCCTCGGAGCTGAACTCACCCTTTCCAAACTCCATGCCAATTTCCCCTGTTCTACTACTGTCCATTGAATTGCTAGGCGAGTGTCGACCAGCTCGACCTTGTAAAGGAGGAAGCTTTGGTGATCCCTCTTCAATATAAAAATTTCCAATGGAGCCATCCAATGAGAAACTTCTCCTATGTCGAGTAGCGGATACAATATCTCCATTAGAACTCCTCTTGATTCCTTCCCTCCTCTCATCTGAACAGCTTGAAGTCGCACCCTTAGAACTGATTCCTTTTACATGACTCTCAGCTTCATTATCACTGCTTTCAACCGTCTTCGAACCACTAGTTCGGCTATCTTCCATACCAGAAAAACTCATATTATTCATATTCTCCAAATTCATGTAGGCACTAAACAAATCATCCATTGCAGCCGCATCATCCTCTTTCCTCGCATTAAAACTTTCTCTCCCAAATCCATCAAGAGAGTTCCTATCCTTCAACACCAACTGAATCGGCTTCTCAGAACCAAATTTTTCCCCTCCAGAAACCAAATTCTGACGATCACTCCCCGACTGAGGGCCAGAGTTAACAAATTCCGAGATCCCTAAAGGCGTATCACTGCTAGAGCGCCTATGCCCTTTACGAGGGGGAAGACAATGTCCGTGCTGAACAGCATGACCGCGGTTAGGCGAAGGGGCATGAGTGGCAACCAAGTTTTCCTCCATCGAAACATCTTTCGAACCCGAGTCCGAAAAAGGGGAGGGACTTAAAGGATAAAGTGAAGGACTCAATGGAGGCAGTGAAAAGGAATCTAGAGAGAGAAAAGTGGGCTGAGAGAAAGACCTAGAATGGGTTTGGGATTGTGAAGAAGACATAAACTGGGGATAAGGGGATGAAAGTTTAGGTGATAAACTAGTATTGGTATTAGGGTGTGAGGGTGGTATACCAATACTATAACTTTTGTGATTTTCAGGAAAACCCATTTGATTAACTTGATTGATAGGCATAGAATTCAATTGAATTGGGGGTTTGGGCGGTGAAGCTAATGAAGAAGAAGAACCAAATGCATGAATATTTTTTTGATTATTACTACCACTACCTCTTTGATCAAAACCTTCCATTCATTCATGCATTAAATCAAACACTAATCAAGCACTATACCTTTTCTACTCACAACAACTACAACTACTAATCAATCAATCAAATAACCAAATAATCAAAGTAGATGAATGAACCAAACCAAACCGTAAACTGCAAATGATTGATGAAAGGTTGCACTAATTACAGTAGATTATGTACCTGGTCATCATAGTTAGTTTTTGATATGATTAAAATGTAAAAATAAAAAGGGAAAAAAAATGGAAAACCCTATCTTGTTTATACAAAACCAAAATGACAAAGACTTACCACTAATTAATCTTGTAGAAGAAGCTTAAGAGAGAGAGTTTTCTACCTCAGAAAAATCCAACGGTGGTGGTGAAGAAGAGAAAGAATATCAGCGGTTGAAAAAGGGTTGAAATGTGTTTAGAAGAGAAAACATTTTCTTTGTCTGAAAATGAAATATAGGTTATGTTTAATAGTGATAACATGCCAATTTATTTATACGGCATAATTTCTAAATTAATTGATATATTTTAAAAAACTAAAAAATTTGGTAAATTCTTATATATTCATGACTTTTAGTTGGATACTGATTTTTTTTAGTGTAAATTAATTTAAATTCTTAATTTTTTTAAAATAAAATAAAATTTGATTGGATAAAAATATTGATATTCAACTAAATTGTGGTATTAAATATTATTATTTGATTGGATAACCATATCAATATTCAACTAAAATCAAAGGTATATTAAAAAAGATGGTAAATTTTTTTGGTAACCATGAATCTAAATTAGATACCGATAATTTTAGTGTAAATTGTGATAAAACTTTGATTTATTTTAAAATAAAATAAGAAAATGACGCGGCATTGAATCATATTATCTGATAAGAGTATCTTTATCCAACTAAATTTAGATAACCGTATTTTTAGTGTAAATTATAATAAAATTTTAATTTATTTTAAAATAAAATAAAGAAAGTGACGCGGCATTTAATCATAGTATTTGGTGAGAGTATCGTTATCCAACTAAATTTAAATACCAATATTTTTAGTGTAAATTGTGATAAAATTTTAATTTATTTTAAAATAAAATAAGAAAGTGAAGCGGCATTGAATCATATTATTTGATTAGAGTATCATTATCTAACTAAATTTGAATATTGATATTTTAATATAAATTATGATAAAATTTTAATTTTTTTAAAAATAAAATAAGAAAATGAGGTGATATTGAATCATATTATTTAAAAAGAGTATTAATATCTAAATTTAAGAGTATCAAAATGTTCACTAAAAATATACACTTTAAAAGATTTAGTCCGATTACATTTAAATCAAACTTTAAATTTAATTTTGATTTATATGTTAATTTTGAATTCATTTTATTCTCTTAATTTAATAATAGTTTATATTAATTTTTTAATTCTTCCAAATGTATCATAGTCTATTTTCATCTAATTAATTCAAAAATCAATGATTAAGTTCTTCCTTAATTAAAAAGAAATTGATTAATATAATACAGATTAATATTAATCTTTATTAAGTTGAGAGGTTGAAATCAACTGAAGATATAAAACAGAAAGGATATTAAATCCTTAATTTTTTCTTTTTGTTGAAAACATAAGAGTGAGTATTTTTTAAAAATTAATGAATTAATTTATAAATTAAATTAAATAATAATTAAATATAATAATTGTGAAGGAATGATTGTTTTTGCATACAAAACATGAGAAAGTAAATAATAATGCTAATCTTGTTTTTAAAACAACACAATTAATCATTTTGTTAAGAATTATTAATAGAAAGTGAGTTAAATTCAATTTTAACTCGTTTGATTCAAATTCAATTTTAATTATACAACAATGTCAAAATTTTAAAGAAATTTTTTATTATCATGGCAGTTTTTTTGGACTCGAAATATTAGTCTCATTGAGATAAAGTTAATAAATAAATAAAAATTATACATTTCAAAAACAAACAAAAAAAAAACTGTTAACCTAATAGTAGTCTAATTTAGTCTTGGAAAATTGAAAAATTAGTCTTACAAAAAGTGAGGTATTAATGGGATTTAGGACATGAATACTTTATTATTTTTCCTTGTTTTCCGCCTTGTTTTAATTATTTAAGTTTGATTATTCTGAGAATTCAACAAAGTTTGACTATTGAATTTTTGGTTTTTCACAATAGTAGTTGTTGATAAACGCGTTTTCATACGTCAGCAATCACCGCTTCACGTGATTTACATCTCTTTTTTAATTATACATTCAAGACCTGTTCTTTTCATATAAAAAATAGTAGTAAAAACTTTAATTTCTCTTAAAAATATATTAAAAATAAAAAGAAGAAAATATAATATTTCATTACCAATTACCATCAACAATAAAATATGAAAAATTATACTCCTATAAAAAATTAGTTTGTCTATACAGAAAATGAAATAAAATTTAAAAACTAAATAATTTTAAAAAAAATATATGAATTATACCATATAATTAAATATTAATTGATATACATTGTCGGCCTAAAAAATTTTACATCATTGTGACATCTCATTTAACATAAAAATATTAGATAAATATAAATTATAGATTAAGAATTTAATATTTATTTATATTTTTTATAATGTGTTAACGTAAGATATTGATATTTTTAAATAAAATGTAATTTTATTATGATAATGAAATAGCATCATAATTTTATTATTATTTTTGTTATTATATTTATTAAAATTCAACCACAATTTATAAAAAATTGTTATTCAATCTTAATTTTAAGATTGTTATCAGTCAAACAATGACAATGAACAATTGAGAAAGAAATAAAAAAAAATGAAAGATTCTACAAAGTTTTTATCTAACTCACGAACGGTGGAAATTCTCTTATTTACTTGCAATAGAATTAGAACCGTGAATACAATACTTAATTATTTAAAAAATAAGGGTTACTCATATTTATAGATTTATGTTAACTTGCACTTCAAGTCAAAGTCAAAAATTATAAAAATTTAAAATAGTTAATATTACTAAAATAGACCTAAGTCGAAATATTATATGAAACAACTTGCTTGGACACTTTGGCACACTAATACAATTCAATAATATCATTAATATAATTATAAAAATTAATAAAATTAAATATTTTTTTTTATGAAATAGAATCTGATGTATATATTTTTGGTCCAGAATAAGATTTGATGTTTATAAATATATTACAAGTAAATAGCATACTAGAATTATAAATTTTAAGACAAAATGTATAAAGTCTTTTGTAAACAGACTTATTGTGAATTATTTTTTAAAAATTTATAACTCACCTTCTAATGTGTTTGTCTCGTTTCGTCTTATTTTTTGTAGGTTTTTGTGGGCACAAACACTAATATAAATTTTGTATTTTTAAACTTAAAAAATACAGTGTCCATGAATCAGTCTCATTCCACCTCACTTTTAATGCGAGGCAAAACAATGTTTTAGGCTCGCACATTCAACTATGCTCATCCTGCCCACGTATTTTTTATTGATTTTTAATAATTAGATTTAACAAGACGGACATGTCTGTTTGTCACCACTACTAATAATCATTAATAACTCAATAACTATGAAGGTTCAGATTCAATTTGAACGATGGATTCTAACCTAACAATATTGTGTTAAGATTTATAGACAAAGCAGAGTAATTTTTTATTGGATATTATCATGCAACAAATGAGTTGAAAAGACAAAATCAATTTTATATTTTTAGAATCACCTTTTTTAAAATAAGAAATTATGTATACCCAAAAATATTTGTACAAAACGATCCCAAGGGTGCAGCTAACAACACTAGAACCACTAATTATCTCTAAAACTCCTACTATTTTCTCCTTTATATTTGTATTCCTATCACTATTTTTGTACACCTTCGCATTTCTATGTTTTCAACATTCATAAATGGTTTCATCAAACGATGTCTTGGTGAACTTAGCTCTCCAATTCTCGCTTCTACAAATATTCATCATCCAATTCAACTCATGTTGGCTCGTGCTCAATATTCAGACACTTTAAGACACTCTTCTAAATGTTCTTCATGGTCCTTCATTCGTAAAACGGGTGCTGCAGAGTTTCCTCCTTGTCACAGAATTCACATTTATCATTATTCAACATCTCATGCTTGACTAGACGGATTTTTGTTGTCAACCAATCTTAGCAAGCAAGCCACATGGCAAAAAAAGCTCTAGGCCTAGTCTTATTATCATAAAATATTTTCCTCCAAACAACTTTTTGGGTCTGTTCCATAAAGGCATGGTAACACTTATTCATGTTGAACTCCCTTGCCTTTAGAATATCATGTAACTCCCTATTTGACTATACCACCTACCTTTGTTTTAAACTCTTTCTTAAAATCTTTTTTAATATCAAATAGCATGATGTCTTTCTCCTTGACATAGTACTCATGATGTCACCTTTGTTGCATAAGTTTCGTAATAGCTTGATTGTAGAGGTTCAAATCAATCACACTCATTCCCCTTTGTAAAGGCAACATGCCAGTTATATTCACTTCATCTTCTACTCGTTTTAAATCCTCTACTGCGAGTTATCTGCACGATATCCATGTAAAGACACATTCAAACAAAATGGGTGAGATATCATAATTAGATAAAGGAAAGCATGATAATTAAGCAAGCATTAGATTATTCATGCACAAACATCCATTCCATAACATACAACCATACAACAGTAGTCACAACCAACATATCAACAAATCCAACAAACCAACAAACACAATTAAAATGTAATGCATCAAGACTCACAAATCAACTCAGTGCATGTGGTACCATTGGTCCCTATTTTAGAACTCGATCCCTATTTCAGGATCACAATTCCCGTCAAAATTTCCATAATATCGCTCACACCACACATGGGCACATGACTTCTGTGATTGCTCACATCCCACATGGGCACACGAATCATTGTAATCACTCACACCCCACACGGGCACATAATCACCTCATCAACAACAACAACAATATAATTCTGCAATCTGAATTCGAATAAGATACTCACACCCCATATGGGCACACAACTTATTTTCACGAGTCGAAGGTAATCACGACACACTCCTACTCGTCTTCGTTGCGTCAACCTTTTCTTAGTCACTTTGATTCTTGAGCCGAGTTTGGTCCATTTTGATTTTAAGGTTTATGGATGATCTCTCTTTTTGAATCACTCTTTTATTCTTGGTGTGAATTGATTTGTGGCTTATGGTTGAAGCATGTATCAAGAAAGATTTGTGAGGTTGTGTTATTTGATGAGTTGAAAGAAGATGAAGGGGAATTGGTTCAAGAAGAAGAAAGTTTGTGAGCTATTTTTTTTTTCAGATTTGAGAATGAATATTGAAGGAGGTCGAAAGGGATTTTTCGGCAGGAACTTGGCGTTGTTGTTAGCCGAGGGAGAGGGAGATGAAGACTGATCTTTTTCTTTTAACAATGATATAATTCTGCAATCTGAATCCGAATAAGATACACTTAAAAAAAGGCATCAAAATCAAGTAAGAACAAGGATGTACAAACCCACAACATCATACAAGGTTTTTTCAAAGTGTATATGGTTCATACAGGTCATTATAAGCAAGGAAAGGCAAAAAAAATATTTCAAAAGAATCAAAGAAGTCCTTTAGAAAACCCTAAAAAGGTCAACACTTTAAACATACCCAAATGCCATAAAAACAATTATTTTTTTGTATTTTCTTCTTACAAATAGATAGTATGTAATGTCATGAACAATTTGCAAAAAGAATGGGTTCAAAATGATAAAAAAAATGAGAAAGTTATAACCAATTGAATTTATGAAGAAAATGAATAAAAATAAGTCATAAAAAAATAGGGAAGGTCCTTCATGGTGTTGAACCCATGTCATCACGCTCATAGTTTAAAACAATAACCAACTCTACTACACACGCGTAGTGATTAAAGGGTGAAAGCGCTATATTATACATGTTATCCACTTGGAAAATCAGAAAAATAAAAGAACTGGGGCGAGGAAGGATTCAAACCCCAGTTCAGTAGGTGAAAGGTACAAAGGGTGTGCGGGTTAAACAACTGGGGTGATGATACATCCATTATATCACCCACACCCATTAATACATAAGCCTAGTGATGACCTAAATGCCTGACCAGAAAGGCGCCCAAGGCTGGTCTTGCCCAAGATTTTTCAGGTTTTGAACCTAATGCAAGAAGCATCACAACTCTTTCATTTCTTAATTAAATTGGATGAAATAAAAATAAAACTTGCTCAAAATTTCCTAAGAAATCCAATGGTGGTGGTGGTTTTTTTTTTCTAAAGATAAGTATATTTCAAAACACGAATGCAAGACCTAAAGAAGCTACATTTTGCAAGTTCTATGTCAAAGCTTCATACAGTCAATAATAGCACTTAAAGAAAGTTTAAACACAACACATATGGTATTTTAAACATGTTCAAACTCAAGGAACATCAAAGCACAAAATATTTCAATAAGTTCAAAGTTCTTTGTACTTACCTCTTGAAGCACAAAGCCAACTTCCAAGAGACTTGTTACATAAGTGAATGGATGCTTTGGACACCTCTAATACACCTTTAAGAAGATTTTTGGATGCTTAGAATCAATAGAAAACCTCTAGAGTCGAAAATGACCTCTTCTTACAATAGGGTCAAAAATGGCCAAAGTGGAACTTTGACCAAATGAAGTTACAGTTGATAAAATTTGTTTGAATCATCTTAGGGGTGTTTATTATAATATTTTTGATCTGTTGGAAGGTTTGGAAATGGACAGGATCAAAACATGACTTGTAAAATGTAAAAAGTCAAAGATATGAGGTTTCAAAGGTTGACTTTCTGATTCTGGTGGTTAGGGGTGAAGATGAAGATTTAGACACCTTCAAGGGATGATTTGTGATGTGTTCGTATGGTTTTTTGAATGGTTTATGGTTTGTGGAAGATAGATTACAAGTTTATGCAAGTTAGAGGTTACTTGGCACAAAAGGAAATTAGGGCAAGTTTCTGGTTTGAGGGCTTTTGGGGGGAGGAATGTTGAGGTTTTTTTGTGTCTTTGATGCTTAGAAGTAAATTCTATTTATAGGGAAATAGTGAGGCTTAAGGTTCTGCAGAATTGCCAATGCATTGTTCACTTGATTTTGTTGGATTTCAAAGATAGTTTCATGAAATTTGGAAGTTCTAAGACCAAGTACAAGCATGGGAAAGTTGTTGTAATGTTCAAACATCTTGATTTTGTGAAAAGAAAAGTTTTGGTGCATAGAAAACCATTTAGAAGCTTGAGACAAGTTGACTTCTTGATAAAAGTGGCTTTATGAGAATAGAAGTGGTAACTTTGTGCCAAAATGGAAAGGACTAGTGAACAAAGTCAAAACTACTTGGATAATGCACCAAAAGAAAGTGTAATCTTATTATTATGGCTAGATTTACAAGTATCAAGACCTGTTATCAGGGATTGTACATAATCAATTTGAATTTGCAACTTGCATCTTGGTGAAAATGGCCAAAATTTCAAGTGTGGAACGTTAACTTCCTTTCTTCGAAACTCCTTGCTAAAAAATGATATGGAAGAATCCTTGTACTTTTTGAAAATCCCCAGACATTATCTACAAATATCATGTTTTATTAGTTTCTTGAATCCCAAGGGATCATAGTGAAAACTGGCTCCAAAGGTTGGTATTTTGATGAACAAAATCTGTCTTGAAAAACAAATTCTAAGTGTTTAAACTTTTTCACAAAGTTGATGGCTCCATAACTCAAAATCTAAGCGCTTTTTGGAGATTAAATCAAATTGAAAAAGTTATAGTATATTGTGAGAGCTTCAATTTGATCTTTGGAACACAAAAATTGGATGTGGAGATTAAAAGTTATGACTCTCTAAAGTTGACACCAAATTAGGGTTTTTCTTCCTATACTTAAAAAAATTCAACTTTCTTAACTTTTGCCCCTTTTGCAAGAAATCTCTCAATTCTTTATTTTTCATGCTCAAATCAATTAACAAACATGTCTTGATGAAATTTGGCTTGAGGACTTTAATTTTGACCAAAAAACCCCCAAAAGTCAAAGGGTTGACTTTGTCAAATAAAGCTTGCGTATCAGATGAATTGAAATGTGTGATCTTCAATGATTTTGCATAATTGAATCTTTCAAACATCATGGATGGACTCCAAGGATTTATTTTAGCATCTTCAATCATGTCCCAAGGCTTGGGATCATGCTTTGATTAAAAGTCAAAGGCACAATTGACTTTTTCTTGACAAAACCCTAATTTGGGGTCAGATGAAATTGAGCTTCAAAGAACTTGTAACAAAACTAATTACACCTGATTCTTGATGAAGAGAGGCCACTTGAGTGTATGCACACTTGGTATGTTGATGATAAATCCAAGATATTGACTTATAAAATGAAGATCCTTTTGATTTTTCTTAGTGCAAAACCCTAATTCAGATGAAACAAGACAAAAGGCAATTTGAACAATATTAGGTTTAGCAATGCAATGTGATATGCTCCTAGAATGATGATGAAATCTAGGGTTAAATTTTAGAGTATGACACCACCAGCAACCACATGATTATAATCAAAACATTCAACAAACATATGTCGTCAACACGTCCTATCATAGCCAAAACATCCAAGAAACACATGACACTAACACTTCCTATCATAGACAAAACACTCAAACATCAAAACAACGTAACAAACATATGTTTACTAAACACCACAACGATCATTTCTTATTTTCCCCAATGAAGCATTCACCCCAATTTCACCATTTAATCGACTAAGTTGTTCACCAATAACCTCATCAACAAAAAAACACAACTAAACTACAACAACATAGACACCAAATTTAATTACTGCAGCGCATCAATGCAAACACAAGACTATGTATAATTACAAGAAATTTGTATGGATGATGGTAATGCTTGAGGGTAGGGGTGGAAAAAGGGGTCTGACCAGCCAGGCATGCCCGTTTTACCCGTCCTTTTTTACGAGCTGATCTTGAATTTTGAACCTGCATATTTAAGTATGTTCGCCCCACCCTGCACCGCAAATAAACGGGGTGGGTGAGGGGCGGTCGCTGGCAGCCCACGGGTATAAGTTATAAACTAATAAAATTATGGCCCATACTAAAACAGTCCATTATCATATAAAAGTAAGGTTGCATAAATAAATCCTTTTACTTTCCTTCACATAAAACTTTCTGGAAACATGCTCATTTGCTAAATTGCTTGCTGGAAATTCGAAGGTATCGCCTTTCTCTTCGTCGGCCTCACCTATCTTTTTGTCAGTCACATGTGTTCGGGTAAGTTTCGACTTCTAACTCTTTCTCTCTATCACTTTGTTCTTCCCTTGACATGCAATATGACCTGTTTTCAATCAAGTAAAAATCATAGTCTTTGTATAAAGATGGACATTTTACATTTTGTTGAAACTGAATTAATGTGGAGTAATATTTATTCTTGTGTTGAAGATAGAGATTAATTAAAATTTTACGTGTTAGCATAATATTTTATAAGTGGGGCTATTTCATAAGTGTTAAGGTATATGGAGATTAATTAAAAACAGGTGCATGTAATATGTGTCTAACTATGTATATAGTTTAATCTAATATCAGAATGAGCAAATATTATTGCCGTTAAATGTTACATGTTACAAACATGTTGTCAAATCTGTTGTTGTTATAATTTTAAAAACTTTTAACATCAGTGTCATAAAGTGTTCTGGACTAGGCCAGAGGCTGACCCACCATCGGGCACAACCCAACCCATTTCTTCGTCAAGGAGGGCCCAATGAAGGCCCAATATTCCAACGCCCACAGGGATCTCTCACATGTCTCCCCCACGTTCTCCAATTACCCCCACACGGGGACACATCATCATGCAACTGCCCACCTCCCAAAGATCACGGGGCAGTTAACCCAGGGCGAAGATCACGTGTTGGTCTTCCCTACGCCACGTAAACCTTGGCAGTTACTTGTATTAGGCATTGTTATCCAACCCAGTGCAAAGTAACCGTAGGCCCAACGTTAGGGGCATATTATAAATACCATATTTCACTAGAGGGTCAGATATTTAATTATCTACACACTTTTCCTGTACTTGTTATTTCTACTTCATCTCTTACTTTGACATTAGAGTACCTTGTAGGTACACCCCACTCCTTTTCTTCATCACTGGCGAATTAAAGAGCTCACGACATATTGTTGGTTGCTGATCCATTTGTGATCCGGTAAGATCAGTGGTGTCGTCTGTGGGAAACTTGCTTCCCCGTTCTTCCTTCTGAAAGAAATCTAAGAACCAAAGCATACCTCAACCTCCGTTGATCATAGTCAGCCCACACAATGACGACAACATCCACAAAACCGCCTTCACTTTATTCACCAAGGGCAACGGTCACGATCCCAACGTGACCGTTCACGTGAGGAAGGAAACGCAAGGGACGGGCACACCACATCACCATCCCCTGACGATGTTGCCTACAACACCGCCCGACGCTTTGACAGCCCAATTGTCTTCCAACCAATTCTTGTGTCGGCCAACATCGACATGATCATGGTAGCTCTATTTGTGGAAATCAATCAAACAAACCTGATGATTTTCTAACAGAACGAGCGGATCAGAATGTTGATAAATACCGACAATCATGCTCTCCCCCGTAGAGATATTGTCGTCCAATTTCTCGTATCCCGTCTCCGCGATGACGAGAAATCCATCCTTCGCCTCCCATGCGGAGGCCGCAACATGATGTGTCTCGGAGCCCCTCTCTGAGACAAGTCAGGCATCGTCCGCGACTGGAAAGACCACAACCCATGGCCACTCAAAAGCGTGACCGTTCTCCTCCCCGGAAGGAGCGAAGTTCCTCAGCTCCCAAGATAAATAGAGCTGACGGGCACGTTAAAAAGCCAAAGAGCTTCCTGGGGAGCTCTCCGTCATAAGCGACGAGGATGATCCTCGCACTCCACTGTTCAAGGAAATCATGGAGACTCCTCTCCCCTTCGGGATGGAAATACCCCTGATTCTAGCTACCTATGATGGTACCGTTGATCCAAACGACTACATCGAAAGCATCGATGCAATGCTCGACTACAGGAACGTCCGTGGAGTCATCAAGTGCAGGATCTTTCCCACGACCTTAAAGAAATGAGAGATGGCATGGTATAAAAGCCTTGAGCCCGACATCACCTCTTGGAGAGAACTAAAGAGGCAGTTCTCGAGGCACTTCACCGCCTCCCAACGACACCCGAAGACAGAAGTGTCCCTGGAAGCCATCATCCAGGGAAGGGAGGAACCTCTCTGGGACTATATAGAGAGATTCAACTTAGAAGTTATGCAAGTGTCTACCTCAGACAACATGAAGAAGTATCTGCTCGAGCGAGGACTACGACCTCACACTGAATTTTCCAAGGCCATTGAGATCGAAAGGCCTAACACTCTGGACACCCTCCTTCACATGGCCCAATCATACATCCAGTATGAGGAAAAAGAGGCCGCCCACTGCGCCCGTGAGTCGGAGGACTATGAGAGTACCAGAAATGTTAGGCATGAAGACTTTGCCGCACCCCGACGGGGTGGCAAGAGGAGGAGAAAAGATCGGTGTCGGGATTCCAGGGAACAGAGGGGACCTGCTAGCTGTTTCAGTGAGTACATGCTACTCACAGCTCCCCACGAGCGCATCTTAGCCGAGTGCATAAACTCAGAGTTCCAACGAGGTGGTGTCTGTTTCTCGAAACCAACGCCCCTAAGCCTAATATCGACAAATCCAAGTACTGTCGGTTCCACCGGAGCCATGGACATGTCACGGAAGATTGCATCCACCTCAAGGATATGAATAACGCCTTCGATCCTTACGACCATTTTACCTGAAAAGCGGAGGAAAACAGTGAATTCGACTTCCAAGATCAAATCCACCCTTCCACCGTAAATCAAGTGAAAGGGCGTAGAGAGGGACGAGGAGCCCCTTGACAGACTCTCCCCGAAGCAGAGTAGCAAGCCCCCTCCTCGACGGAGAGGCTCATCCACAAGGAAACACCTGTCGACGCGAGACGGCGAGCCTCCTCCACAGAAAGGCTCCTCGCATGAGAAAACCTCAGTAAACACAGGGAAACTCCTCGACGAACATCTTCTCGCACTTGTGGGAAGCAAGGCTCCCCGAGACCTTCATCATAGGTCTTTGAGGCCTTCATCAGAAACTTCATGAAAGTTTCCAGAATCTTCATGAAAGTTTCCAAAATCTTCATGAACTTTCTGACGTCTTGGTCGAAAACTTCATGAGCTTGACCGAAAAACTCATAGTTCGGCCAGCAAGGCTCCCCGAGACCTTCATCATAGGTCTTTGAGGCCTTCATCAGAAACTTCATGAAAGTTTCCAGAATCTTCATGAAAGTTTCCAAAATATTCATGAACTTTCCGACGTCTTGGTCGAAAACTTCATGAGCTTGACCGAAAAACTCATAGTTCGGCTAGAAACTTCATGAGTTCAGCCGAAAAACTCATAGCCATGCCGAAAACTTCATGAAAGTTGTCAGAAAACTCATGCATCCCCCGTAAACCCTACGAGCTCCTGAGAGAAGTCATCGGAAAATCCATAAAAACTGGAAAAGGAAACAGAAACTTACTTGAAGTAGAAGATTTGGGCGACGGAGAAAGGCTGACGGCGGCGATAGCGATGGATGCAGTCTAGGGAGCGGAGAGAGTTTGAAGAGACTTGGAAGAATTTCTAACCGAAATGAAGGGCAGGTGAAAATGAAGGAGACTTTCCCTCTATTTATAATCCCAGCACGGGAAATGAGGCATCACTAAGCACTCAAGTGCCCCTACGTATAGTCGCCCTACACATTGATTACTCGTGACACGTGGTCCTAGAAGACACCACGCGTGTCCTCTCGACTCCCCATCATGCTCGAGGACCAAGCATGCCCGTTTCTTTCTATCTTCGTCACATAGTCGACCAGAACTCCCGACGATGACATACCCAGGGGAAGGAAGAAGAGATCCAAGATTACGTCTGACAGACAAACCTACCCACGAGCTCCTATCCGGTCGAGTAAGTCACTTATCTTGGCCACGCGTTTTGTCCCCGACTCTAGTGTTTCGGGCATACACGTTTCTCCTCCGGACATGTCCTCGATGTTCAAACTGACTCCTAAGTCATTACTCCTCTTCTTCGAAGCAACATTTTGGGGGGCTCCTATTCTGGACTGGGCCAGAGGCTGGCCCACCGTCGGGCACGGCCTAACCTAGCTTCCCGTTGGGGAGGGCCCAATGAAGGTGCAATCCTCCAACACCCACAGGGAGCTCTCACATGTCTCTCACACAGTCTTCACGTGCCCCCACACGACAATTGACCCAGGGCGAAGACCACGTGCAGGTCTTCCTTACGCCATGTGAGGCCTGACAGTTACTCGTATTGGGCCTTGCTATCCAATCAAGTGCAAAGTAATCGTTGGCCCAACATTGAGGGCACATTATAAATACCATCTTTCACCAGAGGGTCAGGTATTCAATTCTCTATGCACTTTCCATGTACTTGCTCTTTCTACTTCGTCTCTTACTTTGACATCGGAGTACCTTACAGGTACACCCCCTCCTCTTCTCCATCACTGGCGAATTAATGAGTTCACGACGTGTTGCTGACTGCTGATCCGGTAAGATCATAAAGTTATAAACTTCTGTTATAAAATATTATAAATAGACACCGATTAATATCAGTATTAACATGTTATAAACTATGTTATAGTTTAATCTAATATCAGAATGAACAAATACTGCATTAATATAAATATCCAAACACATAAAACCATTTCAATATAATCACTAAATTGAAAGGGTGCACTCCATCTTTCATTATACTTCGTCTTCCACAACCTCTCAAACTCCATCTTCCATCACTAAAGGAGAATCAAGTTCACGCGCGTTAACTAAAAGTTTGTTCAATGTAAGTAGCCTCATCTAATTATTAACTAACTTGTTTTAATATGTTACATATTGTTAAACGCTTTGTAATAACATGCTCTAAATTGTCAAATATGTTGCTGTTAAATGTAACAGATATGTCAAACTGTTATAACATGTCGTAAATTGTTAAATACATTGCTGTTAAATGTAACAAACATGCTGCCAATTATTACATGTTGTTAAATGTTGTTATAGCATGTTGTAAACTGTCAAATATGATGTTGTTAAATGTAACAAACATGTTGTCAATTGTTATATGCTATTAAATATTGTTATAACATGTTGTCAATTGTCAAATCTGATGTTGTCAATTGTTACAAACATGTTGTCAAATCTGTTGCTGTTAAATGTTACAAACAATTATTACATGTTGTAACATGTGTCTATTCTTTTCTTTTTTATCATAATAGAATTTGAAAGCACATAAACAATAACTTGCAACAGAGACTGAAAGCTTCAACTTAATGTTTATTTGAAGGAGGTAAGTGTGAATTTAAGTTATCAAAATTTTTATGACTCGAATGTTTTTTGGTGGAAGGAGAATTGGAATAGGTTTAAAGAGTTAGTTATCTTTATTGGCTCGTGATTTGTTAGGCATCTCTATTACTACACTTGCATCTGAATCTGCTTTCAGTATTGGTTCGATCATTCTAAACAAATATAAAAGTCGCTTGTTGTTGAAGAATGTATAAGCATTGATTTGTACTTGCAATTGGCTTCACGGTTTCAATAGTTTTGGTACATAATCAAGTATTAAAATTTCTTTTAATATTTTGTAATTTTTTCAATATTGTTAATTTAGTTACTTACACTTAAATTATTTTATAGATGTAGTGGGTGATGATGAAGATAATGATGATAGAAGCTTGGCAAAAAAGTATTACAACTGAAGCATTATTTATTCATGATGTAGATGAAGATTAATTACTGTATCTTTTATGTTTGTGGAGATTTTGGATACTTTGGTGTTAGATTAAACTATTTATGACTTCTTTCATAACTTTTGTTGAATTTGTGATATTTAAGGTTTGTTGAATTTAATTAGTGGATGTACGATAATGATAGTGTTCTTTTATGCAATGCAAGTGTGTTTATACATATATATTATTTAGCAATGATGTTATTAGATTTTGGTAGAATTAGAATGTATGAATATCTTTTTGAAATTATATCATGACTAAAAAAAAATTAAAGAAAATCGCGAGTCTACCCGTATGCCCCACATGCCCATCATTAAATGGGGCGGACCTAGTACGTGAGACTGCAACTCTACCTCTGACCGTTCCATTTTCTTGTGGGCTTCTGCAGGACGAAGTTAAACGCAACAGACCTAAACGAAGCATGCATACCTATTTGCCACTCCTACTTGAGGGACCTCGTACCAAACACCTTAAATGAATCAACGAAGGCCTGTACGAAAAAGAGTACCTTAGAATGTGGAACCAATAGCTATTATAATCAAACAAGTCATTATCAATAATGTAAAAAATATTTTCACATGTAATCTGATTTAAATTAAATAATATTAGTATTTAATCAATAAAAAAATAATTATTTTAATTAAAATATAAAAAAAATACAAACAAAAAAAAAGATGCACTTTTAAGTGAATCAATGGAGACCTATACAAAAAAGATATAGAGAGAGTATCTTGGAGTGTGAAACTAATGGCTATTATGATCAAACAAGTAAAAAATATTTTTGCACGTAATCTGATTTAAATTAAATAATATTAATATTTAATTAATTTTTTCTAAATTAATTAATTATTTTAGTTAAAATATAAAAAAAAATCACACAAAAAGATGCAGCATATGAATTGACGCCCAATGTAGGCGCCAATTTGAGAACACCTCAATCCAATTGCCTTGAGCTCTATACAGAAAAAAAATTATTTAAAACATAGATATTTTAGAATATTTAGTGGAAAGATGGTTATTTTAGTATTATTGTTGAAAAATATGATTATTTAAAAAAATCAAATGGTGTTTATAAAAATAAAAATAAAAAGTGTTGTAATTACCTAATCAATACTTTGGTTGTTTCAAATATCAAATTCGTTTAAAATATGTGAAAATGAAATTAAGAAAAATAAAACTAACTAACTTATTCTTATGACTTTGATTTATAATAATTCAAATTAAAATATTTTTCAATGATAAATATCAACTCTAAAAACGTCATTCTTGATAAGAATTAATAATTAAATAATGTTTTTTAATCTTAAACAAGAAAGTTTAGTCAATGGAATAGTACTACACATGAAAGAAGAAAAGTTACATAAATATATCAATTCTACATATGAAATTCAGGTAGTTCATTTCTTAGCAAAGTTCAACTAAAGATAAAGGGCTCTACAATTGTTCTTGTCTTAACCACAAGATGCATTACCAAGCCTATTAAATACAGTACATGAGATTGCCACCACCACAGACCATTTTTGCAGATCAAATGGGTTACAAGTGACAGAAATATGGTTTACATTGCCATTTCCTCTCATCCTAATAATAGGAATGACAACTATAATAATAAGTTTTCACAGATGAAATTTACATTACCTTACTTTCCTCCTTGTTTGATTTTAGAATCCATAATTGACCCTTGATTGTGGATTGCTCGTCCAAAGAAAAATATCATGTGATCTACTTTATTGTGATATATCGATTTGTACCGTGTTTGGCCCAATGGTCTTTAAGGTCAACTGGGTGTGAGAGATCATGTCCTTCAGCTGCGAGCCGGCTAAGCAGTTTATTAAAAGCACTTCCACTCATTTTCCTACCACCTACTCGTGCATGCCTTTTGTTGGGCACTGCTGGAAGTGGATACACCGATAAAGTGGTTGTACAACAAGCAGATTGCCAACCTCCATTACCCCATTTGTAGCACTGTCTCAGAACACCGGTACAAGAGCACGCTGGTGCTGGCATGGTTGAATCATCGTATGCAACTTGATTCAGTGCCAAGTCTTGGGGTTTCCAATCAGCCTTTGAGACCACTAACTGCTTGTTAAGTTCATCACTTTCATTTATAATTTCCTGACTACTCTTCCATTCAAGTGCTTTGTCATTGGCAAACATTGTCTTGTTTAAATCTTCACCCTCCTTCTTAACCTTTCTATTAGTTTTTGGAGTCTTCTTGTTGGGTGAAACAGACTTACTTTCCTTTGGTCGTTTGGCCCGCCTAGGTGGTTTCCCAACCTCTGAAGGAATAGGTGATTCTGGGAGGGCATTGGTTGTGGGCAATTCTCGCGTGCCGTAAGAAGAATCCCCCATAGTAGGCAATTGGTTTACCTGTTGCGGAAGATGATGTATATGCTTAACTCCCCGTGAAATTTGACATCCTGGAGGGCATGATGACATACCGCCATTAGCCAAAGTGTTTTCTCGAAACTGAAGGGTTGCTATTGCATTGTCTCTTTCCATAAGTGCGTTATTTCGTTCCGCAATTGCATTATCCCGCTGTAGGAATGCTATGTCACGTTCTGCAAGTGCTGCTTTTTTCTCGGAAAGGGCCAGATTTCTTTCTTGAATAGCAGCATCTCGTTCAGCCATGATTGCCATAATCTGCTTCATGGAAGGATGCTGGTGCTGATGTTGTTGCATCAACCACTGCAATAGCAATTTTGAGAATAATATTAGTAGAGAAATCACCTTTGTTACGGCTAATATGCATCACTTTTAACAACTATCATGTTCATGCAAACTTCAATTTATTTCTATATACCTGTCCCTGAGCAGATTTATATTGATCTGCTTTGTGCCTTCCATTTTCACGATCATCCATCAGAATTAACAAATGGTAGTAAAGCTAAAGATTGACTATAAGCCTCCTAATCCCACATCCAACTTGGCTAATCAAGCAATAATTTGCTAGAAGTCCTGAATATCATCAATTAAGGAACTAATCATATTTTTATATTGACTTTGTTATAGAATCTCCTTCCTCCTGTGTTTCTTGAGGCGTGGAAGGTGGAGGAAATTTTTCTACCAATAACTCTAACAAAGAATAGAGGAGGAAAAGGTTATAGCGCTTACCATGCTTATACATAGAGACTATGAACTCGGTGACTGAATCAGAATCAACTCTTGAACAAGATTATCCCTGCCGAAAAGAAACAGAAAAATTATTTGAGCTGGTCTACAATGAAACACAATGTTCCAAAATTGCAATTAATATCAGCTATAATTAAAACTCAAATTTAAAAGCTCAATGACTATCATTGATGAAAGAAAGAAAAAGGAAATAAATAGATAATCACTAAGTGCATACTGAAAATATGGCAGTTTGCAAATGAATTCAAATTACTAACTATCGTTCTGAATCAATAACACTTTTATTCAAGCAAAAGGAGCACATTCAAGAGTTACAAAAATGACAGAGTTACTATCTTGATTATTTAGTATATTTATAAATTTGATTTCCAAACATCCATGTAAACAGTTCTGCACAAACAATCAGGAAGAGGTGAGAGAAAAGGCATAAAAGTATACTAGAAAAATGGAGCAATTGCACTAGCTAGGTAACAAGATCCTTGTTTGATCTAAAAATGCTAAAGTGATCATGATAGCACAGAATACAAGAAAATTATTGCATAACTAAATGAGAAGAAAAAATAACAATACAAGGTCAATATAAGTATGTTAAGAGTCTCACAGCAGACAATATAAGGCCTAGAAAATATGTTTATAAGCAGGGACAAATCCCCACCTTACAAGCCGGTATTCCATGGGTGAGTTAGGCCTAACCTACACATTCTAAGAAAGTACATTCTTTTGTAGCTTATTATCAGCTTCCATCAAAGGTCAATAAGTTAAAACTATCTCAAAACTCAGTCAATGACAGTTGACCTAGTCTTTGCAATTAGAGAATTTTACTAATAACAGAAGCCATAACAATGAGCTTCATCTCATATGAATCAAACAACAACTCTAAACACCCACACACGAAAACTGGCCAACTAACAACCCATATTTCCATGTGAAAGCAAAAATGAACAAAACAAATTTAAAAATGCCAAACATTATAAGCTACCATAGATAAAATCCTGAAAAAAAGTGATAGTTCTGGAAATTGAAAAATGGAAACTAGAAAGAAAGAAAGCCTTTCAAAACTAAAAGGGGCAAAAAAAAAAAAAAAGAGACTTAGTCAAGGTTTTGAACCTGTGTGGTCTTACTTCCCTAAATCTTAGTATCTCTCTCCCTGTACTTTCAACTACAAAGTACGGAGGTCAACGAATCGAATCCGAAGCGAAAACACATTTCCGCTATTTTCTCAATTTTAACAACAAACAACCAAAACCCTCGATCTCAACCACAGTAAAAACCCCATAATTCGAAATCAACAAACAGATTCTCAAACAACGCATCCAAAGGACAAAATAAAACAATTCAGAAATAAACGTTGCAGTTAGAACAATAATTGCAGAAAAATGAAACTACTAAAAATGCAAGCGAAGGAGAAAAAATGATGAATAATCGAAGTGGAAATAGAAGTAAGTGATGAGAAACATAGTAGAAAGAGATGAAGCTTACAAAGAAGAAGAAGGAAATTGAAAACCCTAATGTTCGCTGCAGAAAAATGAAAAATGAATTGGGTTTGATAGTTGTTTTTAGCTATGCGTTTTCTTGTCTCGTTTCTCACTTGACAGAGCGTTGTTTGTGACGTATGTGTGAGTTTTTTTACTCGCTTTTTATGTTAGGCAGGAAAAAAAGTGATTTATTTCTGTAAAGTGAAACATCCAAGTCTAACAATGGAATCGCACATGAGATTCGTGCGGGCTAATTAAAAAAATATATTTTTTCACATTTAAAAAAAAGTTTAATCTTTTTAAAAAGAAAAAAAAGTTTAAATGCATTTTAATCATCTAATTTGATGATGTTTAACTTTTAATTCTCCATTTAAAAAGTAGTTTTTTAGTTTTCTTTAGTTTTGCCAAAGTAATGATTTGAAAATATATTATATATTTTTAATGATTTGGTATTGTTGAGTAGGATTTTTTTTTTTAATAATTAAAGATTAAGTAATTTAATTAATTTTTTTAAATATTAGATAATTAAAATTCTAAAAACACACACATTTGGATTTAAGAAGCTCGTTTCACTAAACTATAATCCAATATCTCATTCAAATGTTAAATAAGTGAATCTTATATAAACATTAAATTTTATTGTAATAAAAATGATGTGAAAATAGTTGAAAATATTTTGTTGCTTCGTCTTGTTTCAACCTCCTTATGACCATGAATTGTTCATCATTTTCAATCACAAAGAAAAATTACTCATCATTTCCACCAAACAATTTCCTGATTTGAACATGGGGAAACAATTTGAATCACGTGGGTCATTATATATTATTTGTCTCTTGTTAATTCACATGAAATATAATTGAAAGTGAATATATTATTTTTGTATTGTTGTGGCTATTGAGCAATATATTCCTGCAATTCACGTGAAAATTAATTGATGTATTATTTATTAACTTGTGAGCAAGAACTTATTTCATGAATTGATCATGGCTACCACCATGAGTAAACCATGATAAAGATAAAGATAAAGATGGTGATAAACTAGGACCATGAGTTCCATTTTAGACTCTAACCACTTATTCGATTCAGGTCCAATGATGGTTCTTGACAAATCATAGGTTCATCATCATCCATTACTAACAAGAACAACCTTATGAGTATGCATTTCAATCAATTGTCCACTGCATTTAATCTCATTTCAATGCAGTCGTCGTACACACAAACTAATTAAGAGTAATAGTTAATAATGTCATTTCAACGCAGTCATACACACACAAATAATCTTCAGCAATGCATAATCGACTCCAACAGAAGCATGCTCTAGTTAATAATAGTATTTTTTTTTACATGAAATGTATGATGAGGTGTAGTTCATCATCAAAACAGCATTATGTAGGTGTATATCACACTGATTTGTAGTCTCATATGTCAATGAACACCACATGTCACAAGCTCAAAGTTGTTGATGATCGTTTCTAATTTGTTGCTGATATATTTCATCGTCAAAATAGTTGTCCTTCTTCGTCTTATTTATCCTAGTCATCTTCTTGCTTTGTTAGAAGAAACAAAGATTGTCTACAATATATGATGCGGCAGCATACACGTGATGTGATAGGTATGTGAGTTAAAGTTGACACGACACTTAGAAAAAGATATCTTTTGGCATAAATATTGAAAAATAGTCGCATTTCCACTAATGTTAAATATCTTAAAATGTTTATCAATAAGATCATTTCTTCATGACTAATAATGATACGTCCAGGATGAGCTACAATAGGTGAGGTAGCTTTCTTGGACAACTGGTGTATCAGAACTCATCTTGACTCACATGAAAATAAACTCCATGTATGTTTCTCTTCATGATTATTAAAGTTAATGTAAATGTGCATGTGCAAATGGTGAAACTATAATGGTTTTTAATATGAAGTAGTTTTTAGCAATGCAGCAGTAATGTTGGAAGAGGAAGAAGATGATTACCAGGAAAAGAGAGATTTAGCCTGAGCATTGTGCTTGTGAAGTGGTGGAAAATAAATAGGATGATTGTATTGAGTCTCGCATTATTTTGTTTGAAAACAACCATAGTGTTTATAATATCTTAAAGAATATCTTAAAGAAGTGGTGGAAAATATCTTAAAGAATTTAAAAATGTTGTTAGAATATGGGTCTTAAAGCCCATAAAGTTTCATTTAAAAATTTTAATTAATTAATTTATTAAAAAACAATTAATATTAATTATCAATAAAAATTTATATTAAATGATTTCTAAATAAACTTAAATACAATAATTAATTTATTAATTAAAAAAATTAAATGATAAATTAGTATATTCATCAAATTCATGTCATTAAAAATATTTTTTTTTTGTCATATTCGTCACTGCCACGTTTGCAAAATTGAAGGGAGGCCAGCCAAATTTAAGGGATGTAAAGTTGGGTGACCAAAAAGCTAGTTTTTAAAACGGAGGAACTAACAGTTAAAAATTATCAAATTAGGGGGACCAAAAGTGCATTTAAGCCAAGGAAAAAATAATTATATTATAAAGAGAAAGAAAACAAATGAATTGTATGATACTAATAGGAGGTTTTACTTAACCCTATCTAACTAAAATAGAACGAGAAAGGAAAAACTATCTAAAAAGAAAAAATAGAACGACAAATAAAGTGGAAAAAAACCAAAAAGGAGAAAATATTCATCGACCAGTTAGGCAAATTTGAATAAAGGTAAATCAAAATGATTCTTGAAGAATTCCTCTCTTACGTAGAAAGGAAAACTATCTCATCATAAGGAGTCCAATAAACTATGTATGTGATTTGCTAATTTGTTTATGCAATTGCTTTCCTCTTTCTGTATATGTGTATATGTTAGATTCGTCTAAATATTATGTGATTAAACTATTTGTTCTAGAGATTCCATGAGACTAAATCCTCATTTTCCAAAACTTCAATGTCAGTTTTATAGTCACTTTCTATCTAGACATTATGCTGACCTTTTAAGTGTAGCTTGTTATGTATATAAGAAAATTGAGACCAACTCTGCTTTTAAAACATTTAAATCACCTAAGTTCGCATGGAATCAAAGTTTATAACCTCCGTGTTGGTCATGAGCTATTGCCCATTTTATTGCTCTTAAATCTTTTTACTAAACTCAACCCACACTACACTTGTTTTTCTTCAAATCACCATCATGATTTTTGGGGTATTTCTGTATCTTTTATCTATTTGTATGTTATCTACTGTCTGGATTTCTTGCCTGTGATTGGCGATCCAACCCTTCGAGATCAAAGAGTTGAGTTTGGTGAGGGCATAGATGATGTTCAACGTCTCATAAATATTGATTTAGAGTTATTAAATCTAACATTAGTTCTAATCACCCATATTATATGGATTGAATGGGTCATAATCGCAATAATGGTATCCTTAACATTCGAGTGCCATCCTAAATTAACGATGTTAATTATGTCTTAAGATGAAATTAACAGGCTGGATACTATAAGTAACCTTGTTATTGTCTTCCATATATGTATTGCAAATAAGAATCAGAATAATAAGTGTAAAGTTATTTCATTATTTTTGTTATAGAGGTTACATATTGAGGCGATATTGTAGCCCCTCTTCTTGAGACTATCATCACAAGGAACTTTATTTCAGATAAGTCTTCAGACAACAAAAGATGAAGAATGAGGTATGTAATTCTGCCAAAAGATTCTTGACCGATTTAAAATAGGATTTTCCACTTGTAGGTATATGGTTGCATCTTGGAAGGTAATTGGCCATTACTTGTGTGCACTTTTGTCGACTTATTTGTTAGTTGTCATACTATTAAGTGGATCTTCTGAACTTATTACGCTATTTAAGGGAACTAGTCAGCGATAAATTTATAATAATCCATATGCCATAGTGGTGATAGAGGGTCCATGTGTCTCACACTTCTTTTATATTTAAAATATGCTATTGATTCCCCATTAACCAGGAAAATTTATCCGAAAACCCAAAGATCTCAAGTGTTATTAAAAGGAAATTCTAATCTAGGGTAGAAAACACTTTGTTAATATTTATCTTCATAATAACATTTCCTCCCATAACATTTTTTGTCAATCACGTGTATGGCATCTAAAGCAATTATCATGTAGTCTTTTATGTGACAAACTTGTATAAACTAGATTTTGGTTAAAGGATATGATTTTGGTGGTAAGCTAGCCTATTTACCAATTTCCTTTTATGATTTTGAACAAAAAAAGTTCATAGCAATTGGTCTATAATCACTCATTCGGTTTACACCATTTATATACGAAATCAGAATGATGGGGCTGAAACTTAGGTTTTCTTGAATATATCCTTGAATAAAGTGTTGAATTATATATGTCTCAAATATATCCTACTAAGTTTGGTAAAAATGCCCATTATAACAATCTGACCAGGGGCTATATTCGCACTTGTTTTGAAAATTGTATTCCTAATCTCTTATGGATGGGGTGGTGCATAACCTTTCGTTCTCCCTCAGTTTCACCATTCTTGGCATTGATTCCTCCAATAGAATATTAGGTGTACTATCATTTGTTGAGTCAAATATGTTGGTGAAATAATTGCGTATATGTTGCTCAATATGATTAGCCTTTGTATGAATCATATTGTATTTTGTTATCATTGAGGTTCTCTTTTTTATACTATTCATTTTAGCCATCCTATGAAAATATGTCTTATTTATGCCCCCCTCTGTGAATCTCGATATCCTTACCTTTTCCTACTAATATTGATTTTGCACATTGAGTGCATTATTCAGTTTTAGTTAGGCTTGAATATTTTGATTTAACAAATCCTCTATGGTCTCCATCTGGTCTAATTATTTTTTGGATCTGGTTTGCCTTTTCTATGGCTAAGGTAACCTTATTATCAATATTCCAAATAGTGGTCTTGCTTCATCTTTGAAATATATCTTTAAGTCTTTGTAGTTTATGTTGCATTCATAAGATCAGTTTTTCTTATTGGGAAGCTCCAATTATTTGTGATGACTCGACTGCATTCCTCATGTTTTGAATAAGTTTTATAAAATTTGAAAGAGTAATTACCTTAATGTTGGCCAATATCTTAATTAATAACTAGAGTATGATGATCTAAGCAGTTTCTTACCGTGGTAAAGTAGTTTATTGATCATTTTCAAAATTATTGTAGTTATAATAGTTAGTTCTGTGTATCGCTATATCCATACCAACTCGTTCAATCTTCTATATGCGTAGTTATAAGCCTTTTTAACCATTACATTTTGATTTGTATGTATGAAATTGTTTAGACTTAGATTTACACTATTTAACTCCACCAATTTGTGAATTTATTTATGATATATCTAGTTTGGGTGCATTGTACTCTTAGATATGTTTTGATTAATGTCAAAACTAGATACCTTATTTCTTTGTGTATATTGGACCTTACATTCGATGTATAGATGTGCATCGTTATAAAAAAATATGTAAAATTAGATTAAATAGGTCATCACATGCAAAAAAAAATATCAATTTTCATGAAAAATTTGTTTGTGGGTAGATACATCATTAGTATGTATTAATACATACTGAGTAGTTTTTAAAAGGGAAAAGTTATGCTCTTAATATATCGATACACAAGGCTTACGGGTCGATACATCATGCGAATGAGTCGACTAATTCGTGTTTGGAGTCGACTCTAACCGAAGGATTTTTCAAAAATGAACATTTTGCCTTATATGTATCAAAACATTCAATTTTGAAGTTAATGCATTTTTGATAGATGTTGCCTCTGCTCAGGATGTATTAATACATTCAATTTTGGAGTCAATACTTTCTGGATAGATTTTTCCTTAGCTTTAGATGTATCAATACATTCAATTTTGGAGTCAATAAATTCTTGACAGATTTTGCCTCTGTTCAATATGTATCAATACATAACATCTCAATACATAGACAACATGTATAAATACATAAGATTTTGGAGTAAATACATTATATTCTAATTTTTTAAAACTTATAATTTTTGGCTAAAAATATGTTCTGCTTATTTCTTTTCTAGAGACACATACACACACACACATGTGCATTCATGCATCATTTCGTAACATTGAAACCAAAACACACACTTAAAAACTTCTCACCATCTTCAACCTTTCTTTGCATGCATTAAACAACTACACATAATCATTTTTGTTGTTTGTCATCAAGATAAGATTGATAAGGTCCAATTTAGGTTGGTGTAACTAAATTGGGTTGAGTTTTACTTTAGGGGTTTCATTGATAAAACCTTTAAGGTTTTTCCTCCAATATCAAAGGTTGATTTGGGGTTTTTTGCATAAGTCTTTGCAACATGGATTCAACTGAGTAAAAGCTTTGAATAAAGGAGGCTCTTGCAAAGGAGTTGCGCTAACCGAAGGATGAATTGAAAGACTTAGGGCAAGATTTCGCAATTTGGATGAAGGCGAGTGAAAGTTTTGAAGAATGGAGGTTCGGTCAAAGGAGTAACGGTAACCGGAGGATCAAATTGGAGATCTTGTGTGACTTGATCTAGATAAGATCAATAGAAGAGAAAAAAGTTTGGATCAACATCAGATTGGGCTACTAGCATAGATGACAGGAAACTATAACAGGACAATGTGTGTTTCTTGGTAAGAGTGGTGTCAAGGTCAAGTACTGAGTCAGAATACAAAGCTCTGGCTGACTTAACAGCTGAAGTAGCTTAGATTAGATCACTATTAGGTGAGCTAAAACTTCTTATACCCAGGAAACCAATTTTATGGTGTGGTAACTTGGGTGCCAAGGCACTAACATCTAATGCATTGATGCATGCTCGATGCTGCAGCGAGAATCGTGATATCAAGCTATTGAATTAATTTGAATCTTTAATTCATTGAATTCACAACCGGACTTTAATTTATCCAAAGGAAAGGTCTAAAGAAAGAAAGAATCTTTTGCGCGATGTAACAACAACGCTAAGAGATTTGGGGATCGGGGGTTGGTTATGCATAGGGTAGGTATTTCACCTCTTAAACATATGTAGTACTCTACAGGAACCTTTTGTTTGTTTGTATGATAAGTTTGCTAAATGTTTGCTATGGATTGGATAAAGGGTGTAGGTTAAAACCTAAAGATATATACACTAAGTTTGCTCGCAAAGACATCGCGTCCTCTACCTACGTATCCTAACTAGGATAAAATCAGAGCAATCGTAGATCACCTCACTAGGTTTAAAGAACACTTGATTACGATCAAGGTTCAAAGGAGAACAAACATGACAATGCTTGTGTAGAGTTTGAGGAAACTCTCTAGATCTAAGTTGAACACTCAAGAAAGGGAAGTAAGAAATCATGACAATGATTCTTACATTGAGTTAACAAACTTTATCCTAAGTTATAATTGAAAGAGCACTCCTAACAAGGGTAGGCTTTTTAGACTTAAGCAAAGTCCAATGGACAGGTTCTAACTTGACTAAGTGTATGAATGACTTAACAAAGTCTAGGGAGAGGTGAGTTGTCTATGACTCAAGGGTCAACAGAAAGATTTTCCTTTGGAAGGATGGAAGGGCAACTTGAATGAGAACTAAAGAGTTCCATCACCTGGGGAAACTAAACTTAACAAAGAGAAACATTAAACAAACATGATGAACATAAGAGACATGGTTACGACCAAAGCATGCAAGCGTATTACGATAGTCAAGCAAAGAGGAGTAAAGTAAAAAACATGCAATCGTATTACGATAGGCAAGCAAAGATGAATGAAATATATGGTTACGACCAATGCAAACAAGTATAACTTCGTGGGGATGGAAATCGAATGAAACAGGCATGGTGCTTACAAGTAAAAGAGTAATTGCAATTACATACACAAGGGTTTACAAATATAGAGCTCATATCACAACCAACTTAAGAAAAATAACTCGAAGGTGCGAAATGATTAGGAGGATAAAAAACCCTAAAAGAAACATGAGCATTTTCAATGCAAAGTCGTTTTCATAAATGAGATTTTTAGAATATTAATGCACCACATAAAAATATATACAAATAAGAGACCAATGCAAAAAGAACCGATCCAAAATAATAAACGATAAGGAAGTTATGATTTATTGATTTTTGATGAAGAAAATAAAAATAACAAGTGATAAAAATGAAAGAAGTACCATGACAAGGATTGAAATCGTGCCCTCATATTTACAAGCTTAAAACAATACCAAGTCTACCACTGCGCGCGTGTGCTAAAGGGATGGAAAAGAAGAAGAAAATGATGAAAGAACAAGAAAATCATAAAAATGCCAAAAAGGGTCATCATTGAGGATTGAACCCAAGCATATGGCATGATAGGCGCATGTGACAACCACTGGGGTGGCGGTACATCCATGTATTTAGCCACCCCAAATAACATATGAGGCTCCCTTTGTGATAAAATCTGGGCCAGGGCAAGGCAACACAAGAAACATTTGCAAAACACGTTTTCAATCAAACTTTGCCAAAACTGAACCAAATTAAGTGAAATTTAAGTCAATCATGCTTGATTTTTGATAAGGAATGCAATGATATCAACCATATTGTGAGATGATTCTCCTAGCTAAAAACACGATGGCAAGTGCAAATGAAGTTTTTGAAATGCATAATGGAAAGTCAAGGCCTGAATTGAGTAGGTTCAGATCAAATAATCATCACACATAATCTTCAAACGTGTCAACAGATACTTCTACACTCAAATATCAAACTCAAAGCAAGCAAAACAGAAAATGGTGCATTGTTGCAATTATGGCATGAAGGTGCAAGACTGTCAAAGCTCAAATTAAGTAGGTCCTGTTCTCATACACATTACATACAAGTTTCAATCATGTTGACAGATGATCTCATGTTCATGAATCAATCAAAAAATGCTTCAAACATAAAAAGGCATGTTGTGTGCAACTGTGAAATGAAATACAAAACTGTTGAATTGATGATGCATCCAAAAAAATCATGGCATGAATTGAGTGGATTTAGATCAAACAATCATTACACACAAGCTATAAATATGATGACAGATGATTCTTCACTTAAAACTCAAACACAAATCAAGCAGAACAGAAAATGATTCATGGGTGCAATTATGGCATGAAATGATGCAGGCTGCAGATGGAAGGTTTAGTTTATACAGTTATCACATACAGGCTTCAAATCATGTTGGCTAGCTGGCTCTAGGATTCATGGATCATTCAATCATTATTCAAATAGAAACTGGTGTGGTGTGTGCATATGTGATATGCAAAAGCTGTTTTGAAAGCAAGTTGATGATGCAAGCTGGTACAGTTCAAAATGAGGAGATTCATGTCATGTAATCAACACACACACATCACATATATGTTAACTGATGATTTTATGCTCAAAATTCAGTCACACTTCTTTCAAAACAGAATCTAGTGTGTTGATGGCAAGCATAAAAGAAGATGTAAAAATGTCTTGAAAAATGGAAGATGATTTCAAATGCAACATGGTACATGGTATGAACAAGTCAAATTAGCATCACACACAAGTTCAAAACATGTTAACTAATAGTCTCATGCTCAAGGATCCAACTTAAATCATCCAAAACAGAAAATGACATGCTGGCAGCTAAGGCAAACTTGATTATGCAGCAAGAGAGATCATGTTATGAACAAAGCATTTTCAGGTTATGCAAACATCATACATAAGTTCTAATCATGCTCACTAATGATTTTAGGCACATAGATCAGATTGAAACATCTTAAATCCAGATTTGGCATGCTGATGGCAAGTACAGTTGAAAAGGGCAAAGCTGTTTGAAAATGGAGAATAAGGTTAAGATGCAACATGACATGATTCTAAATGATTCACAAACAACCAAAACATGTATTTCAAGGCACAACTGTATTAAGCAGAGAAAAATCATCATATCAAGAACTTAGTGCAAAAAATGGATTAATCACTTATGAATTTCAACACAAAAACCTGCCAGCCAGAAAAATGCAGTTGAGGGGCTGTTAAGCTATAGCAGTTGGCCTGTTGTGGTGTGTGAATATATGAACCCAATGTTCTATGATGCTAGCAAGAAAATCCTTGGCAGAATATCACACATAACTTATAAGTCAAGGCATAACACATGGACATATTCAAAACAAATGATGACAGCTAAACTGAAATGAGCAGATCAAATATCATGCTTCTAACATCCAACCAACAGAAATCTCTTTTGACAAACTCAGGGCAGAAATTGGTAGCAGGCACAGGCAACATCATGATCTTCAAAAGTTTCGGCAACAATACAAATGCATACATCACATATTTACAACAAATATCATATAATCAAACCAGCTAGACACATTGAACTCAGGCTGAAGAATTAGGCAAGCTTGATATTCTAACCAAAACAAGCACAAAAACTATAGCAAAACAAATCCCTAAAGTTCAGACATAGTTTAGGTGCAGAGATGTAACATGAAATGATTAGCAAACTTATCCAGACATAATAATGACCAAAACTAATAACAAGAGCTGGCAGATTAGTGTACAAGCTACATTTTTTACATCTTAAGCACCAAACATGTCAATAAATGCTTATGACAGAAAATGAAAAGGATGGTGACCACTAACCTTTTGTAGACCTTAACACAAACTTGTTGTAGTATGGAATACCTTGAAAATGCCTCAGCTGCTGTCCAACCAGAATTTTGATGAAAAAACAACTTCATTGTGCTTGAAGAAACTTGTGACAAGACTCAAAATAAATGAGGATTGTGTTGTTTTATGTCATGGATAGTTGATATATCATATATCAAGGGCGTGTGGATGGTTAGAATGAGGAAAAAAGCTAAGGTTAGTGGTTTGGCAGATTTTGAGCATTTGGTCAAACTTGTTTGGTTTGAGAGTTGACTTTTGGGAGAATGGTGTTTTTGGGTGGTTTAGGAGTATGGACACCTTCTACACAACATTTATGGATTGTGCAGATGGTTTTTGGTGGTTTGGAATGTGTGGAAATGAATTTGGACAGCCAACTACTCAAGACAGATTTTGGTGAAAACTTGGAATTTTGAGAAATGAGGTAAGTGAGAAAATGAGTGAGAGATGTGATTCCCTCTTGGTTTTAAGAGTGCTCTGGTGTGTCAATGACATAGGGGGAACCTCTATTTATAGGAAAATGAGGGATGAGGACAGATTTGTAATCTTGGCATTTTGGAGGGATTTTGAAAAGGAAACCATTGGCTTGAGGTTTGGTACAACTGCAAGATTCAAATCCTTGCCTCAACTAATGAATTGTTCAAGTGGAAATGAATGACATGAGATGATTAGAGTGGCTAGGCAGGTAGGAGGTTATTTGCTGCAAGTGGCAAAAAAGTTTCTCTTTCCTATTATATGAATAAAATACTCCCACTTGTTTGCAACTTGCCAATCCTTCAAATTCTTCACTTTTTCTGCATTTTTCTTCACCATACTCTATAAATATCAGATACCAACATGATCCAAGGGCTGAGAATAGCCCAAATGGTTAAAGGATGAGTTTGTGAAAAATTGACAATGTGGGAGTCAAGTGTTAAAAGTTCGTCTTGCCAAATTCATATCTCTCAGCTCATAAGGGCTACAGAGGAGTTCTACCATAATTCAGAAAGCCCTCATGTAGTTCTACAACTTTCATATTTTCATGAATTTCAAGTTCCCAAAGGAACTTGGCCAAATGACCTCTCAAAGTTGTTGAAAAACAAGCCTAAAAGTGAAAATTTCTAAGTTATTTTCCCTTCTTGTAATGAATTTGATCATAACTTCAAATCTATGCATTTTCTGATCATGGACCACTTTGGGACTTTTGTAGGACTTATCAAGAGATTTCCAATGAGCTTTGAACCAACTCAATTGGATGTGTGGTTAAGGAGTTATGGTCTTGCCCCTGTCAAAATCCTAATTCCTGACTTTTGCGATTACTCCTCAACCCTTGATCCAATGGTCATGAAATTTTATAGGTAGGTGCAATATGTCATTTGGAACATTTTTTAATCACACCTTGAGGTCAAATTCTTTATGAGTGATGAATTGACTTTTCGGTCAACCAAACAATCGATCGGCGACTACCGAGTCGACTGTTGATGCTCCGGGCCTTTTGAGGTCTTGAAACTTCTTGAATAGACTTTACCAAGCCATATGAACCTTATGGACCATGATCCCACCATTGTAACACCTTTTAAATCAAAAGTCAAACCACAATTGACTTTTCCTGCGCGAAAACCCTAATCGGGTATCCTGAACTTCATTGTTTTTGATTCCTGGATGACAACCTCAAATTGGATTCATACTTGAACCAATGGAATATACTTGATGATGTGGAGAATCAATTCAAGGAGAAACAATCCAAAATGTTGATCGATTAACTTTCGAAACCTCAATTTCGGTTGTACAAAACCCTGATTCTCCTGTAACTTGACAAAGGCAACTTGAGACAGATTAAGGTTAGATAATCAAATGAACGATGATGAAGATCTAAGGGGTCAAAATTTGGGGTATGACACTCGAGCAGTTAGGCTAGCGAGACTGAATCCATAAACATTTCCCAAAAGGAAGAAGAGAATGTAATCAATACAGTCATGGCAGATGTCGAGTATTCTCATGGTGCATCAACAAAACCTTATAGTCATTCATTCCTCTCCGGTAATAATTAAACTTTGTCATTAGCAAGCGTGAAAGAAAGGGAAAATGAGAGACATTTAAATAGTAAATAAAGAGAGGATGAGGGATCTAGTGGTGGGGGGACGCCTTCGCCGCCGCTGCTGGTTGGCCGCCACTTTGCACCATCGATGAACTTTTGAGAGAGATGAGGATTCGTTCCTTTTTATTTTGCTGCCAGGTTTTTTTATCACGTGAAATATCGATGTACAATACCAAGGCGCATCATGTTTTATTATTATTTTAAAATAAATTATACATATTCCCTCGAATGTTTTTCAAATCTCAAGATATGTTATGTATTCAAGTGAAATAAACATGTGCTTACATGGTCATTTACACAACTTGCTATTTTATCAATAAACAAAGAGCATATTAAAGTCTTCAACGAATTAAATTAATAGATAAATAAATAAAATTAAAATTTAACTATTCAATCCCCACAAACCGCGCCAAAAACTCGTGGCTTGAAAAGTTGTGCAAGTATACACAATTAAATAAGTAGTAAGTGATAACAAATATATTGATTCCATAAGAATTGTTTTCGTTAAATTCAATTAACAATTTAAAATAGTAAACTAGTATACAAACCAAAATATTATATAATATAAATTGAGAAGATGCAACAAGTTTGTAAGCAATCAATATAAGTAATGAGTACAAATCAAAATTAGTAAGAAAGTTAGAACATAATTCATTCAATGATTCGTCTATTGTATGTGACATAGTGTAATGTTGTGATATATGTGATTCATGAATTAACATTGTGGTATTTGTCAACAGTGTGAGAATATGCAATGGTTCGTTAAAATTTCATTGTGTATAAATATTATTCAATACCATTACACTTTAATTAAGACTTGCTTCATTTACTAATATGACCCTAATATGCTATATTTAAGCATATCAATTAAACATGATATGTTTACTAGATATTTGACAATATTAATTATTGATATTCATTTATTAAACACCATATTACTTATATGTCTTTTACATTAAATTAATTACTAAGACACACGCCACGTTTAGGACCTAGCGAGCTTTCACACATCATTTATTTCATAATACAGAGTTTCGAGTTCCCTTACTTGATTCATCATTGACCTAACATTTCAATTAGAACTTGAATCTTACGACTGATGATATTTTGGATATCTTATTGATTGGATGACATCATCAGAGATTGTTGGACAATTGACACCAAGGAATTCACCAAATGCTGTTTGAATTAAGGTGTTATCATCTTTGAGGTGGCTTGATATTTATCATCACAAAGAACATATTGATCGTTGAACCATCTTGATAGTTAAATACTTTATTGAATGTTGTTTTACATAAGGTGATGTCATCATCAAAACTAACAAGATTAACTAATGGATGTAAATAATTGTACATGCACAACATATAAATTCACAAATGTTATCAGTTTGTCATTACTTATTAAAATGAATGGTTAATCAATTTCATAATTTTAATAGAATGATATTTTAAAAAAACAACAAAATCATAATCAAATTTTAATTCAAGAACAGCCTTAAAATTCATCTTAGAATACAACTTTTGGAAAAAAAACTTACTTCTTGCAAGCTTATTCAATTAAAACCTAAACCATGGATTCAAGCTTATTCAATTAAAACCTAAACCATAGATTCAAGCTTATCCAATAAATTTTAAACTTGATTGGGCAACATTAATCAACAATTATCAAATAAAAAATCTAAATCTAATCTCAAACAACACTAAATATAATTTAAGCATGAAAATAAAATATTTAAACTAAATTAGAAAATCTAAATTAAAGTAGGACATCTTAAATAAAAAACAACAAACAAAGTAACACAAACAAAATCACAAAAATATATATCATAGATAAAATAACTGAAATAAAGATGATTAGTAAATAAAACATAATATGGTTATCATTGTTTGGAATGATTCTAATCATCAAGTCCTCCCTTACTTCTAGAGATGTATATCGATATCTATGGGGACGGATATTATGATATTCATATCCGTCCCGTTGGATAAATATGATATCCATGCAAGTATCAGTTAAACGGGTAATCCGCATGTTTTACAGTATCCATGGATATTTACAGATATCCATGAATAATATTTTTTTTTATAAAAATATTTTTAATTTCTTTTAAAGACACAAAAAAATTATTACCACATAACATCCATACAATTCACTCTTAATTTAACAATAAAATTACATCACATTGATTTTCTTCTTATTCACCAAAACATAATTAGATGTAACCATAATATCCATACATTTCATTTTTAATTAAATAAATAAAAGATATTGTGATTGTGAGTTATGATGAAAGAGCAAACCACAAAAGAGTATGAAGAGAAACACTGGTTCGATAGAGGAATGCCGACACGTTGGTTGTACTGTGAAATTGTTGAAGTGTAGTATTGAAGAATTTAGTTTAATAAAATTTAAATGAAATGTGAAGTGCTTTCTTTAAAGAAAATTAAAAAAAAAAGTGAAATGTTTTTTTAAAGAAAATTAAAAAGAAAAGAAAAAAATATAAGAAAATTATTATTTTTTAAATATAAAAATATAAACTATAATAAAATAATAGTATTTTAATAATTTTTATAATTTATTAACGGATATGAATTTTTGCGAGGTAGAGATATTATTAAACCCATATTTATATTTATCAATAAATGAGTATTTAAATATTTATTTATTTTATTTATAAATATCTATTAAACTATTTCTCTCGTATTTGTGACGGATTTCATCCGCAGATATCCACGTATATATTATCCCTTCCTATTTACTTCTTTTCTCTTTATCTATAATTCTTTATTCCTTATTTATCTTTAAGTGCGCCGTAATTGTGCTTCAATGCCAACTAATATTTGAAGTAGTTGTTATAACATTAGAATCGTACTAGACATGTCTTGAGAAAGGCGAATAAAAAATTATCAACCAATCCTATTATGTATTATGGCTACTTAGACTTGCATCACTTGAATCACTATAGTAATTACTGATACTTTAACAAAAAATATATTTAAAGTAAATATTTAAGTTCATACTTCAATTGCCTATCGTAAAATGAGAATGACACAAACAAACATAAATTCGATAAGTAAAAAAAAGTCCCATAAACTCTTCCCATTCAAGCATATCTCCTATAAAATCACTGTAAAATGCAAGAGAAAAAAATATAAAACACATAAAACGAACATAAAGAAATGCACAAAATATTTAAGCTTCAGATAAGAAAAACAACAATATAGAATACATTAAAAAAATAAACTATATATAAAAAATACAACACTTAAATTAACTCCAACTCTAAAAAAAACACTCAAAGATCAACTCCAAAGATAACCTCTTAAACATAAAGTCAACATATCCCATTACAAAATACAACATTGTCCAAATACTAATTTTTGCATTTTAAACACCAAAAGCAACTTTATAACTCTAATTAACAAACCATCAATTTTGTTCTTGATATATCACTTAATGTTAAACTTTAATATATAAAAGTAGTACATATTCGGATATTCCTTAAAAACATATGAATTTTTTAATTTAGTCCACATTGTTAAGACGACATAGTACTAGTACTTTTTAAATGAAAATTTTCATATACTTCAAGGATTAATTGTCATTTATTAATAATGTTTTAAAAACGTAATCAACGATTTATTTATTAAATCCAATAATTAATTACTTAAAAGTAGTAACACTTCCGTGGCTATATGTTTTAATGAAAAGACTAAATTCAAGAAAGAACAAACCGCAACCTACTCACAAAAGAAACACAAATCATCCACGCTGGCAATCTGCAACTCCACAAACTAACCAATCAGAAACAAGCACACGGATCACGATTAATATTCATGATTAAAAAATATTTATTACCGTTGAAGAATTCAAAGTCCATGATCTCTCTCATCCCTAATTAAACCGACTTAATCATCATTATTCTACTCATATATAAACGAATTCTCATATTCCTATTCATTACCACACTTTCTTCGTTTCAAAAACTTAATTAATCTTCTTCGATTTTTCTCTCTTCGTTTTTGCGAATTTTCATCTATCCATGGCTCGAACAAAGCAAACCGCCCGCAAGTCCACCGGTGGCAAGGCTCCAAGGAAGCAACTCGCCACCAAGGTATTCATCGTTCCGTTAGGGTTTCGATTTTTCTCAATTTCGTAATTGTCGATTTGATTCGGTTCAATAGTTTGATTTGCCGTGTTTCTTTGTTTAGGCTGCTAGGAAATCTGCTCCTACAACCGGAGGAGTCAAGAAGCCCCATCGTTATCGTCCTGGAACCGTTGCTCTTCGGTAAATTTTCAATTTCCCCAATTATTTACATAACGATTTAAGATTTTAGGGTTTGTTGTATTGAAATTTCAATTCGTATGATTTTCAGTGAGATCCGTAAATACCAGAAGAGTACTGAACTTTTGATCCGCAAGCTTCCATTCCAGCGTCTTGTTCGTGAAATCGCTCAAGATTTCAAGGTAATTGCATCATCAGATTCACTATTATTAATATTGTTTGATTTTATAAATTACTTGTGATTTTTCTTAATTTGTTATTGAATTCTTGTTTGTTTTTCATGCAGACTGATCTTAGATTCCAGAGCCATGCTGTTCTTGCGCTCCAGGAGGCTGCAGAGGCTTATCTTGTTGGGTTGTTTGAGGACACCAACTTGTGTGCAATTCATGCTAAGAGGGTTACCATCATGCCTAAAGACATTCAACTCGCTCGCCGTATTCGCGGTGAACGTGCTTAGGTTATGGAGTATTAGTTTTTCTTTTTGGGTATTTAGGAATTTTATGGATTTAAGTTTCTTTTATGCGTTGTATAGTTTGAAAGACATAATGAAAAGACATGTAATTTGAATGGTGGCTAGTTATTTTTGGACAAGATTTTTATGTAATTGGTCGATTACAGTTGATGTCTATGCAACTATATTTCTCTTATGATAATCTTTTTGCTAACGACATGTAATTGATAACCTCTATTAATGCAAATAGAAAGCTTGTGAAGAATGAATAGTGTGAATTTTGAAGATGATTTTTCAATTCAAGTGGAGTTTCGAAATCCTTGAAATTCAACTCTAAATTATTGAAATGTTTTATTAATTTTGAACCAGTAGAGTTCCCTTTCCGATTTACTCCTGAAAGTATCTAATTTATATATTTTTATATAACTTGTGTCATTTCTATTTTTTATATAAATGGCTCGTTTGTGTCTATTTTTTTTTGTTTAAGGCGTCTAATTTAATTTTGTATGCTCTTCAAAATTCTTATTTATCTTTTTTTTCTTATGCTTTTATTTATTAATTTTTTGGTTAATTCTTGAAGTGCATTGTCATTAGGGCTGGCAATGAACCGAACCAATTCGAAAATAGTTCGAAATTCGATTTGACAATTAGATCGTTGAATTAGGTTCATGAACCTAATGAGTTGAGTATGAGCGAAAAATTAAGTTCGTTAACTAAATGAGCTGAACTTGAACTCTACATAGTTCGACTCGTTAGGTTCATGAGTTAACTCGATTACATATGAGAATAATTATACTGTCTTTAAGATTAGGTTTAAATATTTAATCTAAATCTTAGACAAATTTAATCTTCAACTTAGTAGTTTTTGAATTAGACTCTCAAATGTATCTCTTGAAAGTTGTGTAAGTTTTGAATTAGTAGATTTCGAAGATAAAGTTAAATTTTAATATGATAATTTTTATTTTATTTTAATATTTTATTTTAAAAAAAATATATTTATTTAAAATGTCAAATATACTAAAATATATATATATTAAAAAAAATAGTTTTTAAGCCCGTGAATCATGTGAGCTGATCCTAATGAGTTGAACCAAACTGTTCGTGAACTTATAACAAGTCGAGTTTGAACTTAAAAAAAAGTTCGTGTTGAACTCGAACTCGAACTCGAACTCGAAACAATTCATAACGAGTCGAGTTTGAGCTTAAAAAAAAGTTCGTGTTGAACTCGAACTCGAAAAATTCTTAATGAGTCGAGCCGAGCTGAGGTGAGTTCGACTCGACTCGACTCATTTCCAGCCCTAATTGTCATTGCAAAGTTGCATTCTTTGGTTAGTTGAGGGTACGGAGATGTAAGACCAACTCCTCTTCAACTGTTCTTAAATTAAAATATTAATTTTATATAAAAATTATAATTTAATATAGAATTTTATTTATCATTTTAATTAGCATATGAAAATTATAATTACAATATTAAAATATTAATTTTATAATATAAAAACTTCAACTTTTCTTATATTAAAATATTAATTTTATATAAAAATTATAATTCAATATAAAATTTTATTTATCATTTTAATTATCATATGAAAATTATAATTACAATATTAAAATATTGATTTTATAATATTGATTTTATAATATGAAAATTATATTTTAATTATAAGTTTAAATTATAAATTTAATTTGAATTTTATTTATTTTAGTTTTATTTATTTTAATTTTAATTTTATTTTTATTTTATATCAAATTTAATTTAAAACACTAAAATTAACTAAGGAGAGATTGAAATATTTTTTAAAATTTAATTTAATTTTTTTATAATTTATCAGTAGAATGAAATATTTTTCCTCAAAACAACACTATTTACCGGTTGAACTATATAGTAGATTGAAATAATTTTTTGTAAAAAAATTAAAATTATTATTTTAAATGATATAAAATTTAATATGAATAAAATATTAATATATAAAGTAAATTTGTGGGACTCAATATGAGTTATTCAGAATTGCATCATTGGAGTGAAAAACTAGTTGAGTTGCTTCAAGCTGACGTGGCTTAATAGGTCCCACAAATAACCCAAAAATGAGTTCACTTATTATGAAATCAAATCACTTAAAATTTTTTTTTCAATTATTTTACTTATTATCAGTAAAATATATTAATTTTATCATCAAAAATTTTAATTTAATTATTTTTAAAAATATTAGTAAGCGCTTGAATGACACTTATAATGAGAAGAAGAAAGTATTATTATTTGTTAGAATTAAAATATAGCACAAACACTAGTTTGTGTAGTTTTATTGCCATTTGATAGGAATTGAAGTAGATACCTATGATTTGAATACCTATGATTTGATAGAATGGAAGTTAACATAAACACAAAGTAGGTGTTTGTTGTTTAATATGGGGAGGATCATACACTTTTATTTTTAAATTATATCGGAATTAAACCTACTTTTATTTTTAAACGGTTTCCGATTTAAACCTCTAAATCTAGTCAGTATATAAAATCCATTTTGAGTCACATTGACAATCAAACATATTAAATATAATTTTAGTTTAATTGCAACTTTGATTTCTCTATTTTGTATTTTAATATCTTTATTTTAAAAATCACGATTTTGATATTAGTTCCCTTGTCATCTTAAGTCATATTTTTAATGAGGTGACGCGTTGGATGATAAGTTAAAATGGTCTTTTTAATTTTAATATTATTTTCATGTCATTAACGTGGTTTTTTATTTCATTTTCAAAAAATTAATAAAATAATAAAACTTAAATGTAATATCCCAACTCTTTCATCTTCAACCCATTTCTTCAAATTCAGTTCACGAACGAACGAAGCTTCACGAACGAATCATCCTATTTCTTCAAATCCAGTTCTATAGCAAACCGCAGCTCGCTTCAAATTAAACTGCTTGTTACCCGTCGTCTGAAATGGCAAACTGAAGTTATGCGTCGGGGTATGTTTCATAACTCACCTCGGAATACAAAAACCCTAAACACACCGATGGCGTTTGTGTTTTGTCATAGCATATGATTTATTTATACCAACTTTCAGTTTTATTTATGGTTTAATTCAAAAACTGTCATTTGTGTTTTGTAGGCCTTCTGATACCCAAACTGTCAGATTTATAGTACACCATAGGGGACATTTAATTCAGAATCCAGTTCTGTTGTATGTTGATGGGCTTGTAATTGAAATGAATTGGGATTGGGATGTGGACTTGATGTCCTACATGCAAATTGAAGATTTGATCAAGAGTGAGGGGTATCTTAATATAAAATGTTTATGGTATTGCAATCCTAATTTTTCCTTTTCTCGTGGAATTTGGCCTCTTAACAATGATGATGATGTCTTAAGGTTAATGGAGGATGTTAGAGGATTTAAGGTAGTTGATCTTTATGTTGAACACAAAGTTGAAGAAATAAGTATTGATGATGTTATTTTTAAGGAGGATTGATCACGACTTTCTATGTCTAATACAACCTAACTGCAAGTGCACAGTCTATCGCGTAGTAATAATAGATATCGATCCCACAGGGACTCGTAATCAAACTAGTGTTCTCGGGAGTTACTATGTTTAGCTAGGTAGAATATGTTTAAGGGAATAAGATTGTCACTAAAAGAGAACTAAGAATACTATTTAGATTATAAATGATTGAATCGATATGTAGTAATTGTGTTCTTCAGGGATTTGATAAGTTACTGGTGTATGAAATAATTTTCAAAGTTTATTTAAGCAGAAAATGGTGATTTGAAGACTCTCGTCTCACGATGGTTATTGACGCTAATCATAATCCTAAGGGCCAAACGTACACTTTCGTATCCCGTTCGGGGTTTAAATTATTTTTTGGAAATCTCTAAGTTCTAATTCATTTTAAAGTGCTTTCGCTGTTATTAAAATAAATGACTGGTGTTTACTATCTGACCTTACCGCAGCTTTCGCTTGTTGGTTCGTATCTTAATTAATTTCCCACTTTCGTGGCAAAACTACTTTTAAATAAGTTCTCGCTTTCGCGACGAAGTTTATTCAGTGAATCAATTTTAAACACTCAGACCATAAATTACTTTTTTGAAAAGAAAGTTTTTCAACCAGTTGTTATCAAATCCCATTCGAGTTATTACTACATATCGATTACCTAAGTTTAGCTAGACATGAATTTGGGAAAGATAAAACATAAATAAAAATAATAAATAATGATTTGCATTATAATAAAACTGGAATCGATTGAAATGAGAAACCTGTAAATATTCCAATTGGCATTTGGGCAGATCCTCCACAGATGTTGGCAGGATTCTGGTCTTTATGCCAAATTGATCGTACAATAAAATAGAAGTTATAGAAGAATGGAAAATGGAATACAGGAAAGGTAAAGAAAAACAAATAAGAATATTGCTGGAAAATATGCTTTGGAAATAAATTTGGCAGCACTTCGTTGTATGAATGCAACACCCTTTCTGAAGTCCCCTGCTTCCCTTTTTATAGAAGTGGAATCTCAACGGTTATCATTGAAGATGATGGACTTTGAGGCAGATAATTTAGGGAGTAGTGGTCCACTCTGTGGGAATTGGAACTGATTCTTTAACGTGTAATTGAAGTGGGGCGTTTTTGCCTGCATGACGGTCGTCACCCGTGTGACGGTCGTCATGAAGCTGTGACGGTCGTCACATCAGCAAAAACAACTTCCTGCGCTTTTCATTGTGTTTTCACTCCTTTTTCGTCCATATTTCATCTGAGATTGCTTCTTTTCTTCATGTTGCCTTGTTTAGACGTGATCGTTGAATACCTGCAAAACATCAGACAAATACACGGAAATAACCCGAAATCGGATCGAAAACGGTTAAACTTTAGTTGAACTATGCATCAAAATATATATACGATTTCGTGTTATCAAGGATAATGGTGAAGGAGTAATCAGTGAAGGAGTAAATGAAGAAGTTAATGTCGTAGTAAATGATGAAGTTAATGTCGAGGGAGCAAATGATGAAGTTAATGTCGAGGGAGCAAATGATAAAGTTAATGTTGAGGGAGCAAACGATGAAGTTAATGTCGAGGGAGCAAACGATGAAGTTAATGTCGATAGAGTAGATGAAGAGGTTAGTGTTGATAGAGTAGATGAAAAGGTTACCGTTGATTAAGTAGCTTAAGAGATTAGCGTTAATGTTGATGACGTAGATGACGAGAGTGAAAAAGATCCAGATTATAGTATGGGCAGTGAGGATGACGAGAAAGAGGGTGAAGATTTGGAAGATGAAATTGATGTGATCAATTTAGGTGTTGATGCTAGTATTAATTGGAAGACCGTTTTACCTAATGCTACAGCAGAAAAACCTTCATAGTTGGATGGTAATTCTGATAAATGTAGTGATTCAGATGTGCTTCAAACTCCACCCGGTAGTGATGCTGAAGGTGATATGACAGAGTTTCCAATCTTTAGGGAACCCACAAAACTTGAAGTAGGGATGGTGTTCAAGGATAAACAACAAATCAAAGATGCCATAAAGGAGTATGCAATGGAGAACAAGAAGAATTTTGTATTCAAGAAAAATGACAAGAAGAGAATGGTTGTCAAGTGTATAGATGGTTGTCCATTTCATATTAGGTTTAGCATGAGGACTTCCAATCAATATTGGCAACTTATTAGCTTAACTGATCGTCATGGCTGTCATAGGACAACCAAAAATAGACAAGCAAAAACGGATTGGTTGGGTTGCCAATTTGTGTACACCATAAGACACACTCCTGAAATAAAAACCATATGACTGATTGCAGAAGCTATTAAGAAATGAGGGTGAAGTTGTCAAAGGATCAAACTTATAGAGCCAAGAAAAAGGAAATGGAATTGATTTAAGGTGCTGGTCGTGAACAATTCACACATCTTAAAAGCTATGGTGAGGAGTTGTTAAAGTCAAATTCAAACTCCACTGTTAAAATTAAGTGTGCTGATTCAGATGGTGGTTTTGTCTTTGAAAGAAAATATGTATGCTTAGAAGCTTGTAAGGCAGCGTTTGCAACGACATGTAGACCTCTAATATGACTGAATGCTTGTCTTCTTAAAGAGTTTGGAGGTCAATTAATAGGTGTTGTTGGTAAGGATAGAAATAACAAGATTTATCCAATCGCTTATGCCGTAGTGGAAGCACGAAAGACTCATGGAAATGGTTCCTTAATTTGTTATTAGAAGACTTGCAATCTATACAAGACAACAAATATGGGTTTATAACAGATATACAGAAGGTTAGTTTTACAGTGCTGCTATTTGTTACAATGTTGTTTGTTGGTTGTTTTATGTTGTTACAATGCTGGTTGTTATATGTTGTTACAATGCTCGTTGTTATATGTTGTTTCAATAACAATTTGATATGTGATGCTGGTTGTTATATACTGATATGTGATGCTGCTACTGTTATGGCCTAAATGCTACTGCTGTTTCAATAACAATTTGATTGAAAAACTAATGTGCATTTAAATTATTCAAAGACTAATGATGTGTTGATAAGTGTTGTTATGTGCTGTTATGTCAGGGATTGATACCGGCTATTCTTGAGACAAACCAACATGTTAAACACAGACTATGTGTTAAACACTTGTATGGCAACTGGAGAAAGAATTATCTTGGGATGTTTATAAAGAAGGCTTTATGGCAGGCAGCTAGAGCCACAATAATTCCTGCATGGGAAAGAGTAATGAATCATATGAAAGAGCTTAATGTCAATGTTTGGAAAGACATGATGGATGTCCCAGCTGGATGTTAGACTCGGTCTCATTTCAAAACAGACACATAATGTGATTTGCAAGTCAACAATATGTGTGAGGCTTTTAATCGTGTAATTTTGGAGTATAGAGATAAGTCGGTCATTTCACTACTTGAAGGAATCAAACATTACATAACAGTGAGAATCTCTGCTCAAAAGGAGAAATTAAGTAGGTACACAGGTGTTACAAGTCCTACATAGGTGTTACATCGTCAGAACCTTGGGTGTGGTCCTGAGTAGGAACAGCGGCAGCAGGAGGGGCAGTGAGGTCAAATAACCAGTTGGTACGATCCTCCGGGTGTGTGCGGGTGCGTGACGGAAGGATGATGCTTCGGACGGTCTTGCCACGCACTACCGGATGGTATTTGCCGTCAGCTCTGGAGCGGATAAGATGAGAGGCTCTGCAGTGGTCGGTGTCCAAGAACACCGAGGGGATGGAAAGGAGGTGCTGGAGGCGGTCGCCCAGGTTCAGCCCAAGTGCAATGGCGGTGACAATCCCGCCAAAATAGAATGGCTTCGAGCCACGGTTGCAGTTGGCCTGGATATGAGCCAGCAGAAACGGAGCAGTGTTGACAGACTCATTGTTGAAGACGCAATGGAGAAAGAAGAGCTCTTTCGAGTTCACTTTATGGTTGCTGTCTCTGGCGAAAATAGTGTTGCTCAACGCTCTGTGGAAGTACCGGATGGTTGGGTTATGGATATGTGTGGCGTGCAGAGAGTCCCAACCATCGGCATTGATGTCGGTCAACTGATACCACAACGTGAAAGCTTCGTGCTGGAACTGATCGTTGATGCAGCGGTGAGCGTTGTCGCCGCGAGGTAGCTTTAGGATGCTGGCAATCTGATTTTGGTTCACCTGATAGTTGGTGCCAAACATCCGGAAGCATGCGGCGCCTGAGTGCTGGTTAAGTTCGCCGCTGCTAGTGACGTAAGTGAACGAACTCAAGAACTCAAGAGTGAGTTGTTCGTATGTTAGCTGTGGGTTGGTGCAGAGGTTCTAGATGCCTGCTCTTTGAAGCATCCAGGTTACGCCTTCAAGGAGTCCGAGCTCCGTAAACGATGGAAGGTGTGGATAATGAGTCGGCTAGAGCGACCTCTGATGAAACGCGATGTAGTTTGCTCGTTGTCTTTCGCCTAAGTCTCCTTCACTGAAGATAATGTTGCTGATATCTGGGGTTTCTGCATTCCTTGCCATTGTTGGAAGATGGAGAGGTTTCTGAAGATTGGGGTTTTTCTGCAGAGTGGGAAGAACTGACAGAAGTGTGGTTTGGAAGTTGAGTTTGGAGTTGAAATATAGAGTTCAATGTGGGGAGGACGAAAATTCGTAGTGGGGTAGGAGTTAGGGTGATTGGAAGTGGTAATGGGGGTAGTGGAAGAGAACATGAACCCTGTTTTATCAGATATCAGTTTTTGAATTCGTGACGGTCGTCACCGGCGTGATGCTCGTCAGGGTTCTGTGACGGTCGTCACATCAGCAAAATCTGCAGAACGCAAAATTTTGCTCTGAGGGCGTACTCGTAGTGACTTTAAGGCTTATTAATGATACGGCAATGTAATATAACAGCCAACAAACAACGAATAATGCGAAAATAGAATAATTGAATGAAAACTAGAATTGAAATAACATAAAATTGAAATGATTGTACGTAGTACATAAAGAAAACTAACAATGCGAAAAATTCAAATGATTAAATGAAACTAAACTAGACTAAACTAAATTGAAACTACTGCTAAGAACTAGTAACTATTCTTTTCGTGTCTTCAACTCATCGAACTTCCGTGCGTAGTAGTCGAGTTGGTCGCAGACTAAATCCATGAAGCCTACCAGTTCGCTGTGCATGCCTGCGATGTCAACTTTTACATTAGTCAGAGCTGTATCAACGTCGTCCAATCTGAGTAAAACGGTATCCATTTTGTCGGTGGTCTCCTCAGGGATAGGCTCAGGATAAGTGTTGTAGTGTGGAGGAGTCGTAGGGTCTACTTCCGCTTCGGATACAGCATCCTCATAGTACATATAGTCGTGTGTCTCAGAGAGCTAGTTATCCTTGTTGTGGATACTTGTCATCAGATGATCAGGCAGTGTGAATAGCTGTACTGGTTTTTCGTGAATGAGGTACTCATACGGTCCAGGTCCCATAGTTCCTAAAATGCGCCTGTTAAAGCAGAATTGTATGTTCATGGGTCGGATGGTTCCAAAACGAGTGATGGCATTTAAGTGGAATCTAAGGCCAAGCTCGTGGGCAATCATTGTTACTAGGCCTCCTATAAGGATAGGTGTCTGAGGTTCCAGCGTGAGGCGTTTGAAAGATCTCATCATGAAAGGCACTGCATTTACTGTACGTCCCTGAGAAGCACAGAACATGATGAATAACTCCTCTTTAGATACTGCAGTAATATTTTCTTCTTTTCCAAACAAGGTGTGAGCTAGTATCTTATGGAAGTATCTGAAGGCTGGGTTTTGAATATCCTCATTGTACATTCTGTCTGGTTCAGGGTGATAGTCGCCTGTGATTCTACCCCAGAATTGATCGAGTTGAAAATCAATATCGTCATCTTCTGCACTGATGAACACATGCGGTCCGCTAGGAAATCCTAGGAGGTTAGCTAGTGACATCCGGCTATGGGTTTGGTTCATTCCAAATAATCGGAAGGTAATCAGCTCTGTGTTGGATCCAAAACCATAGTTGGGTATGTATCTGAAAGAACTAAGGAATTCATAGGTAAGATCCTTGTAGGTAGCAAAACGTGTTTTCAGAGCAGTGTTCTCCCAACCCAGTTGATTGAACAGTTATTGAATGATATCCGTGATTCCTAGTTTATCCATAGTAGCTTTATCATAATACAACGTTAAGGCGAATTCTCTTTCGGTCAGTGCTGCAAATCTTGCCTTTTGAGCTAGTCCTCGGAAGTGAACCTTTGTGAAGTCGTATTCGGCCATATTCGCAGGTAATTCGGAGAAAACAGAAGGAATGTTTTGAAGGCTTTTAAAAATCCTGAAAAGTTTAAGACAGGAAATTGAAGTCAAGATTTTTAGAAACGAAAAGTGGTGGAAACAAAAGACAAAAGAGAAAAATAAAATAAAAATATGAAAACGAACGAAAGTAGAAAGTAGTAGTAATTATAAGTTTAGAATTTTTGTTGGATTTTCAAAGTAAAATTTTAAAGAAAGATGAAATACAATAACGAGGGAAATTGGGTTGCCTCCCAGTAAGCGCTGTTTTTAACGTCTAAAGCCTGACGATAGCTTGGTGAGAAGCTATTCGGGTGTTTGAGCTGGAAGCTCAAGCAATGCTATACTGCTGACTTGAGGACTGCTGTCGTCCTTATTGTAATGTTTTAGACGTTGCCCGTTTACGATAAACGGTGCATTCGTCTTATCAGTAATTTCGACAGCTCCACTCTAAAGTACTTTAGTCACTTCATAGGGTCCAGACCACCTAGATTTTAGTTTACCTGGAAAGCGTTTTAATCTTGAATTAAATAGCAATACGATGTCTCCCACACTGAATTGTTTCCTGACTGAACGTTTATCATGCCACTTTTTAGTTCGTTCTTTGTAGATACGGGCATTTTCGTAAGCGTCTAATCGAAGTTCTTCCAACTCGTGTAAGTTCAAGATTCGCTTTTCTCCTGCCTCAGTGTAGTTGAAGTTGAGTGTCTTAATGGCCTAGAAGGCCTTATGCTCTAACTCTATAGGGAGATGGCAGGATTTACCGTAAACTAATTTGTAGAGGGTAGTGTAACACGGTGGGAGAACTGACTTTAAACAATGTTGCGGATAGCAAGAGTCGCCACCGACTTTTATTTTATCCATAAGGAAAGGTTATAAAAGAACAGGAAAGACCTTAGAGAATATTTTGGGTCCGGGGGGTAGGTTATGAAAAGGGAAGGTGTTAGCACCCTTTTCATCCATGGTTATCCATGGGCTCTTAGGTACTTAAGCTCACTTTTGAATTGTTTTGAAAGTGTAGTGTGTGAATAGGAAATTTTCAGAATAGTTAATAAATAATCCATGTAAGGATGTGTTAAGAACTTGTTTGAAAACTTGTTGAAAATTTGTTTAAGTGTGAAACAGTTTTGAAGTGAGCAAGCACCTAGGAGTAACCTACCCTAATGTCTAAAGGTCTTTCTTATTCTTTATTCTTTCCTTTAGTAAGACTATCCCTACTATAATGGAGTAGGTAGTCCTTACTTTGGATGTTAAGGGACATGTGAGGGACAATTTGACTTTGAAGGCCATTGTGGGATGTAATAAGCACATATAAGGGACCATCATCATTTTTCGAAAGGGACTTGATTCGTAAAGGCAACCATAAGGGACTTTGATGATTTTTTTATTTGAGGGACTTGCTTTATACACCCCACTTAACCATTATTCGTAGGCAACTTGAGGGATATCCTTAGGAAGTGAGACGGCGATTAAAATCGACTTACGTGTGTGACGTGTTTATTTTAATTATCTTTATTTAAAAGTGATCTAAATTTATTTCAATATTACATACATGTTGTTACACTCCCTAATTACTAACCATAATAATAATTAAATAATTAAACAACTTTACATCCAAGAAACAATTACGAAATAATAAGCAAAATAATTAAATAGCAAAGATAAATAAAATATAAATAAGCAATAATAAATAATAAAGGGGGTTAGTAAGCAATATTTAACAAGATAATAAGCATGATTAGAATATAAATGGGTTAGTAAATAAGAATAAACAAAATTAATCCAAATATTATAATAATATGAAATTAACAATTTTTTAATATAATCAACTAAAAGATTTGAATTAAATTAGATAAAAGTTTGTTATAATAATTATTATTATTATTTTGGTTGTTATGAAATAGATTTTAAAACACATTATTATTTTTGTAAAGAAAATGATTTATTAATTTTTTTTTTTTAAAAGATGATTAAAGAACAAATTTATTTAATTTTTAATTTTAAAAATAATTAAAGGGTGACTTAGCCTTTTTTTTTTTTTTAAAATGTTGATTAAAAAACTGATTAGGAGAGTTAAGCGTGGGATTAAGGTGTGTATGTGGTATGTGTGTAGTTATGATACGGTGTATGTTAGGTTACAAAACAATAATAACAAACAAATAAAAGCAAAATAATAAAGAAAAGAAAGGAGGGAACCCTAATCCCAATCTGATTTCCCTTCATCCCTCAACGTCGCCGTTCTCGCTCATCTCTCTCAATCTTCTTGATCTTCTCGATCTCTCTTCTCTCTCACTATTGTTTCCGATCGTGTCTCTCTCCATGGATTCATTCTTTTCTTTAAACCTGCAACATAACGAAAGGGTTAATAAGTTCGATGATTGTTATGAAGTAACGAACTTTACCAAAGGGTAGCGGCGGCGGAGATGGCGAAGGATGATTTCCCGATGGCTTCGTGGTGGTGACCCGATGAACTCCGGTGACGGCTTGAAGGCGTTTCCGGCGATGGCGATTTGAGGTTTGAATGGTGATTGACTCACAGCGGAGTTAGAAGGGATAAGTCTTTCTTCTTCTTTTTATTTTCGGTTATAGCAGTTTTAGGGTTTTGTTTGGGATTTTTTCTGAATGTTGTGGATTCTGTGAACTCCCCTTGTGTGTGGTAACCTCCTCCTTTTATAGCTTCATGACTCCTTCTCCTAATCAATTTCGTAATTTCTCATTAATACTCCTTCCAATTTCATGTATAACTGTCTGGATTAGTTTTGGAAACTAATGAATTTGATTTGATCTTGCAGGGATAGTGCTATCGTGACCTTCCTTTTTGGCTCTCACCTTAAGAAACGAAATTTGGTTTTAATGAAATTGATTTTGTTCTGATTTCAACTTAATCCTCCTTCAACTTCCTATTAGTGTCCAGGCTGTTTTAATTCGTTATCAATCCTTTAACACGTAATCTCTGATTGTCGGCTGATGTTTTGTTTTGGACAGGTTTTCAAAATTTGGACGAGTGCTCTCCCCTTCACTACAGACCATGCTTTGTTTTAGAAACCTCTTGGTGATGTCGTTGACAGGGAATAGGCACTGCAGGTAGAAATTTGGATGTGCAGGTTGAGATACCAAATATTCACGACTGATTTCCTTTTGTATCTTGCAGAAGGCATAACTATGACTGACAACCTACTTCAGGCTTTTGTCAATTTGGTGCAAAGAAAAGATGATGCCGATTAGCGACCACACGTCATAAAACTCACCAAATGTTGCTCAACAAAGCGGTGTCGTAGCTGTTTTTGTGATCACTTGCATAGTCCTTGCGTCATGGTATGTCGTATATTTGGGTTTGCACTTAAAGACTCACAATGCACTTAACAGTTATGTTACAATTTCGTCCGAATATTTGGTTGTGTTTGGATTAATTTGCTTACATTGTGTCTGAGATTGCATCTGTAATTGGTGATGGTTGGGGTTGTACATTCCTGAACTTTGTATGCTTACTAATGGCTGTTGTCTGTCGGTTTACGTTTACAGGTCGCGGAGGCTTGGTGATCACTAATGGACCGGGATTCGCCAAAACAAACTGAACTTCTCTTTTTTGAAGGATTCTAAATAACTCCTTCGGAGCATGGATGCCACTGGTATCAGTATCAGTAACAGGTGACATCTCGACTATCAAAGACCGAATTCGCGTTTGGTACTCTCTTTTCACTCGTTCTTCTTCGTCTATCAACCATCTTAATAATCATTTCTTTAACATAATTGGAATTGGAAAAAATGCAGAATCAACCCTTGCAATCAATACACCAGGAGCACTCGCTGCCTCCGGATATCGCTGGATGTTTCTATAAACAGTTGTTCGAGGGATCTCCTTACAATAAGATCCTAACAGGCTGAAAAGGGAAGTGTGTTCAGAAACAAACTCTCTTCTGTTGCCGGCGGATAAGGTGGATCGTCTTGATGAAATGGTGAGGACAAAACACGAGGCTTGATCCCACCTCACTTCTTCGTGATCCTTAACTTGCGATTCAAATCTGTATCCTGATTATCAGTTGCGTTTCTCTGCAGGTCGGAATGATAGCCTAAATATCTATGATGTTTCAAAGAGGGCTGCGTGTGGATGCCGTGATTGATTTACTGATGAGGAGCGAAGGTTATGCTGGTAGCCAGTATTTGATTTAGGAGATGGAGCTTCCGGTTGTATTTCCAGGAAAAGTTGGCGAAGTATGACGAGCCAATGAGCTTGGTGAGGAGAGAATAACCTTTGTTCAGAAAGTCTGTCAAGGAATATTGGCCTCATTTTTAGTCTGTGGACTTGCATTGAGGTATTGAAGGTTCAAAAGGAACTAGGTATGATCAATGCTTTGGTCTGAGGTTTTAGGTGTTTGGTAGCATGAGCTCTTGGCTGGCTGAACTTCATGATTGGCTATTCTCTTTTTCTTGATTATTGACACTTGCCTTGGAAATGCAGGATTGTCGGGCATCCACGTGAATTGTTTTATGCAATTTAGGTGCAACTTACGAACTGTTTTGGTGTTGAGTTCTGTTATGAACTTTTGTACTGATGCTGTTTTGGTGAATTTCAGGTGTTGACAAACTTTGAACACAAAGTGGCTCATACCCGTCGGCATCCGGGTTTATGACCAAATTGATTGTGCTGCTTTACCCTTGTATCAGTTTGGAAACCAAATGGGATTTATTCGATGATGACGTAGACCCTTTTCAGTTAATCATTTATCGGCCCGAACTTCTTTTACTTCTTCATCTTTCTCGGTTGTCCCGTATGATAAGAACAGGGATCACCTGATCTGACGCCAATGGCGCGGATCGGTAACGGGGGTTGGACGCAGCTTCGGTTGTGCCATTCCCGGCACTCGATGATGACATTGTTCTGAGAGTGTCGAACAATTTCTAACATCTTTTTTTTCTATTCTGTTTGTTTCTCTTATTTTTTTTTTGCAGGTGATCGGGAACTTCGAGGAACACTCAAGGGAAGGATACCATGAAGAAGCCTTAGGAGTTTTTAGGATTTAGGATTTTTAGAATAGATGTAACATTTGTAAATGTAATCTCACAGCAATTCAAATGTGAAATGATTCACTTCCTTTTGTAAAATGATATTCTTATGAAATAAAAATTCCATGATCATTCAACTTTGAATCTATTTATATTTATTTCTAGTTATAAATTATAAACATTTGTGAATAAATCCACAAATATTTAAATTCATTATTCTAGTCATAAACCATAAATACTCACGAATGATATTCTTGCTCATGTACTTGTCTCGTTGGTAGTCCTAATCTCATCACCTGACTTCATTCATTTGGATTCTAGCCAACAATATTCTCCTCATTTTCTAACCAAATGCGAATGTGCATCGTAATCACAACAGATTTAGTATCAATGATGATATTGCCCGTAATTGAATTCCACTGACCAAATGATATAAGCAACAATCCAATAATACCCAATTAAACTGCGCCTTATTAACAGCAACGGAAATGCTCTGGAAATAAACCATGAGCGATAAAATGGACCTTAAATCCAGTTATGCCCGACAAATTTCGATACCGAACACATCGAATTGGCACCTTGATATAATCAAAACAGGTGATAAATAAATGCCTCAGAAATAGTGTCTCAAGTGTCTCACAGCTCAGTAACAGCCCGTCTTCAAAGAATTAGCGGGATCCACGTAAAAATGACCAAAATACCCCTGGGACCAAATCTGAAGTCTTGGAAGTCCATTTAGCCTGATTAAAGTCAAAACCCTAGTTTTGGATGCACTGCTTAGGAGGTGCATCGTCTGAGGGAATTGTCAACTCTTCTGACCAATTGTGAATTTTGTGAACCTTGTGAACCTTCTTGGAACACAAAGTTTTGTATTGTGAGGGCAAATTTTGGGGTGCAACAGCTGCCCCTGTTCAATTTTCTGAAACCTGAGGGGTTAGATTGGTATATTTGCCAGTCGTAACCTGGAAGGTTGAAGGGGATTGAACACAAAAGCCCAAAAATTTGCACTCACCAGTGCATGGAGTGATATTGATGGTTGGTTGAACATGATTGAGTGGGCTTAAAGATGCCACTAGGGGGAAGTTCTTCAGTAGTATAATGAGAACTGTCAGGAGTCTGGAGTAATACTGATGTAACAGCATGTCTTCATGAGGATAGAGCAATCAATAATGATAACCCTAAAGCAGTCTTGAAGTGATAAATCTGACCTCAGGAGGATAGAGCAATCAATAGCTCTAAAGCAGTCTTGAAGTAATAATGGCTTCAGGAGGATAGAGCAATCAACAGCTCTAAAGCAGTCTTGAAATGATAATGTGATATGTCTTCAGGAGGATAGAGCAATCAATAGCTCTAAAGCAGTCTTGAAGTAATGATTTCAGGAGGATAGAGCAATGGATAGCTCTAAAGCAGTCTTGAAATAATAATGTATTTTCAGGAGGATAGAGCAATGGATAACTCTAAAGCAGTCTTGAAGTAGTAATATGACCTCATGAGGATAGAGCAATGAATAGCTCTAAAGCAGTCTTGAAGTAATAATGTGATATGTCTTCAGGAGGATAGAGCAATCAATAGCTCTAAAGCAGTCTTGAAGTAATGATTTCAGGAGGATAGAGCAATGGATAGCTCTAAAGCAGTCTTGAAATAATAATGTAATTTCAGGAGGATAGAGCAATGGATAACTCTAAAGCAGTCTTGAAATAATTAGATGGCTTCAGGAGGATAGAGCAATGGATAGCTCTAAAGCAGTCTTGAAATAATAATGTGATATGTCTTCAGGAGGATAGAGCAATCAATAGCTCTAAAGCAGTCTTGAAGTAATGATTTCAGGAGGATAGAGCAATGGATAGCTCTAAAGCAGTCTTGAAATAATAATGTAATTTCAGGAGGATAGAGCAATGAATAACTCTAAAGTAGTCTTGAAATAATTAGATGGCTTCAGGAGGATAGAGCAATGAATAGCTCTAAAGCAGTCTTGAAGTGGTAATATGACCTCATGAGGATAGAGCAATGAATAGCTCTAAAGCAGTCTTGAAATAATAATGTGATAGGTCTTCAGGAGGATAGAGCAATCAATAGCTCTAAAGCAGTCTTGAAGTAATGATTTCAGGAGGATAGAGCAATGGATAGCTCTAAAGCAGTCTTGAAATAATAATGTGATAGGTCTTCAGGAGGATAGAGCAATCAATAGCTCTAAAGCAGTCTTGAAGTAATGATTTCAGGAGGATAGAGCAATGGATAGCTCTAAAGCAGTCTTGAAATAATAATGTAATATATCTTCAGGAGGATAGAGCAATCAATAGCTCTAAAGCAGTCTTGAAGTAATGATTTCAGGAGGATAGAGCAATGGATAGCTCTAAAGCAGTCTTGAAATAATAATGTAGTTTCAGGAGGATAGAGCAATGGATAACTCTAAAGCAGTCTTGAAATAATTAGATGGCTTCAGGAGGATAGAGCAATGAATAGCTCTAAAGCAGTCTTGAAGTAGTAATATGACCTCATGAGGATAGAGCAATGAATAGCTCTAAAGCAGTCTTGAAGTAATAGGATGATTTCAGGAGGATAGAGCAATCAGTAGCTCTAAAGCAGTCTTGAAGTCATGAGAGGCTATCAGGAGGATAAAATAACCCTGAGGTTACAATAAAGCAGTCCCAAAGTAATAAGAAGCTCATCAGGAGGATAAAGTAACCCTGAGGTTACAATAAAGCAGTCCCAAAGTAATAAGAAGCTCATCAGGAGGATAAAGTAACCCTGAGGTTACAATAAAGCAGTCCCAAAGATCATAAGCTTGTTTGTTGGATAATTAACCTGAAAACAAGGTAGCATTCTGTATAACAACATTAGTTTATGCTTTATGTATGCATGTATGACATGATACACTTAGGTAATGTACTATAGACATATATGTTATGGTATGATGTAAATGATGTATGTATGATATGACACTGCTGGAAGTGTCTGGATATCCTTGTATAACAACTGCTGGCCAAGGAAAATAAATCCCGATTCGTTGTTGAAGAATATATAACCCTCCGTCTGCTGGGGATAACAAGGTATAGACAACCTCCCGTTGTTGGGGATAACAAGGTATAGATAACCTCCCGTTGTTGGGGATAGTAGGGTATAGATAACCTTCGTTTTCGTTTGATAGTAGGATAAGTATAACATCCCGTCTTCGTTCATCGTGCCCTTATTGGAAAGTAATTTCCCGTATATCCGTATGAGGATAAAAGAGATGGATATAAATTCCAGGGGAGATTAGACTTTATGAAAATGGATTAGTCCTACTGATGGTTTGTAACTGTCTTGTAAAGACGAACCGGCGAAGCTTCGTTGAAATCCTTCCCTCGTTCGTCCTTAGTAAATACTATTACTGCATTTTCATGCATTTCTGGTAAACATCAATCATATTAAAAGCATACATGCATTTCTGGTAAACATCAATCATATTCAAAGGCATACATACATTCAAACACAACCAATGGACGTTTCGCTTATGTAAATAGGGTAAAAGTAAATCTGGATTCAAAAGATGGAATTTATCTATATCAAAAGTGACCCATACACGGGTAAGTTTGTACAAGGAGACATAAACCCTAGTAAGAGAATTTTGTCATGAAGTTTTACAAAAAGAATCAGCTATGTGGGAAATAATCCTATTGAGTTTCAATTCTAATATTGCCACTCAAGTATCTCATCTTCTTGCTGTTGAGACGGAAACGATTGGATTGAGCTTTATCTGTTTGAGCTTGAGTAAGTAGTACAACTGGTTGCAGTTTCATGAGTGATCCAAATGAGACATAGTCATACGCTTTAATCCCTAACTTTTGCCTGGATTGCCCTTTCAGGTTTTCAATCCACCGGGATACCCTTTTTTGCCCAAGCCGCCTCTTCAGGTTTTCGACTTGCCGGGTGTACATCTTTTTATATATATATCCCTAATTTTTGCCCAAACCCTTTTGGTTTGCCGGGATGCCCTTATTTTTGCCTAGGCCTGTCAACCTAGCGGGTCTCTTTTTATGCGTAGTATTTTTTAACTATGTCTGCGTTTACAGTTTGTGGGAAGTCTTCACCATCCATTGTAGTCAGTATCATGGCACCTCCTGAGAACACTGTCTTGACTACAAATGGTCCCTCATATGTTGGAGTCCACTTGCCCCTAGGGTCACCCTGTGGTAATATGATACGCTTGATCACCAAGTCACCAGCCTGATATACCTTTGGCTTAACCTTCTTGTTAAAAGCTTTGATCATCCGTTTCTGGTACATCTGGCCATGACAAACTGCTGCTAACCTTTTCTTATCAATCAAATTTATCTGGTCAAGTCGAGTCTGAATCCGCTCATCTTCATCCAAGCCTGCATCCTTCATAATTCTCAAGGAGGGGATCTGAACTTCAATAGGCAAAACTGCTTCCATACCATAGACTAAGGAGAATGGGGTTGCCCCTGTTGAAGTACGTATTGTAGTACGATAACCATGCAGAGCAAATGGTAACCTCTCGTGCCAATCCTTGTAAGTAACAGTCATCTTCTGTACAATCTTCTTAATGTTCTTATTAGCAGCTTCAACTGCCCCATTCATCTTTGGACGATACGGAGAAGAGTTGTGATGCTTAATCTTGAACTGCATCTTCGAAATCAACAAGTTAGTATGGGTCAACATATACTGTCTTAGTCGGCGAGCAGCCCATGCCAAAGCGCAGCAAGTTTTCTCGAGCAGTGAGTATCTTGTTTCACAGTCGGTAAACTTTTTGCTAAGGTAGTATATTGCCTGCTCTTTTCGACCAGACTCGTCATGTTGCCCCAATACACACCCCATTGAGTTGTCTAATACTGTTAAATACATAATCAAGGGTCTTCCATCAACTGGTGGCATTAAAATTGGAGGTTCTAGCAAATATCTCTTGATTTCATCAAAGGCAGTCTGGCACTCGTCACTCCATTCCATCACCTGATCTTTCTTCAACAACTTGAAGATTGGCTCACAGATGGTAGTTAATTGGGAAATAAATCTTGCAATGTAGTTCAATCGTCCCAAGAAACCTCTAACCTCCTTCTCAGTACGGGGAGCTGGCATCTCTCGTATAGCTTTCACTTTTGCAGGATCCACTTCAATACCTTTTCCACTGACAATGAAACCCAGGAGCTTTCCAGATCTAACTCCAAAAGTACACTTGTTTGGATTTAATCTCAACCTGTATTTCTTCAACCTCTCAAACAACTTGTGCAGATGATCAAGATGTTGTTCTTCATTCTGAGACCTGGCTATCGTATCATCCACATATACCTCTATCTCATGATGAATCATATCATGAAACAAAGCCACCATGGCACGCTGATATGTTGCCCCTGCATTCTTCAAACCAAATGGCATTACCTTATAGCAAAAGGTGCCCCACTGTGTCACAATCATGTGGCTGTATAGCTTTCTCTTCTTGTTGTAACAACCTAGCAAGCCCTACAGGTATTTCACAATCGTCCTCGTTTCCGTCTTCAGTTTGATAGATCGGATTCTCGAAATTGTAATTGGCAATAGTAGAACCGTTATCAACTGGATCCAGAGTGGATGAGGATCGGCATTTTAGTGACGTGGGTGTGTGTAAGAACACATAGCTGATAAAGCAAAAATAAAAGAAAAAGAAAGACAAGGAACACAATATTTACGAAAACGAAACGTCCATTGATTTTATGGAATGAAGTATGCAAATGAAATGACAACCCGTAACAAGCACACCATTGTGCCCCGGGAAAGGCACATGGCTTGAAAGTTTTAATTGTTCCAGAAATTATAAGTTTAAAAACATAACACAGTAATAGTATTTACTCCTGACTAAAGGAGATAGGGATAACATCTTCAGCTGTCCAATTATTGAGTCCAGCACCCACAGTAGGAAAAATCCATGCCTCCAAGTTGTGGTCTTCATCTTGATCTCCCACAGCATTGATAACCCCTTGATTGGTGATACGAACAGCACGAGCACGACGAATAGCCTTCTGGGACTCTGCAGTGAAACCCAAACCAAACTTGTCAGACTTGTATGGAATATCAGGAAGCTGACCCCAAATAGTACAACCACTTTCTTCCACCACAGCTTTTGCATCATTGAGGGAGGCCATTGCCATTGTTGGAGGGTTTCTGATGACCACAAGAACCTTCTTCACAGCAGGAGGAGTCACACAATCCTTAACAGCCCAGGGAACCGCTTCAAACGACTGACATGGAGTTTCAATGTATTCACCTTCTACTTCCAGATACTTGAAAGTGTTTACATGGTTGACAAAGTATTCTTCCTCTCCAAAGACAGTAACAACTTTTCCATTCACCGGATATCTCAACTTTTGATGTAATGTGGAGGTCACAGCACCTGCCCCATGGATCCAGGGGCGACCAAGCAGACATGAGTACGAAGGACGAATATCCATCACATAGAATGTAGCAGTGAACACCTGAGAGCCAACCTTGATTGGAAGATCAATTTCCCCATGCACTACTCTTCTAGAACCATCAAAAGCCTTTACCACAATATTACTGGGCTTCAATACCGTATCTTCAGGACTCAACTTGTTCAGGACTTCCTTAGGCAACACATTCAGAGAGGAACCATTGTCTATCAGCACATGAGACAGGGTAGTGCCCCTGCATTCAATTGAAATATGCAAGGCCCTGTTATGATCCCTCTTGGCAGGGGTCAAGTCAGCATCAGAAAATCCTAACCCGTTGTCATAGGTCAGGTGCGCAACACAATTCTCAAACTGGTCCACAGAAATTGCACTGGGTACATGAGCCATCTTTAGAAACTTGATCAATGACTTGGCATGAGCCTCAGAACATAATAACAGGGAGAGCATAGAAATCTTTGAGGGAGTATGCCCCAGCTGATCAACAATATCATAATCACTCTTGCGAATGATTTTCAATACTTCTTCCATCTGCTTAGAGAGGTCATCAGCAGCTGGCACATCAGTAGATACAGGCTCAATAACAGGACCCTTGCCCCGAGCATCAGTGGTGGAAGTAACAGCAGGAGTAACGGCACTCTTAGAAGCAACTGGAGGAGAGAAGACTCTTCCACTACGAGTGATCTTGCTAGATCCAGCAATATTATCAATGTCAACAGGCATATCAGGTAAAAGCTCCTGCTTGACACCATGGATGTAAACATCAGACCCATAGTGCCAAGGCACAGCTTTGTCAGATGTATAAGGAATAGGACCAGGAGTGGTAATGATCAGAGGAGCTACTCTGGCTTCAATGACAACTTTCACAGGACCTTCAGCAGTAATCTTGATTGGGCCCTGATGAGTGATTTTAATGGGACCCTTTGAAGTGATTCTTAGTGGTACTTTGTCAACCATATCAACCTCTTCAATCTTCTTACCCTGAGTCAGATGATCCACCATACTTTCTACAGATGCTGGTCTTCTTTCAAACACTATAGTATATTTATCCATGAGATGTTGAATCCCATCTCTCAAAATGAAGCAACTATCCGGCTTATAGGTACCATCTTCATGACAACCTGGAAAGATCCCAGCTTGTACTAACCTCTTTTTGATAACAGACAATGGTGTGCTCAACTCCATAACTGAATAGACATGCAGATCTTCATCAATATCTTCATCAATGGCGTTGACAGTCTTCTCGTGATTTGGCATTGGAGCTGTAATCACATTTGGAGTACCTGGTGGATCAAACTCAATTTCTCCAGCATCAATCATATCCTGAATTTTGTTCTTCAAGACCCAGCAGTTATTAGTATCATGTCCTGGACAGTTTGAATGATATGCACATCGTGCATTGGGATTGTACTTGGGAGAGGTAACATTGGGATTCCGAGGGGCCTCCCTCAGGGTAATAAGTTCAGCTTTCAACAAGTGTTGCAATGCCTGAGCCATTGACATGTTGATCTTCGTGAACTGTCTTCTAGCCCTCTGTTGGTTGCCTTGAGGCTGCTCTGTTGTTGCAGGAGTTGGATTTGAAATATGAACTGCACTAACAGACTGATGCCTTCTGTTACGATCAGGCTGACCATACACAGCATTAGATTCTTTCTTCCCAGTGGGAGGCTTCTTTGCAGCACCTGATGAAGAAGTGCCCATTTGGATCTTACCACTCTTGATGCCATTCTCTACTCGCTCTCCTGTCATGATCAACTCAGTGAAGCCAGATGATGAGCTTCCAATGAGATGACTGTAATACGGACCATTCAGCGTACACATGAACATATCAACCAACTCCCTATCAGTCAAAGGGGGTTGAACTCTTCCAGCTAGGTCTCTCCACTTCTGAGCATACTCCTTAAAGCTTTCTTTGGCACCCATAGACATGCTTTGAAGCTGCATGCGAGTGGGGGCTAAGTCAGCATTGTATTGATACTGCTTGTAGAAAGCTTCAGCAAGGTCATTCCAATCTCTGATGTTGACACTCTCCAACTGATAATACCACTCTAGCTGAGCTCCAGATAAACTCTCTTGAAAGAAATGGATCCACAACTTTTTATCAGCAGTGTGGGGTTGAATTCTTCTGACATAAGACCTCAGATGCGATTTGGGACAAGAGACCCCATCATAGACAACAAATGTAGGAACTTTGAACCCAATGGGTATGACCACCCCAGATATCAAGCTCAAATCCTCAAAATCCAGCCCAGATGATTTCTGTAATTCCATAGCATCCATTCTATCCACCAGCATCTTGAATTTGTCTTCGTTAGGCTCATGGTAGTAGTTAGCCTCAGAATCAGAGTCCCCCATAGTGTTGTGGAGACTGCCTCTCTCCTGCTCAGATTCTTCAGATTCATAGTCTTCAACATGTTCCTTGGTCTTGACAGGACCTTTGAACCTTCTTCCCATGTTGAGCAGCCCAGCAGACCTTCTAGCCTTCTTAGTCTTCTTGGCCAGCAGTGTCTTCAATTCATCCTGCCCCTTGGATAGGTTCAGGATCAGCTCTTGGAACTGTGCATTCTGTGCCTGGAGATCCTTAACTGATTGTTCAAGAGCCATTGCTGAAATAAACAGCGAGAAGATGAGAAACCTGTGCACAATTATACCTGTGATGCAATGATATGGGAATGCATATGCAATGTTTTCAAGGACCGCAGAATTTAAATTTGCTTAAACAAACAAGAAAGTAACTTTTTATTAGTAATAACTTGTTTTGCCTTTTAGGCTTACAAAAAATGGAAACGAAATAAGTACAAAAGATGGGGTTTTAAGTCTCCCATGGACGTTTCCTCTTTGTGTTGAGGTATGAGTTGAGGTTTCGTTCCTCATGAAGTAGCTTTGTTAGCTCTAGGATCCTTGCTTGGCTTGCTTTGTGATGAGCCTCGAAAGTATCCCTTTGCTCTTTCAGTTGGATCCATGATCTCTGCAAGTCTTCCATATCAGTAGGCATGTCTGGATGAAGGATGGTATAAGCTGTGTCTCCTTCAGCAACAGGTTCCATGGTAACTGGTAGGATGGCAGGATATGGCATCATGAGTGTCTGAGCACGAAATCGTACCCATCTGAGATAAGCCTCCATAGGAATGGTGTACTTAGGCTCCAGTGTCTTGCTGTCAATCCTGTTTACCTTTCCCCAAGCTCGTATGAATCTCTGACGGTAACCCTGAAGATCGTTGTCGTAGTCAAACACAATGCCCTGAATCAACATGTCATGTGGACCATCGCTCCGGGCGTAACCAAACTGTCGTAAAGCTAGAGATGGGTTGTAGGTGATGCCTCCTCTTATGCCTAGAAGTGGCACATTAGGAAACTCCCCACAACGGTCAATGATGGTGACATTCTCCATAGATCTGGAGCACCAATGGATGTCTGAGTGAGAAAGTGACATGATCCTCTTGGACCATCTGAACCCTTGCTCATTCTTCATTACTGAGCGAGGAAGGTGAGAAATAAACCACCTAGAAAGTAAAGGTATGCAGCACATCAAAGTTCCTCTTGCCCTTGTAGTACGGGTGTGAAGAGAATGTAGGATGTCTCCAAGTAAGGTAGGCACTGGATTGTGACTCAGGAATATGTTGATGGCATGAACGTCTATGAACTGATCAGGATTGGGGAACAAAACTAAGCCATAAATCAATAAGGCTAAGATCTCCTCAACAGCATCGTAGCTCATAGCCTTCAAGAACATTTGAGCTTTATCCACTAATACCTTGGCAAGAATACCTTTAACTCCACTTCTCGTCTCTAGAACAATGTCAGACTTCTTCAGATGTAGAGCTGCAGCAATAACTTCTGGTTTAAGCTCCTTCTCTAAGCCTGTGAATGGCTTCTGATCAAGAACAGGTATACCCAGAAGTTTAGAGAACTCCTCCATGGTTGGAACCAGCTGATAATCAGGAAATGTAAAGCAATGGTGCTTAGGGTCAAAGAACTGAAACAACACACTCATCATGTCTTCACTGAACCCTGAAGTAACTAGATCCAATAAGTGACCATGTCTCTTGTTGAACTGGGAATGATCAGGCACTAGGGAAACCAACTCCTTGAGCTTAGCAGGTATCCCTACAAAGTTGATCCTGATGGTGTTTCTACGAGCAGAAGCCATGACCTGCAACAAAGAACAAAGATAAATCCTTTGGTCCTTGAAATGGTTAGGGAAAATGATATGCTTATGATGCATGATGATGTCATGATGTCATGCTCAATCACAAACATGTGGCACACACAAACAAGTCACACCATAGTCCTAGGTTTAAAGGCTTGCATGAGGTTCAAAGGCAAGTACCCTCCCCTGAAGTTAAATGGTTCATCCTGTCCTACAAAAGTAACCAGGTTCTAAGGGATCTCAATATCATTGATCCTTCACAAGGGTGGTTGTTCAGAAGGCAACTTACTTGCCAACCAAAACCCTCCAAGTTTAAGATCTCAATGAGCGTAGTATCGAGTGTCAACCAACTTCAGTCTGCACCAAAGCCGGTTACCTCACTACTTTCTAAAGGCCAAGATGAGTTAACTAGGGTTCTAAAAGTCAGTTAGTGCATTGACAACATATGGCAGCCTCAATATTATCCTCAACTTGACTTAAGGAATATAAGCACCAACCAAGAAGTCGCACTAACTATGGCCACCAGATCAACCGTATCGATATACGTCGTACAGTTTCCTTGGTCTATTGCCATTTACCTAAGGTACACTAGATCCGGGTTAGGATCTTTCACACATAAGAGCACCCCAACAATATAATAATAAAGCAAACAAGGCAAACAATTTAAAGTGATCTTAATTCCTAAGGGTACCCCTCTTAAATAGATCCCCAGCAGAGTCGCCAGTTCTGTAACACGGTGGGAGAACTGACTTTAAACAATGTTGCGGATAACAAGAGTCGCCACCGACTTTTATTTTATCCATAAGGAAAGGTTATAAAAGAACAGGAAAGACCTTAGAGAATATTTTGGGTCCGGGGGGTAGGTTATGAAAAGGGAAGGTGTTAGCACCCTTTTCATCCATGGTTATCCATGGGCTCTTAGGTACTTAAGCTCACTTTTGAATTGTTTTGAAAGTGTAGTGTGTGAATAGGAAATTTTCAGAATAGTTAATAAATAATCCATGTAAGGATGTGTTAAGAACTTGTTTGAAAACTTGTTGAAAATTTGTTTAAGTGTGAAACAGTTTTGAAGTGAGCAAGCACCTAGGAGTAACCTACCCTAATGTCTAAAGGTCTTTCTTATTCTTTATTCTTTCCTTTAGTAAGACTATCCCTACTATAATGGAGTAGGTAGTCCTTACTTTGGATGTTAAGGGACATGTGAGGGACAATTTGACTTTGAAGGCCATTGTGGGATGTAATAAGCACATATAAGGGACCATCATCATTTTTCGAAAGGGACTTGATTCGTAAAGGCAACCATAAGGGACTTTGATGATTTTTTTATTTGAGGGACTTGCTTTATACACCCCACTTAACCATTATTCGTAGGCAACTTGAGGGATATCCTTAGGAAGTGAGACGGCGATTAAAATCGACTTACGTGTGTGACGTGTTTATTTTAATTATCTTTATTTAAAAGTGATCTAAATTTATTTCAATATTACATACATGTTGTTACACTCCCTAATTACTAACCATAATAATAATTAAATAATTAAACAACTTTACATCCAAGAAACAATTACGAAATAATAAGCAAAATAATTAAATAGCAAAGATAAATAAAATATAAATAAGCAATAATAAATAATAAAGGGGGTTAGTAAGCAATATTTAACAAGATAATAAGCATGATTAGAATATAAATGGGTTAGTAAATAAGAATAAACAAAATTAATCCAAATATTATAATAATATGAAATTAACAGTTTTTTAATATAATCAACTAAAAGATTTGAATTAAATTAGATAAAAGTTTGTTATAATAATAATTATTATTATTTTGGTTGTTATGAAATAGATTTTAAAACACATTATTATTTTTGTAAAGAAAATGATTTATTAATTTTTTTTTTAAAAGATGATTAAAGAACAAATTTATTTAATTTTTAATTTTAAAAATAATTAAAGGGTGACTTAGCCTTTTTTTTTTTAAAATGTTGATTCAAAAACTGATTAGGAGAGTTAAGCGTGGGATTAAGGTGTGTATGTGGTATGTGTGTAGTTATGATACGGTGTATGTTAGGTTACAAAACAATAATAACAAACAAATAAAAGCAAAATAATAAAGAAAAGAAAGGAGGGAACCCTAATCCCAATCTGATTTCCCTTCATCCCTCAACGTCGCCGTTCTCGCTCATCTCTCTCAATCTTCTTGATCTTCTCGATCTCTCTTCTCTCTCACTATTGTTTCCGATCGTGTCTCTCTCCATGGATTCATTCTTTTCTTTAAACCTGCAACATAACGAAAGGGTTAATAAGTTCGATGATTGTTATGAAGTAACGAACTTTACCAAAGGGTAGCGGCGGCGGAGATGGCGAAGGATGATTTCCCGATGGCTTCGTGGTGGTGACCCGATGAACTCCGGTGACGGCTTGAAGGCGTTTCCGGCGATGGCGATTTGAGGTTTGAATGGTGATTGACTCACAGCGGAGTTAGAAGGGATAAGTCTTTCTTATTCTTTTTATTTTCGGTTATAGCAGTTTTAGGGTTTTGTTTGGGATTTTTTCTGAATGTTGTGGATTCTGTGAACTCCTCTTGTGTGTGGTAACCTCCTCCTTTTATAGCTTCATGACTCCTTCTCCTAATCAATTTCGTAATTTCTCATTAATACTCCTTCCAATTTCATGTATAACTGTCTGGATTAGTTTTGGAAACTAATGAATTTGATTTGATCTTGCAGGGATAGTGTTATCGTGACCTTCCTTTTTGGCTCTCACCTTAAGAAACGAAATTTGGTTTTAATGAAATTGATTTTGTTCTGATTTCAACTTAATCCTCCTTCAACTTCCTATTAGTGTCCAGGCTGTTTTAATTCGTTATCAATCCTTTAACACGTAATCTCTGATTGTCGGCTGATGTTTTGTTTTGGACAGGTTTTCAAAATTTGGACGAGTGCTCTCCCCTTCACTACAGACCATGCTTTGTTTTAGAAACCTCTTGGTGATGTCGTTGACAGGGAATAGGCACTGCAGGTAGAAATTTGGATGTGCAGGTTGAGATACCAAATATTCACGACTGATTTCCTTTTGTATCTTGCAGAAGGCATAACTATGACTGACAACCTACTTCAGGCTTTTGTCAATTTGGTGCAAAGAAAAGATGATGCCGATTAGCGACCACACGTCATAAAACTCACCAAATGTTGCTCAACAAAGCGGTGTCGTAGCTGTTTTTGTGATCACTTGCATAGTCCTTGCGTCATGGTATGTCGTATATTTGGGTTTGCACTTAAAGACTCACAATGCACTTAACAGTTATGTTACAATTTCGTCCGAATATTTGGTTGTGTTTGGATTAATTTGCTTACATTGTGTCTGAGATTGCATTTGTAATTGGTGATGGTTGGGGTTGTACATTCCTGAACTTTGTATGCTTACTAATGGCTGTTGTCTGTCGGTTTACGTTTACAGGTCGCGGAGGCTTGGTGATCACTAATGAACTGGGATTCGCCAAAACAAACTGAACTTCTCTTTTTTGAAGGATTCTAAATAACTCCTTCGGAGCATGGATGCCACTGGTATCAGTATCAGTAACAGGTGACATCTCGACTATCAAAGACCGAATTCGCGTTTGGTACTCTCTTTTCACTCGTTCTTCTTCGTCTATCAACCATCTTAATAATAATTTCTTTAACATAATTGGAATTGGAAAAAATGCAGAATCAACCCTTGCAATCAATACACCAGGAGCACTCGCTGCCTCCGGATATCGCTGGATGTTTCTATAAACAGTTGTTCGAGGGATCTCCTTACAATAAGATCCTAACAGGCTGAAAAGGGAAGTGTGTTCAGAAACAAACTCTCTTCTGTTGCCGGCGGATAAGGTGGATCGTCTTGATGAAATGGTGAGGACAAAACACGAGGCTTGATCCCACCTCACTTCTTCGTGATCCTTAACTTGCGATTCAAATCTGTATCCTGATTATCAGTTGCGTTTCTCTGCAGGTCGGAATGATAGCCTAAATATCTATGATGTTTCAAAGAGGGCTGCGTGTGGATGCCGTGATTGATTTACTGATGAGGAGCGAAGGTTATGCTGGTAGCCAGTATTTGATTTAGGAGATGGAGCTTCCGGTTGTATTTCCAGGAAAAGTTGGCGAAGTATGACGAGCCAATGAGCTTGGTGAGGAGAGAATAACCTTTGTTCAGAAAGTCTGTCAAGGAATATTGGCCTCATTTTTAGTCTGTGGACTTGCATTGAGGTATTGAAGGTTCAAAAGGAACTAGGTATGATCAATGCTTTGGTCTGAGGTTTTAGGTGTTTGGTAGCATGAGCTCTTGGCTGGCTGAACTTCATGATTGGCTATTCTCTTTTTCTTGATTATTGACACTTGCCTTGGAAATGCAGGATTGTCGGGCATCCACGTGAATTGTTTTATGCAATTTAGGTGCAACTTACGAACTGTTTTGGTGTTGAGTTCTGTTATGAACTTTTGTACTGATGCTGTTTTGGTGAATTTCAGGTGTTGACAAACTTTGAACACAAAGTGGCTCATACCCGTCGGCATCCGGGTTTATGACCAAATTGATTGTGCTGCTTTACCCTTGTATCAGTTTGGAAACCAAATGGGATTTATTCGATGATGACGTAGACCCTTTTCAGTTAATCATTTATCGGCCCGAACTTCTTTTACTTCTTCATCTTTCTCGGTTGTCCCGTATGATAAGAACAGGGATCACCTGATCTGACGCCAATGGCGCGGATCGGTAACGGGGGTTGGACGCAGCTTCGGTTGTGCCATTCCCGGCACTCGATGATGACATTGTTCTGAGAGTGTCGAACAATTTCTAACATCTTTTTTTTCTATTCTGTTTGTTTCTCTTATTTTTTTTTTGCAGGTGATCGGGAACTTCGAGGAACACTCAAGGGAAGGATACCATGAAGAAGCCTTAGGAGTTTTTAGGATTTAGGATTTTTAGAATAGATGTAACATTTGTAAATGTAATCTCACAGCAATTCAAATGTGAAATGATTCACTTCCTTTTGTAAAATGATATTCTTATGAAATAAAAATTCCATGATCATTCAACTTTGAATCTATTTATATTTATTTCTAGTTATAAATTATAAACATTTGTGAATAAATCCACAAATATTTAAATTCATTATTCTAGTCATAAACCATAAATACTCACGAATGATATTCTTGCTCATGTACTTGTCTCGTTGGTAGTCCTAATCTCATCACTTGACTTCATTCATTTGGATTCTAGCCAACAATATTCTCCTCATTTTCTAACCAAATGCGAATGTGCATCGTAATCACAACAGATTTAGTATCAATGATGATATTGCCCGTAATTGAATTCCACTGACCAAATGATATAAGCAACAATCCAATAATACCCAATTAAACTGCGCCTTATTAACAGCAACGGAAATGCTCTGGAAATAAACCATGAGCGATAAAATGGACCTTAAATCCAGTTATGCCCGACAAATTTCGATACCGAACACATCGAATTGGCACCTTGATATAATCAAAACAGGTGATAAATAAATGCCTCAGAAATAGTGTCTCAAGTGTCTCACAGCTCAGTAACAGCCCGTCTTCAAAGAATTAGCGGGATCCACGTAAAAATGACCAAAATACCCCTGGGACCAAATCTGAAGTCTTGGAAGTCCATTTAGCCTGATTAAAGTCAAAACCCTAGTTTTGGATGCACTGCTTAGGAGGTGCATCGTCTGAGGGAATTGTCAACTCTTCTGACCAATTGTGAATTTTGTGAACCTTGTGAACCTTCTTGGAACACAAAGTTTTGTATTGTGAGGGCAAATTTTGGGGTGCAACAGGTAGTACCTATTGGTGTCTTAAATGCGGTCCTATAAGCCCATAAAGCTTCTTGTAGCTTCGACGACCAATCTTTCCTTGAGGTAGCGACAGTCTTTTCCAATATCTGTTTTATTTCTCTGTTCGAGACCTCTACTTGTCCGCTAGTTTGCGGATGATAAGGTGTAGCAACTCGGTGTCAGACTCCATATCTAGAGAGAAGTTTATCGAATATTCGTGATATGAAGTGAGATCCGCCGTCACTAATGACGAGTCTTGGTACACCGAATCTAGGAAAGATTGTGTTTTTGAAGAGTTTGATTACTACTCGTGCGTCGTTTGTTGGAGCAGCTATGGCTTCTATCCATTTAGACACGTAATCGACAGCGACGAGTATGTAGTTATTACCAAAAGAAGGTGGGAATGGTCCCATGAAATCTATTCCCCAGACGTCGAAGATTTCTACCTCTAAGATTCCTTTCTGAGGCATTTCATCGCGTCGTGAGATGTTTCCAGTTCGTTGGCATCTATCGCACTTTTGCACAGCGATGTGAACGTCTTTCCAGAGATTAGGCCAAAATAAGCCGGCTTGGAGAATCTTAGCGCATGTCTTGGATGTACTAGCATGACCACCATACGGTGCTGAATGGCATTGGGAAATAATATTTTCTATTTCTTCCTCTGGGACACAGCGACGATATATGTTGTCGGCCCCTCTCTTGAAGAGTAGAGGTTCGTCCCAATAATAGTGTTTCAGATCATGGAAGAATTTCTTCTTTTGTTGATAAGTAAGATTCGGTGGAAGCACGCCCGCAACGAGGTAATTAACGATGTCGGCGTACCAAGGTAATGTGACTTGGGCATAGACGGCTTCTACGACTTTTTCGAATTCTGGATCTTCCGAGATTGAATTGGGTGTGTCACTTTCTAATTTGGCTATCAGACGTTCGTACGGGAAATCGTCATTTATCGGTACTGGTTCATGTTTGATGCCTTCTATTCGGGATAAGTGATCTGCAACAACGTTCTCGGTTCCTTTCTTATCTTTGATTTCTAAGTCAAACTCTTGTAGTAACAGGATCCATCACAATAGTCTTGGTTTGACATCCTTTTTGCTTATTAGGTACCTTATGGCAGCGTGGTCTGTGTATATGATAATTTTTGCTCCTACTAAGTAAGAACGGAATTTGTCAAGCGCAAATATAACTGCTAGAAGTTCCTTTTCTGTGGTAGCGTAGTTCATTTGGGCAGGATCTAAGGTTCTACTGGCATAGTAGATGGCATGGAGTTTCTTGTCCTTCCTTTGTCCTAGAACTGCGCCTACATCATAATCACTCGCATCGCACATGATTTCGAACGGTAGTCGCCAATCGGGTGGTTGCATGATTGGTGCGGTGATAAGGGCTGATTTCAATGTTTCGAATGCTTTTAGACAGTCGTCGTCGAAGACGAACTCAACATCTTTCATCAACAGGCCGGTCAGAGGTTTTGTGATTTTCGAAAAATCTTTTATAAATCTTCTGTAGAAACCGGCATGTCCTAGAAAACTCCGTATTTCTCATACGGATTTTGGAGGTTGGAGATCTTTTATAATCTCTATTTTAGCTTTGTCTACCTCGATTCCTCTATCTGATATGACGTGTCCTAGAACTATTCCTTGTCGGACCATAAAATGGCATTTTTCCCAATTAAGGACGAGGTTTACTTTTACGCAACGTTCTAAAACCATTTCTAAGTTTTGTAGGCATCCTTCGAAACTTTGTCCACATACCGAGAAATCGTCCATGAATACTTCCATGATGTCGTCTATGAAATCTGTGAAGATTGCCATCATGCATCTTTGGAAGGTTGCTGGAGCGTTACAGAGTCCGAACGACATTCGGCGGTAAGCAAAAGTACCATAAGGACAGGTGAATGTAGTCTTTTCTTGGTCATCAGGATGGATGGGAATTTGGAAAAATCCTGAGTAACCATCTAGATAGCAGAAGTATGAGTGTTTGGCTAATCTTTCCAACATTTGGTCTATGAAGGGTAACGGGAAGTGATCTTTGCGCGTAGCCTTGTTAAGTTTTCTATAGTCAATGCACATCCTGCTTCCAGTCACGACTCTTTTTGTTATTGATTCGCCTTTTTCGTTTTTAACTACTGTGACTCCTCCTTTCTTTGGTACGACATGAACTGGGCTAACCCACTCACTATCAGAGATCGGATAGATGATTCCTGCATCTAGCAATTTCTTTACTTCATCTCTGACTACAGTGCTCAGGATGGGGTTCAGTCTTCTCTGATGCTCTCGAGAGGTTTTAGAGTCTTCCTCTATTATAATTCGATGCATACAGATCGAAGGGCTTATACCTTTTAGATCACTTATGTTATAGCCTAACGCGGTGGGGTACTTCTTTAGGATTTCTAATAGCTTTTCGGTTTCTGGTTGTCCTAAGTCGGCGTTGACTATCACTGGTCTTTTTAGTTCATCGTCTAGAAATTCATATCTAAGGTTTTTGGGTAGTGTTTTGAGTTCTAAAGATGAGTTTTTCAGACCTGGCATGTGGTTTGGGGTCAGTGCTAAGCTTTCGCTTAGGCTGTCGTCTTTATACGGTTTACGCCAATTATCGTCTTCAGAAATATCGGGTATTTGAATCTTTATTATTTCTGAATACGTGGTCTCTTCATTTTCAAGTTCTCTTATGCATTCGTCAATTTCGTCTACTAAATAGCAGGTATCGTCTATGGCTGGTGCTTGTAAGAACTTGGTGAGAATGAACTCTATCTTTTCTTCTCCTACTTCGAATGTTAACCTTCCTTTCTTCACATCTATAATCGCTCCGGCTGTAGCTAGGAATGGTCTTCCTAGGATAATTGGGGTTACAGTGTCTTCCTTGATGTCCATGATTATGAAGTCGGTTGGAATGTAGAATTGTCCTATGCGTACTGGAACGTTTTCCAGTATTCCGACGGGGTATTTTACTGATCTGTCAGCTAATTGTACGGACATTTTGGTTGGTCTGAGGTCTCCCATATTCAACTTTTTGCATATAGATAAGGGCATAACACTGATACTGGCTCCTAAATCGCATAGAGCTTTGTCTATTACGAACTTTCCTATGACGCAGGGTATGGAGAAACTACCTGGGTCTTTTAATTTAGGAGGCATGCGGTTTTGAATAATAGCGCTACACTCTGTAGTAAGTGTAACAGTTTCGTTATCCTCGATCTTTCTCTTATTCGACAGGATTTCTTTGAGAAATTTAGCGTATGACGGCATTTGAGTTATCGCTTCTGTAAAAGGAATAGTAATATTCAGCTGTTTAAGGAGCTCTACAAATTTCTTAAACTGTCCTGAAGTTTTGGAGTTTATTAATCTTTGAGGATAAGGGATAGGTGGTTTATATGGCGCTGGAGGTGCTTGAGTTTTTTCACTTGCGGTATCCTCCTTCTCTGACTCAGATTCCTTTTCTGCTTGTTCAGTTGGTTTTTGTTGCATGGCTGAGTTTTCGGTCCTCGGATCGATCGGTTCGTCCAATTCTTTTCCACTTCTTAGTATTACAGCATTTGCTTGGCCTTTTGGATTCTGTTCGGGTTGTCCAGGAAATGTGACAGCAGGTGCGGCAGCAGAGGCTTGTTGTTGAGCCACTTGTGATATCTGAGTTTCTAACATTTTGTTGTGGGTGGCTAAAGCGTCTACTTTTCCTGTCAACTGTTTAATTTGCTCGCTAGTGTGTATGTTTTGATTCAGGAATTCTTTGTTTGTTTGAGCTTGAGTAGCTATGAATTTTTCCATCATCAACTCGAGGTTTGATTTCCTAGGTGCATTCTGAGTAACTGGTTTTTGATATCCTTGCGGAGCAGTAGGCATTTGCAATGCATTTTCGCTTTTGTAAGAAAAGTTTGGATGATTTCGCCAACCTGGGTTGTAGGTATTTGCGTAGGGATTTCCTGAGCATAATTTACCTGGTCTGGTGGGGTTCCGGCTAGCAATGGGCATTCGGGCGCATTATGAGTGGTGCTTCCGCATAACTTGCAATTTGGAGTTACGGCAGCGACGGTTGCAGTGGGGTTAACGGTCAGACTATCAATCTTATGTGCTAGAGCATCTACTTTAGCGTTGAACTTTTCAAGGCTGCTGATCTCGTACATCCCACCTTTCGCTGTGGTTTTCTCTATTGGAGTGTGTTCACCTCCCCATTGGCAATGGTTTTGTGACATGTTTTCTATTAATTGATAGGCTTCATCGTATGGCTTATCCATAAGTGCACCGCCCGCGGCAGCGTCTATTGTCAATCTAGTATTGTATAGAAGCCCATTATAGAAAGTATGGATTGTCACCCAGTCTTCTAGACCGTGGTGAGGACATGTTCTCATCATATCTTTGAATCGTTCCCATGCTTCATAAAGAGATTCAGTATCTTTTTGTCGAAATCCGTTGATTTGAGCTCTAAGCATAGCAGTTTTGCTTGGCGGAAAGTATCTCGCTAAGAAGACGTTCTTCAATTGCTCCCATGTCGTAACGGAGTTGGATGGTAACGATTGCAACCATATCCACGCTTTATCTCTAAGAGAGAATGGGAAAAGACAAAGTCTTATCGCGTCTGGAGTTATTCCATTTGCTTTCACTGTGTTTACGTATTGTACAAACTTCGTTAGATGTTCGTTCGGATCCTCAGTTGCGTTTCTTGAGAATTGGTTTTGTTGTACAGCCGACAGCAATGATGGTTTCATCTCAAAATCATTTCGGGTAATAGCTGGGGCAGCAATGCTACTTCTAGGCTCCATCTGAGAGGGTGTAGCGTATGCCTTTAGCGGTTTGTTTGGAGGTCCTTCAACCATCTTTGGTTCTTCTTCTTCTGATTTGGGAATGGGAGTGAGAGGTTCAGGAGTGTTATGTTTGAGTTGTTTGAGTTGGTACTCAATGATTCTACTTCTTAAATGTAAGAAGCGTTCTAGTTCTGCGACTGAAGGTTTTACGATATCGCCTTGCGGGCGATTACTTGGCATACAATCGACAGAACTAGTAAAGGAAAAATGAAAATTGTTAACCTAGTCTATACGGCGTAACAGAAGGTTACACTATTGACTAAACGGGTCCCCGGCAACGGCGCCAAAAACTTGATCGCGACTTTCTATGTCTAATACAACCTAACTGCAAGTGCACAATCTATCGCGTAGTAATAATAGATATCGATCCCACAGGGACTCGTAATTAAACTAGTGTTCTCGGGAGTTACTATGTTTAGCTAGGTAGAATATGTTTAAGGGAATAAGATTGTCACTAAAAGGGAACTAAGAATACTATTTAGATTATAAATGATTGAATCGATATGTAGTAATTGTGTTCTTCAGGGATTTGATAAGTTACTGGTGTATGAAATAATTTTCAAAGTTTATTTAAGCAGAAAATGGTGATTTGAAGACTCTCGCCTCACGATGGTTATTGACGCTAATCATAATCCTAAGGGCCAAACGTACACTTTTGTATCCCGTTCGGGGTTAAAATTATTTTTTGGAAATCTCTAAGTTCTAATTCATCTTAAAGTGCTTTCGCTGTTATTAAAATAAATGACTGGTGTTTACTATCTGACCTTACCGCAGCTTTCGCTTGTTGGTTCGTATCTTAATTAATTTCCCACTTTCGTGGCAAAACTACTTTTAAATAAGTTCTCGCTTTCGCGACGAAGTTTATTCAATGAATCAATTTTAAACACTCAGACCATAAATTACTTTTTTGAAAAGAAAGTTTTTCAACCAATTGTTATCAAATCCCATTCGAGTTATTACTACATATCGATTACCTAAGTTTAGATAGACATGGATTTGGGAAAGATAAAACATAAATAAAAATAATAAATAATGATTTGCATTATAATAAAACTGGAATCGATTGAAATGAAAAACCTGTAAATATTCCAATTGGCCTTTGGGCAGATCCTCCACAGATGTTGGCAGGATTCTGGTCTTTATGCCAAATTGATCGTACAATAAAATAGAAGTGATAGAAGAATGGAAAATGGAATACAGGAAAGGTAAAGAGAAACAAATAAGAATATTGCTGGAAAATATGCTCTGGAAATAAATTTGGCAGCACTTCGTTGTATGAATGCAGCACCCTTTCTGAAGTCCTCTGCTTCCCTTTTTATAGAAGTGGAATCCCAACGGTTATCATTGAAGATGATGGACTTTGAGGCAGATAATTTAGGGAGTAGTGGTCCACTCTGTGGGAATTGGAACTGATTCTTTAACGTGTAATTGAAGTGGGGCGTTTTTGCCTGCATGACGGTCGTCACAAGGTGTGACGGTCGTCACCCGTGTGACAGTCATCATGAAGCTGTGACGGTCGTCACATCAGCAAATACAGCTTCCTGCGCTTTTCATTGTGTTTTCACTCCTTTTTCGTCCATATTTCATCTGAGATTGCTTCTTTTCTTCATGTTGCCTTGTTTAGACGTGATCGTTGAATACCTGCAAAACATCAGACAAATACACGAAAATAACCCGAAATCGGATCGAAAACGGTTAAACTTTAGTTGAACTATGCATCAAAATATATATACGATTTCGTGTTATCAAGGATAATGGTGAAAAAGGTAATCAGTGAAGGAGTAAATGAAGAAGTTAATGTCGTAGTAAATGATGAAGTTAATATCGAGGGAGCAAATGATGAAGTTAATATCGAGGGAGCAATTGATAAAGTTAATGTTGAGGGAGCAAACGATGAAGTTAATGTCGAGGGAGCAAACGATGAAGTTAATGTCGATAGAGTAGATGAAGAGGTTAGTGTTGATAGAGTAGATGAAAAGGTTACTGTTGATTAAGTAGCTTAAGAGATTAGCGTTAATGTTGATGACGTAGATGACGAGAGTGAAAAAGATCCAGATTATAGTATGGGCAGTGAGGATGACGAGAAAGAGGGTGAAGATTTGGAAGATGAAATTGATGTGATCAATTTAGGTGTTGATGCTAGTATTAATTGGAAGACCGTTTTACCTAATGCTACAGCAGAAAAACCTTCATAGTTGGATGGTAATTCTGATAAATGTAGTGATTCAGATGTGCTTCAAACTCCACCCGGTAGTGATGCTGAAGGTGATATGACAGAGTTTCCAATCTTTAGGGAACCCACAAAACTTGAAGTAGGGATGTTGTTCAAGGATAAACAACAAATTAAAGATGCCATAAAGGAGTATGCAATGGAGAACAAGAAGAATTTTGTATTCAAGAAAAATGTCAAGAAGAGAATGGTTGTCAAGTGTGTAGATGGTTGTCCATTTCATATTAGGTTTAGCATGAGGACTTCCAATCAATATTGGCAACTTATTAGCTTAACTGATCGTCATGGCTGTCATAGGACAACCAAAAATAGACAAGCAAAAACGGATTGGTTAGGTTACCAATTTGTGTACACCATAAGACACACTCCTGAAATAAAAACCATATGGCTGATTGTAGAAGCTATTAAGAAATGAGGGTGAAGTTGTCAAAGGATCAAACTTATAGAGCCAAGAAAAAGGAAATGGAATTGATTTAAGGTGCTGGTCATGAACAATTCACACATCTTAAAAGCTATGGTGAGGAGTTGTTAAAGTCAAATTCAAACTCCACTGTTAAAATTAAGTGTGCTGATTCAGATGGTGGTTTTGTCTTTGAAAGAATATATGTATGCTTAGAAGCTTGTAAGGCAGCGTTTGCAACGACATGTAGGCCTCTAATATGACTGAATGCTTGTCTTCTTAAAGAGTTTGGAGGTCAATTAATAGGTGTTGTTGGTAAGGATAGAAATAACAAGATTTATCCAATCGCTTATGCCGTAGTGGAAGCACGAAAGACTCATGGAAATGGTTCCTTAATTTGTTATTACAGGTCAACAGAAGGTTAGTTTTACAGTGCTGTTATTTGTTACAATGTTGTTTGTTGGTTGTTATATGTTGTTACAATGCTGGTTTTTATATGTTGTTACAATGCTCGTTGTTATATGTTGTTTCAATAACAATTTGATATGTGATGCTGGTTGTTATATACTGATATGTGATGCTGCTACTGTTATGGCCTAAATGCTACTGCTGTTTCAATAACAACTTGATTGAAAAACTAATGTGCATTTAAATTATTCAAAGACTAATGATGTGTTGATAAGTGTTGGTAAAGTTAACATCACTGAACCAATTTTTGACACCACTGAACTGGTTGTTATGTAATAAACTTCTTTTTAAGGTTTCAGTTTTTAACAGCAGTGAACTAAATTGGCTATTATGTAATAAACTGCATTGGTAAAGTTAACATCACTGAACCAATTTTTGACACCACTGAACTGGTTGTTATGTAATAAACTTCTTGTTATGTAGTTCTTTTAGGGTTTCAATTTTTGACAGCACTGAACCAATTATAGTTTTGACAGCATTGAAATAAACTGCCTGTTATGTAACCCAATTATAAGTTAACAAGTTAACAAGTTTCAAAATATAGAATTTGCGTATAGTATAGTACTAATTATGCATAAACTACAATATGGCCAAGCGAAGTTATAGATTGCACTTTTTGTGATTAAATTCTACGCATTGCTTTTTCATGTAACCAGAGGTCACTAGCTTCATATATAAAAAGGCATGCTTGCTCAAATGCTAAAACTGAGGATTTATGGGCTGCACTTGAGGAAGGATCTGGTGAACCTGTGAATAAGTTAATGACCACATGGACTAAGCAGCAAGGATATCCTGTTGTATCTGTTAAAGTCAACAATCAGAATTTGGAGTTTGCTCAGGTACCGTTGCATCCAAAGATAGCAAATCTTGTATTAAACTTAATGTGGAGCAGGCTGGTTTCTACAGGGTGAAATATGATGAGTTGCTTGCTGCTAAACTTAGATATGCAATAGAGAAAAAATTATTATCTCCATCAGACCGGTTTGGTAAATTAGATAATCTCTTGACAATTTAGTTCCAATGGTAGAAGAGGAAAATACTGATAATTTGTGAGTTACTACTTTGACAGGCATTTTGGATGATACATATGCACTTTGTAATGCTCTCAAAGAATCATTGACCTCCTTGCTTAACGTTATGGCAGCTTGTAGGGAGGAAGATCATAATACTGTGATCTCTAACCTGATATCAGTAATGCTATCTTCCCAATATATCTCATTAGTTACATTGGTTATTTATTGGATATAACTTTAGTTCTCTTGTTTTACAGATAAGTTATAAAGTTCAAAGTATTGCAGCTGATGCAGTTCTAGACTTACTAGATTATTTCAAACAATTTTCTATTAATGTTCTCCAGTACTCTGCAGAGTAAAGTTGGTTTTTATCTACATAGTAAATTCTGTTATGTAACCTGTTATAAGACCCTGTTATGTAACCCAACACAAATTATCCAATACAAATATGTTTCAATAAAACTGCTGTGTAACCTGTTATAAGACCCTGTTATGTCACATGTTATGTAACCCAACACAAATCTGTTTCAAAAACTCTGTTTCAATCATTTTCATCTTTGCAAAAGCACCACTAAAATCTGTTTCAAAATGTTTGCACATAAAATTTGTTTCCAATTTAAAATCAGTTTCAAACTGTTTGCACATAATACAAGGTTATGCTCCATAATCATCATTTGAAGACAATCAAAGTAAGTACAACATAACTATTCATTAACACAGACAATCATAACTCTTCATTTGAAATTAGTTCATTTGGAAACTACATAAACATCAAAGTAACTATAACATTTGACATTACATCATTTGAGTACATGTGTTGCAACTAATGCAAACACAATTAAAAAGACAAATATCGAAGATAACCCCACAAAATAATACATAAACCTAATTTTTATCTTCAACAAATCTTCATTTTTCTTGATGTCCTTAATCACATCCATGAGTTCATCATTCTTCTATTTCAAAGATCTTATCACATCTTTAGCACGACGACTCATGTCTTCATCAACCAACTGAAAGTAATTACATCCCTTTTTCCTCATCACCTTAAGATTACCACACCCATGAAATCTTCTTCCAGGATTATTGTATGTCTGTGACATCATCAACGGTGACTCAAGCTCACACCAACATCTATTACCTCTTCTTCTTATACCAGACACGGACTGGTTTGTTAAGGAAATAGAAAATTTTGTTTCGAACATGTTGGTAAGTAGGAGGCCCGTTGGGTTCGAAATTAATGGCTAGAGAAGGGCTGGTATGGGTTTGTTGAGGAAATGAGGACTGTGTTTGAAGAAATGGCTACAAAAATGGCTGAAGAAATGAGATGTTCTTCGTGAAAAAATAGGGGTTGATGAATGGTCGAAGAAATGAGTTTGAAGAAATGGGTTGAAGATTAAAGAGCTGGGGTTTTACATTTAAGTTTTATTTTATCAATTTTCTAAAAGTAAAATAATATTTAAGTTAATGACATGGAAATAATATTAAAATTAAAAAGACCGTTTTAACTGACATGAAAATGCAACATCATCGTTCAACGCGCCACCTCATTAAAAACATGACTTAAAATGACAAAGAGACTAATATCAATCTTGAAACTTTAAAAAGGGACCAAAATTGTGGTTTTTAAAATGGGGGGATCAACAAAAAAAATAGGGGGACTAAAGTTGCAATTAAGCTAATTAAAAATTTAGTTCAGGGTTTTGTAAAATTTGTTTTCCCTTCTTCAAATTTACTTTCCCTTTTCTATTTTCCCTTTTCTACAACCACCGACATCTCAAATATGAAGAAAGCTTTGATTCTGTTTTCTTCTTCTCTTTAGTTTTTTTTTTTTAATTTGAATGAAATAAAGGTAAGATCTTTATATTTTATTAAATATTTTTGTTCATATTTTTCTGTCCGGGATATAATTTTTTTTGTATTAGCTATTTTAAGTTGAATTATAGATTTACTTTTTCGTTTTTGTTTTGTGTTTGTTTATCAAACCGAAAAACCACGTATTTTTATCAAAAACACACTATAGAATTTATTGTGTCGTTTTGAACACAAATTTGTAACGGTTGCAGGTGACGAAGAATATTGCCATAAATTGAAGTATAGATCTCTACCTCATTTTTCTGTTGGAGTGAATACATAGCAATATTATGGATTTGTGATATTTGAATCAATAAAGGAAACAAAAGAGTTTTATTCCTAGAGGTTGGTTTGAAAATATAATTTATTCTTACTACAGTGAAGTTTTTTTTGAAGTATGTATCATTTTCTTAGTAAACATGATAACAAACTGACATTCTGCATTGAAATTAATATTTGTTGTTGTCTCAAATTTGTTTGTTATACATTTTTATCTCTCCATATTTATTCTGAAGTCCAATGTGTATATAATGTGAAAACTGGTAATAACTAAACAACTTCTTTGTCATTCGTTGTATAATGTGTGTTTCAATTTAATTTGTGTTTAGTTTTTTTGCTTTGAAAATCTCAAATTAAATCATTTTTTTGTATCTATATGCTTGCAATTACATGTATGTTTTTATTGCAATTATGTGACAATACTTTATTTAATCTTTTAACTCGACCACTCTAACAACATAATCTATTTGACAAATTTAATTATTAATAAAATATAATATATTTTTTATTAATCAAAGTTTATCAAAATGAAAATAGCCAACATATATATATATATATATATATATATATATATATATATATATATATATATATATATATATATATATATATATATATATATATATAAATTTAGTTAACAAAGTGTTTACGGCATAAATATGAGTGTTTACAGGTTAGGTTGAGTCTAATTTAATCAAATTTAATGTCTGACTCGATTAATATTCGTTGGAATGAGTTGCGTGTTCAATCTGTACTTTTAAGACTAAACTCAAACTAAATCAACCCGCTTATCAATGAGTTGAATTCGTGGGTTATTCATTAAATATAATTTTTATAAAATATCAATTTAATGAACACATTTATATTACAAAACTTTTTTACGATGCATATAAAGTTAGAAAAATATACAAATGACAAAAAGTATAATTTAAAAAGTAAAATATATCTCTGTTTGAATAAATAAAGTTGATCTCTTAAATTTGATTTAAAAACTCTTTTATGATTCATATAAAGGTAGAAAAATATACAAATTTGATAAATTATAATTTAAAAGTTAAGAGATATCTCTCTTTGAATAAATAAAATTAATCTCTCAAATTTAATTTAGATTTAAATTTTTACCATTAATAAAAGTTATAATTATACTTTAAAAAAAATATATGTATTGTAAGAATTATGCTAATAATTTATAAATAAAATAAAACAAAAACAGTGTGATATATCAATATGTTAGGTTTGCGCATTCGTGAATTTTAAACTTCAAATTCGTTACCTGAACTAAATACCAATGGGTTTGAATGAGTTGGATAGGGTTGAATGATTGAGATTGCAGGTTAGCCTGTATCCATAAACACCCCTACGCATAAATTGCATTTTTATAATGATTTAATATGTAACTAAAATGTGATTGTAGAAAGAAAAAAAAATAACGATAAAAGAATGAGCAACATAAAATATGAATTAATAAATTAAAATAGTAAATAAAAAATTAAAAAATAAAGAAAAAAATTGAAAAACAGAAAATCACATTAATATTATTGAGATAGACACAATTTTAAAACAATAATTAATAAAAAATAGAAATAATGAAAATATTTATTTTAAATCTTTTACAGAAAAATTAGAATTAATAATAATTATAAATTGTAAAAATAGATAAAAAGTAGTAAAAGTGTAACGACGCTATTAGTGAAAAGATCCTAGCTTGAAACTTCTTCAAAGTTCTGATCGTAACCTTTCAATTCCCACTGTTTTTCCAATTCATGCCTCCTTTACTCTTTTCATCGTTGTTTTCTGTTTTTTCTTCTTGATTTCTTTGTGAATACATTGTGAATCTTTATTTCATGTAACCAACTTTGTTAATGGTTCGGATTACGAATTTCAAGTTTTTTTTGTTGATTTTTGTCTGATTGTGTATTATAGCTGGGTTATCAGTTTATGGATTGGTGGGTTGATTGAGCTTTCATTTTAACATAAAAATATAAAACTTTGGTTTAAAAACATAAAACTATAAAACTTTAAACGACATGTATATATATTTGAAAATACCTTAACTTATAACTTATTGAATCTTTAAATGAAAGTTGTTCTGGTCTGGGCCCAGCCTCGCGGTCCAGCCCAATAACACACAAGGCCCATTAAGTAGACTAGCCCGACCGGGCACACGCACCCCCATGGGACGGACAGGGCACGCCCCCGCCGGGATGGACGGCACGTCCTGTAGCGTCTCAACATCCCCTTTTGTCGGCCGAACAAGGCACCCCCGGTCCGTCGAGCAAGACCCTTGGTTTTTCCACGTCCTCGCGTGCCCCCCCTCCGCGGGAAAAACAACGCCCTCCGGGGAACCTCGCAAGCTCCACTCCGCGGGGAGAACAACGTCCTCCGGGGAACCTCACAAGCTCCCCTCCGCGGGGAGAACAACTTGCCCGGCGCACGTTCTCCACGTGCTCCCCTCCGCGGGGACACGTCATCAACCAACTGTCCACCTCCGAAAGAGCAGGTCAAACCCACTTTCCGGAGATCAAGGAGCAGTTGGACTAGGGCGAAGACCACGTCCTGGTCTTCACTACGCCACGTAAGCCCTAGCAGTCACCTGGGTTGGGCCTATCAATCCAGTCCAACGCAAGCGACCGTTGGCCCAGCGCTGGGGTCTCTCTATAAATACCCTCTTCCTCAAGAGGGTCAGGTAATTCACTCCTTACCCACTTTTTTGTACTTCGCTTTCACTCTGCCCACTTTCTTACTTTGGCATCAAAGTGTTTTGCAGGTACACCCCCTTCTCCTCCTCATCATCGGTGAACAGGTAGCAGTCAAACAGCGTGTGGTCAGCCCATGATCCCCTTCTGATCAGGTCAGATCAGTGGCGCCGTCTGTAGGAAAAGAAACTTCCCCGTTACTCCGAGCAGAAAACCAAAGTTTCACCAACACTCCACGATCATGGCTAGCCCGCACCGCGACGACACTCCGCACGACCTTGTGCTCAACGTCGCCACCAACGGAAACAAGCAGATGGAAATGACGCGTCCGGCGGAAACTGACGAGAGAGACGGCCAAACTGCCTCACCGTCATCCGCGGAGCGGCTCCTTCAGGCCGACCACCGGCCCCCGGGCCCGGCAGCATTCCAACCCGTTCCCATCCCGGCGGGAGCGGACCCAATGGTGGCCGCCTTCTTTACGGCCATCAACCAGACTAACCAGTTGCTTTTCTAGCAAAACGCGAGAATTGGAGCATTGGAACGCGTCGGCCCTTCGAGATCCCCGTCGTGGGAAGACCAGAACGGAGGCTCGAGAAGTCCTTCACCTCGACCCAGAAATCGCCGACCGCGGCTGGAGAGGCACCGCACACAGGTAGTGCAAGAACGCACCAGGTCCCCAGCAAGACAAGTTCGCGAGAGGCACCAGAGCACTGCGGCGATCCCGGCTAGGGATCCTCGAGGCGAAAACCCAGGCAGGAGGTCGAGAATCCGAAACCAGGGCCCTATTCTGAACGGCTCGTCTCCCCATCGGTCCCCGGCCCCCAGCGATGAGGACGATTACCGCACCCCGATGTCCCGAGAAATCATGGCTGCCCCCATACCCCAAGGGATGGAGAAGCCCCCGATGCTGTCGACGTACGACGACACATCCGACCCGGACGATCACCTAGAGGACATCGAGGCCATGCTCGATTACCGAAACGTCCGGGGAGCTATCAAGTGCAGGCTCTTCCCGACAACTCTGAGGAAAGGCGCCATGACTTGGTACAAAAGTTTGGAGCCCGAATCAGTTACGTCGTGGAGAGTCCTGAAGGACCTGTTCTCCAAACACTCTACGGCGTCCCGGCGCCACCCGAAGACGGAAGCCGTCCTCGGGGAGATAATCCAGGGCCCCAACGAACCTCTCCGAAAGTACATCGAAAGATTCACTCGGGAAGCAGTGCAAGTGACAACGTCAGACGAGATGAAGCGCTACTTAATGGAGCAGGGTCTACGCCACGACTCCAAGTTCTACGAGGCCGTAGGCATACACCGACCAACCTCCCTCCAGGATTTCCTCGACAGAGCCGCGCATTATATCCGATTCGAAGAAACACAAGCGGCCAACTCCGCTCGAGACACCCGAGACAGGGAGGCCCCTCGCGGGCACCTAGACGATGGAGCCTCGAGCCATCGACGGGGAGGGGACCGCCGTCGCGAAGATCGCCCCCGCGAGCCCCACGAACAACGCGAACCACGCGGCCCTGCCGGCCGATTCACAGAGTACACGGCCTTAGTCGCTTCCCGCGAGCGCATACTGGCCGAATGCGCCAAAACCGAATTCGTCCAGGGAGGTGTCCGTTTTCTGCGACCGACACCCCCCAAACCCAATGTGGACAAATCAAAATACTATCGGTTCCACAGGAGCCACGGGCACGTGACAGAAGACTGCATCCATCTCAAGGACGCGATCGAAATTCTGATCAAAGACGGTCACCTGAAGAGATACACCCGATGAGGCGAACCACCGAGGCAAGAGGCCCCAGAGGCCAAGAAAGTCGAGGAACTCTGATAACACGAAATTGTATATATATTGATGCATAATTCAACTGATGTTTGACTGTTTTCGATCCGATTTCGGGTTCTTTCCATGTTATTTGTCTGATATTTTGCAGGTATTTGATAATCATGTCTAAACAAAGCAATATGAAGAAAAGAAGCAATTACAGATGAAATATGGACGAAAACCAGATGAAAACAACATGAAAAACGCATAATGCATATTTTGCTGATGTGACGACCGTCACACCTCCATGACGACCGTCACACACCGTGACGACCGTCATGCAGGCAAAAACGCACTACTTCAAATGAACGTGTAAAATGCAGTTCCAAGTCCCAAATAATGGACCATTACTCCATGATATTTCTGCCTCCAAGTCCACCTTCTTCAAATTACAACCGTTTGAATTCTATTTCTATAAAAGGGGAAGAAGGGGAGCTGAGAAAGGGAGTCGCATTCAGACAACGAAGTGCTGCCAATTTATCTTCAAAGCAACCTTTCCATTTTTTCTATTCTTATTTGTTTCTCTTTTCTTTCTCTGCATTATTTGATACTTTGTAATTCCCATTTCCCTTGTACGATTAATTGGCACAAAGACCAAAATCCTGCCAACATTTGTGGAGGATCTGCCCAAAGGCCAATTGGAATATTTACAGGTTTTAAATTTTAATCGTAATTTCAGTTTTCACTATGATGCATGTTATTATTCACTGTTTTTATTTATGTTTTACCTTTCCCAAATCCATGTCTAGCTAAATCAGAGTAATCGATATGTAATAATAATTCAGACGGGATTTGATAATAACCGGTTGAAAACTTTCTTTTTCAAATGTTGTTTATGGTCTGAGTGTTTAAATTTATTTACTGAATAAACGTTTGTCGCGAAAGCGAGAACTTATTTAAAAGTAGTTTTGCCACGACAGTGGGAAATTAATTAAGGTACGAACCAACAAGCGACAGCTGCGGTAAGACCATATAGTAAACACTAGTCATTTGTTTTAATAACAACGAAAGCACTTTAAAATGAATTAGAACTTAGAGATTTCCAAAAAATAGTTTTAACCCCGAATGGGACACGAAAGCATACATCCGACCCTTAGAATTATGACTAGCGTCAACAACCATCGTGAGACGAAAGTCTTCAGATCACTATTTTCTGCTTAAATAAATTCTGAAAAATATTTCATACACCGGTAACTTGTCAAATCCCCGAAGAACATAATTACTGCATATCGATTCACGTAATTATAATTCAAGTAACGTTTTTAATTCCCCTTAGTGACAGAAATTAATTCCTTAAATATTATCTACCTAGCTAAACATAGTAACTCCCGAGAACACTAGTTTGATTACGAGTCCCTGTGGGATCGATATCTTTTATTACTACGCGATAGACTATGCACTTGCAGTTAAGTTGTATTAGACATAGAAAGTCGCGATCAAGTTTTTGGCGCCGTTGCCGGGGACCCGTTTAGTCAATAGTGTAACCTTCTATTACGTCGTATAGACTAGGTTAACAATTTCATTTTTCCTTTACTAGTTCTGTCGATTGTATGCCAAGTAATCGCCCACAAGGCGATATCTTAAAACCTTCAGTCGCAGAACTAGAGCGCTTCTTACATTTAAGAAGTCGCATCATTGAGTACCAACTAAAACATAACATTCCCGATCCTCTCACTCCCATTCCCAAATCCGAAGAAGAATCAAAGATGGCTGAAGAACCTCAAAACAAACCGCTGAAGGCATACACTACACCCTCTCAGATGGAGCCTAGAAGTAGCATTGCTGCCCCAGCTATTACTCGAAACGATTTTGAGCTGAAACCCTCATTGCTGTCAGCTGTACAACAAAACCAATTCTCAGGAAACGCAACTGAGGATCCAAACGAACACTTAATGAAGTTTGTACAATACGCCAGACACAGTGAAAGCAAATGGAGTAACTCCAGACGCAATAAGACTTCGTCTTTTCCCTTTCTCTCTTAGAGACAGAGCGTGGACATGGTTACAATCCTTACCATCAAACTCCGTTACGACGTGAGAACAGTTGAAGAACGTCTTCTTAGCGAGATATTTTCCGCCAAGCAAAACTGCTATGCTTAGAGCTCAAATCAATGGATTTCGACAAAAAGATACTGAATCTCTTTACGAAGCATGGGAACGATTCAAAGATATGATGAGAACATGTCCTCACCACGGTCTAGAAGACTGGGTGACAATCCATACTTTCTATAATGGGCTTTTATACAATACCAGATTAACGGTAGACGTCGCCGCGGGCGGTGCACTTATGGATAAGCCATACGACGAAGCCTATCAACTAATCGAAAACATGTCTCAGAACCACTGCCAATGGGGAGGTGAACGCACTCCAACAGAGAAAACCGCAACAAAAGGTGGGATGTACGAGATCAGCAGCCTTGAAAAGTTCAACGCTAAAGTAGATGCTCTAGCAAAGAAGATTGACAGTCTGACCATTAACCCCACTGCAACCGTCGCTGACGTAACTCCAAACTGCGAGTTATGCGGAAGCACCACTCATAATGCGCCTGAATGCCCATTGCTGGCCGGAATCCCACCAGACCAAGTAAATTATGCCCAAGGAAATCCTTACGCAAATACCTATAACCCAGGTTGGCGAAATCATTCAAACTTTTCTTACAAAAGCGATAATGCATTGCAAATGCCTACTGCTCCGCCAGGATATCAGAAACCAGCCGCTGCTCAGACTGCACCTAGGAAATCAAACCTCGAGTTGATGATGGAAAAATTCATAGCTACTCAAGCTCAAACAAACAAAGAATTCCTGAATCAAAACATACACACTAGCGAGCAAATTAAACAGTTGACCGGAAAAGTAGACGCTTTAGCCACCCACAACAAAATGTTAGAAACACAGATATCACAAGTGGCTCAATAACAAGTCTCTGCTGCCGCACCCGCTGGCACATTTCCTGGACAACCCGAACAAAATCCAAAAGGTCAAGCTAATGCTGTAATACTAAGAAGCGGAAAAGAATTAGACGAATCGATCAATCTGAGGACCGAAAACTCTGCCATGCAACAAAAACCAACTGAACAAGCAGAAAAGGAATCCGAGTTAGAGAAGAAGGAAGACAACGAGAAGGAGGATACAACAAGTGAAAAAACTCAAGCACCTCCAGCGCCATATAAACCACCTATCCCTTATCCTCAAAGATTAATAAACTCCAAAACTTCAGGACAGTTTAAGAAATTTGTAGAGCTCCTTAAACAGTTGAATATCACTATTCCTTTTACAAAAGCAATAACTCAAATGCCGTCATACGCTAAATTTCTCAAAGAAATCCTGTCAAATAAGAGAAAGATTGAGGATAACGAAACAGTTACACTTACTGCAGAGTGTAGCGCTATTATTCAAAACCGCATGCCTCCTAAATTAAAAGACCCAGGTAGTTTCTCCATACCCTGCGTCATAGGAAAGTTCGTAATAGACAAAGCTCTATGCGATTTAGGAGCCAGTATCAGTGTTATGGCTTTATCTATATGTAAAAAGCTGAATATGGGAGACCTAAGACCAACCAAAATGTTCATACAATTAGCTGACCGATCAGTAAAATATCCCGTCGGGATACTGGAAAACGTTCCAGTACGCATAGGACAATTCTACATCCCAACCGACTTCATAATCATGGACATCAAAGAGGACTCTGTTACCCCAATTATCCTAGGAAGCCCGTTCCTAGCTACAGCCGGAGCTATTATAGACGTGAAGAAAGGAAGGCTAACATTCGAAGTAGGAGAAGAAAAGATAGAGTTCATTCTCACCAAGTTCTTACAAGCACCAGCCATAGACGATACCTGCTATTTAGTAAATGTAATTGACGAATGCATAAGAGAACTTGAAAATGAAGAGACCACGTATTCAGAAATAATAATGATTCAAATACCCGATATTTCTGAAGACGATGATTGGCGTAAACCGTATAAAGACGACAGCCTAAGCGAAAGCTTAGCACTAACCCCAAACCATATGCCAGGTCCGAAGAACCCATCTTTAGAACTTAAAACACTACCCAAAAACCTTAGATATTAATTCCTATACGATGAACTAAAAAGACCAGTGATAGTCAACGCCGACTTAGGACAACTAGAAACCGTAAAGCTATTAGAAGTCCTAAAGAAGTACTCCACCGCGTTAGGCTATAATATAAGCGATCTAAAAGGTATAAGCCCTTCAATCTGTATGCATCGAATTACAATAGAGGAAGACTGTAAAACCTCTAGAGATCATCAGAGGAGACTGAACCTCATCCTAAGCACTGTAGTCAGAGATGAAGTAAAGAAATTACTAGATGCAGGAATCATCTATCCAATCTCCGATAGTGAATGGGTTAGCCCAGTTTATGTCGTACCAAAGAAAAGAGGAGTCACAGTAGTAAAGAACGAAAAAGGCGAATCAATAACAAAAAGAGTCGTGATTGGAAGCAGGATGTGCATTGATTATAGAAAGCTTAACAAAGCCACATGAAAAGATCACTTCCCGTTACCCTTCATAGACCAAATGTTAGAAAGATTAGCCAAACATTCATATTTCTGCTATCTAGATGGTTATTCAGGATTCTTTCAAATTCCCATTCATCCTGATGACCAAGAAAAGACTACATTCACATGTCTTTATGGTACTTTTGCTTACCGCCGAATGTCGTTCGGACTTTGTAATGCTCCAGCAACCTTCCAAAGATGCATGATGGCAATCTTCGCAAATTTCATAGACGACATCATGGAAGTATTTATGGACGATTTCTCGGTATGTGGACAAAGTTTCGAAGGATGCCTACAAAACTTAGAAATGGTATTATAACGTTGTGTAAAAGTGAACCTCGTCCTAAATTGGGAAAAATGTCATTTTATGGTCCGACAAAGAATAGTTCTAGGACATGTCATATCAAATAAAGGAATTGAGGTCGACAAAGCTAAAATAGAGATTATAAAAGATCTCCAACCTCCAAAATCCGTACGAGAAATACGGAGTTTTCTAGGACATGCCGGTTTCTACAGAAGATTTATAAAAGATTTTTCAAAAATCACAAAACCTTTGACCGGCCTGTTGATGAAAGATGTTGAGTTCGTCTTTGACGACGACTGTCTAAAAGCATTTGAAAAATTAAAATCAGCCCTCATCACCGCACCGATTATGCAACCACCCGATTGGCGACTACCGTTCGAAATCATGTGCGATGCGAGTGATTACGCCGTAGGCGCAGTTCTAGGACAAAGAAAGGACAAGAAGCTTCATGCCATCTACTATGCCAGTAGAACCTTAGATCCTGCCCAAATGAACTACGCTACAACAGAAAAGGAACTTCTAGCAGTTATATTTGCGCTTGACAAATTCCGTTCTTACTTAGTAGGAGCAAAAATTATCATATACACAGACCACGCTGCCATTAGGTACCTAATAAGCAAAAAGGATACCAAACCAAGATTATTGAGATGGATCCTGTTATTACAAGAGTTTGACTTAGAAATCAAAGATAAGAAAGGAACCGAGAACGTTTTGCAGATCACTTATCCCGAATAGAAGGCATCAAACATGAACCAGTACCGATAAATGACGATTTCCCGTACGAACATCTGATAGCAAAATTAGAAAGTGACATGCCTAACTTAATCTCGGAAGATCCAGAACTCGAAAAAGCCGTAGAAGCCGTCTATGCCCAAGTCACATTACCTTGGTATGCTGACATCGTTAATTACCTAGCTGCAGGCGTGCTTCCACCGGATCTCACTTATCAGCAAAAGAAGAAATTCTTCCACGATCTGAAACACTATTATTGGGACGAACATCTACTCTTCAAGAGAGGAACCGACAACATATACTGTCGCTGTGTCCCAGAGGAAGAAATAGAAAATATCATTTCCCAATGCCACTCAGCACCATATGGTGGTCATGCTAGTACATCCAAGACGTGCGCTAAGATTCTCCAAGCCGGCTTATTCTGGCCTAACCTCTGGAAAGACGTTCACATCGCTGTGCTAAAATGTGATCGATGCCGACGAACTGGCAACATATCACGACGCGATGAAATGCCTCAGAAAGGAATCTTAGAGGTAGAAATCTTTGACGTATGGGGAATAGATTTCATGGGACCATTCCCGCCTTCTTTTGGTAATAACTACATACTCGTCGCTGTAGACTATGTGTCTAAATGGATAGAAGCCATTGCTGCTCCAACAAATGACGCACGAGTAGTAATTAAACTCTTCAAAAAGACAATATTTCCTAGATTCGGTGTACCCAGACTCGTCATTAGTGACGGCGGATCACACTTCATATTGCGAATATTTGATAAACTTCTTTCTAAATATGGAGTCCGACACCGAGTAGCTACACCCTATAATCCGCAAACTAGCGGACAAGTTGAGGTCTCGAACAGGGAAATAAAACAGATATTGGAAAAGACTGTCGCTACCTCAAGGAAAGATTGGTCATCAAAGCTAAATGAAGCTTTATGGGCTTATAGGACCGCTTTTAAGACACCAATAGGTACTACACCCTTCAAATTAGTTTACGGTAAATCCTGTCATCTCCCTGTAGAATTAGAGAATAAGGCCTTCTAGGCCATTAAAACACTTAATTTCAACTACACCGAGGCAGGAGAAAAACGAATCTTGAACTTACACGAATTAAACAAACTTCGATTGGACGCTTACGAAAATGCCTGTATCTACAAAGAACGAACTAAAAAGTGGCATGATAAACGTTCAGTCAAGAAACAATTCAGTGTGGGAGACATCGTACTGCTATTTAATTCAAGATTAAAACTCTTCCCAGGTAAACTATTATCTAGGTGGTCTGGACCTTTTGAAGTGACTAAAGTACTTCAGAGTGGAGCTGTTGAAATTACCGATAAGACAAATGCACCGTTTATCGTAAACGGGCAACGTCTAAAACATTATAATAAGAACGAAAACAGTCCTCAAGTCTGCAGTATAGCATTGTTTGAGCTTCCAGCTCAAACACCCGAATAGCTTGTCACCAAGCTATCGTCAGGCTTTAGACGTTAAAAACAACGCTTACTGGGAGGCAACCCAATTTTTCCCGCATTTTCCTCGTTACTGTATTTCATTCTCATTTTTATTTAAAATTCTACTTTGAAACATTAACAAAAATTCTAAACTTAAAATTGCTACTATTTTTACTTTCTCTTATTTTAATTATTTTATTTTATTTTTCTCTTTTAATTTTTGTTTCTACCGCTTTTGTTTTTAAAAATCCTGACTTCAAATTTCTGTTTTAAACTTTTCAGGATTTTAAAAGTCTTCAAAACCTTCCTCTTGTTTTTTCTCCGACTTACCTGCGAGTATGGCCGCGTACGACTTCACAAAGGTTCATTTTCGAGGATTAGCTCAAAAGGCAAGATTTGAAGCATTAACTGAGAGAGACATAGCCTTAACACTGTATTATGATAAGTCTACCATGGGGAAACTAGGAATTACTGATAGCATTCAATACCTGTTCAATCAATTAGGTTGGGAGAACACTGCTTTGAAAACCCGTTTTGCTACCTATAAGGACCTCGCCTACAAATTCCTTAGTTCCTTCAGGTACTTACCCAACTATGGTTTTGGATCCAACACATAGCTGATCACCTTTAGGATGTTTGGAATGGACCAAACCCATAGCCGGATGTCATTAGCCAACCTCCTAGGATTTCCTAGCGGACCACATGTGTTCATCAGTGTCGAAGATGACGATCTTGATTTTGAACTCAACCAGTTTTGGGGTAGAATCACAGGCGACTATCCCCCTGACCCAAACAGCATGTATAATGATGAGATTCATAACCCAGCTTTCAGATACTTTCATAAGATCCTAGCTCACACCCTTTTCGGAAAAGAGGAAAATATTACTACAGTATCTAAAGAAGAGTTATTTATCATGTTCTGTGCTTCTCAGGACCGTACAGTGAATGCAGTACCTTTTATGATGAGATCCTTCCGACGCCTCACTCAGGACCCACAATCACCTATTCTAATAGGAGGCCTTGTGACAATGATTGCCCACGAGCTTGGCCTTAGATTCCACTTAAATGCAAGCACTAGTTTTGGCACCATCCGACCCATGAATATCCAGTTTTGCTTTAACAGACGCATTTTAAGAACTATGGGACCTGGACCTTACGAGTACCTCATCAATGACAAACCTGTCCAGCTATTCACATTGCCAAATCATCAGATGACAAGTATCCACAACAAGGACAACTGGCTTTATGAATTGGATGAGCCTATGGGACCTCCTTCACCTCAATCAACACCGCAGAATTACATGTACGACAGTGATCACATCTCTGAAGCACATGATTATATGTACTATGAGGATGCTGTATCAGAAGCTGAGGTAGACCCTACGACCCCTCCGCATTACAACACCTATCCTGAGCCCATTCCTGAGGAAACCACCGACAAAATGGATACTGTCCTGCACCGATTAGACAACGTTGACATAGCTCTGACCACTGTAAAAGAAGACATCACAAGCATACACAACGAACTCGTAGTCTTCATGGACTTAGTCTGTGACCAGCTCGACTACTACGCCCGAAAGTTCGATGAATTGAAGGCACGAAAAGACTAGATATTAGCTTCAGTTTAGTTTAGTTTTTCTACTTTCCGTCCGTTTTCAATTATTTTGATTTTTGCATTGTTAATTTCCTTATGTATTACATTACAATCATTCTAATTTCTTGTTATTTCAATTATATTCTTTATTCATTTATTCTGTTTTTACGTTATACTTTGTTTATTGGCCGATATAATACATTGCCATGTCATTTATACCCCTAAAATTCATTGCAAGAACACCCCCATAGCAAAATTTTGCGTTCTGCAGATTTTGCTGGTGTGACGACCGTCACAGAAGCCTGACGCTCGTCACACGGGTGACGACCGTCACGAGCCCAAAACTGTTATCTGCTATAACAGGGGTTGCATTTTCTCTCCCACTCACATCCTTTCAACTCCCAATCATCACAAACTCACACCCCACTTCCAATTTTCGTTTTCCCCACCTTGCTCCATATATTCCAACTCCCATTTCAACTTCCTAATCCACTTCTGTAACATTTTTCACTCCACAGAACCAACTCAATCCACATTTCCTCAGCATCCTCCAACAATGGCGAGAAATAACGAAACCCCAGACCTCAGCAGTATCGTGTTCAGCGACGGCGACTCCGGAAAGAAACAGAGAGTCAACTATATCGCCTTCCATCAACGGTCGCTACAGCCGACCCACTACCCGCATATCCCATCGCTCACGGAGCTCGGCCTCTTTGACAGCGTCACTTAGATGCTCCAAAGAGCCGGCATCTGGAACCTCTGCACAAATCCGCAGCCGATCTACGAACAACTCACCCTCGAGTTCCTCAGTTCGTTCACCTACGTCACTTCCAGCGGCGACCTCAGCCAACACTCTGGTGTCGCATGCTTCCATATGTTCGGCACGAACTATCAACTGAACCAGAACCAGATTGCCGCCATCTTCCAATTCCATCGCGGCGACAATGCTCACCGCCGCCTCACCGAACAGTTCCAGCACGAAGCCTTTGCGCTCTGGTACCAGTTAACCAGAATCAATGCCGATGGCTGGGATTCTCTGCATGCAACGCACATCCACAACCCGACCATCCGGTATTTCCACCGAGCACTGAGCAACACCATCTTCGCCCGGGATAGCAACCATAAGGTGAACTCGAAAGAGCTCTTCTTTCTCCGCTGTGTCTTCAACAACGAGCTCATCAACGTCGCTCCGTTCCTCCTGGCCCACATTCAGGCCAACTGTAACCGTGGCTCTAAGCCATTTTACTTTGGCGGGATTGTTACTGCCATTGCACTCGGGCTGAACCTCGGCGACCGCCTCCAGCATCTCCATGCCATTCCCTCGGTGTTCCTCGACACCGACCACTGCAGAGCTTCTCACCTCATCCGTTCCAGGGCCGATGGCAAGTACCACCCGGTCGTGCGTGGCAAAACCGTCAGAAGTATCATCCTACCATCACGCACCTGGATGCATCCACAGGATCGTGCCAACTGGCTATTTGACCTCAATGCCCTGCTGCTGCCGCTGCTCCAACTCAGACCCACACCCAAGGTTCTGATGACGAAATCCAAGATGAGTTTGACAGACCTGAGCAACCGGAGGCATCACAACCACTTCCTTCTGAGGGCACATCCTACCTCCGCCGCCGCCATCGTCCAGAGCCCGACTACTCTGAAGAAGACCTACGCCGATCCCTCGACCAGCAGGCCCAGATACTCGCTATGATGCAGCAGCAGAATCAGCGAGCAGAGCAATTCGAAGCTTGGCATCAGACCCAAATGCAACAACTCTAAACCGGCCAGGAAACCATTACTGAGAACTTGGCGAGTCTTACCTTGCAGTTCGAAGGACTCCGCGACTATGTCTATCATACCGGAGCACTGGACTTTGAGGCCCGAGCCGACCAAGTTAGAGCCAGAGAACGCGAGAGAGAACGTGATCGAGGCAGAGGTCGTGATTAGTTATTGTTTTCCTTATTTGTTTACTATATTTTCAGTTTCTTTGTATTTTCATTTACCTTGTATTTCCCTCTCACATTCTTTTAAATCAGTGGGGACACTGATTGAGATAGTGTGGGAGCGGAGCGTTTATTTCCCATTCCCTTGTACTTTTAATTTCGTAATTTCAATTCAAACATTTTCACGTTTTAGCAAATAAAAGCTCTTTTATATATCTTCTTCCGTTACGCAAACATCCCCGCTTTATTCGACATAAACAAAAAAAATTTCGTTCGTTCCTCGAGATCAGAAGCATCACGAGAATGTGCCCAAGTTCAAACCAAGTTTTGAAACTCTGAGATGACAATTCTAACAAAACCAGTACCGTCCTGACACCTTAGATCTCCGGTTTATGCGAGTCGGTTTCACTACCTACGTGTACCAAAGTCTCAAGTTTCTACGCAAACTCAGCCCCAAGTAGTTTATACTAGCAGTCAGCACCATCCTAAAACACTTCTAAGCGAGCGACCAATGCAAATAAGTGTATGATCTCCAAAAAGATGAAAAATCATGAAAAGAAAGCCATTTAGCCCAAATATAAAGCCGTGTTCCCTCTAAGTTAGGTGTTCCTCACCCGAGCATTTAGCCCAACGGTACGAAAACTCATTGAAAAATCAATGGTATAAGTTTATGAGCAATGAAAAAGATCAAAACAGAAAGGAGATCATATTAACTAACAGGTCGACTTGCCATGAAAGTGTATGGACAACGGGCTTAATGTGATTGCGCTAGAACAAACAGGGTGAACTTGACGCGAGAACCTTGACACCAAGCTACAGTAGCATGACTGGGACCGATTTGCATAAGAAGGAGACCTCTGAAGACTTGTAGTCTAGTGTCGTCACCGTACTCGTTTTGTTCCTACTAAGAATCCCGGTTTTTCCCAACTTTGTGAATGAGGAAGCTGCCTCGTGCGTGCCGACTTTTTCCTGTTTTACTTAAGGACAAGCAAAGATTCAAGCTTAGGGGAGTTTGATAACACAAAATCGTATATATATATATATATATTGATGCATAATTCAACTGATGTTTGACGGTTTTCGATCCGATTTCGGGTTCTTTCCATGTTATTTGTCTGATATTTTGCAGGTATTTGATAATCATGTCTAAACAAAGCAATATGAAGAAAAGAAGCAATTACAGATGAAATATGGACGAAAACCATATGAAAACAACATGAAAAACGCAGAATGCATATTTTGCTGCTATGACGACCGTCACACCTCCATGACGACCGTCACACAGGTGACGACCGTCACACACCGTGACGATCGTCATGCAGGCAAAAACGCACTACTTCAAATGAACGTGCAAAATGCAGTTCCAAGTCCCAAATAATGGACCACTACTCCCTGATATTTCTGCCTCCAAGTCCACCTTCTTCAAATTACAACCGTTAGAATTCTATTTCTATAAAAGGGGAAGGAGGGGAGCTGAGAAAGGGAGCCGCATTCAGACAACGAAGTGCTGCCAATTTATCTTCAGAGCAACCTTTCCATTTTTTCTATTCTTATTTGTTTCTCTTTTCTTTCTCTGCATTATTTGATAATTTGTAATTCCCATTTCCTTTGTACGATTAATTGGTACAAAGACCAAAATCCTGCCAACATTTGTGGAGGATCTGCCCAAAGGCCAATTGGAATATTTACAGGTTTTAAATTTTAATCGTAATTTCAGTTTTCACTATGATGCATGTTATTATTCACTATTTTTATTTATGTTTTACCTTTCCCAAATCCATGTCTAGCTAAATCAGAGTAATCGATATGTAATAATAATTCAGACGGGATTTGATAATAACCGGTTGAAAACTTTCTTTTTCAAATGTTGTTTATGGTCTGAGTGTTTAAATTTATTTACTGAATAAATGTTCATCGCGAAAGCGAGAACTTATTTAAAAGTAGTTTTGCCACGACAGTGGGAAATTAATTAAGGTACGAACCAACAAGCGACAGCTGCGGTAAGACCAGATAGTAAACACTAGTCATTTGTTTTAATAACAGCGAAAGCACTTTAAAATGAATTAGAACTCAGAGATTTCCAAAAAATAGTTTTAACCCCGAATGGGACACGAAAGCATACATCCGGCCCTTAGAATTATGACTAGCGTCAACAACCATCGTGAGACGAAAGTCTTCAGATCACTATTTTCTGCTTAAGTAAATTCTGAAAAATATTTCATACACCGGTAACTTGTCAAATCCCCGAAGAACATAATTACTGCATATCGATTCACGTAATTATAATTCAAGTAACGTTTTTAATTCCCCTTAGTGACAGAAATTAATTCCTTAAATATTATCTACCTAGCTAAACATAGCAACTCCCGAGAACACTAGTTTGATTATGAGTCCCTGTGGGATCGATATCTTTTATTACTACGCGATAGACTGTGCACTTGCAGTTAAGTTGTATTAGACATAGAAAGTCGCGATCAAACTCCCCTCTCCAGAGGCACTTTGTGCAGGCTCCATGTGGCACTTTGTGTCAGCCGCCCCGAGGATTGGTTCGCGGATAGAGAATTCGGTCTTCTCGAAGGACCCGACCTAATCGACGAACCAATCCGACCAACCAGCCGCTGGGAATACTTCGCCAGAGCCATGGTCATCTCAGATGGAGCCACGAGGAGACTGTCCATAGGATCCGTGAAGAGAAAATTTGACGAGCTTATCGCAAACAACTCCGGAAAAATGAGCACGCTCGAAAAATTCCAAGGTCGATCCAATCCGATCACATTCTACCTCGAGGAACTCCCCGGGGGATCACCCAACTCCAACATTCCCCTGCTCATACGTGCGCGGATGGCGAACTTCGACGTCAGGCGCCTCCTCGTCGACGGTGGAAGCTCGGTTGACATCATGTACACACACCTGTTCACAACTCTCCAACTCGACGAATCCAACCTTTCCCCCTACGTAGGCTCCGACCTTCAGGGGTTCAACGGGACGACGACGAGACCTTGGGGGTACGTGGAGCTGAAAGTCACCTTCGGAGAAGAGGAAATAGCCACGGAAATCAGCATCCGCTTCTTAGTCATCGAGTGCCCGTCCCTCTACAACTGCATCTTGGGCAGAACAACGATAGCGGAACTCACCGCGGTACCCTCCACCGTCCACCTGAAGATGAAATACTACACAAAATGGGGGGCCATGGTGACCCTTAACAGAGACATCGAGGCCGCCCGAAGGTGTTTTGAGGCTGCGCTGAAAGGTTTAGACTTCATCGCTCCAACGACCAAGAGGACAACTCCAATCGTAGCACCAAAGGGCAAACCAACGAAGCTAGTCGGATACGTGGAACTCGACAGTCGCTTAACCAAGGAGCACGACCCCGAAACAAAGACCAGCGAGGTCAACGGGCAGCCCCCCCACCCAGCGCTCCCCATCCCGGACAGAGAATTTGAAATCATCCTACTCGGGGAAGACACGAGCAGAACCGTGAAGATCGGCGCCGGACTCCCAGACCTCGCGAAAAGACAGCTCCAAGCCTGCCTCCGCGAGAACGCCGACCTCTTCGCCTGGAGCGCCGCGGAAATGCCCGGACTCGACCCCGAGGTCGCCTGCCACCAGCTATCCATCAGCCTGACCGTGAAGGCCGTTGTGCAACGTCGGCGTCGCCAATCCCCCGAAAAATCGGCAGCAGCCGAAAAAGCTGTAAAAGACCTCCTAGAGGCAAAATTGATTTTGGAAGCCCGGTATTCAACCTAGCTGTCCAATGTTGTACTCGTTAAAAAGAATAATGGAAAATGGCGCATGTGTGTTGACTATACTAATCTCAATCGGGCATGTCCTAAGGACGCATACCCCCTCCCCAACATCGACAAGCTCGTCGACAACTCCGCGGGCTTCAGGCTCCTGTCCTTCATGGACGCATACTCGGGGTACAATCAGATCCCGATGGCCGAGCACGATAAACAGAGCACGACCTTCATGACGGCGTCGGACAACTACTACTACAACGTAATGCCCTTCGGCCTCAAAAACGCTGGGGCCACGTACCAACAGATGATGAACAGGGTCTTCCACGACGAAATCAGCGACATGCTCGAAGTATACATGGACGACATGATCGTCAAATCTTGCACGGAGGACGACCACACGACACACCTCAAGAAGGTCTTCGAGACTGCAAGGACGTGCCGAATGCACTTCAACCCGGAGAAATGCACCTTCGGTGTCCGCGCCGGTAAGTTCCTCGGCTACTACTTGACCGAACGGGGGATCGAAACCAATCCGGACAAATGCCACGCCTTCTCAAATATCACCACGCCCACCACGAAAAAGTCCATCCAATCCCTCAACGGCGTGCTCGCCTCCCTTTCCCGGTTCATTGCCAAGTTCGCCCAGCACGCCCTCCCCTTCTTCAAACTGCTCAGGAAGGAGACCAAATTCGAATGGACGGACGAATGCGAGCAAGCCCTCTGCCACCTCAAACGCGTCTTGTCCGAACCACCAGTGCTGACACGTCCCGTGACGGGCGAAACCCTATACCTATATCTGACTATGGCTAACGAAGCCGTCAGCGCCGTCCTCGTCAGCAAAGTTGGGGAGGGCCAAAAGCTCATCTACTTTACTAGCAAAGCCCTCTACGGCCCCGAAATCCGATACCAGCTGATCGAGAAGGTCGCCCTAGCCCTCATCACAGCAGCACGCCGGCTCCGACATTATTTTCTCGCACACGCCATCGTGCTCCGCACTGATCAGCCCATCCGCCAGTTCCTCGGTCGTCCCGACATGGCCGGACGCATGCTGAAATGGTCACTAGAACTCTCTGAGTTCGACATCACCTACGAGGGCCGGTACGCCATCAAAGCTCAAGCCTTGGCAGACTTCGTTGCCGAGATGACCCTGCCACCCGATCCCACCACCAGGAGCCACATCTGGACCATTTTCGTGGACGGCTCCTCCAACTCCACGGGAAGCGGAGCCGACATCGTCCTCGACAACGACGAAGACACCCTCATCGAAGTCTCCCTCATGCTGGCCTTCCCGACGACTAACAACCAAGCCGAATACGAAGCATTTCTGGCCGGCCTTCGCTTGGCATCTGACCTCAGAGCCAGAGACATCCGAATCTACACAGATTCCCAACTAGTCACTTCGCAAGTACGAGGGGAATATCAAGCGAAGAACGACAACCTCGCCGAGTACTTAGCACTCATCACCGAAAAACTGCGAGGTTTTGACACAGTAGAGATTCAGCACGTCCCGCGCGAGCAGAACACCCGCGCCGACATCCTCTCCAAGTTGGCAAGCACCAAAAAGCGAAGCGGCCACAAGTCGATCATCCAAGAAGTCTTGTCGCAACCAAGTACCAGCGCGACCACTACCCTCCTCGACATCAACGCCGTCGGGGATACTGACTGCTGGATGACCCCACTCCACGCCTACCTCAACACTGGCCACCTTCCGGCCAACCCCAATGAAGCTAGCGCAACCAGACGACGAGCCTGCTCGTACGTTCACCTCAAAGGAAGGCTGTATCGTCGAGGCTTCGCGATCCCAATCCTCAAATGCATAGATAAGTCCCAGAGCGCAGCCGTCCTAGAGGAAATCCACGAAGGCATCAACGCGTAACACCTTGGAGGAAGATCCCTAGCACGAAAGGCTCTACGAGCAGGCTACTACTGGCCCTCGATGCAATCGGACGCGAAGGAACACGTCAAACGATGTGACAAATGCCAACGACACGGTGACATGCACCTCGCCCCCCCAGCCGAACTCACATCCCTCTCCTCCCAGTGGTCGTTCGCCTGGTGGGGGCTGGACATCCTCAGACCCTTCACCCTAGGATCCTACTAAAACAAGTACCTCATCATGGGCGTCGACTACTTCACCAAATGGATCGAAGCCGAAGCTCTAGCCAAAATCACGGCCCACAACATACTCCGATTCTACAAATGAAACATCCTCGCCAGATTCGGGGTCCCACTCGCCATCGTCACCGACAATGGCACACAATTCACGGACAAAAACTTTCACGACTTCGTCACCAAGCTCGGAACCAAACACCACTTCACCTCGGTCGAGCACCCTCAGACAAACGGCCAGGCAGAATCCGCGAAAAGGGTCATACTCAGGGGACTCAAACGACGACTCGGTGACGCAAAACGAGCATGGGTCGAAGAGCTCCACAGCGTCCTCTAGGCGTACCGCACCACCCCCCACTCAACCACGGGGGAAACCCCATTTCGCCTCACGTATGGAACCGAGGCCGTGATACCTGTCGAAATACGCGAACCATCCAGACGAACGGAAGCTCCCCTGAACACCGACGACAACGACGGCGCCCTACGAGAAGAGCTCAACCTCGTCGAGGAAATCCGTTCAGGGGCAGCCCTCCGAGAAGCCCGGCTGAAACAACAAGTAGCACTTCGCCACAACAGCAAAGTCCTAAAACGCGATTTTCAAAATGGCGACTTAGTTCTGCGCAGAAACCAGAAAGACTCCCACGAGGGAAAATTGGCTGCGAATTGGGAAGGCTCCTACCGTGTCCGTGACAAGACGGAGCACGGGGCCTATTACCTCGAAAACCTGCACGGTGAACGACTAGCTCGACCATGGAACGCCGCGAAACTTAAGCGGTACTACAGTTAAAACACTGCCCGCGACGACCCCTCGTCCCGGCCACTAGGGGGCAACATGGTACCACCGCACTCCCACGCGTCCACTAGCGACCAGAGAAAAGCAAGCCCTGCCTCTTGTGTGCGCGGGCAGATGGCCTCGCTCGGTGGGGAACACCTCGACCGAGACTTCCCACCGCCGTTCCAAAATCGGCAAGACACCCAGCTCACGATGGGACGTCCACGCTGTTGCACCCCAAAATTTGACCAACTACTCATTGCAATTTGGCTCATGTTTCGACTCATTTCATTTCGCATTTGCATACCGCGTACATTGCATTTTTTCCAGTCAGATTGGTTTATCGGGATCACAGCCATCTGATAGCATTTCAGACCAATACAAGGACGTATTTGGAGAATCGGTGCTCGTCCCGGTGTTTTCAGCTCTCGCTGTTGTTTTTGAGGACCTCTCGGTGTCCGAATTTTTATCGTTTATTTCGATATAGTTTGCTAATCGATTTAATCGGCTTTCTCGGTAGTTTTAAGTTTTTTCCTTACTTTCTAGAATTTTTAATAGGTTTATTTCATTTTTCTAGGTATTTTAGATAGCTTTAATCATTTTAAATAGGTTTAAATCTTTTTTTAGGTATTAAGTAGAATTTTTAAATGATTTTAGGATATTTCTTTTAATAGGAGTTAATAGAGTTTCTATTTTATTAGTATAGAAATTAATAGTTTTCTTCTATTTTTGTTTAGATATTAAATAGAGTTGTAATTGATTTTAATAGAGTATTCTTTTAATAGGTATTTTTGCTTTAATAGAAATTAATAGTTGTCATCTATTTTTGTTTAGATATTATTAGAGTTTTTCTATTTTTATTAGTTTAGAGATTAGTGGAATTATTAGAGATCATTAGAGTTTTATTAGTATAAAGGTTTTTCATTAGTTTAGTGATTAATATAGATTTTTTAGGTTAGTCCTCTTTTTAGATTTAATTAGGATTAGTTAGATTAATTAGGTCTTAACCATTTGTTTAGGTGTTAATTAGGATTTAATTAGATTTAGTTAGATTTTAATTAGAGTTTATTAGTTCTAAGTATATTTAATTACCGTTTTAATTGTCATTTAGATTTAATTGTAGTTTTAAGTTTCTGTTTAGTTAATTCAGTATTAATTAGTTTAATCATTAGAGTTAATTAGGCAGTTTTAATATTCATTTAGTCCTTAATCAGAGTATTTAGGTTTTATTCAGCCATTTTCGTTGGGCCCATTCTAACCAGTCCCAAATCCCCTGCCATGTGTCACTCTATAAAGCAGGCCACGTTTTCCACTTCAGTTTCCCAGTTTTTCGCCACGTTACGCACCCAGTTCACGCCACGTTTTTTCACTTCATCTCTCCAGCCTCCACGTTTCTCCTCCACCATTCACCACATCACCCTCTCTCACTGCCACTCAGCCTAACACGTGCTACTCCCTCACGCTCCACCATCGCCACGCGTCTCGCTCACGCCCTCCCCCTGCATGCAGCCATGCCACGCGTCCCCTCGCCGGATGCATGGTCGCCGGCCATGCAACAACCATCGGCCGTCACCGTAACCGCCTCCGATCACTCTAACGGTCACCGGAAAAATCAAAGTCACCAGAAAATTCATCGTGTTCATGATTCCTTCCCAGAACTCCATCAAGATCTTCTCATCCTCAAGATCTTCACCGAGATCGTTCATGAGCTGCATGCGATTTTCCAGTTCCGCCATGAACATGCTTCAAGATCTTCGTTCAGAAACAAATCGATGTCTTGCAAAATTTCCCAGAAAACTATCATCAAACATCATCATCATCATCGTTCTTCATAGTTCGTGAACATCACCGGTGACTCCCCAGAAACGCAAGAACATGCATCAAGATCTTCATCCACAACCTTCGCCAATCTCCAGAAATTGAAGGATCCTCAACCACATTCTTGATTCCAGAAGATCTCGAAGTGTGTTGTTCATCCAAGAATCACCAAGATCCACCCGTTCCCAGCAACTTCATCAACAGATCTCATCAACAAAGTTCGGGATCTTCATCATCGCTCATCTCCATAAATTTGAAGTTCGGGATCTCGAATGGTAATGTTAATAAAGTGACTATGCATTTTTCTGAATTAATCATGTCGTTGTCACTCATTTACTGTATTGCACTGACACTTGCATTTTATTCACTCCACTTTATCACTATGATTAGCAATGAGTGGAGGGAGGATGATGAAACTGAATACTCATAACCGATGATCGTATTGCTTTCAGATAAAACCTTGCCGATGACGTACAAGGCATTGTTTCAAATCCCCTAAACACCGGAGAGATAAGGAAGAGAATCCCTTGTTAACCACTTCGAGCTGAGAAGTAGGAGTTTCTTTCAAATTTTTAAACCCTCGCATCTTAACCCGGGGCAGGGTAGTTGTCAGTTAGCTTGATCAAGCGTTCAAGTCTTATAAAGGAGTGTTGTCTTTCGAGGACCAATCACATCGTATTCCTCCCCAGAGGTCGTACCTCGTCAACCACAATGGTTAAACCTCACCAATCAGGAGTGAGACAGTTATAAACCTCTCGGCAGTTCATCCGCTCAGGTTTAAGGCAATTAGATAGGGGCATCTATCATACCCCAAATTTGTCCTACTTCGATATTTAATGAATGTCTTACTACTTCATGACTTCTGGCCACGACTCTCCAAGATTTCTCTTTAAATAAATTGCTTGTATGCATATTTAACTCAAGTTATCCAAAGGTACTTCATACAGTCGATTTAGCCTCAGACTTTGTTCGAGTTGATTGCAAACATCGAGCTATACTTGGATTCTAAATCAGTTTGTGACGAACTTAGATTTAGCTTGCCAATTCCAAAACATAATTGAATTAGAAAGTCAGTTTGTGACAAACTTAGATTTAGCTAGCAAACTCCAAGTCATTGGTTTGTGACAAACTTAAATTTGACTTACGAATTTCAGGTCATAATTAGGCTTTGGATGCAATCATCCCAAAATATTTCGATTCATCTCAAAGGCTTATGGTATAATGCATCAGTTCATAACCATACAAGCTATATTTGAGGAATGGACCGCCTATATTGTACAAATCCATTAGCTTCAAGGTCAATCTCATCAACATGGGATATTTTGGATGTTTAAAACAAGAAGTTGTTGGTGTTTCGAGCTATGATGCCTGTAGGCAGAAATGAATGTTTGATTTCCTAGCTAAGTCAAAGAAAGGCATTTACAATGAGTATTTGGTTTGGTGATGGGCCGTGTGGTTAAAGTTATTTCACAAGCAATTGCAAACTTTACCTCATGACTTTGCATGTTATCTTAAAGTGGCAACTTCATAAATCCATTACGTTTCAAATCATAACTTGTGATTAAATGGTTTTGAAAAAGTGAGAGACACAGAAGCTTGTATGCCAAGTTGGACAAAAGAGAGGACACTTCACCAGGGAAGAGGATGACAATGAACAGCCAAAGAAGAGGGTCCGAATGGGAACGCCAGCAACATAGTGGATTAGTGTTTACAATGCTCGGATACCAATGAAACAAAGGTATCATTACAATGTGGCCGATGAGCGGCTCTCCCAACATATTGAAAAAGGGAATGAAGATGGTTTGTTTATCAGTAGCGTGGCTTCTTGTGCTAGTCTTTGGGCTCTTATTATGGATGTTGGCATTGGTTTCACAACACAAGTTTATGAACTGTCTTCCAGTTTTCGTCACAAGGAATGGATTATGGAGCAGTGGGATAATAATTACTACATCAGTGCCATAGCTGGAGCTTGTAATGGGTCCTCATTGGTTGTAATGTCAAAAGGGACCCAATACATGCAACAATCCTATAAAGTCAGCGACTCATTTCCATTTAAGTGGATCAACAAAAAAGGAAAGAAGGATTTTTCGTCACTGCTATGGCCACTGCCGGCACTAGATGGGCAATTGTTATGTCTCGTGGAGTTGGATTTTCAGACCAGGTTGTGGAACTTGATTTCCTGTACCCTAGTGAAGGTATTCATCGAAGGGGGGGAAAACAATTACCGCATCACCGCAACTGCTGCGACGCCTGATCAAGCTGCTTTTATTTTAAGTGTCCCTAGAAGAAAACCAACTGATGAAACACAAGAAATGCTTCGCACGTCTGATTTTCCAAGTACTCATGTTAAAGAAAAAATGGGCAAAGAACCTCTATATTACTTCTATTAGTTATGAGAGAACAGTTTCATAAATGGCTAATGTTTTTTGAGGTTCCAGCTGACATCATTTTGACTTATTGCAAGATCCTGCTTGCCCACACATCTTTCAGTTGGGAACTGAAGACCCTCCACGATAAATTTCCTGAACAATGCAGTTCACCGTTGATGTATGCAGTATGCTACACCTTTCTTTTTTGGTCGCCATCACATATTATATCATACAAAACCTATGCACTGTATTTCAATGTTGTGAAAAATGAGTTGTGAGCAAAATTAGATCCTGTGTCAATTGGGACAACTTTTTTATTTATGAACTTTGTACAGATCTAAACAGTAATTATTATGTTGAAAGGCATTAGATACAGGTTATATTTTGTTTGATAATGGTATTTTGCAAATACAACTATAATTTTCCAGCGAGAACGGGACTCCCTTATCTTCATGGAATCTTCAATATCGTGTGATCATGTAAACCTACAAAATAAATCAAGAATGATTAAGAGATTGGTCTTCTAAGCAAATTACATAGAGATCAGTTTCAGTGGACTTTGCTCATACGTGTCGTATGTCGAAACTTTCAAAAGCATATACAAAATGTTATGAAAGGAAACTAGCGGATCAAATATCACCAAAGAGAAGGTCATAAGAAGACGTGCTTACCCTGGTTGATGGTTACTTTCGTCAATCCGTCAAAACCGGCAGCATGACTTTGTCACAACCTATGGACGAATTTGCAGAAGTTTTGTGCTTAAGTTATCACCGCGATTCAACAATGGCGCCCTGCATCATTCTAACATCATCAAGAGTCTCCATGTTCAAATGGTTGTAGTCTTCATCTCCAAGTTGCCTCGAAGTCTCCCTAATCCAAATAATCACCAAGACCTCTTCAAGAAAGCTCACACTCCAAGGTACATGAAACAAGAACAAGTATGTCATTAGAAATAAGATGTGAGCATATACCAAGTAAAATGCCACAACCAAACAGTGCGGTTAATGATCAAATAGTCGGCTGCAAACTTTGTTCCAAGTGGTTTACAAGTTTAAGGCTCTAGTGTTGTGGAATGCTTATTTAATCAGCCTCAGAAGTCTATCCCTGCCAGTTCAAAAGTTCCAAAGACGCTTCCAAGGGAAAAATTCCAGTCACAAGTGATGCAAATATATCCCCACCCGAGGTTACTCAGGTTCCACCTAGCAATGCAGAGACTATATCTACTTGTTACACCGTGATTTCAAACAAAGGAGTTATGGTTAGCCTTGCAAAGCAAATGGCTTAGATAGAGAGTAGTCACTGCATTTCACCTGTTAAACCAAATTCAGATAAGGCAATTAAGAGGTAACATGTAAGAAGCAGGTTAAACTCTGATTCCTCTGACATGCCTAAAAGGTTGGATTCTGACAAATCATTGCCTAATGAGATTTTTATGATAGAGCCAAACAATGAAGTACAAATTATATTATATTGATTTCCCTAACTTTGATGCCCTTACCACGAGCTTTCCATTTGTTAAATGATCTAGATTTTTCTTGTGAGGGTCTTGATTTTTCATGTGAGCCAACACCAAGTCATAATCAAGATTAAATCTGAACAACCATTAACTTTGGCAGAAGATCTATCTGAGAAAAAGATGAACATATAAGGTGCTGATTCTCTGACTGCAACTGTATCTGTCACAGGAAACATAACAATTATAAGCCCAGAGAAAAAAAAACACCAGAATTGCTTAGATCAAGAGAATCATTGAAGTGGGGGTTTGGAGAATGACTCAGTTTGATTTGCTAAATATGTTTGCTGATCATTTCTTTTTGGGACAGCCATTATTTCATGCTGCCATATTCTTCATCGTCACAGCCCGTCACAATTCTTTATGCAAAGTTCTGCTACAGTCCTACTCAATGCGCATTTTTCACCTACAATCAGTTTCCAAAGAGCTTCATCAGTCTTCGAATGTTGTTATTTTTTCCGCACCGTACCAAGACAGTCTCAGAGTTACACCAATTCTCCAACGTCTTCTTCGATCAACCGGCGACAGCTTCATCCTCCAACTGACAGTCGATGTATGTACCTTGCATTCAACAAAATAGGCTGCAGTCAGTTCACAATGCAATACAGTGCAGAAGTTATAAACTATAAAACAACAGGCAACTATTATCATTATTATCAAGAAAGGATTGAGAACATATACAATATTTTCAACAGCACATGTTAGAGAGGAAAATGCATGCAGAGTTGAATGTTCTTACTCGGATTGAGAACCTTTGTATTGAAGGTGGATGTTCTTGGATAATTTAAAGGGTTGTAGCATGTCCAAACAGAGTTGAAGTGCCCAGCCAAGGGTATGTTTCACTTGTTAGTTCTCAAGTCTGTCAAATACGAACAACAACAAAAATTAAGAAGGTGCAAAAATGACAGCAGCAAGTGCAAAAAGAAAGAAGAATACGGCAGCAGCAGCAAAAATGAAGATGAGTAAATTAATGACAGCAACATAAAGGGAAGGACAATATAGGAAATATTCTGGTGTGCTATTCCACTGTCATAGCTTTCTCCAATCTTCCAAACCCATACTAAAACCTGTCACAAATAAACCGCCGCGATAACAACTTATGGTAATCACAGGAGACAACTCCGCAATAGTAGTAGCAGCTACGTGACTCCCAGTTCTCACCTCATAATTACATCGCTCAACCACAGTGTATTTGCTTTTGTTCACAACCGGTGCATCACTTAACTGGAGCTAAGAACATACCAGCTGACCTTCAAAAAAATCCTCCTTTATCAAGAGCAACACACCTGCAGAAACAAGTAGATACAGTTCGTTACGGCTATGAATAAAACAACACCGTTATTGATCGTCTTCGGAAGCATTGAGTTGTACCTAGCAAGTTGAATCAAAACCGGAATAGCATCAGATTTAACTACAAGTATTAATACCGACACAAGCACAATGTCAACAGTATTGGAAAGCCAGTTTTATCAAACAAGCAACATAGAGATTCTCATATCTGAACTTACTCCAGCTATTGAATGTTGTTGGAACCTTCATCATCAGATAAGTAGAAAACATGCGGTTGTAACAATACTTGGCAATACTGAACAAGATGGTGGGAAGTTTGTCGGACTGGAAGCTGATACATTCTCACTATACTCACAAACCCCTTTGCTACAGCTGAGAGACATCGTCTTCTCCACTGCTGCTGATCTGAGACGAACCACACCAAAACCGGTGATTGCAGCGTCGAAAGTAAGTTCTAGATCCACATCCCCTTTCTCTAGAAGATCAAGCTCTCCTCGTTCAGCTACACCTATTCCAACAATGTCAGGATTTTTGTTCTCCAAAAATACTGCTGATAGTTTGAAGAAAACAAACGAACTTTTAAATCAAGAAGTGCAGAAGTTACGTTCTCAGGTTGAGATCCTGAAACAAAGATGTAAACTGCAAGAATTAGAGCTTCAAAGGTCAAAAAAAAAACTCAAGAAGCCATGGCACTTGCTAATGAGGAGTCTACTAAAACAAAAGCCGCAAAAGAAGTTATGAAGTCAGTTACATCACAGATACAAATGGATCACACTCTTCCTTGCATCTTTGTCAGTGTAGCATGTTCTCCCGCAAATACTTCCAATCTCATTTATCCATCTCCAAAACCTGTGGAAAAAGAAGATAGACAATATTTGGTTAAGTCATAGCAGTACATACATGAGTTAATGAAACATAAAAAAAAAGGGATCACATAACCACATCGCCAAGCATAAATGACAAAGAGAAATGGCCATGCCTGCTGTGAGTGAGTTATCTCAAGTTGCAACAAAATCTTCACGCCGTAGTGCATTTGCATAAACAACTATGTGCAAAACTGATCACGACGCAGCCACAACGAATGTTGTTAAGTGTGACCCTTACAACTTCACGCATCCAACAAAACAAGATTGCACTTAGTTCACAATGCGGATACGACGAGATAACTACATAGAAAGCAACAAGGAAAAAACAAGGCAAGAAACATTTCACGCATGGTTTTCAAAGATGAACATATACTTCAAAATCAAGCAGGAAACAAAACAGGATGCGATTAGTTCATAAAATAACGATATTACTAACATTGTTAATATGTTTACCATCATACCGTGCATTGAGACGATGAGAGAAAAAGAGAAGGAATCCTCGCAAAGCGGGATCTACAACAAGTGGTTTTCTGGTTCTTATGAATCCTCCTTCTCCATATGGCTCAAAAGGGGCAGTTCTGTGTGGAATCTGCTACCATGGGAGGAGTTACAGGCTTAAGGGCTCCATCAATGATGTAAAGTATATGAAATACTTTCTGATTAAGGAGTTTGGGTTTCCAAGTGACTCCATTCTCATGCTCACAGGTCCTACCACCTTTCTCATACTTTATAAGAACAGTGTGTTCTCTTTGTCTGTGTTTTTAATGAACCAGATGATAAGGAGGAGAGAAATCCACTGAAAATCCCAACAAAATATAACATTCAAATGGATTTAAGGTGGCTGATTGAGGGTAGCAAATCAGGGGACTCACATGGTGTTCCATTACTCAGGACATGGCACACAGGAAGTCAACATGAATGAGATTGATCATAGCTATAGGTATAATAATGCAATTAGTTCTGTTGATCATGAGCTCAGGGGGAAGATACTGACCATTCCTTCAGCCACCGAGACGCATAATTTAAGTGTAAAGAGAAATGAAGAAAATGGGACCCATCATTCAAGGTTAAACACTGCCTCTTCAAGCCTGAAAATAACCAGGCATGCTGATGTTGATGGGAAAACACCTGTTTTGGAGGTTGACCTTAATGACTGTCAAGTCATCGAGAATGTTCTCGTTGTAAGTTACATTAATGGGAACAAAAGTCAGCCTGATTTCCCAGCACTCCCTGACTCAGCCATTTTTGCTTGCAAAATACCCTGCCGCATGTGGTTGTTACACTACAACTTCCGAATTAGAGCAAGGGTCATCTGCTTTCAAAACAGGAGAAGTCACCAAAAACGAATTAATTGCATGGTTCTTTAGCCCAGCTTTCATCATATAAATCTTCACCAAATCAAACCAATGCACATGAAAACAAGTTGAAGCAAGGAATATCATAAGCATTCAAATCATTCATTCTTACACAAAGAGCACCAACTCAATTGTAAAAAAGGGCTATTAAAGTTAAGCTTACAAAGTCTGAGCTGATGTTGTTTCCAGTTTATGGGTTCTGTCGATACCGAACACGAGTGTTGGATTGAGCTGATAAATTTGATGAAGTCAAGCCTGTGCAAAATAGAGTAAAATATCGTGGCTCAAATTGAATCACCCAGGTCTCCTTTACCATACCACAGATACAATACGAGGGAATATTCAACACCAGTTTGTCATAACAAATGATTTGCTTGGGGCTTTGCTCGCCTGCAGCCAGATCCCTGTAATTGGACCAATTCCTAAACAAGTTATTTATCGTCTCGTTCTTACAAAAAGGTTACAGAACAGCTGTAGAAATATGAATAATAATCAAAGTCAGCAAAAAAAATGTTGTAAAAGAACATGACAGTTATAACAGAATGTGGCAGCAAGAACAAAAAACATTGAGTCAAAAAAAGAGTCCCACGTCAGCAAATGGATAAGCAGTAGAAGAAGCATTTTCACACAGTAGAAAGTAGGGTAAAAAAGCAATTTTTTTTAATTCACTACAGACAAATGCAGAGGTCACTATCAAGTCTCAGAAGAGCAGAAATCATGGTATTGCCTCCTAACAGAATCGTACTACCCAAATGCTCCTCACTGTCCTATCTCACACGGATCAAGCACTCCCTTCAGCAAAATTCAAATTCTCACACGTATCAAGAAAAAACCTAAAACTCTCCTATAAATATGGTTCTGTTCATTGGTAAAAAAAAAAAACCTAAGTTCACCTTGCCAAAATCCATCCCTAAGCATAAAGCTTGAGATCCTGAAGAACTTCTTAGAGCCTCACACTGAGACTCTAAGGTAATAAGCTCAGCCATATTTCTACGCACCCATAATCTAGCAGTATAAGGAGAAGAAGAGAAAATAAAAGTGAATCAAACGAGCAGTAAAGCTAACCAGTAAAAGGAGTATTCACCTGAGGTAAACGTGACAAACTCTTGTAATCTTCATTGTAGGAACATATAGGCTTGGAAATCATCTGTGTTTGCTGTTTTGTTTACTTGGTTGATGTTCATTTCGTTTTGTTTACGACTCGAAGCTGTGCGAAAACATGGTCCCCGATTCTAATCTAAGAACTCATAATGAAATCATGAATTTAATGTAGAGTTTAGGTTCAGATTTGTTGATTTGGGGAGATTTGAGTGGGGATTTAGGGTTTGCGCTCAGGGCAGCGGGATTCGCCTTTAGGGTATCCCGCTTCGGGGCATTTGCGCCGCCGGAGGAGATGATTGTGTCGTCGCCGGTCGCTGCATCTCTCCAGCGTTGTGGTTCGATTTTCTAATTGAAAGCAGCACAAGGAGGTTGCGGGAAAGGCTTCGAGAGAGAAGAATGATTAAGGAGGTGCTATCGTGAGGGAGAGATCCCATTTTGAGTTTAGGAAAGGAAAATGAGTCAGATACTGTTAATGCTTCAGGTGTTAGGTTAACTAAGACTTGATAGAACTTAATGGGGTCATTTAGAAACTAATTATATTTAGTTTAAATTATCATGTATATTATTAGTAATATCATTATTTTTTGTATATTTTATTAAATTATTATAACTAATATTTGCTTTGGCATATGAATTTATTTAAATTCTATTTAGGATTTTATTAAATTTATTTCTTATCTTCTTTTTATTAGAATTAAAACATTTTAAGAATAGAATAATAAGAAAAGCTTCTTTTTGAATTTTTGTGAAAGTGGTGGATCCTAAGAGTCTAGCACTCCTTGGATCCTTAAGCGACCGCTCTCGAGGTGCACACCTTGAGTTGTGGTCGCTTCGTCTTTCATCCTTAAAAATATTTAACCTCGTTTAAACCTTCCAAAGGTCGCAAACCCGGATTCGAGCAATACGCACACCCTAGTTTAATCTACACGCTAATATTTTCAAATTATTTTCATAATTAAGTCACGAAAGAATCAAATTCTTGGAGTCATGCATTCCTTGAATTCGAGAATAATTACTATTGAGGCGTGTAACACGGTGGGAGAACTGACTTTAAACAATGTTGCGGATAGCAAGAGTCGCCACCGACTTTTATTTTATCCATAAGGAAAGGTTATAAAAGAACAGGAAAGACCTTAGAGAATATTTTGGGTCCGGGGGGTAGGTTATGAAAAGGGAAGGTGTTAGCACCCTTTTCATCCATGGTTATCCATGGGCTCTTAGGTACTTAAGCTCACTTTTGAATTGTTTTGAAAGTGTAGTGTGTGAATAGAAAATTTTCAGAATAGTTAATAAATAATCCATGTAAGGATGTGTTAAGAACTTGTTTGAAAACTTGTTGAAAATTTGTTTAAGTGTGAAAAAGTTTTGAAGTGAGCAAGTATCTAGGAGTAGCCTACCCTAATGTTTTAAGGTCTTTCTTATTCTTTATCCTTTCCTTAGTAAGACTATCCCTACTATAATGGAGTAGGTAGTCCTTACTTTGGATGTTAAGGGACATGTGAGGGACAATTGGATTTTTGAAGGCCATTGTGGGGTGTAATAAGCAAACTAGAGGGACTATCATCATTTTTCGAAAGGGACTCGATTCGTAAAGGCAACCATAAGGGACTTTGATGATTTTCTTTTTGAGGGACTTGCTTTATACACCCCACTTAACCAATATTCATAGGCAACTTGAGGGATATCCTTAAGAAGTGAGACGGCGATTAAAATCGACTTACGTGTGTGAAATGTTTAATTTAATTATCTTATATTAAAATGATCTAATTTATTTTTTTAAATATCATACATATTAGCACTCCCTAATTACTAACCATAATGATAATAATAATTAAGTAATTACAATTTACATCCAAGAGGCAATTACAAAATTATAATAAATAAAAAAAATAACAAATAAGCAAATAAAATATTAGGGTTAGTAAATAATAAGAAAAATTAAATAAGGTTAGTATAAATATAAAGTTAGTGAAAATAATTAGTTGAAACAATAATAATGAGAAAAATAGACAAAGTTAGAAAAAATAATAAGATAGAAATTTCAAAATAATAATAAGCAACAAAATATGATTAGCAATAATAATTAATTAATAACGTGATTAAACATAAGATTTGATTTTTATTTAGAAACATAAATGATTAAATAATTACTATAATATAAAGTTCTAAATATCATAAGATTTGATTTTTATTTAGAAACATAAATGATTAAATAATTACTATAATATAAAGTTCTAAATATCATAAGATTTGATTTTTATTTAGAAACATAAATGATTAAATAATTACTATAATATAAAGTTCTAAATATAACATAATTATAAATTTCTTAATCATTTACAAAAATTTAATTATCTCTAATTATATATTAACAATTATTAAAAAAAATATTTACACATTATGATGAAAACAAATTTTAACTAATCAATAATCACATTCACCAAAATTTTACATTAAGTATTTATAAGGTTTAATTTTATTTACAAAAATTTACAAGAATTATAATAAATATATACATAGAATCATATAGAAAATTAAAATTAGGTTTTCATATTAATTTGGAAAAAAGATGTTAATGTCATTTATTTTAAAAAAAACAGATTTTTATATTACAACAAATTTTAATAAATTAATGATAACAATAATAATAATAATGATAATAATGATAATAATAATAAATAATGATAATAATAATAATAATAATAATAATAATAATAATAATAATAATAATAATAATAATAATAAAGCAATAATGAATTTTAAATGTGCCAAATAACCCAACAATGTTGCTAACGCAGAAATGCGCTCATCGCAACCAGATCTAAATCGGACGAAACAAAATTTATCGCAAAGAAAAAGAAATTAAGCAAAAATAGTATTATTGCTCACACAAAAATGCGATCATCGCAACCAGATCGAGCTAACACAAATGTCACGCGTCATGCACACAAATGTGCAAACATCGTATCGACATAATTCGATCAAAAATCTTATATATATAAACCCTAACAATTTAAAAATTATATATATATAAACGCAACAGTAATAGATAAAGAAAAAAGAAATAACGGTAATAGATGAAGAAAAAGAAATAACGGTAAAAGATGAAGAAAAAGAAACAACAGTAATAGATGAAGGAAAAGAAATAACGGTAAACGATGAAGAAAAAGAAACAATAGTAATGGATGAAGAAGAAAACTAAATAACGGCCAACGGCACTCACTCCTCTTAGGTTTTTTCCATTCTCTCCCTCTTTTCCAACAAGGCAACACATGTATATATAGGGAACAAATTAGGGTTAACACCAAATTGTCAATAATGTCCCTAAAGCCCATTTTAAAGCCCAAACTAAATAATTAGTTAAGAAAAAATAAAATTTAAATAATTTAAAATAATTAAAATAAACTTAAAATAAAAACTAATAATCCTATTGATTCCTAAAATAAAAAATATTATAAAAAGAACAAAATTTTTTTCAATATTTTTTTATTTTATGATTTTTTGGATATTTTTATGAATAATTTAGAAAAAAGTGAAAAAAATAATATTTTAAAAAATGATTTAATTAAAATACGAAAATAATAATTAAATAATAATAAAAAACTATTTTTGTTATTTTTTTTTAATGAAAGATAGAAAAATTTAGAGTAAAAATAATAAAAACAACAAAAAGTGCCAAAGGTGAGATTCGAACTCTCAACCTCTCACACTCATAACTCCTTACACATGTCCTCCTGCCAATTGTGCCATTTTTACTTTTTAGAAAAAAAAAGTGCATGCCATATGATATTTACCTACAAAAAGTCAAACGACTACACAAATTTGTTAGTAATTGATTAAATGCAATGAAATGCGACGACAAATCTTAGGGCAAAATTTGGGGTATTACAGTTATTATGATAATATTTCTCACCCAACCTCTCTTTGATGTTGGCAAAAAAAATCATGAAGTTTGACTTTGGTTTGACCACAGTTGACCTCAGTTTGACCTTTTAACTGCATTGACTGCTTTTGACTTATCTGATCATCTGACTGAGCAAACTTTTGAGAAAAGTCTTGAAACTTGACATGGGGGTTCTTATACACATATAAGATGTTATGAAGCTCACTTGAAGTCTTGGAAGTCCATTTAGCCTGATTAAAGTCAAAACCCTAGTTTTGGATGCACTGCTTAGGAGGTGCATTGTCTGAGGGAATTGTCAACTCTTCTGACCAATTATGAATTTTGTGAACCTTGTGAACCTTCTTGGAACACAAAGTCTTGTATTGTGAGGGCAAATTTTGGGGTGCAACAGCTGCCCCTGTTCAATTTTCTGAAACCTGAGGGGTTAGATTGGTATATTTGCCAGTCGTAACCTGGAAGGTTGAAGGGGATTGAACACAAAAGCCCAAAAATTTGCACTCACCAGTGCATGGAGTGATATTGATGGTTGGTTGAACATGATTGAGTGGGCTTAAAGATGCCACTAGGGGAAAGTTCTTCAGTAGTATAATGAGAGTTGTCAGGAGTCTGGAGTAATACTGATGTAACAGCATGTCTTCATGAGGATAGAGCGATCAATAATGATAACCCTAAAGCAGTCTTGAAGTGATAAATCGGACCTCAGGAGGATAGAGCAATCAATAGCTCTAAAGCAGTCTTGAAGTAATAATGGCTTCAGGAGGATAGAGCAATCAACAGCTCTAAAGTAGTCTTGAAGTAATGATTTCAGGAGGATAGAGCAATGAATAGCTCTAAAGCAGTCTTGAAATAATAACGTGATATGTCTTCAGGAGGATAGAGCAATCAATAGCTCTAAAGCAGTCTTGAAGTAATGATTTCAGGAGGATAGAGCAATGAATAGCTCTAAAGCAGTCTTGAAATAATAATGTAATTTCAGGAGGATAGAGCAATGAATACTCTAAAGCAGTCTTGAAGTAATGATTTCAGGAGGATAGAGCAATGAATAGCTCTAAAGCAGTCTTGAAATAATAACGTGATATGTCTTCAGGAGGATAGAGCAATCAATAGCTCTAAAGCAGTCTTGAAGTAATGATTTCAGGAGGATAGAGCAATGAATAGCTCTAAAGCAGTCTTGAACTAATAATGTAATTTCAGGAGGATAGAGCAATGAATACTCTAAAGCAGTCTTGAAATAATAATGTAATTTCAGGAGGATAGAGCAATGAATACTCTAAAGCAGTCTTAAAGTAATGATTTCAGGAGGATAGAGCAATGAATAGCTCTAAAGCAGTCTTGAAATAATAACGTGATATGTCTTCAGGAGGATAGAGCAATCAATAGCTCTAAAGCAGTCTTGAAGTAATGATTTCAGGAGGATAGAGCAATGAATAGCTCTAAAGCAGTCTTGAAATAATAATGTAATTTCAGGAGGATAGAGCAATGAATACTCTAAAGCAGTCTTGAAGTAATGATTTCAGGAGGATAGAGCAATGAATAGCTCTAAAGCAGTCTTGAAATAATAACGTGATATGTCTTCAGGAGGATAGAGCAATCAATAGCTCTAAAACAGTCTTGAAGTAATGATTTCAGGAGGATAGAGCAATGAATAGCTCTAAAGCAGTCTTGAAATAATAATGTAATTTCAGGAGGATAGAGCAATGAATACTCTAAAGCAGTCTTGAAGTAATGATTTCAGGAGGATAGAGCAATGAATAGCTCTAAAGCAGTCTTGAAATAATAATGGCTTCAGGAGGATAGAGCAATCAATAGCTCTAAAGCAGTCTTGAAGTAGTAATATGACCTCATGAGGATAGAGCAATGAATAGCTCTAAAGCAGTCTTGAAGTAATAGGATGATTTCAGGAGGATAGAGCAATCAGTAGCTCTAAAGCAGTCTTGAAGTCATGAGAGGCTATCAGGAGGATAAAATAACCCTGAGGTTACAATAAAGCAGTCCCAAAGTAATAAGAAGCTCATCAGGAGGATAAAGTAACCCTGAGGTTACAATAAAGCAGTCCCAAAGATCATAAGCTTGTTTGTTGGATAATTAACCTGAAAACAAGGTAGCATTCTGTATAACAACATTAGTTTATGCTTTATGTATGCATGTATGACATGATGCACTTAGGTAATGTACTATAGACATATATGTTATGGTATGATGTAAATGATGTATGTATGCTATGACACTGCTGGAAGTGTCTGGATATCCTTGTATAACAACTGCTGGCCAAGGAAAATAAATCCCGATTCGTTGTTGAAGAATACATAACCCTCCGTCTGCTGGGGATAACAAGGTATAGATAACCTCCCATTGTTGGGGATAACAAGGTATAGATAACCTCCCGTTGTTGGGGACAGTAGGGTATAGATAACCTTCGTTTTCGTTTGATAATAGGATAAGTATAACATCCCGTCTTCGTTCATCGTGCCCTTATTGGAAAGTAATTTCCCGTATATCCGTATGAGGATAAAAGAGATGGATATAAATTCCAGGGGAGATTAGACTTTGTGAAAATGGATTAGTCCTACTGATGGTTTGTAACTACCTTGTAAAGATGAACCGGCGAAGCTTCGTTGAAATCCTTCCCTCGTTCGTCCTTAGTAAATACTATTACTGCATTTTCATGCATTTCTGGTAAACATCAATCATATTAAAAGCATACATGCATTTCTGGTAAACATCAATCATATTCAAAGGCATACATACATTCAAACACAACCAATGGACGTTTCGCTTATGTAAATAGGGTAAAAGTAAATCTGGATTCAAAAGATGGAATTTATTTATATCAAAAGTGACCCATACACGGGTAAGTTTGTACAAGGAGACATAAACCCTAGTAAGAGAATTTTGTCATGAAGTTTTACAAAAAGAATCAGCTATGTGGGAAATAATCCTATTGAGTTTCAATTCTACTATTGCCCCTCAAGTATCTCATCTTCTTGCTGTTGAGACGGAAATGATTGGATTGAGCTTTATCTGTTTGAGCTTGAGTAAGTAGTACAACTGGTTGCAGTTTCATGAGTGATCCAAACGAGACATAGTCATACGCTTTAATCCCTAACTTTTGCCTGGATTGCCCTTTCAGGTTTTCAATCCACCGGGATACCCTTTTTTGCCCAAGCCGCCTTTTCAGATTTTCGACTTGCCGGGTGTACATCTTTTTATATATATATCCCTAATTTTTGCCCAAACCCTTTTGGTTTGCCGGGATGCCCTTATTTTTGCCTAGGCCTGTCAACCTAGCGGGTCTCTTTTTATGCGTAGTATTTTTTAACTATGTCTGCGTTTACAGGTTGTGGGAAGTCTTCACCATCCATTGTAGTCAATATCATGGCACCTCCTGAGAACACTGTCTTGACTACAAATGGTCCCTCATATGTTGGAGTCCACTTGCCCCTAGGATCACCCTGTGGTAATATGATACGCTTGATTACCAAGTCACCAGCCTGATATACCTTTGGCTTAACCTTCTTGTTAAAAGCTTTGATCATCCGTTTCTGGTACATCTGGCCATGACAAACTGCTGCTAACCTTTTCTCATCAATCAAATTTATCTGGTCAAGTCGAGTTTGAATCCACTCATCTTCATCCAAGCCTGCATCCTTCATAATTCTCAAGGAGGGGATCTGAACTTCAATAGGCAGAACTGCTTCCATACCATAGACCAAGGAGAATGGGGTTGCCCCGGTTGAAGTACGTATTGTAGTACGATAACCATGCAGAGCAAATGGTAACATCTCGTGCCAATCCTTGTAAGTAACAGTTATCTTCTGTACAATCTTCTTAATGTTCTTATTAGCAGCTTCAACTGCCCCATTCATCTTTGAAATCAACAAGGTAGTATGGGTCAACATATACTGTCTTAGTCGGCGAGCAGCCCGTGCCAAAGCGCAGCAAGTTTTCTCGAGCAGTGGGTATTTTGTTTCACAGTCGGTAAACTTTTTGCTAAGGTAGTATATTGCCTGCTCTTTTCGACCAGACTCGTCATGTTGCCCCAATACACACCCCATTGAGTTGTCTAATACTGTTAAATACATAATCAAGGGTCTTCCATCAACTGGTGGCATTAAAATTGGAGGTTCTAGCAAATATCTCTTGATTTCATCAAAGGCAGTCTGGCACTCATCATTCCATTCCATCACCTGATCTTTCTTCAACAACTTGAAGATTGGCTCACAGATGGTAGTTAATTGGGAAATAAATCTTGCAATGTAGTCCCGAGGAACCTCTAACCTCCTTCTCAGTACGGGGAGCTGGCATCTCTCGTATAGCTTCCACTTTTGCAGGATCCACTTCAATACCTTTTCCACTGACAATGAAACCCAGGAGCTTTCCAGATCTAACTCCAAAAGTACACTTGTTTGGATTTAATCTCAACCTGTATTTCTTCAACCTCTCAAACAACTTGTGCAGATGATCAAGATGTTGTTCTTCATTCTGAGACCTGGCTATCATATCATCCACATATACCTCTATCTCATGATGAATCATATCATGAAACAAAGCCACCATAGCACGCTGATATGTTGCCCCTGCATTCTTATGCTGAGCAGTGTTGTCTAAATCAGCCCCTATCTGGACCTCTTTTCTGTTTTCTTCAGTTCCCAGATTCACAACTTCGACTGGCTCTTCATGTGGCTGTATAGCTTTCTCTTCTTGTTGTAACAACCTAGCAAGCCCTACAGATATTTCACAATCGTCCTTGTTTCCGTCTTCAGTTTGATAGATCGGATTCTCGAAATTGTAATTGGCAATAGTAGAACTGTTATCAATTGGATCCAGAGTGGATGAGGATCGGCATTTTAGTGACGTGGGTGTGTGTAAGAACACATAGCTGATAAAGCAAAAATAAAAGAAAAAGAAAGACAAGGAACACAATATTTACGAAAACGAAACGTCCACTGATTTTATCGAATGAAGTATGCAAATGAGATGACAACCCGTAACAAGCACACCATTGTGCCCCAGGTAAGGCACATGGCTTGAAAGTTTTAATTGTTCCAAAAATTATAAATTTAAAAACATAACACAGTAATAGTATTTACTCCTGACTAAAGGAGATAGGGATAACATCTTCAGCTGTCCAATTATTGAGTCCAGCACCCACAGTAGGAAGAATCCATGCCTCCAAGTTGTAGTCTTCATCTTGATCTCCCACGGCATTGATAACCCCTTGATTGATGATACGAGCACGACGAACAGCCTTCTGGGACTCTGCAGTGAAACCCAAACCAAACTTGTCAGACTTGTATGGAATATCAGGAAGCTGACCCCAAATAGTACAACCACCTTCTTCCACCACAGCTTTTGCATCATTGAGGGAGGCCATTGCCATTGTTGGAGGGTTTCTGATGACCACAGGAACCTTCTTCACAGCAGGAGGAGTCACACAATCCTTAACAGCCCAGGGAACCACTTCAAATGACTGACATGGAGTTTCAATGTATTCACCTTCTACTTCCAGATACTTGAAAGTGTTTACATGGCTGACAAAGTATTCTTCCTCTCCAAAGACAGTAACAACTTTTCCATTCACCGGATATCTCAACTTTTGATGTAATGTGGAGGTCACAGCACCTGCCCCATGGATCCAGGGACGACCAAGCAGACATGAGTACGAAGGACGAATATCCATCACATAGAATGTAGCAGTAAACACCTGAGAGCCAACCTTGATTGGAAGATCAATTTCCCCATGCACTACTCTTCTAGAACCATCAAAAGCCTTTACCACAATATTACTGGGCTTCAATACCGTATCTTCAGGACTTAGCTTGTTCAGGACTTCCTTAGGCAACACATTCAGAGAAGAACCATTGTCTATCAGCACATGAGACAGGGTAGTGCCCCTGCATTCAATTGAAATATGCAAGGCCCTGTTATGATCCCTCTTGGCAGGGGTCAAGTCAGCATCAGAAAATCCTAACCCGTTGTCATAGGTCAGGTGAGCAACACAATTCTCAAATTGGTCCACAGAAATTGCACTGGGTACATGAGCCATCTTTAGAAACTTGATCAATGACTTGGCATGAGCCTCAGAACATAATAACAGGGAGAGCATAGAAATCTTTGAGGGAGTATGCCCCAGCTGATCAACAATATCATAATCACTCTTGCGAATGATTTTCAATACTTCTTCCATCTGCTTAGAGAGGTCATCAGCAGCTGGCACATCAGTAGATACAGGCTCAATAACAGGACCCTTGCCCCGAGCATCAGTGGTGGAAGTAACAGCAGGAGTAACTGCACTCTTAGAAGCAACTGGAGGAGAGAAGACTCTTCCACTACGAGTGATCTTGCTAGATCCAGCAATATTATCAATGTCAACAGGCATGTCAGGTAAAGGCTCCTGCTTGACACCATGGATGTAAACATCAGACCCATAGTGCCAAGGCACAGCTTTGTCAGATGTATAAGAAATAGGACCAGGAGTGGTAATGATCAGAGGAGCTACTCTGGCTTCAGCAACAGCTTTCACAGGACCTTCAGCAGTAATCTTGATTGGGCCCTGATGAGTGATTTTAATGGGACCCTTTGAAGTGATTCTTAGTGGTACTTTGTCAACCATGTCAACCTCTTCAATCTTTTTACCCTGAGTCAGATGATCCACCATACTTTCTATGGATGCTGGTCTTCTTTCAAACACTATAGTATATTTATCCATGAGACGTTGAATCCCATCTCTCAAAATGAAGCAACTATCCGGCTTATAGGTACAATATAGACAATCTTCATGACAACCTGGAAAGATCCCAGCTTGTACTAACCTCTTTTTGATAACAGACAATGGTGTGCTCAACTCCATAACTGAATAGACATGCAGATCTTCATCAATATCTTTATCAATGGCGTTGACAGTCTTCTCGTGATTTGGCATTGGAGCTGTAATCACATTTGGAGTACCTGGTGGATCAAACTCAATTTCTCCAGCATCAATCATATCCTGAATTTTGTTCTTCAAGACCCAGCAGTTATTAGTATCATGTCCTGGACAGTTTGAATGATATGCACATCGTGCATTGGGATTGTACTTGGGAGAGGTAACATTGGGATTCCGAGGGGCCTCCCTCAGGGTAATAAGTTCAGCTTTCAACAAGTGTTGAAATGCCTGAGCCATTGACATGTTGATCTTCGTGAACTGTCTTCTAGCCCTCTGTTGGTTGCCTTGAGGCTGCTCTGTTGTTGCAGGAGTTGGATTTGAAATATGAACTGCACTAACAGACTGATGCCTTCTGTTACGATCAGGCTGACCATACACAGCATTAGATTCTTTCTTCCCAGTGGGAGGCTTCTTTGCGGCACCTGATGAAGAAGTGTCCATTTGGATCTTACCACTCTTGATGCCATTCTCTACTCGCTCTCCTGTCATGATCAACTCAGTGAAGCCAGATGATGAGCTTCCAATGAGATGACTGTAAAACGGACCATTCAGCGTATACATGAACATATCAACCAATTCCCTATCAGTCAAAGGGGGTTGAACTCCTCCAGCTAAGTCTCTCCACTTCTGAGCATACTCCTTAAAGCTTTCTTTGGCACCCATAGACATGCTTGCTTTATGAAGTAGCTTTGTTAGCTCTAGGATCCTTGCTTGGCTTGCTTTGTAATGAGCCTCGAAAGTATCCCTTTGCTCTTTCAGTTGGATCCATGATCTCTGCAAGTCTTCCATATCAGTAGGCATGTCTGGGTGAAGGATGGTATAAGCTGTGTCTCCTTCAGCAACAGGTTCCATGGTAACTGGTAGGATGGCAGGATATGGCATCATGAGTGTCTGAGCACGAAATCGTACCCATCTGAGATAAGCCTCCATAGGAATGGTGTACTTAGGCTCCAGTGTCTTGCTGTCAATCCTGTTTACCTTTTCCCAAGCTCGTATGAATCTCTGACGGTAACCCTGAAGATCGTTGTCGTAGTCAAACACAATGCCCTGAATCAACATGTCATGTGGACCATCGCTCCGGGCGTAACCAAACTGTCGTAAAGCTAGAGATGGGTTGTAGGTGATGCCTCCTCTTATGCCTAGAAGCGGCACGTTAGGAAACTCCCCACAACGGTCAATGATGGTGACATTCTCCGTAGATCTGGAGCACCAATGGATGTCTGAGTGAGAAAGTGACATGATCCTCTTGGACCATCTGAACCCTTGCTCATTCTTCATTACTGAGCGAGGAAGGTGAGAAATAAACCACCTAGAAAGTAAAGGTATGCAGCACATCAAAGTTCCTCTTGCTCTTGTAGTACGGGTGTGAAGAGAATGTAGGATGTCTCCAAGTAAGGTAGGCACTGGATTGTGACTCAGGAATATGTTGATGGCATGAACGTCTATGAACTGATCAGGATTGGGGAACAACACTAAGCCATAAATCAATAAGGCTAAGATCTCCTCAAAAGCATCGTAGCTCATAGCTTTCAAGAACATTTGAGCTTTATCCACTAATACCTTGGCAAGAATACCTTTAACTCCACTTCTCGTCTCTAGAACAATGTCAGACTTCTTCAGATGTAGAGCTGCAGCAACAACTTCTGGTTTAAGCTCCTTCTCTAAGCCTGTGAATGGCTTCTGATCAAGAACAGGTATACCCAGAAGTTTAGAGAACTCCTCCATGGTTGGAACCAGCTGATAATCAGGAAATGTAAAGCAATGGTGCTCAGGGTCAAAGAACTGAAACAGCACACTCATCATGTCTTCACTGAACCCTGAAGTAACTAGATCCAATAAGTGACCATGCCTCTTGTTGAACTGGGAATGATCAGGCACTAGGGAAACCAACTCCTTGAGCTTAGCAGGTATCCCTACAAAGTTGATCCTGATGGTGTTTCTACGAGCAGAAGCCATGACCTGCAACAAAGAACAAAGATAAATCCTTTGGTCCTTGAAATGGTTAGGGAAAGTGATATGCTCATGATGCATGATGATGTCATGATGTTATGTTCAATCATAAACATGTGGCACACACAAACAAGTCACACAATTGCCCTAGGTTTAAAGGCTTGCATGAGGTTTAAAGGTAAGTACCCTCCCCTGAAGTTAGATGGTTCATCCTGTCCTACAAAAGTAACCGGGTTCTAAGGGATCTCAATATCATTGATCCTTCACAAGGGTGGTTGTTCAGAAGGCAACTTACTTGCCAACCAAAACCCTCCAAGTTTAAGATCTCAATGAGCGTAGTATCGAGTGTCAACCAACTTCAGTCTGCACCAAAGCCGGTTACCTCACTACTTTCTAAAGGCCAAGATGAGTTAACTAGGGTTCTAAAAGTCAGTTAGTGCATTGACAACATATGGCAGCCTCAATATTATCCTCAACTTGACTTAAGGAATATAAGCACCAACCAAGAAGTCGCACTAACTATGGCCACCAGATCAACCGTACCGATATACGTCGTACAGTTTCCTTGGTCTATTGCCATTTACCTAAGGTACACTAGATCCGGGTTAGGACCTTTCACACATAAGAGCACCCCAACAATATAATAATAAAGCAAACAAGGCAAACAATTTAAAGTGATCTTAATTCCTAAGGGTACCCCTCTTAAATAGATCCCCAGCAGAGTCGCCAGTTCTGTAACACGGTGGGAGAACTGACTTTAAACAATGTTGCGGATAGCAAGAGTCGCCACCGACTTTTATTTTATCCATAAGGAAAGGTTATAAAAGAACAGGAAAGACCTTAGAGAATATTTTGGGTCCGGGGGGTAGGTTATGAAAAGGGAAGGTGTTAGCACCCTTTTCATCCATGGTTATCCATGGGCTCTTAGGTACTTAAGCTCACTTTTGAATTGTTTTGAAAGTGTAGTGTGTGAATAGAAAATTTTCAGAATAGTTAATAAATAATCCATGTAAGGATGTGTTAAGAACTTGTTTGAAAACTTGTTGAAAATTTGTTTAAGTGTGAAAAAGTTTTGAAGTGAGCAAGTATCTAGGAGTAGCCTACCCTAATGTTTTAAGGTCTTTCTTATTCTTTATCCTTTCCTTAGTAAGACTATCCCTACTATAATGGAGTAGGTAGTCCTTACTTTGGATGTTAAGGGACATGTGAGGGACAATTGGATTTTTGAAGGCCATTGTGGGGTGTAATAAGCAAACTAGAGGGACTATCATCATTTTTCGAAAGGGACTCGATTCGTAAAGGCAACCATAAGGGACTTTGATGATTTTCTTTTTGAGGGACTTGCTTTATACACCCCACTTAACCAATATTCATAGGCAACTTGAGGGATATCCTTAAGAAGTGAGACGGCGATTAAAATCGACTTCCGTGTGTGAAATGTTTAATTTAATTATCTTATATTAAAATGATCTAATTTATTTTTTTAAATATCATACATATTAGCACTCCCTAATTACTAACCATAATGATAATAATAATTAAGTAATTACAATTTACATCCAAGAGGCAATTACAAAATTATAATAAATAAATAAAATAACAAATAAGCAAATAAAATATTAGGGTTAGTAAATAATAAGAAAAATTAAATAAGGTTAGTATAAATATAAAGTTAGTGAAAATAATTAGTTGAAACAATAATAATGAGAAAAATAGACAAAGTTAGAAAAAATAATAAGATAGAAATTTCAAAATAATAATAAGCAACAAAATATGATTAGCAATAATAATTAATTAATAACGTGATTAAATATAAGATTTGATTTTTATTTAGAAACATAAATGATTAAATAATTACTATAATATAAAGTTCTAAATATCATAAGATTTGATTTTTATTTAGAAACATAAATGATTAAATAATTACTATAATATAAAGTTCTAAATATCATAAGATTTGATTTTTATTTAGAAACATAAATGATTAAATAATTACTATAATATAAAGTTCTAAATATAACATAATTATAAATTTCTTAATCATTTACAAAAATTTAATTATCTCTAATTATATATTAACAATTATTAAGAAAAATATTTACACATTATGATGAAAACAAATTTTAACTAATCAATAATCACATTCACCAAAATTTTACATTAAGTATTTATAAGGTTTAATTTTATTTACAAAAATTTACAAGAATTATAATAAATATATACATAGAATCATATAGAAAATTAAAATTAGGTTTTCATATTAATTTGGAAAAAAGATGTTAATGTCATTTATTTAAAAAAAAACAGATTTTTATATTACAACAAATTTTAATAAATTAATGATAACAATAATAATAATAATGATAATAATGATAATAATAATAAATAATGATAATAATAATAATAATAATAATAATAATAATAATAATAATAATAATAATAATAATAATAATAATAAAGCAATAATGAATTTTAAATGTGCCAAATAACCCAACAATGTTGCTAACGCAGAAATGCGCTCATCGCAACCAGATCTAAATCGGACGAAACAAAATTTATCGCAAAGAAAAAGAAATTAAGCAAAAATAGTATTATTGCTCACACAAAAATGCGATCATCGCAACCAGATCGAGCTAACACAAATGTCACGCGTCATGCACATAAATGTGCAAACATCGTATCGACATAATTCGATCAAAAATCTTATATATATAAACTCTAACAATTTAAAAATTATATATATATAAACGCAACAGTAATAGATAAAGAAAAAAGAAATAACGGTAATAGATGAAGAAAAAGAAATAACGGTAAAAGATGAAGAAAAAGAAACAACAGTAATAGATGAAGGAAAAGAAATAACGGTAAACGATGAAGAAAAAGAAACAATAGTAATGGATGAAGAAGAAAACTAAATAACGGCCAACGGCACTCACTCCTCTTAGGTTTTTTCCATTCTCTCCCTCTTTTCCAACAAGGCAACACATGTATATATAGGGAACAAATTAGGGTTAACACCAAATTGTCAATAATGTCCCTAAAGCCCATTTTAAAGCCCAAACTAAATAATTAGTTAAGAAAAAATAAAATTTAAATAATTTAAAATAATTAAAATAAACTTAAAATAAAAACTAATAATCCTATTGATTCCTAAAATAAAAAATATTATAAAAAGAACAAAAATTTTTTCAATATTTTTTTATTTTATGATTTTTTGGATATTTTTATGAATAATTTAGAAAAAAGTGAAAAAAATAATATTTTAAAAAATGATTTAATTAAAATACGAAAATAATAATTAAATAATAATAAAAAACTATTTTTGTTATTTTTTTTTAATGAAAGATAGAAAAATTTAGAGTAAAAATAATAAAAACAACAAAAAGTGTCAAAGGTGAGATTCGAACTCTCAACCTCTCACACTCATAACTCCTTACACATGTCCTCCTGCCAATTGTGCCATTTTTACTTTTTAGAAAAAAAAAGTGCATGCCATATGATATTTACCTGCAAAAAGTCAAACGACTACACAAATTTGTTAGTAATTGATTAAATGCAATGAAATGCGACGACAAATCTTAGGGCAAAATTTGGGGTATTACAGTTATTATGATAATATTTCTCACCCAACCTCTCTTTGATGTTGGCAAAAAAAATCATGAAGTTTGACTTTGGTTTGACCACAGTTGACCTCAGTTTGACCTTTTAACTGCATTGACTGCTTTTGACTTATCTGATCATCTGACTGAGCAAACTTTTGAGAAAAGTCTTGAAACTTGACATGGGGGTTCTTATACACATATAAGATGTTATGAAGCTCACTTGAAGTCTTGGAAGTCCATTTAGCCTGATTAAAGTCAAAACCCTAGTTTTGGATGCACTGCTTAGGAGGTGCATTGTCTGAGGGAATTGTCAACTCTTCTGACCAATTATGAATTTTGTGAACCTTGTGAACCTTCTTGGAACACAAAGTCTTGTATTGTGAGGGCAAATTTTGGGGTGCAACAAGGCGTACGCCTTGTATAGTGTGTCGTTCGAACTTTCGTTCCTAAAACACCTCATCTAATTATTTGGATAAGTATTCACTGTCCAACAAACACTATTTTACATATGTTATTGGATGAAAAAGATTGTCGTTGGGATCTAGCATTCCAACGATATCCCGACTAATTGATTACGAGGCCGACGTCTCGTTTATCGAATAGTCGTCATTCCTCCTAATTTTTCAACCCATTTAACCTCGTTCCTCGCCTTCGCGCGGTCGAGTCTAAACCCTAGTATGTCTCTAAACCATACGTCAAATTCAAACCATTTTCTTAATTAAATTGCGAAAGAACTGAGTTCTTGGAGTCTCGCACTCCTTGAATTCTTGAGTAACCACTGTTAGGGCGTACGCTTTAGGTTGTGGTTCGCTCATCCTTTCGTTTATAAAACACGCGCCCTAACTATTTGGACAAATACCGCCATTGTCCATTCAAATACAATTTCCTAATCAATTGAATGAAAAAGGCGTCGTTGGGATCTAGCATTCCAACGAGATCCCGACTAATTAGTTACGAGACTAACGTCTCGTTTATCGAGTAGTCGTCATTCTCCCTTAAAATATTCAACCCAACTTTCTTCTCTCGCCCCCGTGCGATTGAGCTTTCTCAAACATATTTCGTAATTATTCAAATGAAAATGTGTTATTGGGATCCAGCATTCCAATAATATCTCGATTAATTGGTTGCGAGGCTGACGTCTCGTTTATTGAATAGTCGTCATTCTCCATCAGATTACCTAACCAAATTCCTATTTCTTGCCCCCGCGCAATCGAAACCTTAAAACCTATTTAAATATATCCTCTAACCAAAACATTCAATACGATAAACACTAAATTCCTCGCCCTCGTGCAATCTCCAACCTAGATATCTTTTACCAAGAACATTGTTTAGTCCCTTCTTCCGCGCATAACAAACTCGTGCTTCAGCCTCCCCTAGCGAGCAGACAAGCCAATGTTTAGCAGTTAGAATGCGACCTAAACACTCGTTCACATACCACAAACCTTTTACCATAGTTGGCCGAACTACGGCTGCTCTGATTTCTCATTTATCAATGGGAATACGTAGGCACAAGATTGCGATGATCTTGGCGAGCACAATCCCCTCTTTTACCCGTAGTCCCATGAACTACGAATGCTCTGATTTTCCACTTCTTACAAGTGAAGATACGTAGGCACAAGGGCCCCAATCCTTGGAGAGCACCCTATCCTATAACCACCCATTCCCCCTATAGGAGAAACCTTAGAAGAAAACAAATAAGCATAGTTAACTTTACTCTCGAATCGATCAAGAGGTTCCCGTTGAGTACAACGGACATGAGGGGTGCTAATACCTTCCCCTCATGTAATCGACTCCCGAACCTAGAATATTGGTTGCGACGACCATGTTCTTATCTCCTTAAAGGTTTTATCGATATTTTCCTATTCCATCCTTGGAATGAATAAACTTCGGTGGCGACTCTGTTTCGAACAGTATTTTTCCGCGGCCATCGCGAGGATCGTATTTTTCGAGGTACGACAGATGGCGACTCTGCTGGGGATACGCATTGCCCTATGCAAGAGAGAGTCAAGCCTAACTTGACTTGATTTGATAAGTACTAACCTTTTGCTTAACTGTTTTCTTTATGCTTATTTTCTCCTATTTGTTTATTACTTATTTTCTCTTTCTATCGTATGCTGTTTATTATATCTGCCTGCTGGATTCGGGGATAGCATTGCAAGTAAAGCTCTACACCCGAGCTTTGGAAAAAGAAGAGAGAAAACATAGTTTAGAATTGGTAGTAATTAGTGTTAGTCCCCAAGGACTCGCTCCTTGTGTGCCTAGCATGAAAGCTCCTCAAGAATAGACCTTTTCGTAGATCCTATCGTAACGCAACTAGCCTGTTACACGATTTGATTCATGAAGGGTCTATGACTCTGGGAACCACTCGTAGAACCAGTTTCTATAGTGGTAGTCGTGTAATGTTAGTCTCTGAGGACCCACTCCTCGTGTGCCTAGCATGAGGACTCCACTCAGGAGAGACCCTATCGTACTCTCGTTATAATACAGCTAGCCTGTTGCGTGATGTTGATACGATCGGTGTCCGTGATCCTGGGAACCTTGTCCATCAACATAGAAGCTATCCTGTGAGTGGGTATATGGGTAAAGAAAATAGAACTTGCCTAGTGTAACCTACCGGGTAGGGAGCTTTGACCTGCTTATGTTATCCTGGATCCTGCCTGCATTACATTCACATGTTATTGCATATGCATTTTATTTGCATTCCAAAACCAAAAAGCTCATCCATCCTTTGTCCATAACCCATAGTTGATTTCCTGACACACGTGTTGGACTTACAGCAGTGCTAGAAGACTATGGAACACTTGAGGCAAAATCAATTTGAGCTGAGAAAAGGCGAGAATAGCAAGGAAGGCAAGATGAAGCAGACGCCAGAAGTGGGAAGAAGAAAGGAAGAGCTTCAGGAAGGTATTACAACTAGGAGTTTTACTCCCATATTTCATCCCACTCCACAGCCTTTTGGTTTTTATCCCCAACCATTTCTTCCAAAGCCTCGGAATCAACAGTCATTACCCGTTCTATCCCAGGAACAGGGAAATCTAAACCAGAGGGGCGTCAAGAAGTCTCAATCACGCCCTATTCACGACCTTATTCCTATACCGTGTGGACAACTGCTCTCGCACCTGATTCAGAGTTCATTAGTGGTCCCCATATCCCTTGGGCCAGCTCGTACTCCTCCTCCTCCTGGATATGATCCTGATGCACATTGTGAATACCATAAGGGAGCGAGAGGGCACTATATTGAAGGTTGTTGGTCATTCAAGAATAAAGTTCGAGAGCTAATTAATAACAAACACATAATCTTCGAGGAAGACAACCCAGGGGCAGAGTGTGGGTATCATACTGGAACCGTAGGGCATGTTGTCGAAGAATGTAAAAGCTTTCGAAACAAGTTGCAAAGATTGACCAGAAAGGAAGACCCTATCCCAAATGGTTCAACTCAAAGATCTGGCAAAGAGGTAGTACAAGAGTTTTGTAGACCAATTAGAATCCGGTACCACAAGGAAAAGGTTGAGTTCTTGGTAGATGAGATATCTTTATCCTCTGATAATCATGTGGAGACCATGATCTCAAGAGAGGAGATGGAAGAGAAGTCTAAAGGGGTTGTATCTGCTGAAGAGACCTCGAAAAGTCACTTGGGAGAGCATCATACCGATATTGAGGAAGATGATGACATCCACCTTTGGATCCCAAAAGGACAGCCAACAATACCCATGGAACCGTGTCAGAAACCTTGGATTGCTCCCTATGCAAATCAACGAGCGTATGGCCGAGGAAATCAGGATCCACGCCAGAATCAAAACCGGCCTCGCAATAATTTGGGAAGAAGGAACGCTCCTCGTCACCCCGTTCCTGTATCGCACACTCAGCTTCTGCCACATTTGATTCGAAATTCACTAGTGGAACCTAAATCTCTCAAGCCAGTGCCAGAACCATACCCTCCTGGGTATGATCCCAATGCACATTGTGGATACCATGCTGGATCAATGGGGCATTCGACAGAAGATTGCAAAGCTTTTCAGGCTAGGGTGCAACAATTGATTGACGAGGGATGCATATCCTTTCAAGAAGGGAGTTTGGTCGTACGTATCCGCCTCGCGCCTGAATGAAGTTGAAGACTTCAGGACGCATCTTCTCAAGACAACTGATCAAGCAAGAAAGGCCCAGTCCCTCCATGCTGGCATTTTTTTATGCATTTGTAGTTTCTTTTCTGTTAATTACTATTTGCTTTTAGACATTGTTGTTATTTAATGGTATTGTTAATGTGATAATCATGCATGTTTTAATCAAATCCATTCGTATTCACTCACAGTTTCTCATTTATTGCAAAATCACAAAAAATATTTCACTTCCTTTATCGCACTATGGTTTTGAGGGAGGATGACGAAAACGAAATACCCATAATTGCTGATAAGTATGCTTTTGGATAAAATCGCGCCGATGATGTACAGGCATTGCTTCAAATTCCCAAACACTGAAGAGATAAGGAGTTAGTCCCTAGTTAACCACTTCGAGCCTAGAAGTAGGAGTTTCCTTCGGATTTCTAAACCCTTATACCTAACCTGGGGCATGGGTAGTATTCAGTTAACTTGATCACGCGCTCGGATCACGAAAGAAAACCCAAATACAAGATGGTTGTTCATCAATAATCCTTGACATGGCAGTCACCATTTTTCAAAAAATCAAAAGCCTGCTAAGTCGAACACTTCAAAATGAGACTTAGGCAAAAATCAAGGCAATCCCGATAGATCTGACAAGCAAAGCCAGTCCATGCAAAAGTTAGGGGTCAAAAAAAAATGAAAGAGGTCTTCAAATCCTCAACAAAAACAATATATGATTCGGTGATCATCATCCCAAACTAGAAGGGTCACCGGCATCATAAAAAAAGAAATAAGGTGACTGCCGTTGCGAGCATACCTTGAACCATCAAGCCTACACCGTCAAGGTAAACTTTTGCAGAATTAACTGAACGTAGGTATGGAGATTATCACGAAGAAGGGGTGGGTACCAAATCATATTTTGAGCCTAATATCCTTTGTTTTCATATCCGTGAACCAGACCACGATACAACCCTCAAAAGACCTAATTGAGGCGGGGTTTTATTCTGAAAGCATATTTACGGCAAGGTTGCGTAAACTGACTCCTACATATTTGCTAATTTTATGTATTGGTGTCATATTCTTGCTATATCTTTCACACCAATTAAAACAGCATTGCGTTTGGATTAATAGTCCACTCGTCACACATTTTCACATCATTCCCAATAATTGATATTTTCAAAACTTACATGAATGTCGCATTAAAATTACCATTTTTGAATGAACAATTTTAAACTGCAAATCAGTGCTTGACATAATAGAAATACCAACAAAGTGCAATCAAAGAAGAACTTGATCACTCATTGGTGTTGACCTAAATTAAGATTTTCTCATAACCCTGCGAATTTGGGGCAAGCCCTGCTGAGGTTTAAACGGGGGCAGACCACTGCAAGGCCCAGACACTGGGGCAAATGAGTTCAAGCCATATCCTGGTATAATCATCGCCAAAGTTCTCATCCCAGAAGAAAATCCTTCAAATACCCCGTAGACTGGGGTAGACCATTTGAACTGGGGCAGACCATTTGAACTGGGGCAGATTAGCTGAACAGGGGCAATTTCCCTTCACGCTTTCAAAGTTGATCAAGATGACCACACCAGACACCAGTAATGGTTAGGGTCCATAAACGTCAAAAGCATCGGGGCAGAGCAAAAGCATGACTAACACGCATTGGTTAAGTCGCTACGCTCACGCAATCCATATGCATTGGTTGAGTCGCTACGCTAGCATGACTAACACGCATTGGTTAAGTTGCTACGCTTGCGCAGTCAACATGCTTTGGATAAGTCGCTACGCTCAACATTTGTAAGTCGTCATGACGTACCAGCTGAAAGCGAGGTTCTTACAAGAACAAGAATACCACTTATCCAAAGGATCCAACTTGGAGCACCAAGAGTATCCACATCTGTCTTCTGATTGTGGCGCTGTCGTATACCATGTGCCGGGAAGTCGAATCCTTTTGCCAATAAAAGTCCAATCTCGCTTGGCACGTCCATAAAGTCCAATCTTTTATTTGCAACTACAAAAAGCCACTCCAATTGGCACCTTCAAAGTCCAGTTTTCATTGGCAACCACTAAAAGTACACCCTCGATGGCATCCTATAAAACCAAAGTCCAAATCCATTTGGCAACTACCAAATCCAGTCCCTAGTGATATCCCCGACAAGATTTTATCCCCAGCATACCTGATCATGTGCCTGGTCATAAGCATGCAACCTCATATCATAATCATATCAAGCATTAACATACCATTTGCATTCGCATCGTACACTCCCTTGCAGTTGCACCTTAGTTGCATGTTTGGGCATCATAAAACATTACATTGCATAACAACATAGCAGGATCCAGGATCAGTTTGTAAACATCTCGGCCAGTCCCCCAGTGAGGTTGGCAGTATGACTCTGAAAAGAGTTAATACCCCACGAGTTCAGAGAATTCTACTCGCCAGAAAGTCATTCTCCAACCATGCAGTTGATGATGATAATCCCCAACAACTATTGCTCTTATGGCTCCCCAAGCAGAGGTTACCTTAAAAAGTTTCTTAAAGGCTTCCCCCTTGCAGAGTTTGGACAACGTTGTTCCTCCAATAGGAATTTTGGCTCAACTGTTCCCCACCAAGTCAAGTTTAGAGATGTTGCTTTGGTATCATTGAAGAATCTTATTAGATAAGAGGCTGCTTCGACCACCCGAAGAATCTCATGTGTTCAGAGATGTTGCTTTGGTATCATCGAAGAATCTTATTAGATAAGAGGCTGCTTCGACCACCCGAAGAATCTCATGTGTTCAGAGATGTTGCTTTGGTATCATCGAAGAATCTTATTAGTAAGAGGCTGCTTCGACCACCCGGAGAATCTCAAGTTGTGTTCAGAAATACTGCTTTGGTATCATCGAAGAACCTTATGGGATAAGGGGCTGCTTCGACCACCCGAAGAATCTCAAGATTTGATCAGATATACCACTTTGGTATCATCGAAGGACCTTAACGATGAGGGACTGCTTCGACCACCCAAAGGGGTTCATTTATACCTACTTTGGTATTGCGAAGGACCTTAACGAATGAGGGACTGCTTCGATCACCCAAGGAGGATTGTTTATACCACTTTGGTATCATCGAAGGACCTTAACGAATGAGGGACTGCTTCGACCACCCAAAGGGGTTCATTTATACCTACTTTGGTATCGCGAAGGACCTTAACGAATGAGGGACTGCTTCGACCACCCAAAGGGGTTCATTTATACCTACTTTGGTATCGCGAAGGACCTTAACGAATGAGGGACTGCTTCGACCACCCAAAGAGGTTTGTTTATACCACTTTGGTATCGCGAAGGACCTTAACGAATGAGGTACTGCTTCGACCACCCAAAGGGGTTCATTTATACCTACTTTGGTATCGCGAAGGACCTTAACGAATGAGGGACTACTTCGACCACCCAAAGAGGTTCGTTTATACCACTTTGGTATCGCGAAGGACCTTAACGAATGAGGGACTACTTCGACCACCCAAAGAGGTTCGTTTATACCACTTTGGTATCGCGAAGGACCTTAACGAATGAGGGACTGCTTCGACCACCCAAAGGGGTTCATTTATACCTACTTTGGTATCGCGAAGGACCTTAACGAATGAGGGACTGCTTCGACCACCCAAAGAGGTTCGTTTATACCACTTTGGTATCGCGAAGGACCTTAACGAATGAGGGACTGCTTCGACCACCCAAAGGGGTTCATTTATACCTACTTTGGTATCGCGAAGGACCTTAACGAATGAGGGACTGCTTCGACCACCCAAAGAGGTTCGTTTATACCACTTTGGTATCGCGAAGGACCTTAACGAATGAGGGACTGCTTCGACCACCCAAAGGGGTTCATTTATACCTACTTTGGTATCGCGAAGGACCTTAACGAATGAGGGACTGCTTCGACCACCCAAAGAGGTTCGTTTATACCACTTTGGTATCGCGAAGGACCTTAACGAATGAGGGACTGCTTCGACCACCCAAAGAGGTTCGTTTATACCACTTTGGTATCGCGAAGGACCTTAACGAATGAGGGACTGCTTCGACCACCCAAAGGGGTTCATTTATACCTACTTTGGTATCGCGAAGGACCTTAACGAATGAGGGACTGCTTCGACCACCCAAAGAGGTTCGTTTATACCACTTTGGTATCGCGAAGGACCTTAACGAATGAGGGACTGCTTCGACCACCCAAAGGGGTTCATTTACACCTACTTTGGTATCGCGAAGGACCTTAACGAATGAGGGACTGCTTCGACCACCCAAAGAGGTTCGTTTATACCACTTTGGTATCGCGAAGGACCTTAACGAATGAGGGACTGCTTCGACCACCCAAAGGGGTTCATTTATACCTACTTTGGTATCACGAAGGACCTTAACGAATGAGGGACTGCTTCGACCACCCAAAGAGGTTCGTTTATACCACTTTGGTATCGCGAAGGACCTTAACGAATGAGGGACTGCTTCGACCACCCAAAGGGGTTCATTTATACCTACTTTGGTGTCGCGAAGGACCTTAACGAATGAGGGACTGCTTCGACCACCCAAAGAGGTTCGTTTATACCACTTTGGTATCGCGAAGGACCTTAACGAATGAGGGACTGCTTCGACCACCCAAAGAGGTTCGTTTATACCACTTTGGTATCGCGAAGGACCTTAACGAATGAGGGACTGCTTCGACCACCCAAAGGGGTTCATTTATACCTACTTTGGTATCGCGAAGGACCTTAACGAATGAGGGACTGCTTCGACCACCCAAAGAGGTTCGTTTATACCACTTTGGTATCGCGAAGGACCTTAACGAATGAGGGACTGCTTCGACCACCCAAAGGGGTTCATTTATACCTACTTTGGTATCGCGAAGGAGCTTAACGAATGAGGGACTGCTTCGACCACCCAAAGAGGTTCGTTTATACCACTTTGGTATCGCGAAGGACCTTAACGAATGAGGGACTGCTTCGACCACCCAAAGGGGTTCATTTATACCTACTTTGGTATCGCGAAGGACCTTAACGAATGAGGGACTGCTTCGACCACCCAAAGAGGTTCGTTTATACCACTTTGGTATCGCGAAGGACCTTAACGAATGAGGGACTGCTTCGACCATCCAAAGGGGTTCACTTATACCTACTTTGGTATCGCGAAGGACCTTAACGAATGAGGGATTGCTTCGACCACCCAAAGGGGTTAGTTTATACCACTTTGGTATCGCGAAGGACCTTAACAAATGAGGGACTACTTCGACCACCCAAAGAGGTTCGTTTATACCACTTTGGTATCGCGAAGGACCTTAACGAATGAGGGACTGCTTCGACCACCCAAAGGGGTTCGTTTATACCTACTTTGGTATCGCGAAGGACCTTAACGAATGAGGGACTGCTTCGACCACCCAAAGAGGTTCGTTTATACCTACTTTTGTATCTCGAAGAATCTTATTGGATAAGGGACTGCTTCGACCACCCAAAGATGTTCGTTTATACCTACTTTGGTATCTCGAAGAATCTTATTGGATAAGGGACTGCTTCGACCACCCAAAGGGGTTCATTTATACCACTTTGGTATCGCGAAGGACCTTAACGAATGAGGGACTGCTTCGACCACCCAAAGAGGTTCGTTTATACCACTTTGGTATCGCGAAGGACCTTAACGAATGAGGGACTGCTTCGACCACCCAGAGAATATCAGGTTATCTTGTTCATGGCACTTTTCACTCCTCAGACTTTTTATCATTTGCATTTGTAGTTTCCTTTCTGTTAGTTACTACTTGCTGTTGAACATTGTATGTTTCGAATGGTAATGTTAATAAAGTGACTATGCATTTTTATGAATTAATCATGTCGTTGTCACTCATTTACTGTATTGCACTGACACTTGCATTTTATTCACTCCACTTTATCACTATGATTAGCAATGAGTGGAGGGAGGATGATGAAACTGAATACTCATAACCGATGATCGTATTGCTTTCAGATAAAACCTTGCCGATGACGTACAAGGCATTGTTTCAAATCCCCTAAACACCGGAGAGATAAGGAAGAGAATCCCTTGTTAACCACTTCGAGCCGAGAAGTAGGAGTTTCTTTCGAATTTTTAAACCCTCGCATCTTAACCTGGGGCAGGGTAGTTGTCAGTTAGCTTGATCAAGCGTTCAAGTCTTATAAAGGAGTGTTGTCTTTCGAGGACCAATCACATCGTATTCCTCCCCAAAGGTCGTACCTCGTCAACCACAATGGTTAAACCTCACCAATCAAGAGTGAGACAGTTATAAACCTCTCAGCAGTTCATCCGCTCAGGTTTAAGGCAATTAGATAGGGGCATCTATCATACCCCAAATTTGTCCTACTTCGATATTTAATGAATGTCTTACTACTTCATGACTTCGGGCCACGACTCTCCAAGATTTCTCTTTAAATAAATTGCTTGTATGCACATTTAACTCAAGTTATCCAAAGGTACTTCATACAGTCGATTTAGCCTCAGACATTGTTCGAGTTGATTGTAAACATCGAGCTATACTTGGATTCTAAATCAGTTTGTGACGAACTTAGATTTAGCTTGCCAATTCCAAAACATAATTGAATTAGAAAGTCAGTTTGTGACAAACTTAGATTTAGCTAGCAAGTTCCAAGTCATTGGTTTGTGACAAACTTAAATTTGACTTACGAATTTCAGGTCATAATTAGGCTTTGGATGCAATC